>CM066031.1:528297884-529517284 GCA_033557465.1 Ichthyophis bannanicus | reverse complement strand
AGGTTGAAGGTCAATGCAAAAGAGGAAGGCCAGTAATGAGATGGATCTATACAATAACAGCAGTTATGGATGCCACTCTATCAACATTGAGCTGCCTAACTGAAGACCAAACCCCATTTAGGACAATTATCCAGAGGGTCGTTATGAGTCGACACCGACTTGATGGTACTTATACAACAACAAATAAAGCCTTTGACCCTATTCTGCACAGATGACTTATAAATAAATTGAATATCTAGGAATGGACCCTAAAATGACTGACTGGGTTAGAAATTGGTTGAGTGGGAGGCAACAAAGGGTACAGGTAAATGGATCTCACTCTGAGGGGAAGGATGTAATGAGTGGTGTGCCGCAGTGATCAGTCCTTGGTCTGATTCTTTTTAACATTTTTCTTAGTGATATTGCAGAAGAGCTGTCGGGTAAAGTTTGCATCTTTGCAGATGATGCCAAAATCTGTAATACAGTAGACATGCAGGAAGAAGTAGATAAAATGAGGAGGGATCTAGCTAAGCTTGAAAAATGGTGAAGAATTTGGCAGCTGAGATTTAATGCTAAAAAATGCAGGATCATGCATTTGGGCTGCAAAAATCCAAGGGAGCAATACAGTATAGGGGGTGAAGTACTTCTGTCCACAAAAGAAAAACGGGTCCTGGGTGTGATTGTTTCTGATTATCTTAAAGTGGTTAAAACAGGTAGAAAAGGCAATGGCAAATGCCAAAATGATGCTTGGGTGCATAGGGAAAGGAATGGCCAGCAGGAAGAAGGAGGTGATAGTGCCTCTGTATAAGTGTTTGGTGAGACCTCATTTGGGGTATTGTGTGCAGTTCTGATGACCACATCTTCGAAAGGATATAATCAGGATGGAGTCTGTGCAGAGGGTGGCTACCAAAATGGTCAGTGGGCTTTGTCATAAGGCATATGGGGACAGACTTAAAGATCTCAATATGTACACTTTTGAGGAAAGACGGGAGAGAGAAGATATGATTGAGATGTTTAAATACCTCCATGGCATAAATGCGCAGGAGGAGAGCCTCTTTCCCTTGAAAGAAAGCTCTGCAGTGAGGGGGCATAGGATAAAGGTGAAAGGGGATAAACTCAGAAGTAATATGCAAAAATATTTCTTTATGGAAAGATTGATATAGAACAGTCTTCCAGTGGAAATAGTAGAGATGAGGAGAGTATCTAAATTCAATAAGCATTGGGGACCAACACAGAAGATCTCCAAAGGAAAAAAAGGGAGACGGTATGGCTTGATACACCATATGCTCTTTTTCTGCCGTCATGTTTCTATATTTCTACATGTACCACGATGGCAAGCTCCTCCCAAGCACTGTCTAAAATCTGGAAGTGAAGAGGAGACAACCCTGGCGCTGAGACAAAGAGGACCATGGTTCTATGGGGAAGGAATGAAGCTGCCACATCTGCATGTGTATGTTTACCGCATGGCTTATGACTGGTAGCACTATCATTTCTATAGTGCCGCTAGTCATAAGCCATGCTGTAATCATACACATAAGAGACACCTCCTGCCCCGCAGAGCTTACAAAACAGACAAAGTTTAAGAGCACCTGTCAGTAATAGATAAAGAGTTGCTTTTCTATGCCCCTAAATGAAAGAAAAAAGCTAAGGTTTATTATGCTATGTTACCATTTGTTTGTGCAATGTGTGCCTTTGAGTCTATGCTGACCCAGCACCTCCTGGGGGTTTTGGCAGTGTGACTAGAAGTACACCGCCAGGCCTTTCTTCCAAAGCAATGGAGGGTTAAGTGACTTGCCCAAGGGATGCTAATGGGAATCAAACGCTGGTTACTAAACCAGTGCTCTAACCACTAGGCTACTCCTCTGTTCCTTGTGTGTCATATCCTGCTATGAATTTGATTACTTAAAGACTTTCAGTAGGCTTCCTAGTTCAGAACAAACCCTGGGACCTTGCGTTTGTGGGAAGTAACTGGCAGAGTGAGTGATTCCAGGGGCCAATGGTCTCCCAGCCTTAGCTGGTCTCAAACCAGAACCCTGTATACCCCAAAGTGGTAGACCTGAGCAGCAGAGTGCTGCCACCCTTGAAGTGGTACCCCAGGTCTCCCCATAGGGCAATATATGCCAGGGAGGATCACAGACCATGGGGGCTACACAGGTATAGGCTGACCCAGGTATATACAAAATAAAATTTATAAAAGAAGCCAGGGGACATCCAAAGGTATCCAGCTATTCTGTCAACAGACTGGAAATAACAAACATTTCCTGAACTTTTCGGAAATGGTTGCTGAAAACTCCAAACCATAGTTTGACTCTTTAACCTACTATCCCAACAGAAACAACTGTGGATGAACTGCTTGTTTTTGTTCCATGACTAATCACTGAATTGCTGAAAAATTGTCCTAAGCTTACAAAAACTTCTCTTGATGATAAATAATAGCTGCAGACTGAAAGAAAGAAGCAGGCAACTACCCTGCCTTCCAACCAATTTATTCAGCCGCAATCCACATTCTATTTGTCTAGACTAAATATAGCAGCGTTTACACAAGAAATCAATAGCGCTCGCTGAGAGCACAAGGAAGGAATGAATATTTCATCAATCCAGGAGAGAAAGAAAGATGGCAATCAGCAAGCTGACAGCTCTGTGTAGGCCGACTCCGGCCTTGTGGATGAGTCACAGCAACTTGGACAATGGTTTTCCTCCTGAAAGTCACAATTGTGCTGCAGGCACCCTTCTATTTTTAACATTAATTGCACTGTAAGTGACAAAATGTTATCATTTTTAACCTGAAAGAGATGGATTTTCTTACATCTTCTGTGACAGGATAATAAGCCTCACCAAAAGCAATAATAATAACTCAATACTAGTAACATGCACTTCAGAATGCCCGGTAAATGGCTCAGCTACATTTCATGGCACTGAATAAGAGAGAATTGTGGGGATTTTGCAAAGCTAAATTACAAATAATTAAAAAGAGTACAATACTTTTACTCGCAATGGTAAAATTCAGCAAATAAGCATTCAGCACTTACCCCGGTTGCTCAGTATATGCATTTGGAATTACCTCTCTAGGGATTATTATACTCCTCAAACAAAAACACCAGAAATGAGTCTGAAACCACAGCTATGAATTCTGCAGTATCAGATTGTACAGTAACATGGGGCAATGTTCAAAAGGGTTTTGGCAGCTACTTTTTACCCTAGGATTTTGCAACAACACTGAAAAAGAAAATATACTTTCCCTTTGAACGTTGCTGAAGGGAAACGTACCAGCTTTTGCTATCTGTTCTTTTTCTAGCCAAAACAATATGCCTTGATTTTAGATATACAAATGGATATGTGATGCTGTCCCTTCTTGTCTAACCTCAACCCTGGAAGGCTTCCATGGAAACGCATGCTGAAATTCTCGCTTTGGGAAACAACGAGCATTACTTTTACCCGAATATAGGGTGAGCAATTTTTGGAAAGACCCACGGGTAAATAAATAGCTTTTAAAAATTACTCTCCTAGGAATATTTGCATAAACCGCTTTTGCAATAAAACCCTGTTTTATGCACGTAAAAAGCCTCATAAAATGAACACATGGGTTACGGAAGTAAAAGAGTGCGTGGTAACAAGAAGGCATACTTTTTTGCAACCCCTGCTTAGGCATGTTTGGGGACATAGTTTGGGCTGAGCATGTGCACAGTTACACAGTATGCTCGTAGTTTATAAAATACCCATATAAATATATACCTGCTCCCAAGCAGGTGCACACATATATGCAGGTGCATTTTAACGCCTCTGTGTCTTTACAAATAGGCTCTACTCCTTCCACAACTTATCATTCCTATAGTGCTACTAGGAATACTAGTATACATTTTTATTTATTTATTCATTCTTATATACCGCCAAAGTAGTTTACATTGAACCAACAAGTTACAGAGAACATCTGATAACAGACTTCTATAGAATTGTAAACTTGTAGTAACAAATGAGGGTTTTATGGGGTGGGGGTGGGGTTGAGAGACATGTAAGAGACAGCCCCTGCTCAACAGAGTTTACGATCTATTCAACACAGACATGCAGAGCAAACAACTAATTAAAAGAATACTAATATACTAAATATGAAAAAAATTAGGTGAGGTCCAAAAGCAGCCTTGAAAAGGAAGGTTTTTAGCCTGGATTTGAACAGGAATAGAGATGAAGCCTGATGTACTCAATAAGTCTATTCCAGGCATATGGTGCAGCAGGGTAAGAGAACAGAGTCTGGAGTTAGTGGAAAAGAAAAAGGGTTCAGTGATTAACTGATGGGCCGAGTTCCCGAGGAGCGGTGTATGGAGAGAGTTAAGAAAGGAGAAGTAACGCGGAGCGGCAGAATGGATGCACTTATAGATCAGTAGGAGACATTTCAGTTGTATGCAGAAACAGATAGGGAGACAATGAAATAACCTGAGAAGAGGGGTTATGTGGGCAGAGCAACACTGGTGGAAGATTAGTCAGGCAGCTGAGTTTTGAATAGATGGAAGGGAAGAGAGAAGTTCAGTGAGAGATTGGTGAGGAATAGGTTGCAATAGTTCAAGCGAGAGGTGTCAAGAGAGCGGCTAAGGATCTTGGTACTGTGTTTAGAAAGCAAGGAAGGAATTTTGCTGGTGTTATAGAGAAAAAAGTGACAGGATTTTGCTTTCTGTTGGATATGTGCAGAGAATGAGAGAAAGGAATCATAAGATGACCCCCAACATTAGAGGAAGGGGAGATGTGGGCTTAAGGGGAAAGATAAGCATCCCTGTCCTGGCTGGGTATAGTTTCAGATGGTGGTGGGATATTAAGACAGCAATTTCAGACAAGCAGGCTGAGATGCTGGCCTGGATTGGTGGAGAAATTTCTGGTGCAGAGAGGTGTATCTATGTGTTATCATAAAGATAGTACTGAAAACCATCGGAGGAGATAGAAACAGAGAAACATGACGACAGAAAAAGACCACATGGCCTATCTAGTCTGTCCTTCCATATCAACAACTACAACAGTCCCCTTTTTACCTTTAGAGATTCTCTGTGTTTGTCCCATGCTTCTTTGAATTCAGATACTGTCCTCATCTCTACCACCTCCACTGGGTATTCCACGGATCCACCACTCTTTCTATAAAGAAATATTTCCGCGTATCACTCCTAAATCTATCCCCTTTCACCCTCATCCCATGTCCCCTCATAGCAGAACCCCAGCCGGAGGTACTGGGGTTTCTAGTCCCACAGGTGCTCCTTGTGGTCTTGGGCAAGCCACTTAACCCTCCATAGCCCATGTTCCCTGTAAAATAGTTATCTCCAAGTTATAATGCCCTGTTCAATGTAATTTCAGTTTGTTCAATGTAAACCGCACTGATGCAGAATAGTGCGGTATATAAGAGAATGTAAATAAAAAAATAAATAAAAAAATAAAAAAACTTGCTTTCAATCAAAAGAGGCTCTCCCCCTGTGCATTTATGCCATGGAGGTATTTAAACATCTCAATCATATCACCTCTATCCCGCCTTTCCTCTAAGGTGTACATATTAAGATCCTTAAGTCTGTCCTCATATGCTTTATAATGAAGCCCACTAATCATTTTAGTAGCCACCCTCTGTACTGACTCCATCCTGTTTATATCCTTTTGAAAGTGCGGTCTCCAGAACTGCACACTATACTTCAAATGAGGTTGCACCAAAGACTTATACAGAGGCACTATTGCCTCCTTTTTCTGCTAGCCATTCCTCTCTGTATGCACCCAAGCATCCTTCTAGCTTTTGCTGTTGCCTTTTCTACCTGTTTAGCTACTTTAGGATCATCAGACATAATCACGCCTAGGTCCCGCTCTTCCTTAGTGGACAAAAGTACTTCACCCCTATACTATATTGCTCCCTTGGATTGCTGCAACCCAAATGCATGACCTTACATTTTTTTACATTAAATCCCAGCTGCCAAATTCTAGACCATTCTTCAAGCAGAGATCAGGGCATCAAGAGAAAGATAGAGAGAGAAGAGGAGAAGTCGCAAGACAGAGCCCTGAGGTTCACCGACCACTATTAGGATAGCAGTGGAAGAGGATCCACCAGAGCATAAAAGTGTGATGGGAGTGATAAAATCAAGAAAGAACAGAGCCCTGAAATCCAAGTGAGAACAGCGAGTCAAGGAGAAAATGGTTATTGACAGTGTCAAAAGTAATAGATAGGTTGCAAAGGATAAGGATGAAATTCAGACCCTTGGATGTGGCCAGAAACAGGTCACCTGACACTTTGGCAAGGGCCATTACTGTAGTATGTAAAGGGCGACATTCAGATTTCAGTAGATCCTGAATTGCTTGAAAAGAAAGAATCAGACAGAGGCAGTAGCTTGGATGTGAAAGGAAGGAGGAAGATGGGCCACTAATTGTATGGGTACATAGGGTCAAAAAAAGCATGTTTGAAGGCTGCAGGAACAGTTTCAGAGGAGTGATAGGTTGAAGAATGAAGGATGGCAAAGATGTCAACAGAGAGGGAGGAGTGGCCTAGTGGTTGGGACAAGGTACCACAGGCTGGAAGATCAGTGGCTCAAATCCCACTAGAGGACAGCAACCTTGGGCTGGAAGGACTGAGGTTTCTAGTCCCAAAGGTGTTCCTTGTGGTCTTGGGCAAGCCACTTAACCCTCCATTGTCCTTGTTCCCTGTAAGTATTAGTGTATGTGTCTTATATCCCCTTGTGTTAAATGTATCCCCCAACTGCTTTGACCCAGTGAAAAGTGGGATATAATTGCAGCTAATTAAACAGGAGTGATAGAGCTGAATAGCCAGATGGGAATGATGTTAGAGGAATAGGTAGTGCATTTGGAGGAGAGAAAATATGCAGTTTCCTACTCTGTGATTTTAGAATAGGAAGAAAGAGTTGCAGAAGGGTGTGAGAATGAAGAAGGGGAAGAGGAGAAAGAGATGACCTTGTGGAGAACTCAAGATTAATATTGTTGTGGGGGGCGGAGCCTGGCTCGAGCAGAGATGGCCGCATAATCTTAGCTCTCTGCGAAATCCTCTCAAATCCTGGGCCCTAGCAGTGTTTGAAAGTTATTTCCCCTTCTTCCTGAGACCCCCAAGAGCAGTGCGGGATGGCTGCCGGCAAACCCACGCGACTGGAGTACGGAGGGGCGACGAATGCGGGAGTAAAGAGGCAGAAGGCCGATCCTCCTTCGCCGCAGAAGACCTTGCACGTGCTGGAAAACACTGTGGGATTGCAAGAGGTGCTGGCAGAGATAAAAGCGGTAAGAGAGATGGTGGCAGGTGCTGGCAGAGATAAAAGCGGTAAGAGAGATGGTGGCAGCGAACGGGGAAACTTTGGCAGAAGTGCAGGCTGAACTCCTGGAGTTGAAAGATATGAAGGAGCAGATATCCGCGTTGGAAAGCAGAGTAGAGGGTGTGGAAGGAAAAATGGCAACGCAGGATGCTCGTTTAAAGCAAGTGGAAAAACTCAGCAAACGAGTAGATACCTTGGAAAGGAGTCTTGAAGACCAAGGCAATAGGGCAAGGAGAAACAACATAAGGATGGTGGGGCTCCTGGAGGGAGTGGAAGGTGGCAATGCGGTGGAGTTTTTGGAGAGGGTTATACCTAAGATGCTCCATTTGCAGTTTCCGCAGGCCTTTGAAATTGATCGGGCCCACCGAGTTCCTACTCATACAGGCCCACAGGTGCGGCAGCCGCGCCCCATGATTTTGCGGGTGTTGCGATACTCGCAGGTGTCAGCAATAATGGTGGCGGCGAAAGCAAGAGCTCCAATAAAGTATGAGGAGCACACTGTTGCATTTTATCCTGATTTTAGTAAAGCAACGGTTTATAAGCGGAAACAGCTCCTGGCGTTTCGTCCAAGGCTGCAGAAGTTGCAGGCCAAATATGGTTTATTTTACCCCGCAAGGATGAGAATTACTTTGCACAATCAGACTCAGACATTTGAGGACCCCATTGCTCTGCAAGCATTTCTAGAAGAGAAAGAGGCGTCCTTAATGCAATGAGGGCTGTGTAATTTATGTGGGCGGCCTGTACAGGGGCTCTGTTTTTCTTGAGAGCATAGCTGTAATGGCTACGGCAGGGGGTTTTTTTGGGTGGGCTCCTTTGCAGTGCAGGGGGTCTGTCGAACTGCACCACTTTTCCTTGTTTCACTTGGTCCTTTCCTTGCCCATAGAAGGGGGCCTTTGTATGTTATACAAACTGTAAGTGTTTAGTGATATATGTTACAGTATCCCTCATTGTTATAAATAAAAATAGCTATGTGGAAGGGATAGTGGGGTGGGGAGGGGGGGAAGGGGGAACGGGAATGTTGAAGTTGTGGAATTGTCTGAATTGTTGTCACATAGGCTAAAACATGCTAGGGTATAAATTTGGGAACTAGCGGGATGGTGTGGGTATTTTGCTGCGATGGTTCACCCGAGGTTGATTTTAGGGTATGGGGGGGGTGCAGGAGGGGGGGTCTCCCTGGGAATATATGGAAGCCAGTACTGCAAAAGGGTGTTTTTTGGGTAACACTCTGGGAAGTGTCTTCGGGCAAGGGATGTTGGTCTTGCTCCATGAGGTCTATTAAGCTGGTATCTCGGAACATCAAAGGTGTCCTAAATCCTATTAAATGGAAAAAAATCCTACTCTTTTGTAAAAAACAGGCAGCGGACAAGAGACGCACTTGTCCTCCCCAGAAACTAGGAAACTAGGCCTATGGAACTATCTCCTAGTAGGACATCTGGCTGCATGGGGGAAAAAAATGGGGTTGCTATATTAGTAAATAAGCAGTTAGACTTGCATGTGCTCCAGGATAGGGCTGACTTGGAGGGAAGATGGGCTAAGGTGTTGGTGCAAATTGGCAAGGTTAAAGTGGCAATAATGAATGTGTACGGACCAAATGTAGATGACGGCAGAAGAAGTGCATGAGTGGGAGGAATATCAATGGATCATTGGTGGGGATTTCAATTTAGTACTTGACCCTTTGGTAGACAGACAACTTTACCGCTCACGTAAGCACAGTAGGGCTGACATGGTCCTTCTGTCTCTCATGCAAACTGTAGGGCTTGTGGATGTTTGGAGATTGTTTCATCCGGTGGATAGAAAGTATACTTTCTATTCATTCCCTCATGATTCCCACTAGCGCATAGATTACTTTTTAGTGTCGAAGGCTCTCATTAACTCAGTTGACCAAGCCCAGATTGGGGAAACGCATATCTCCAATCATGCGTTCATAACGCTGGAGGTCAGGATGGAGGGCAGCAGTAATAAAATGTTGACTTGGTTTTTCCCCAGAGAACTGTTAAATGATCCTGGATATTGTGCAGTAATAAGAGAGGCCATTGCAAGTTATTTTGAAACAAATTCTCTTAAAGACACGCCGGGGTGGGCGTGGTGGGAAGCTTTTAAAGCAGTAATTAGAGCAGAAACCACGAGCTATAAGATAAAGGTGGCAAGGGAGAGGAAAGGGAAGCTGCGAGATCTGACTGACCAAATGCAAGCGGAGGAAAGATTGTTAGTTATGAGGAAAGACCCGTGTATTCTAATGAGGCTGCAAAAGTTGAGATATCAATATAATGTTTGTTTGAGCACTGAGGTGCAGTCGATGGTGCACAATACTCAAAGTAGCTGGTATGGTGAAGGTAACAAAGCAGGTCGCTTATTGGCGCGCACCCTTAATCCTAGATTTTCGAGACCTAAAGTGGCAGCTATTCTGCATGAATCCCTCACCACTGAAGTACCTTGGAGTACTGGAGTGGAGAAGTGGCCTAGTGGTTGGGGCACAGTACTTCAGGCCAGAAGGTTAGAGGTTCAAATCCCACTAGAAGACAGCAACCTTGTGCTGGAAGGACTGGTGTTTCTAGTCCCACAGGTGGTCTTGGGCAAGCCACTTAACCCTCCATAGCCCATGTTCCCTGTAAAATAGTTATGTCCAAGTTATAATGCCCTGTTCAATGTAATTTCAGTTTGTTCAATATAAACCACACTGATGCAGAATAGCATGGTATATAAGAGAATATAAATAAATAAATAAAATAAATCCCAGGGATTGTTGACAGCAGAGGGTGACATGGCTGAAGTGTTTCAGGAGTTTTACAGTTGTCTGTATACTTCTGAAGCGGAGGTAGACTTGAGGGCCTTTCAGGATTTGTATAGCCAGCTACCTCATCCGGTGCGTTCAGCCTCTCAGAGAGACATTCTTGATGGTCCCTTGACAGTTAAGGAGCTTAGGGAGAGATTGGGAGGTATGAAAGGAGGTAAGGCGGCGGGGCCGGATGCAATCCCAATTGAGTTTTATCAAGTTTTTGCGGAAGACGTACTGCCTTATCTTTTGTTTTATTTCCAGGCTCTTATGGAGCAGGTTCCGGGGCTGGGGGCTTTTAGTGAAGCGATTATTGTGATCCTAGAAAAACCAGGGAGAGACCCCAAAAAGTGGAGAATTATCGTCCAATATCCTTATTAAATGCTGATTATAAATTATTTTCTGCAGTCCTCGCACACAGAATGGTCCAGGTGATGCCTCTTCTGATACACCCTGATCAATGTGGGTTCATCCCGGGTCGCTCCACTGCGGATAATGGACGGATCTTGTTAAATCTGTTTTCCGCAATGGAGAGGTTGCAAGAACCTATAGTTGGGCTTTCTGTGAACGCGGAGAAAGCTTTCGATCGGCTGGAGTGGGAGTTTTTGAATCAGGCACTGCAGTGGTTTGGTTTTGGGAAGGGGTTTAGACAAATGATCCAACTACTGTATACGTCCCCTTTTGCTAGAATCCTGGTGAATGGAACTTTATCCTTCCCTTTCTTGCTAAAGAGAGGGACTAGGCAAGGGTGTCCATTATCCCCGCTACTTTTCAACATTGCGCTGGAACCTCTGGCAATCTTGTTAAGACAGGCTAAGGAGATCAAGGGCCTGGAGGTTGCAGGGAGGCAGGTAAAGTTGTCTGCGTATGCTGACGACTTGTTGTTGTTCCTTCAGCCCCCTGCGATTGGTAAGGTATTAGAAGTCATAGATGCGTATGCCAAATTATCTGGCTACAAAATCAATTGGGCGAAATCTCTGGCTTTCCCCATGAATAAGTTGACTTTTTCCTCTTTGGTCGACAATTTTAAGTTTAAATGGGAAGCTTCAATGTTTAAATACCTCGGGGTTCATTACTGTTCGTCAATAGAAGAGACAGTGCAGTTCAATGAGCAGTATATCAAAGAGATGGTTCAGTCGTTTACTTTGAAATGGTCCCCCTTGCATCTATCTTGGTGGGGCAGATTGAATTCCATAAAAATGGTCCTGGTACTTAAGATTAATTATATACTGGAGATTATCCCAATATTATTTCCGAGAAAATTTTACAAGGGGGTGGAGCGCTTGCTAATGAATTTTCTTGTAAATAGTATGATGACGTTCAGTAAAACTACAGGGAAATACTTTAAAACTATGTAAACCTGTAATTTACTCCATTTAAATGTTGTAGAAAAAAGCTTAAACAGGTGTACTATAGTCTTAATCTTCTTTTAATTGTCCAACAGCATTCTGCTATCCACCGGTGGTACTCCCAACGTAAAAATTTTTTTTTCTGTTTTATTTTCTTAATCTTTAATTACTTATTTATACTCTGGTAAAAACCACTAGTGCTCATCTTAAAAATGATATCGAGAGGTCATAAATCTTCTATTTTGTGTCGTGCTTCTCAAAACTCGACTCCCATCTTTGAAATGAATAAAACGATCTCTCAAAGACCATCTCAATATAAAATTCTAAAGTCCGAAGTTACCAAAACGTTCAAAAATATACTGAAATGTTTTAATCCATTGAGGTAACAGCTGACAATGTTTGTGTGATCCCGACGCTCTCCCCCAGCGCCAGTAGCGTTTCTCCTAATCGGGTTCTTCAGGGGATCATGAACCCTGCGAACAAACAATATAGACGACATGTTACTTCCCACCAACCAATTGTTATATTCTCGGCAAATGTGTATGAACTGAGCTAAAACGATAATACAAGCTACTTACGAAATACAGCTGCCCACGTCCGAAACTTCAATATGTCTCCTTCTCTTAACTTGTGTAATTAAACTGGAAGATGAAGGGACGCCGCGCATGCGGTTCACAACTCTCAAAAGGTATTTAAAAGGATTCGTCAAAACCAACGTAATTGACTCCTCCCCTCTAAATCACCAATCCTATCCCAAAGCGGGATTTCATGAGTCCGGCCTCCCATTCACAAAAAGCCATTCCTTACAGGCACGCTGCCCATTCTATCATTGCGTTCAATCCATGTGGAGCGACGGTGTTCAAATTATAGATATTGAGATGGTCTTTGAGAGATCGTTTTATTCATTTCAAAGATGGGAGTCGAGTTTTGAGAAGCACGACACAAAATAGAAGATTTATGACCTCTCGATATCATTTTTAAGATGAGCACTAGTGGTTTTTACCAGAGTATAAATAAGTAATTAAAGATTAAGAAAATAAAACAGAAAAAAAAATTTTTACGTTGGGAGTACCACCGGTGGATAGCAGAATGCTGTTGGACAATTAAAAGAAGATTAAGACTATAGTACACCTGTTTAAGCTTTTTTCTACAACATTTAAATGGAGTAAATTACAGGTTTACATAGTTTTAAAGTATTTCCCTGTAGTTTTACTGAACGTCATCATACTATTTACTAGAAAGTTCTACGTTCAAGAAAAAAGACTGAATCATTTTAAATGAATTTTCTTTGGCAAGGCAAGCCTCACCGGATTGCGACTTGGAAGTTAAAAGCATGCAAGGGGATGGGAGAAGTGCAGTTCCCAGACTTCGAATGGTACCATAATGCACTTATATTGAAGCAGGGACTAAAATGGGTGGCTGATGGCCCTACAGAGGGAAAGCCGGTTTGGATTATGATTGAAAGCAACCTAGTGCCCCATACTCCTATGAAATTGTTGATGGGTATGCAGGTAGCAGATCAAGATAAGGGGCTTGGGGTTATTCAGTCCACTCAGATGGCTTTTAAGTTTCTGGAGAATGCCACGGGGTGTGAACAAGGGATTTCAGCTCAACATCCTATTTGGTCCATCCCAAAGCTTAAGATAGGGCGTAGGTCCTTTGCCTGGAAAGCTTGGCAGGACTCGGGCATCTGGACCATAGGCCAAGTGGCGCAGGGAAATGGGTGGAAGAGTTTTGAGGATCTTCAGGAAGAGTTTGGGATACCGAGGGTGTGTTATTTCCAGTGGTTGCAGCTAAAGCATTGTCTAAACAGTGTGGTAGGGGAGGTGAAGGTACTAGCTGACCACTGGGGTCTTAAGAGGGTGGTGGATGAGTTTGTGGACATGGATGGACGTATGTCAAATATTTATGCAACTATAAGAGATACGAAGTTGGGGGATGGGAGTAGGTTTGGGCGAAGCTGGGAGCTAGAGGTAGGGTACGAGATTCCTCCGAGACTGTGGAATATAATCTGGAGCAAAGTCAATAAGGTCTCGAAAGCGGCTTCTCTTACCCAATCCCTATTTTTTTTGCTTCATAGAGCATACCTAACTCCAGTTAAGGTTTCAAAGTGGGATGTGAAAACCTCAACTAAATGTTGGTCGTGCTTGTTGGCACCGGGCACCTTCCGACATATGTTATTTGATTGTCATTATGTTCAGAGCTTTTGGCAGTTAGTATGGAGCAAGATCGACCGCATACTTGGGTTGCAAGCCCCTCTGGGATGGGATATTGTTATTTTGCGCTCCTGTGCGAGCAGCTTGAAACTTTCAAAAGATAAGTACTTTTTGTTCAATTTTCTGATGGCTATTGCATTGAAGTTGGTTATTTCCAACTGGAAAGATTCGTCCAAGTTGGATGTACATCTTTGGTGGAATCTGGTGTGTACGTATGCCAGTTTTGAAAAGACGCAGGAATTGAAAGTAACCCAGCGGGGTCAGCGCGGCTTGCGGAAGAAAGGCAGACATAAAGCAGCAGCTGAAGTTCCACAGGGCGGAAACAAGTGGCAGTTGTTGGATGACTATGTAGCGCAAGCCAAATGTTTTGTAACGTAGGATAGGAAAAGTGAAGACATGTACTGTTATACGTAATGTTTTGCTGTGAGATTTATTGTGGTTTCCCAGGGGGGCGGGAGGGGGTGGGGGGTGGTAGGGGAGGGAAGGGGGGTAGGTTAGGGATATCTCCTAGATAAAGGATGGCTGTAACTAGGTTGATGGTAGGAACCTGTTACGTTGACATGTTGTAATGTGCATTGTTCTATAAATGGTTTAAAAAAAAAGATTAATATTGTTGTTATGGAACTAATCAGCCATGATCTGTGCAGAAAGCAAAGGGACAGGGGGTGTCAAAGGTGGAAGCACATTGAGGAGAGAGCTGAGCATGGCAAATAGATGGTGATGGTTGGAAGCAAGAGTGTTTGTCAGATAGACATAGTACTCTTTCTTGGCAAATGCAATAGTGAACTGGAAAGAGGTTAGCATGAGTTTGAAATGTATGAATTAGTATGGACATGGGATTTTAGCCAAAGGTACTCAGCAGAGCAAACACAGGAATATAGGAAGTAGATTCTGGAGGTCAGCCAAAGATGAGGCATGATACACCTTACCAGACATGGAGTGGGAGGAACAAAAGCATCCAAAGCAAAGGAACGTATAGTGTTATAGGAAGAGAACACCTTGTCACAGACTTAGATAACAGAGGATGAGAGAAGAGAAGAGACAGTGGTGGAAAATGCAGAAGAGTCAGTAGCCTGAAGATCCGTAAACATGTTAGTGGAGACTGGATTTGAATTTGGAGGGGAGTATTAAATGTAAATGTTTACAGGTGATGATCACACAGGGAAAGAACTGAGGTGAAAACATTTTAGAGACAGCAGCAGGAGAGCAAGCTAAGGTCGAGGCAGTGGCCATATTGATAAGTCAGGATGGTTGAACACAGCTGGAGGATGAGCGAGGAAGTTAAAGCAAGGAGCTTTGAGACATAAGCGCCGAAGAGTTCATGAACATTAAAATTTATTTAGCTAGGCTTATATGCTGCTTTTTCACCAGTCAAAGCAGTGTACATTCAGGTACTGTATATATATTTTTCCCTGAAGGGCTCACAATCTATATTTTTGTACCTAAGGCAACAGAGGGTTGAGAGACTTGCCAAGGCCACAAGGAGCTGCTGTGGGACTAGAAACCTAGTCCTTCTGGCTGAAGGTTGCTTTCCTCTAGTGGGATTTGAACCCCTGGTCCTCTGGCCTGAGGAAACTTGTCCCAACCACTAGGCCACTCCTCCTCCTTGCCTGCTGAAGCTAGGCAACATTTTATAAAATTACTTACATTGTCTAGCCTTGTCCCTGCATGGCATATCTGTCACCCATTTACAAGTGCATAAAATACAGTTTGAAGGCTCTTATTCCCATCCATGTTCTTCCAAATTCAGGTTAAAGGGATATCTTCTCACAGATTTTATTTCCCTTTCTTTATGATCAAAAGATCCCACTATATACTCCCTGAGGATCTACGAGCACAAAAAGACCTCAAGGACTTCCGCAAATTTCTTAAAACCCACCTGTTCATGGACTCATTTGAACAACCCCCATAACTCAATCACCACCAATACAGACACCAACCACCAACAAACCAGATCTGGGAGCACCCCCCAGAATTATATGTATGTCTGTTCACCCTCTGTTCAATGTAGACCCTTTGTCATGTCCCTAACCACCTTGATTGAAGGAAAAGGTGGTACACAAAACTGGCTAAATAAATAAATGAAATAGAATATACAGGACAGGAATAGATGAGCCATTGACATTTGATGTAAACGGCCTCTATTCAATTGACATTTTGCTATGGTCCAAATTTTCTGAATCACTCCTATTGGTCTGCTGAGGCTCAGAAGAAACCAAACTAGCATGATTACACATAAGACCTGTGATACAGAAGATAGTAGTACCTCAACGAGAGGATTCAAAGTAGTTTGGGGAAGTCATTTCCCAAATACAACAGGCAAATGTCTTCTGTGGGGGTTTGGGGGGAGGTGTGGGGGGGGGGGGGGTAGAGGTCAGTAGAGATAATTGAGGAGAAGAAGACATCAGTACTGACAGGTTTCCCATCCAGCAGGCACTTATTCATGCCTCATGGTAGCTGTAAATGATGACAGATATACTTTTTCCTAGAAGCATGGCTTCCCCTGAAAAATACAGACATCTATATTGTAGGCCTGCCCAAACCACTCCCTCTCCCCACCCTAACCATACCCCCAGATATCTAAACGTACTTAGCACCCTCATCTGCATAATAACCCCTTTGTGTGTAAATATAGCCAGTTTTTTATAAAATTACCCCTTAAGGAGATCATTCAGAAACCCAAATAGGCCAGTCACACATGCGGAATAGATGTCCATCCCCCAATAACATGCATCACTATATTCTGTAACGTCGTGGCCCCGCACATACACTGCGCTAGTACAGGGATCACAGAATGTGGGTGGGGAGGGGCAGAACAGGGGCAAGGCTAGCCACCAAGACGCAGAAAGAGCATGCAGGAAAGGCCCCATGACGTCTCCGATGATGTACATATTATTCCTGCGGCAGTGTGGAATAAGGGCAGGACTCAGAGCTGATTATGCTCTGCCCTATATTGCGTGCCATATGAAAAAAGGGTTGTGTCTGGTCTGAAGTGCAGTGGGGTGAGCGCTGTCGTGGTGTTCACGAGATGCAGTTGTGCACAGCAGATTGCAGAGCTCAGGGATGTGTCTAGGTGTGAACCACCCCCATAGGAACAGAACACTATGCACCAGACGGTATGCCGCCTATGCTGCCATCTGCTGTTGTGGGCATTGGCTTAAGGGCTATACATATTGCGAGCAGAGGTATGGCTGCATGGCGACGGGGAGCGTCTGCTACAGATATCTTCACTGAATGTGGTGTGCATGGGACCATATATGTCCCTGGGCCCGAAATCGTGGGTGCGTCTATACCCGCAATTTCAGAATCAGGTTGAAATCAGCTCCATTTTCCTTTTCGATGTGGCCGCTTGCCAGACATGGATGTTCTTGAATTGGGCTCTAAGTGTATTGTATCTGTGTTAATTGCATGGGCATATGCTAAACATGCCTCACCAGTTAACAGAGAACCTTCACATTTACTGTTTGGTAATTTGGCAATTTATTTATTTTATTTAGAGACATTTCCTATACCATTCACAGATCATGGTGAACATCAAGGTGGTTTACAATTCCAAAAATTATTAGCTTTGCTAGCCTTGGAGAGAGGATAGAAGCAGAAAGCCATAGAAAACGGCAGAGGGATATGGTGCAAACTTCACTGCACTTTAGTAATACAGTTCCTATGTCCCTTTAATAGCCCTTCTCTGGATTGACTCTACTCTGTCTATATTTCCTGGAAAGTATAGACTCCAAAACTGAACATAGCTGAGGTTTCATTATTGCCTTCTTTTTTTCTGCCAATTCCTATGTATTTTTCTGGTTCTAGGGCTGTTTTGCACTGTCCTACAACCTTGAGATCCTTAGATATAATCATCTTGAAATGTATCTAACTTGGTGCACATCATTTACCTACCCCACCTTGGATTGCCATGCCCTGTATACATGAATCAAATGCTTTTTTTGCACTGAATCTTAAATGTCAGAAACTGAAATACTCTTCAAATTATGTTTTGAGTAACACAGGCATTCCTTGTGCAATCTTCTTTGCCCAAATAGGTCACGGTGAAACACATTTCCTGATCTGATACTCATTCGCATGTGACATGCTATCAGCGTTATTCTTCAATTTATATATTCAACCAATTTGCACGATCATCCAATCCTTTGACATACGGCGGATGTCAAAGGATTGGATTTAAACGGCGGATCCGTTTAAACGGCGGAGCCGCGTCCTTGTAAATATGTTCTGTTATAATATGACGTTCCCTGTAAAACAAACTTGTTTTGTTAATTGTTGTTCACTGTGAACCGCAACTGAACTTTGGAAGATGCGGTATATAAATGTATGTATAAATAAAAAAAATACTCTACCACATCTATGCTGATGATGTGCTACTCTACTCCCCATTCTCTACAAGCAGCCCTAACTGCACGAAAATCACTGATTGCTTTAATGCAGTTACCGACTGATTAAACTCACACAATCTAAGGGTGAACTACAAAAAGTCTGAAGTTTTATTCATCTCAAAGGATCCAACCTTCATACCACCAGCCACCCTTCAGGTCAAGAATGCTGAACTGAATACTAAACGTGAGGTTCGATATCCAGACATTGCTCTAGACCAGCACCTGAACTTGGAATCACACATAAACAATATCACCAAAGCTGTTTATCTCAAAATCCGTTCCCTCCATCAGGTTCGACCACTACTTGAACCCTCTGACTTCCGATCTGTTTTCTAAGCTCTTATTATGCCTCATTTTGACTACGCTAGCATCATTCTGCACGGCCTTCCTGTCCACACACTCCATCCATTACAAATGGCCATGAATACTGCTGCACGAACCATCTACAAAGTTTCCAGATATGAGCACGTAACACCTCTCCTAATGCAGCTTCACTGGCTTCCTATAGCCGGTCGCCTCAAGTACAAAGCCCTCCTTATCTCATTCAAAATCCTCCACCAGCTCTCTGTAACCGCCTTAGAAGATCTTCTACATTGGACACCTGACAGCAGAATCAGGAGGACAAACATGGCAAATACCCTTGCCATTCCCACTTTGGCTAGTAAAACCTCCCAATATATTAGGCATAGAGCTTTCACCTTATTTGCCCCTCTGCTCTGGAACTCCCTCCCTGCTCCAATTTGTACTATCACTGACATTTCCTCCTTTAGAAAAACATATAAAACCAAATAAATAAAATAAATATGTCATCTTGAAAAACTATCCAGGACATTCTTGTGTAGGGATTTGGTTTGTGGAGACTGAAGGTTTTGTGCAGGTTGAGGTAAAACACAGTTACCTACCTGTAACAGGTGATCTCTGGGAACAGCAGGAATAAGTCTTCACATATGGGTACACAGTATCGACGGAGCCTGCGCGGGAACGCTCCCCAGCATCCAATCAGAAAGCTTTTGGGAGCATCCCACAGCGCCTGCATGCTGCCTTCCCGCCTTTCCAACTGTCTCTTCTCAGTTTAGTTTTATAGCTGAGACAAAGAGGGAGAGAGAGGGAAAGGAAGAGAGATAGAGAGAGAGACAACTCCTAGGGGAGTTGTGTGGGTTGTGAAGACTTATTCCTGCTGTTCCCAGAGATCACCTGTTACAGGTAAGTAACTGTGCTATCTCCAGGAACAAGCAGGAATGAGTCTTCACATATGGGGATTCCCTAGCTTTTGATGCCAGGGAGAGAGCCCATAAGTTGTGTGTCCCTGGGACAGGGCTGCACTTCCCCACCTGGATCTCTGGCATCCCATGAGGGATGGTGGGTAGGAGTTGATTAAGTATGGAACAGGTGTTTGAGAACAGCCTGACCAAACAAGGCATCCCGGCGGGAGTCCTTGTCCAAGCAATAATGGGCTGTGAAGGAATGAACCGAGGCCCAAGTGGCTGCTCGACAGATGTCGTCGATAGACACAGAGTTCAGATGAGCCATTGAGGCTGCCATGGCTCTCACATTGTGAGCTGTGACATGGCCCTCCAGAGAAATATTCTTGCTCTGATAGGCGAAAGAAATACATTGGGCAATCCAGTTAGAAAGTGTTCTCTTGGAGACTGGTTGACCCAAATGAGAAGGATCAAAGGCAACAAAGAGTTGGGAAGACTTTCTATGTTGTTGTGTCCTTTGTAAGTAAAAAGCCAGAGCTCTTTTACAGTCCAGGGTATGAAGATTCCTCTCTGCACTTGATGCATGAGGTCCTGGAAAAAAGACAGGTAGGGTAGACCTCTTGATTGAGGTGAAAAGGCGAGACCACCTTAGGCATAAAGTGTGGATTAGTCCTAAGGACCACCTTGTCATGATGGAACCTTGTATAAGGTGGATTAGCTACTAGTGCTTGCAATTCACTGATGCGGCGTGCTGATGTGATTGCAATGAGAAAGATAACCTTCCAAGAAAGGTATTTCAAGGAGGTGGTAGCTAAAGGTTCAAAAGGCGGCTTCATAAGCTGGCCAAGAACCAAATTTAAGTCCCATGCCACCAGTGGTGGTTTAATGGGAGGCTTTGTTAAACCTTGCTACAAGGGGATGAGAGGAAACAGGTTGTCCATCTAGAGGCTTGAGGGAAGCTGCAATAGCACTCAAATGAACTCTTACTGAATTTGTCTTAAGGCCTGCATTAGACAGATGAAGGAGATACTCCAGCAACGATTCCAGAGGTACGGCACTGGGGTTAAGACCCTTTTCAGAACACCAGATGGTAAACCTTTTCCACTTGAAAGCGTAAGAACATCTAGTGGAAGGTTTTCTGGAAGCATAAAGAACAACTTTCACTTGTTGAGAAAGATGAAGATCCTGGAGATCTAAGCCTTCAACAACCAAGCCCTGAGATGCAGTGACTGGGGACTGGGATGCCACAACTTTCTGTCCTCCTGAGAGAGGAAGTCTGGAGCAGACCCTAACTCTAGGGAGGGAGCTTGAGAGAGATGTAGAAGCAGAGGGTACCACACTTGCTGTAGCCAATGTGGAGCTATGAGAATCATGTGGCCTCTGTCTCTCTGAAGCTTGAACAGGGTTTTGGGAATTAGGGGAATGGGTGGAAAGGCATACAGGAAGTCTTGACCCCAATGAAGGAGGAAAGCATCCCTTGCCTGAGCCCCCTGAGCCGGAGTTCTGGAACAGAACCGGGGAAGTTTGGCATTCCACGGACTTGCAAAGAGGTCTATGTCCGGGGTTCCCAAAATTTGAAAAATCTTGGATACCTGGTCCATATGTAGGGACCACTAATGTGGAAGCAGAACTCAACTGAGTCTGTCTGCCCAAGAGTTTTGAACACCTGGAAGATAGACTGCCAGAAGATGAATGTGATGCTCTCTGGCGAGGGCCCACAGTCGCAGAGCTTCATTGCAAAGCGACAGAGAGCCAGTTCCTCCCTGCTTGTTTATATAGAACATGGCTACCCGATTGCCCGTGTGGATAAGGACTGTCTTGTGGCTGAACAGGTGTGGAAAACTCGCAGAGCAAGGAAAATTGCTCTGAGTTCCAAGAGATTGATATGTAGACAAGTCTCCTGTGGGGACCAGATGTCCTGGGTGGAGAGGTCCTGAAGATGAGCTCCCCAGTCCATTTTAGAAGCATCTGTTGTAAGAGTTGCCTGGGGTAGAGGCTGTTGAAAGGGGGACCCCAGCAACAGGTTTTGAGGGGACTTCCACCACTGGAGGGACAAAATGAGGCGACTTGTGTTTGCTATTTTGTCTGACAGGCAGCCTAATGCCTGGGTCCATTGGGTGGATAAAGTCCACTGAGCTGCTCTCATGTGAAGGCGAGCATATGGTACCACATGAACGGTGGATGCCATGTGGCCTAGCAACTGTAACATTTCTCGAGCAGTTAGTAGGGGTTTTAACTCTGCTTGAGAAGTTAACTGCATCAAGCGAAGGCAACGGGCCTGAGGAAGATAGGCCCTTGCCCTTGTGGTATCCAGCAACGCCCCTATAAACTCCAGGGACTGAGTAGGAATCAAATTGGATTTTGGGATGCTTATTACCAGCCCTAAATATTGAAGGATACGCATTGTGCAGGTTAGAGCAATCTTGGCCTCTGACTGAGTGGGAGCTCGAATGAGCCAGTCGTCCAGGTAAGTGAAGACAAATATTCCCAGGGTGCGCAGAAAAGCAGCAACCACTGCCATGCATTTCGTGAACACCCTTGGTGCAGAGGCCAGGCCAAAGGGGAGCACTCTGTATTGATAGTGCTTCTCCTGGAAAAGGAACCAAAGGAACCTTCTGTGAGTTGAATGGATGAGAACATGAGTGTACGCATCCTTGAGATCTAGAGAACAAAGCCAATCCTGATTCTGAAGGTATGGCAGCAGAGTTCCTAGAGAAACCATTTTGAATTTCTCTTTGACTAGGAATCTGTTCAACTCTCTGAGATCTAAAATGGGTCTGAAGCCCCCTGTTTTCTTTGGGATAAGAAAATAGGGGGAGTAGAACCCTGTGCCCTGTTGTTGAAGAGGCACTTCCTCTATTGCCCCTTGGGCGAAAAGAGTGGCAACCTCCTGCTCCAACAGGCTGAGGAGGGAGATTGGAGAATTGAACTGGTGCACTCTTGTGAGAGGGGGCAAGCTTGAAAAATGAAGTTTGTACCCTTCTCTTATGATGGAGAGTGCCCAATGCTCTGCTGTGATTTGCTCCCATCTGGGAGCGAAGTGACATAACCTTCCTGGAATGGTGGAAGGCTCTGGTCCTTCTAGAGCCAGGAAGGCTAAGTTCCCTAGCAGAAAGTCAAAGGCCCTGAGGGGGCTGAGATTGCTGGGCTGGAGCAGGCCTCACAGCCTTTGCCTTGGTCTGTTTGGAGGATTGCTGACGTTTGGAAGGGAACTGAGCTGCAGAAGATGCTCTCTGACTATAAGCAGGATAGGATCTTCCCTTTTTAGAAAAAGGTGTTTTTTTTAACAACCTTTTCTTAGCAGGAGCAGCAGTAGATTTGGATAGTCTATCCAAAGCAGAATTTTCAGCATCCATTTGATTGGCTTTTGCTTGCCAATCTTTACCAAACAGATTCTCACCTGTACAAGGGATATTTCCCAATTCATCTTGGACCCAGGTCTCCAAATCAGATGCTTGAAGCCAAGCAATCCTACGTGCACCTATAGGTCTGCAAATGGTCAGTGACTTCTTTTAAGAACATGCCCATGTAGAGACTATAAGAATTAATTCTCGCAGCAAGCATGGAAGCTTGGAAGACTCTTCTACCAAAAGCATCCAGGGTTCTACATTCACGTCCTGGAGGATTAGAGGCATGTCTCTTGGCACTTCTAATCTTTCTCATTGCAGACTCAACCACAATAGAGTGGTGAGGAAGCTGAGTTTTATGGAAACCAGGACAAGGAGGGACACGATACATGGTGTCCAACCTGCGAGAATGAGGAGAGGTGGTTAGAGGTGCTTCCCACATCCTTAACATGAGATCATACAGAATCTCATGAATAGGCAAGGTAGCTGCCTCCTTAGGAGTTTTAGGATATTGTAGAATATCTAACTCCTTAGCTCTAGGCTCTGACTCTGGGGCTACTGTAATAGAGAGGCCCCGAGCCACCTCTCTGATAAAGTCTTGAAAAGACAAGTCCTCTGGAGGAGACATCCTTCGTTTAGGAGAGGACTCCTCCTGTAGAAGAAGCATTGCTGCATTGACAGACTCTTCAGAATCCTCAGAGTCCTCAGAGGAATCAAAGTATCGTCTGTCGGGATGCTCTTGCAAAGCCTGATACCCGTACCGACTGGGATCGGTATCGGGAATCACCGGTACCAGGGTATCGGTACCGGAGGGCTGCAGAGGGCAGAGTACCGGCATAGCGGACACCGATGCCGATGTCGATGCCACCGGTACCGGAATCGGTGCTGATGGCGATACCGGAGCCGGTACCGGCGGAGTAGTCTGTTGCGGTACCACGGGCATCGATGCCACAAGGAAAGCCGCCAGACTGCGTTCGATGGACAGAATCCTCTGATCCATCGACGCCGCCAATGCCTGGAAGTCGGTACTGGTGGAAGCCACCGGTACCCCAGAGCAATGCACCAGGAGATCTGTTGAGGCCACGCCATCTAGATCATCCTGGAATCCGATGACGATGCTTTAGAGGCCGAAGCCTCCTGCTGGGGTAATTTTGCCAGTGCAGAATCCTCGAGGGCAAGGCCAGGGACATCTCGATGCTTAGAAGGAGATTTGCCCTTCGAGGACCGGCTGGATTTTTGTTTAGTTACCTGAGATCCATGTGAGGAAGAATAAGCCCTGGAAGACGTCGATGCCACCGAAGCTGCATCAGAGGGAAAAAGGGTACTGAGCTTGGCAGCTCAGTTCTGTCGACCTCTCTTAGACATCATGAAAAGGACACACAATCTTTAATGGAATGGTCAGGGCCTAAACACTTTAGACACCAGTCATGGGTGTCGGTGACGGAGATAGTACCGCCACATTTTGTGCACTTCTTAAATCCTGAGGCAGGCTTTTCCATATTTAAGGAAAAGGGTTTTGGACCTAAGGCCCAAAACTGAAGTGCACCTGAAGAAAAATAAATGGAAAAAAGGTCTTTTTTTTTTTAAAGAAAAGAATAAGAACCGGCGGTACCGGTATATTGTCGAGGAAGGCAGACGCGACAGAAAAGAAATAAAGAAAAAATAAGGAAATTCTTCTGCGGTGACAGGAACACGATCTGCTGGCTCCGCGGAAAGAGAACAACTGAGGAGAGACAGTTGGAAAGGCGGGAAGGCAGCATGCAGGCGCTGTGGGATGCTCCCAAAAGCTTTCTGATTGGACACTGAGGAGCGTTCCCGTGCAGGCTCCATCGGTACCGATGTACCCATATGTGAAGACTCATTCCTGCTTGTTCCTGGAGATGAAAGTAACTCCCCATTCCCTAATGGGGGCTAATCACTACAAACAGCAGTTTATAGTGATTAGCCCCCAGTGTGGCATACTCAAGTTCTTGCATCCCCCTAGTTTCAGTCTGATCATTTGGCAGATATCCCTGTTAATGCTCAGTTGAAATTGTTAATCTGAACTTATAGGTCAATTGCAAATGAGAAAATACCGTGAGGCAAGATGCAAGAGCCCTGGGCTGATAATCTTTTTAAGCGTGAGTCAGAAGCAATGCTAATGACAGGGTAATAAGGATATGCAGATAAGAATCCTGAAGATCTAAAAAATACAGGAAGTCAACTAGTCTGATTACCAGAACCAAAGAACCAGAACCTCTAGCCGGGTAAACGTAGATCGATTGTTTACCTTATCAGAATATAGAAAGACTAGGGGACATGCAATGAAGCTACAGGGTAAACTATTTAAGACTAATAAAAGAAAATATTTTTTCACTCAACGTGTAATCAAACTCTGGAATTTGTTACCGGAGGATTTAGTAAAGGCTGTTAGTGTAGCTGGGTTTAAAAAAGGTTTGGACAAGTTCCTGGAGGAAAGGTCCATAAACCATTATTAAGAAGGGACCCAGGATATCAATGCTTGAACCAATACAAGCATTGTGGAACCTGTGTCCCTTGGGGAAACTGCTAGGTACGTATGACCTAGATTGGCCACTGTTGGAAACAGAATACTGGGCTTGATGGACCTTGGTCTGACCCAGTATGGCATATCTTATGTTCTTATGTTCTAACACAAAAATTCCATCCTGAACTTCTGCCCTAAACGAACATCCCATTTCTTTCATTCCAAAATGAGCTGAAGCTCTCAGCTTTCTTTGCTATTAGAAAAAATTGCATACCTTTGCATTGCAGGGCACATACAGTATTACAAATGGCATTCTTGCAAGATGATTCAGGCTCTGCCTACAGATACATCCCCCCCAAGCCCCCTTTCCTGGAGAATTTTAATGAAAATGGAAATCTCCTTCGCAGAACTGAAATTCTATGAGATAATCCCTTTGAGTAATACTCAAGACCCACCAACTGCAATAGACTTGAACAAGGCCTTATAGCCTCTCTTCTATTTGATGGACTATTCTGGAAGTTAGAATTCCTCCTCTGCCTCCTGGACCTTTGTTCCGCCCTCCCCCCACCCCACAATTCCTTTCATTTCAAAAACGCTCCTGAGAACAGCTCGAGATAAACAGAACTGGCAGTCAAAAGGCAAAAAAAAAAAAAAATCCATCTTTCTCAGAAATTTCTACTAGGAGATCTCAAGGGTGGAGATGTGTGTTTCATTCCTTTACTTTCATTTCATTTCTGGACATACATTTTTTACCTGTACAAAATTTTACTTTTATACACAAAAGCTAAGTTAGCTCACATAAATGATTTTACGCATGTAAATAACCAACACAGAAAAAACAAACAAAAGGTAAGCAAAACAAAAAACTGGGAGGCTGCACAAGCAGGACTGGTCCTAGAGTTGGTTCAAGGTGTTGCAGCCCTAAACAAGCTTTATGCCTTATGGCTTCCTTGGCCATCAGAATCTATTGTTTAGCTTTGAAAGCACAGGTCTTTGCCACCCTCTAGAAGCTGCCACCCTAGGTAGCTGCCAAGTTTCCCAGGTGGTTGGCCCAGCTCTCTGCACATGCTTTCTAAATGTAGATGACCTGGTTTGTGAAAGGACTGACATCTTTCCTGGGCTTCTTCCTCACTTAGCCTTTCAAGCCAATTTCAAATAGACACCTCATAAGTGAATTTTAAAACAAGTCAGCAAGAAAATAAATAAATAAATAAAAAGAACAAGTATCAACAGACCAACTAGACAGTTGCAAGTCTCTTCTCTCTGACACTCCACAAGCCGTAGTCTTAGCGAGAAAGAAAGCAGAATTATAAAGTTACATCTGCTAAAACTTTCCCACCATACCTACAACCCCTAAGGATAGGAATCCATTTCTATGGCACCTCCAGGTTTCCCAATGGCCTCCTGAATGTTTTAATACGATCTGATGATGGCCCAAGCCACGTAAAACGAAGGTATGACGTGCTGACATAAGAAGCCAGTAGTCTCAAGTGCCTTATCATTTTCTTTTTGGAAGCATGTTAGAGTGCTAGTATGCTTTACAAGAATACTTGTGCTATTATCTATGACAGGATGGCCCTTGCGGGGGCTCTACGATATAGTCCACTTGCTGAGATGGAAGGCTCAGGGAGCTGGCATGTGGGAAGCCCCTCCATCCTCTCTGAAAGCACCAGCTGCCTAACTATAAAAAACACTCCATGAAAGCTATTGCTGCCGCGGTCCTTCTGTGCCTTAAATCAGGCTAAGACTGGGGAGAACAAACTGCTGCAGGAGGAGATAGTGCTTTCACATAACTTTCAGTCTGAAGTTGCAATGCCGACTCCTGGCGGCCCAGCAGCCTCTGGGTTTACCGGCCTCAGTTAAATGACAGCTGGGGATTGTAATAAGTACTTCTGAAATCATGCACAGTACACCAAGGGTATGGCTTGATTTTCAGATATATATAGCACAATATAAAAGTTCGTACTACTGTGTGCCATACTGGGAGAGAAGATACATCACTGATGAATTAAAGCAAACATGATTTTCATAACTGAATATTTGTAGGCTAGAGATAATATAAAAGAGGAATTTTTCAGCATTCCTTCTTGAAAATATTTGTCAATTTGTCAAAAAGCGTTTATATTCTTCTGGCGAAAGCTGCTGTTTATTGAAGAGCATCATTGACTGGTAGTGTTAGCATGATCTTTCTGCTGGCTACAGGCATTTAATCATGGCCTTTCTCACTCACATGTTTTGTAACAATCAAAACTTACTGACAGAAACAGGGGCGGCCCAAGGGGGGTGCGGGGCCATGTGCGGAGACTCGGTGCGGGGCCTCATTTGCATAAGTGGCCTTATTTGCATAAATATTTGCATAATGTTACCATACACTAACTTTTAGTAAACATGTCTCTTAATGAGTGTATGGATAAAGAAAGACTAAAAGATTTCTACATTACTATAATCCAGTGCCAACCGCCAGGCACATTAGGAACTACTACAAACGCTGCCCATTTAGAACCCATAGCAAACCCGCTGTATCCTGACAGCATTACCAGGACTCACAAAGCACCAGTCCCTACCTATCAAAAGGAAACACTGCAAATATTAAACCAGTACATTTCAGAGAATACTGGGGAAAGAGAACAAGTGGCAATGTCAAATAGGAATTACATAAACAGAATACCTCAGCTCAGTTACACATGCAGAACATAGACCATCACCAAACAAGGAATCGCAATTTAGAAACAGGAAGGCAATAATTTAAACTGGGAACCCCAAAAGCCAAACTTGGAATGTACAACAACACTGTAGAAATAAAACTATAAATCAATTTCCTCTTGTACCAAACAAAGCGCAGACGTTAATGATGCACATTTCCCAGAACTTTCATATTCCAGTTAATAAATTCAAAATAAAGAGATATATTTCTACCTTTTGTGCATTTTTTTCAGTTGCAATTGCTCCAGCCACTTTCTTCTGGTTTCTTCATGTTTTCTGCTAACTCTCCATCGTCTGCTGTCCATTTGTCCTTTCTTCTCTCTTCTAGTTTTCTTTCCATCCTCTCTCTCTACATCTGCTTTAACATACTAATCTTTATCCTTTTGCTCTTTCCTCATTCTTATTTCATCCACACAAATTTTACCCCTCCATCCTCAATCCCCACTTACTCTCCCAATACCCGGCCAATTGTAGATTTTTCATCCCTCCCACACAAAATATTTTTCCCCTCTCCATTTTACTCTCCCAGCCCCATCCCATTCTAATCCTCCCCCAACATCAGCTCCCTTCTAGTTCCAGTCTCACCCAGCATCCATTCCCTTCTAGTCCCTGCATCAGCCCATTTCCAGTCCTAGCCCCCCATCAACCCATTTCCAGTCCTAGCTCCCCCATCCATTTTCAGTCTGAGTCCCTTCATCAGCTCATTTCCAATCCTAGCCCCCCATCAGCCCATTTCTAGTCATTTCCTAGCCCCACCATCAGCCCATGTCAAATCCTAGCTCCCCTCCACTCAGCCCAATTCCAGTCCAAGCCCCCCCATGAGCCTACTTCCAGTTCTAGCCCCTCCATGAGTCCATTTCAATTCAAGCCCCCACCACAGCCCATTTCCAATCTTAGCTCCCCCCAACAGCCCATTTCCAGTCCTATCCTAGCTGCTCCATCAGCCCATTTTCAGTTCTAGCTCCCTTCCCTCACAGCCCATTTCCATTCCAAGCTCCCTCCCCATCAGCTATTTGCAGTTCAAGCCTCCCCGTCCACTCAGTCCATTTCCAGTCATAGCAGTCCCCCAACCCATTACCAGTCCTAGCCCCCCATCAACCCATTTTCAGTTTAAGCCCCCCCTATAACCCATTACCAGTCCTAACCCCCCATCAGCCCACTTCCAGTCTTAACCCCATCAGCCCATTTCCAGTCAGCCCCCCATAGCCCATTGCCAGTCCTAACCCCCCCCATCAGCCCACAGCCCATTACTAGTCCTAACCACATCAGCCCACCTCAAGTCCTAACCCCTCCCCATCAGCCCTTTTCCTGTCCTAGCGCCCCCATAGCCCATTAGCAGTCCTAACCCCCCCCCCATAGCCCATTAGCAATCCTAACCCCCATCACCCTATTTCCAGACAGCCCCCATCAGCCCACAGCCCATTACCAGTCTTAACCCCCCCCAGCCCATTTCCAGTCCTAACCCCCCATCACCCCATTTCCAGTCAGCCTCCATCAACCCCCAGCCCATTACCAGTCTTAACCCCCCCAGCCCATTACCAGTCTTAACCCCCCCAGCCCATTTCCAGTCAGCCTCCATCAGCCCCAGCCCATTAGCAGTCTTAACCCCCCCCAGCCCATTTCCAGTCCTAACCCCTCCCCAGCCCATTTCCAGTCAGCCTCCATCAGCCCCAGCCCATTTCCAGTCCTAACCCCACCTCCAGCCCAGTTCCCGTCCTAACCCCCCCCCCCAGCCCATTTCAAGTCAGCCTCCATCAGTCCCAGCCCATTTCCAGTCCTAACTCCCCCGCCGTGCACATTTCCAGTCCTAACCCCCCCCTTGCACATGTCCCGTCCTAACCCCCCCCTGGCACATTTCCAGTCCTAACCCCCCAACACCCCATTTCCAGACAGCCTCCATCAGCCCCCCCCCCTCCTTCCCTTCCCTTCCCTTCCGGCAAATTTAAAAACAAAAACCTGGCTCTAGCTGCTGCCGCGTCCGTCGCAGCAGCGGCAGAATGGCGTGTCCCGCGGGGCCCCCTCTCCACGTCGAGCCCTCTGCAAGGGCTTTCAGATTCGCGAAGGGAGAGTGCTCCCTCGCGTCTCTGTTAAGCCCGCAGGGGCTAATGGGAAATTTCCCATCAGCCCCTCGCGTCTAAAGGGGCTGATGGGAAATTTCCCATTAGCCCCTGCGGGCTTTACAGAGACGCGAGGGAGCACAACTCTCCCTTCGCGAATCTGAAAGCCCTTGCAGAGGGCTCGAAGAGGAGAAGGGGCCCCGCGGGACACGCCATTCTGCCGCTGCTGCGACGGACGCGGCAGCGGCAGCAGCTAGAGCCAGGTTTTTGTTTTTAAATGTAATAAAAAAAAAAGCAGAATGTTCTTTGCGCGGGGCCCCCTGAAACGCGGGGCCCTGTGCAAAAAACATTCTTGCTCAATGGACGGGCCGGCCCTGGACAGAAAAGCAACATGCGGCAGTGACCAGAGTAGCGTATTCTCAAGACATTGATTTGTCATCTTCTAAAGAAATTCAGTTTATTAGGTAGGTTTATGTAATTTGGTTGTTTGATGGGAGAAGGGACAGTGGGGGCACAGGACAAGTGGATGGGGATGGCAGAGAGCAGAATGCTGTGATTTGTTGATCGTATTTCCAGATCTCATACTGCCCTTTAGATATAGTGCCCTGACTATGTGGATTTTACGGTTTTGATATCATAGCAGTTTGGAATGATAGATGAACATTTAGAAACTCATAACATTAGCAGGGGACCTTTCTTGAGCGCTCTTTGCAAATGTTAGAAATGACTTATTTGCTAATAGTAAAAGATACCAAGAGGATAGAAACACACATATCTTTCATTAGAAAAAAATGACTTTTTGAGCAAAATTTGCAATCTATTTATGTGGGTAAATAGCAATTTACCGAGATAAAATAGCTTAGCTGAAAAATACCCCTCCCCTCACTCAGGATAGCTAAAGTACATGTAGACTTGTACAACATGCCTTCTTTTAGCATTGGCTGATGTAAATGTCCATGCCTTAACTTAACACACACTCTCTCCCACTACTACTAAAGAAAAGTAGGAGCCATAAATATAATGACATGTCTGCACATGAACAAGGCTTAAAAACTGTTATCTGAAGTTTTCTAATCTTCACCCCTGTGTGAGTGAGCCTGCCCTCCCTGCTTCCAATATAACTAGTCTCAGCTAAATAGCCAATTCACCCTATAGGTATCAAACCCCTATCAATCATGATGGGTAACAACAATTAACATAATAAACCAACTTCACTTATGAAGAAATCACTTAAATAATATTATAGAATGGTCTCAGACTCTTCTGCACTATTTTTACTGACTTTCAATTTGTCAGAACTATCAGTGCCTATTTGCATCAATGACCAATCAAATACTATTTCTTTTCTGGTCTAGTATATTCCCGTGTAAGAAGATGCTTATCTTAATACTTGATGTATCCTCTTCCCAACGCTGTCTACCAGCGCCTCATCGCATTTCACTCGCTTGAGTTTCGTGAGGGGATCATTCCTCAAAAGTGTTTACTTAAATATCTTCCAGGGATCATTCCCAAAAGGATTCTGCGAAAGTGAAGTAATGTATCAAATGGTTTCCTAATAACTTTAATTCACACAAATCTGTTATCCTCTCTGATATGTAGAAACTATCTACAAAAACCGATCTTGCAAAGACGTGAATACTATATATTTTTATGTTCCAACAAGGAGACAAAACATAAATTTTCCATACCTTGATGCTGCACACGTCTTGCTCACAGTCAACTAACTGTTATCCAAGTTGAAACAACGCCGCACATGCGGATCAGTTCCTACCTCCCACTCTTAAGTTATTCAACTCCTCCTCCTTTAATGATGTGTCATTTCACCGGAGTTCCTCCTCTAGTAACCCAGACACGCCCCCATTGTATTTGATTATTTAATCCTGTCGGAGTTGTAGACTTTAAAGTAAATATCCACTGCTGTTCTTGCACGATTAACGTTTGTTCACGTGATCGTCCAGCTCTCCCCACGTTTACCTGTTCTATCGCGAAACTTCTCAACTCAGAGAACAGATGCCCGGTGTCCACACAATGCTGCACTAGAGGTGCCTCTTTCACACGGCACTTTATACAACTTTTATGTTCACCCAATCTAATTTTCTAGTCGTTTTTCCTATATATAACAGGTTACACGGACATTGAATAGCATAGACCACGTATGATGTGTCACAAGTTGTAGTGCCATGTAATTTATATGTCACATCGTGGTACACAAAACTACTGACATCACTGGTTACTGCACACATACTACAGTGCCCACATTGTCAATGGCCTTTTTCTTTATCATCTGATACACTTTCTGTCAGGAATGGGCGCAACACAGCTGGACTTAATTTTTCTTTTAAATTTGAGTTCCTTTTCCAAATGCACCGTGCCATTTTATCCGTTAATCCTGGAATAGTGCTCAATACATTTGAATGTTTCCTAATAGCACATTGAATTTTAAAACTCAAAGGAGAAAAATTAGTAATAAAATTCACTTGTGTTGCATCCTCTCGTCTGCGTTTTACACCATTTAACAAAAGTGTCTATTATTAAACTTTGCCCTACTATAGGCTTGCTGAACAATGGTTCGGGGATAACTTCTTTCTTGAAAACTGTGTATTAAAGATTTTGATTGGATTTTAAAATCTCTCTCTTCTGAGCAATTTCGTCTGTACCGAATAAACTGAGCAAAAGGTAATCCATTTTTCAACTGTTGAGGGTGTGCACTATTATAATGTAAAAATGTATTACGATCCGTCGGTTTCCGGTGGACTGATGTCCACCCTGCTTCTTTCTTTATAATAACCACATCCAAAAAGGTGATTGTATGAGAATGTGAAGAACATGTAAATTGAATATTACGGTCCCTTTTATTCAACCATTCATGGAACTCTTCTAATAACTGTGGTGATCCTTCGCATAGCAAGAACATGTCATCAATGTAGCGGCATCATAATTTAATATGTGATCCTAATGGGGCTACTCCTAACCATTTCGCTTCATAATTTCCCATGAAAAGGTTTGCAATTGAAGGTGCACAAGTCGCCCCCATCACTAATCCAGAGATCTGATGGTAAAATAGATTTTCAAACACAAAATAATTCTTAAAAATAGTTAACCTCGCTAACTGTAACAAAAAGGATATTGATTCTTCTGATAAATCCCCTCTATTCCGCAAAGTATTAAGGGCGCAGGCAGGGTCCTGGCGCCCGCTCGTAACCGGGTGCCCGGCCCAGCGCGGGGCCCTACTCGCGTCTTGGAAAAGGGAGGGGGTGGGGGGCGTATGTCCCGGCGCGTGGTGACGCAACGAGCATTTTTTGAATGGATTGGTTCCGCTCATTGACAAGGGTGAGCAGAGCCAATCAGGGAGGGCCGGCCATGTGCTCTGGCGTGCACGTGGTCGTGGCTAGAGCACATGCGGCCGGACTGGAGGGTGAGTGGCAGCAGTTTTTCCGTGTGGCGTTGTTTTGGGCCTTGAAGAGGGTCGGCGGATCTTTGCCCGCGGATCCCAGCAGCTGGGACGAGTCCTGTGCACAGCGTCCAGGCGAGTGTGACAGGAGGTTTGCATCGGGGGGAGTCTAGTGGTTTAAAAATAGTAAAAGGTGCACAAACGGGGGGGGGGGGCTTGGGGGCGAGAGTAGTTTTACACTAATAATAGCTGCTAATATTAATAAAACAAACGCTGGGCACTGTGGTGGGGCGGGAGGAGCTGTATAAGGGACTAATTAAGAACAGAAGACAAAGTAAGGTTTCTTTTAAGTACGTTTTGGTTATTCCTGTGCTGTGGGGGGGGGATTTGAAGAAAGGTAGGTAATGGTGGGTAAGCAGGCTGGTAAAGGTCGGGGGGCTGCAGGGCCGCTGTGGGCAGGCAGGTAGGGAGGCAAAGGGGTTGGGGATCAGACAGGGGGGGGAGGATCGGTTCGCGGAGTAGAGGGGAAGTGTGAACGCTAGCAGGGGGGCGCGGCGTGCAGCAAGGGAGCGTGGTGGGCTCTCAGTTACTGGAAGCAGAGCACATGTTAGGGGCAACCTGCAGGGCAGGGATGCTATTGGTGCAGACGGGCATAGGGGAACTGTGACAGGGGTGGGGGCAGAGATGACTGTGGGGCACAGGCCTGAGGTGGATCAGAGAGGTAGTGCAGGCCCTTGGGGGCAGTGGGGAGAGGGGGTAAGGCCGGGGTTTGGTGTGGTGGCTGGGGCTGGTAGCGGTTTGGTATCTCCTGGTGGGAGTATGGCTTCACCTAGGGGATATGGTATGGCGGAGCAGCAGGCAGTTTGAGAACATTGGTTGAGTGGGGGCCAAGGCTCTTCTAGGTCGGATTGGGCGGGTGCATGGCAATCGGCTTGGTCTCCTGGTTTCCCCTCCTTGGGTTTTCCTTTTTTGTCTCCGCAGGTTCCTCTGCTGTCCGCTCCTGGAGTTGGGTCATCTGCAGTGCTGTCTCCTGGTGTGGCGAATATGGATTCCGGAGCATCTGCGGTAGGGGGAACGCCAAGGGACGTGGATCATTCTCAAGAAGCAGGTGTGCAGCAAAGGACCGTTGCTTCTTGTGTGGGATCACCGCTTTCGTCAGATGTGTTGGCCGCGGCAGACAGGACAGGTGAGTTGCCGTCGACCGAAGGGTGCGAGTGTGGCGGGAGCGGGTCGCGGGCCGAGCAGTCAGGACAGGCGTGCAAGAAAAGGAAGTACATTTGTCGACATCGGCGCTGTTCTGATTCATCCTCCTCCTCGTCTTCAGAATCGGCGGAGTCATCAGTGGGCAAGGTCTGCGGCAGTGATGCGGTGCCGGGGCAAGGGTCTACTGGTCTTCATGCCGGCGCTGGGTCGTCGTCATTAGTGGCCTTATAGGAATTATGGGAAGGTGTCCCGAAGAAATTGAGGCGGAAAATTCGAAAGAGGAAGTACATTGATATTTTTCAATTGCTAGAGGGGCGTAAGCGTTTGGGAGATAGTAAGAAAAAGCGCAAGGAGGATGAGAAGGTTGGCCGTCTTCGGAAGGTCTCGCAGAATTTTGTCAATTGGGTACGATCTTTCTTGCGGCTTGCGAGTGTGTGGGGTCAGCATTTCCCGGGGCAGTATGGTATGTTGCTGTCCTACGCTGATTCGATTCTGGAAGCATCTCAGGTGCACGAGGGCTGGTCGTGGCTGAATTATGATGAAACGTTTCGTGACAAGATGAAGAAGAACAAGTTTTTGACTTGGGGGACGCAAGACATTAACATTTGGCTAACTCAGATGTCTGTCAAAAGTGGGGCGGTTGGAGGGGGCGGAGGAAAGGTTGGGCCGGGGGTTGTGGCTGGGCTGGGCCGTTCCTTTCGCGGTGGAGTTTCTCCAGTCCAGGCCAGACCAGTATCCAGTGGGGGTGGTGACGTGTGCTGGAGGTTTAATAGATCAGTGTGTCCCTTCCCGGACTATAAATTCCGTCACGTGTGCTCTATCTGCAGTGGTCCACATGCGGCAGCGAAATGTGTTAAAAAAGGGGCCGTCGCTCCGCCCGGGCCTGGTCCCAAGTAGGCGGGCGCTATTTGAGTTGGCTCCTTCCCCGATACGGGTACCGCTATTGCGTAGCTGGCTTCACTGTTATCCGCGAAAACGGGATAGGTTAATTTTGCAGTTCAGCTTTCAGTTTGGTTTTGTTGTTCCGATTCGGGGTGCTGTGGAGTGTTCGATGGCTCGTAATTCCCCTAGTGTACAGAGATGGGCGTCGATAGCTCGGGAGAAGTTAGCGGTGGAATTACGGTTGGGAAGAATAGCTGGTCCTTTCCGGCACCCTCCTTTTCAGAATTTTGTGGTGTCTCCATTAGGAATCATTCCTAAGAAAGAACCAGGTAAGTTTCGTTTAATCCACAATTTGTCTTGCCCTGTCGGAGCCTCGGTGAATGATTTTATCCCGCGCGAGTTCTGTACGGTTCGTTATGCCTCTTTCGACAGGGCGGTTGAGTTAGTCAGGAGGGCCAGGCGTGGCTCCTTGATGGCAAAGATGGATATTGAGTCTGCATTTCGCTTGTTGCTGGTGCATCTGTCTGCCTTCAAGCTTTTGGGTTTCCAATTTGAGGGAGAGTTTTATTTTGATAAGTGTATGCCGATGGGTTGTACGGTATCTTGCTCTTACTTGGAGAAATTTAGCACTTTCTTGCACTGGATGGTGGTGCAGAGTGTGGGATTCTCGGAGGTTGTTCATTATCTTGATGATTTTTTGTTTGTCGGCGAAGCGGGATCTACGCGTTGTAGAGTACGTTTGGACGGTTTTGTCGGTCTGGCTAGCGAGTTGGGGGTGCCATTAGCTGAGGGTAAGACTGTGGGCCCTATGACTATCCTCAGCTTTTTAGGAGTGGAATTGGACTCAGGACAATTGGTAGCGTGGTTGCCGTTAGAGAAGGTGCAGAAATTGAGGGTACTGGTTGCTAATGCCTTGGCCTCTTCTAAGTTGACCTTGAAGGAGGTGCAGGCATTGATAGGTTCGCTTAATTTTGCCTGTAGGGTAATTCCATTGGGGAGGGTGTTCATTCGGCGGTTGGCAGCGTCTACAGCAGGGGTGCGCAAGCTGCATCACCGCATCCGTGTGTCTAGTGTTATGCGCGAGGATTTGCGTATTTGGGATGTCTTTCTACGGGACTTTAATGGGATTTCTGTATTGCGAGATGCGGAGATCTCCAGTGAGGATTTGCAGCTGTATACGGATGCGGCTGGAGGCGTTGGTTTGGGAATCTACTTCGGTGGGGCGTGGTGTGCCGACAGATGGCCGCAAGCGTGAATGGACGAAGGGCTATTAAGTAATATTACCTTTTTGGAGCTCTTTCCCATATTGGTGGCGCTAGAGTTATGGCCGGACAGGTTCGCCAACCGCAAGGTCGTGTGGTGGTGTGACAATGAGGCCGTGGTGGCTGTCATTAATCGTTATTCTCCACACTGCAGTCAGGTAGCGTCCCTAATGCGACTGGTCATACTTGCATGTTTGTGTTTGAATGTGGACCTGAGGGCTTGCCATATCCCGGGGCGTCCTAACGAAATCGCTGATGTTCTTTCTTGTTTGCAGTTGGAGCGGTTTCGGATCTTGGCTCCGGAGGCGGACGAGGATGGGCTCGTGGTCCCATGGAGATTGCGGAGCTGTGGCCGGCTGAGATGAGGAGCCTTCTCAAGAATTCGGTGGCGGACCGGACCTGGGATGCTTATCAGCATGGTTGTGAGCGAGTGCTGGAATATCTATACCAGACAGGATGGTATGGGGGGGGGGGTGCTGGAGTATTTGCTGGCGGGGTATGTTGGTTGGGCGAAGGGGCTCGGTGTGGCCAGATTGGCTGTGAGGATTCATCTGGCTGGGTTTGGATTTTTTGCCAGGGCAGCGGATTGGGGATGGGTGGGCCGCGGTTTCCTGGCACGGCGGCTACTGCAAGGGTGGGAGCATGCACAGCCTGGGCCGTGTGATCAGCGGCTACCGATTACGCACGACTTGTTAAGAAGGTTATGCCAGGGACTGCCGGGGGTGGCGTCGTCATCATATGAGGCCACTCTCTTTCGTGCGGTCTTTTGTTTAGCATTGTTTGGTGCCTTTCGGGTCGGTGAACTGGCAGTCGAATTGGCAACTGCGGGTTTAGGTAATTGCTTGCGCTGCCAACACGTGTGGAGTGGCAGGGGCTCGTGCGCATGTTGTTAGCAAAATCCAAGACGGACCAGAAAGGGAAAGGGTTGTGGGTGGTGCTTAAAGGGATTGGTAGGCTCACGTGCCCGGTGGCCGCCATGGGAGAATACTTGCGTGTGCGCCCTACGGGTGAAGAAGGCTTGTTTGTGTATAGTGACTCCCGTGTGGTGACACGATTTCAGGTGACGGCGGTTTTGCGCATGGTGTTGTGCCGGATCGGGGAGGATCCATGGCGTTTCTCTGCGCACTCCTTTCGCATCGGGGCGGCGACTAGCGCTGCAGCTGTGGGCTTGTCTGGAGCTCAGATTCAGAGTATCGGCAGATGGCGGTCGAAAGCTTTTAAGGGATATGTTCGCCTATGAGACGCCTGCCTATCGCTGAGGGGGGGATATTAATGATGTTTTTTCTGTTGCAGATGGGGGACTGAAGGCCTGGGGATGTTGGATCTTGGGGCACTCCTTTGTGTTCTGGGCTGGTCAGCGAGTGGCAGTGCAGCCAATCAGGCTGAATCTCGGACTGGATCCGGCGGTGGTGGCGGTTTCATGGCTGGGCGAGCGCGGGCTGCGGTGGCCTCAGCTGATGCCTTTGCTTTGTCATCATCAGCGCCTCTGGGACCGGCCAGCGATTGTAATGGTGCATTTGGGGGGCAATGATCTGGCGGCTTGGTCTTGCAAGCAACTTATCCGAGCCGCCAAGAAGGACTTTGCTGTACTGCTGCGTATGTTTGGGGGTGTCGTCTTGATCTGGTCCGATATTATTCCCAGGCCGGCATGCTGGGGACAGAGGAGATGGTCCCGGGGATTGACCAAAATAAATAGGCAGATTGGGAGGTGGGTTTGTGAGCAGGGGGGGTATCATGTGCAGCATGCTTGGGTTGAGGTGGCCTGTGCTGGTTTGTATCGTGCAGAGGCGTGCACTTATCTCCGGTGGGGACGGATTTGCTCCTCAATGACTGGCAGGAGGTGTTGGAGAGGGTGGTGCAGGATGAGGCACACTGGTCGCAGCTTCCAGGGAGGTTGGGGGGGCGACACAAGTAAGGTTTGGTGCCTGTGCTGGTGGCGGTGGCGGGATCCTGGAGGTTTCCTGGGTCTGGAGCCTTAGGCGACTTGGGATGGGGGCGGGGTGCCCTCGACCCGGACTACCCCTGGAAGACGTTTGCTATTAATATGGCGAAGTCGGATAGGGGTGGTAGGAATGTTGCCGGTGGTGTGACCAGGGCTGGAGTGGAGGCGAGGTCGCCTTGCTAATCGCATGGCTGGTGACGTAGCGCGCCGCTGGGGGTTTGTTGGATTCCTGTTTATTGTTCAATATGTTGTTTTGGAAATAAAGCTGCGACCAGTTGTTACCACAAAAGGTTGTCGGTGTAATTTGTTGGTAGGGTGGAAGAGGTGTTAAATGGACGGAGGGTAAGTTAAAAGGGGGGAGCGATGGGTCCGGCTACCCGGTTAGTATTAAGGGCGCGGGCAGGGTCCCGGTGCCCGCTCGTAACCGGGTGCCCGGCCGGGCACGGGGCCCTGCTCGCGTCTTGGAAAAGGGAGGGGGTGGGGGGCGTATGTCCGGGTGTGTGGTGACGCAGCGAGCGTTTTTTGAATGGATTGGCTCCGCTCATTGACAAGGGTGAGCGGAGCCAATCAGGGAGGGCCAGCCATGTGCTCTGGCGTGCACGCAGTTGTGGCTAGAGCACATGCGGCCGGACTGGAGGGCGAGTGGCCCACCCACCCACCCATTATTGCCTTGGGGTGTGGGGGCATCGTAATTGGGTTGTCGCCGCTGGGGGGGGGAGCAGCAGGATCCCGGAGGTTTCCGGGGTCCGGAGCCATAGGCGACTTGGGACGGGGGTGGGGTGCCCTCGACCCGGACTACCCCTGGAAGACGTTTGCTAGTAATATGGCGAAGTCGGATAGGGGTGGTAGGAATGTTGCCGGTGGTGTGACCAGGGCTGGAGCGGAGGCGAGGTCGCCTTGCTAATCGCATGGCTGGTGACGCAGCGCGCCACTGGGGGTTTGTTGGATTCCTGTTTATTGTTCAATATGTTGTTCTGGAAATAAAGCTGCCACCAGTTGTTACCACAAAAGGTTGTCGGTGTAATTTGTTGGTAGGGTGGAAGAGGTGTTAAATGGACGGAGGGTAAATTCAACAACTTCAAATGGCACTGCTTGTGGAATACTGGTGTATAACGCTTTAATATCCATCGCAACCAACAAGATGTCGTCCACCTATGCCCATGACCTGTTGATATCCAAGATATTAAAAAAATGTGTGGTATCTCTCACATATGAGGGTATATTAATTAATAAAGGACGTAAATATGAATCACTATATATTGATAAAGGCTCCAAAACAGTGCCCCTAGTAGATACTATTGGTCTCCCCGGGGTTTTATTCAGATTTTTATGAATCTTTGGTACAAGATACAACTTCGCCGCAACTGAAGATTTAAGAAATGCCATTCTTTTATTGTGATCAACTTTTTCTGTAATGCCGCAGTAGTTATCTCCTTAATCTGCACGCTGATATCAGGAGTTGGATCACCCTCCTACTTCCTATAAGTCGTCTGATCAGTCAACTGGCGCGCAGCTTCCATCAAATAGGAGTCTCGACTAAGCACCACCACAGCTCCTCCCTTGTCTGCTCTTCTAATTACAATGTCTGTCCTGGATTGTAAAGATCGTAATGCCATTTTTTCTTTTATGGCTAACGTGTTGTGTTGCCAACGTGTAGTTTTTTCAAAATATTGTACTTCCTTTAGAATTAAATCTTTAAATAACACAAGGGCCGGATGTAGTGGTCCTGGTGGGGACCAATTAGATTTGAGAGGTAACTGAATGTGTCGTAAAGTTAAATCATTCTCCACGCTTTGCCGTGTATCAACTATATTCTCCTGAGATTGCAAGGCTAAATAATTTTTCAAATTCAATTTTCTAATTAACTGTTCTAAATCCAATCGAAACTGAAAAGGGTCATACCAAGAATTTGGGACATAAGATAATCTCTTGCTCAATACATTTAACTGATCTTGAGTTAACTCTATACCTGAAATATTTACCACAAGGTTCGGTGTAGTACATCCTACTTCTGCTGCTGAGCACCTCGGCCCCTGTATTTGCCCTTGCCCCTCCCCTTTTTTTCTGTATCTTTTCTTCTTTGTCCATAAATTCCTCCCTTGAGGATCTACTAGAATCAGAGTTGTTAGTATCATCCGACGCTACATCAAAACTTACTTGCTTCGGGGGCGGAGCCCGATGTCCAGCGGGATGGTCGCATAACGCTGAGGCTCCCGAGAGGCCTACTCAGAATCCTGAATTAACACCGGACATACCTGAATTTCTGCTCTGATCTTGCCGGGGCACATTGGTGAGATGGCGGGGACCAAACCTACGCGCCTGGAATTTGGATCTCCAGCGGCTTCTCACGGCAAACGTTCCAAAACTGAACCCCCGTCCCCGCAGAAGGAGCTGGCTTTGCGCGAGGGCCCCGAAATGCAGCAGGAAATCCTCGCAGAGATTAGAGGGGTTAAGGACCTCGTGCAGTCAAACGGTGAAGCACTCCGAGCGCTGCGGGAAGATCTTGGTGTACTGCAAGGCAGGCTAGAGGGGCTCTCTTCGCGTCAGGACAAAATGGAGAGCATATTAGACTCCCATGCGGTCCGGCTGTCCAAACTCGACAAAGTTGAACGTCAGGTGCGGGCCTTGCAGAAAGAAGTGGAAGATGGCAATAATAGAGCGCGCCGAAACAACCTACGCCTCGTGGGCATACCGGAGGGAGCGGAATCGGGAGACATGAAGGAGTTTTTATATAAAATCCTCCCTTCCCTGCTCCAAATCACCTTTACCAAAGAATTGGAGATCGATCGCGCTCATCGTGTACCCACAAACATAACGCTCAACAGGAAGACCCCGCGGCCTATCATCTTTCGACTTTTGAGATATCAACATGTGGAGCAAATTCTCAGTGCCTCTCGGGCAAAGGGCCATATGGAGTTTGAGAGCCACAAGATCTCCTTCTATCCTGACTTGGCTAAACCCACGGTCGACCGCCGAAAGCGCTTTTTGGAATTCCGGCCGAGGCTTCAACAACTACAAGCACGCTATGGCCTGATGTACCCGGCCAAGCTCCGAGTCACGCTTCACAATCAGACAAGAACATTTGAGGACCCTGATCTACTAGCGGAGTTTTTGGATGCTAAAGAAGCCGACTTGATGCGCTGACTTCCAGAGTATTCCTGCCAGTTTCTCATATCCGCTGTACCTGCCACATTGGATTTGCCGCGGCTCAGCAAAGAGTCTGTCGAGGGCGGTTTGTTGCCTTATTTTGATGATATCTGTGACCCGACTCCATCTACCCATAGTAGCCTCGATGAGTATCAGAGACAGTGTTAATTATGGACTCTGGTGTTTCTTTTCTTTCTTTTTATGTCTCTATCTTCCTCTCTAGGGCCTCCTCCCGCAGACATATGGTCGCCATATTCATTGGGGGTTTTGCTTCTTCTCTAAGTTACTTTGGTGCATACTTTTCAATATGGGGTGTATTAGCCAGCATATTCGGTGATTATGTCATTGCTGTACAGATTCTGATTATGTTGTATGTTTTCAAGCGCCCTTACCTAAAATGTCTATTACCGATTGATGGCACCATGTAAGATTTTATCATTGAACGTAAAAGGAATCAATAATCCGATAAAACGGAAGAAAATCCTAAGCTATCTAAGTCATGAAGCTGCGGACCTGATTTTCCTCCAAGAAACGCATTTAAATTCGAAGGAAACTCTTAAACTCAATATTAAACCTTACATGGTGGCCGCCTATTCCCCAGCCGTTTCTAAGAAATGTGGGGTTGCCATACTGGTTAGGAAATCTCTGCATGCTACTATTATTGCGACTAGCTCAGATACAGCAGGTAGATGGTCCAGAGTTCACCTCAAGATAGGTAACCTTGAAGTTACATGTATATGCCTTTATGCTCCTAATGTGGATGACCCTGCCTTTTTTGCTACCATTGCTCAGGTTGCGCAGGCCTCTGCTAATACTTCATTGATAATTGGGGGGGATTTCAATTTAGTTCTTGATCCCCTGATTGACAAACAGCCGCCTAGGACAAGTGGTCCCCCCAAGAGTCACACCACGCTTACCTCTGTGATCAAAGATCTTGCTTTAGTCGATCTATGGAGGTTACTACACCCCAATGAGCTTGACTTTACATTCTTCTCTTCCCCTCACAAATCCCAGTCTCGCATAAATTTCTTTTTAATATCAAAACTGTTAGTTCCTCAGGTGGACACTGCAAAGATTCACTCCCAACATATTTCAGATCATGCTGCTATTTCTTTTCAATTACACACTACTGCACCCCAAGGGAATTCGGGGGCCTGGTTCTTTGATAGAGCCCTATTAACTCAGCCAGAGTTCCAGTTAGAAATTCGAGCAGCCATACAGGATTACTTCCATTTTAATTTACCCCAGGATACTGCGAATTGGGCTTGGTGGGAGGGTTTCAAAGCGGCCATTCGTGCAACGATCACTAGTTATCAAATTCGCCTGCGGAAACAACGCAAACAGCAGCTACTTATACTAGACCAACAAATCAAAGCAGGCGAACGAGTTCTAACTTCACGTACTGATCCATGCGTCTTAGTTCGCTTACAGCGTCTCCGTTTTCAATATAATGCAATCCTCTCAACTGCAGCTTCTAAGAGTATTGAGCTTCAACGAGGGACATACTACCGTGAAAGCAACCGAGCCGGTCGACTTTTAGCCAACGCCTTGAAAGGTCAAAAGAAGCCAAACGCGTAGCGGCCCTTCGAGCCCCACAGGGAGGGGGCATACTGACCACAGACTCCGATATCGTAGAACTCTTTCGGGATTTCTATACCCGTCTATATCAATCTGAATGTGAGTTCTCATCAGAGACCTTCGAGCGATTGTTTTCTGGTATTCAGCGGCCGACCCTTTCTGAAGCTGATAGGGATGCGCTGGATGAACCCTTCTCTACTTCAGAGATCCAATCTGCCCTAAAACGAACAGCCTCGGGTCGAGCCGCCGGGCCTGATGGTCTCCCGACCGAATTCTACAGAACGTTCAGTGCAGATTTAGTTCCCTACTTAAAACTCTATTTTACTGCCCTTGCGGTAGATACATCCTCTTTGGGATCCTTTTCTGCAGCTAATGTGGTAGTATTTGAGAAAGAAGGCAGAGACCCGCTGCTAACCGCCAACTACCGTCCAATCTCCCTACTTAATGCCGATTATAAGATCTTCGCAACGATCTTGGCCACCCGGCTATCTGACAGGATGGCCACCTTAGTCCATCCCGACCAATGCGGTTTTATACCCGGCCGATCCACCGCTGACAATGCTCGGACCTTGTGCCATGTGCTATCCAGTGCTGCCAATTTAGACCACCCTTGGGTGGGTCTTTCCCTAGATGCTGAAAAAGCCTTTGATCGCCTAGAATGGCCCTTCTTATTTGCAGTTCTCCGATGGTATGGCTTTGGGGAGGGCTTCCTCCGATACCTCCAAGTCATGTATACTCAACCCATTGCCAGTATTTGTGTAAATGCCATTAAGTCTCAGCCTTTTAATCTCCAAAGAGGCACGCGTCAAGGTTGCCCCCTATCACCAATGCTCTTTGATCTAGCTCTTGAACCCCTCGCCCTCCTTATTAGACAGTCCGCACGTATTCGAGGTGTCCCCTTCAGTCACAGAGAGATTAAACTCTCTGCATATGCAGATGACCTTATGCTCTTTGTATCCCTTGATTCGGTTCCAGCTGTCTTGGATCTGATTGATGGATACTCGCAATTATCGGGCTATAAAATAAACTGGACCAAATCTGTAGCATTCCCACTGAACCGCTGGGTACATGAGGCTGACATGCAGGCCTTTCCTTTCCTTTGGCAATCCCGCATGGTGAAATATCTTGGGGTCCATTACTGTTCTCCTTTAGAAGACACTATTAGTTTTAATGCCAAAGAGGTAGTCTCCAAAGTCCGTGAGCTCACAAATCGTTGGTCTCCCTTATCCCTTACATGGTGGGGCCGCCTAGAAACTGTGAAAATGATGATAGTCCCCAAAGTGAACTATATTTTAGAAATGCTGCCATGCTTACTCCCGCTACACACCTACAAAGATATTGAGGGCCTTCTCGTCCGCTATCTCTGGCAGGGCAAACCACCAAGGATAGCTAAACAAAAACTACAGTCTGCGAAGGAACTAGGGGGTACCCGCTTTCCTGATTTTCTCAGATATCATCAAGCCTTCCTACTTAAACAAGGTGCCCGATGGCTAGATGCTTCAACAGACAGCAGACCAGTTTGGCTTGACATAGAAGAGGAGCTTAGTAGCCCAATTCCGTTGATCCATCTCCCCGGTATGTCCCATCAAGTAGACACCCGCCATCCCCCAATGATTGTCGATACTCTTGCGGCCTTTAACACTCTCAGTTTATCACTGGGCCCAAACGTATGTCCTCAGGACGGACTCCCGCTGTGGAATAACCCCAGAATTCAAGTCCTAAATAGAACAATAGCATGGAAACCCTGGTACTCTAGGGGGATCTGGATACCCCAACAGCTCTTCTCTGCAGCTCGTTGGAAAACCTTTTCTGATTTGCAAAAGGAATTTGCGTTACCAGCGAAACATTACTTTCAATTGATGCAGCTTCAACACTGCCTCAAAAGTGCTCAAATCCTGCCGCCCTCTGTCCCTACTGAGGACGGGCTATTAGAACTAATTCACTCTATTAGGAGTACACATGGGGTAGCCTCTAACTTTTATAAACTATTATGTCAATGTACAGCTACTGCTACTTGTAGAGCCCAACAAGCCTGGGAGCGCGAACTGCAAACCACTTTAACCCCTGTGCAATGGAGCGTTTTCTGGAGCAAAGTTGTGCGGGTTTCCCGATCTGCCTCAGTTACCCAAACTCTCTTCTTTTTTGCACACAGATGCTTTTATACTCCAGAAAAAATAGCCAAATGGAACACAACTGCTAGGGACCAGTGTTGGTCTTGCCATACTGCTGTGGGAACCCTTGCTCATGTTATTTATGAATGTCCTCAACTACAGGTTTACTGGGGGCGGGTCTGGGGTCGTATTCAATTTATCTTACACCTCCACGAGCCTCTTTCCTGGAAGATTGTGGGACTCCGCTCAGTGGCGGAGGTCCCCTCTCTTCCTAAGAAGGGTCGCTTTCTCCTTGATTTCATGCTGGGTATAGCCATATGTTTAATCACGAGGAATTGGAAGGATAGCTCTCGACTTACTGTCAATGAATGGTGGAACCTTGTCTGCTTATATAGTAAATATGAGCAGATATCTCGGAGAGCTATTCCCCATACCCAAACTCACTCTCGCTTGTCTAAATGGCAGATGCTCAATGATTATGTACAATCTGCTCATTGCTCCGACATGTCTGTTTAATGTACACTCATCATGTTTCAGATCACCGTTAGGTTTTGTACCACAATAATGTCAATACACGCCCGTTTCGGGAATGATTAGTTTTCTAGAGAAGAAGCAGGGGGGAGGGGGGTGGCAGGGGTTTACTTTGGTGTATGTATCACATTCTATGTATGTATCTGTCTTTTAGCTGTATGTCTTCCTTTCCTTTGTTGTTATAAAACGAAAATAAAGAATTAAAAAAAAAAAAAAACTTACTTGCTTCTTGGATTTTTTACTTCTCCGATTTGCATCCTTCCAGGGGTACACATATCCGACTGTATAGTCGTCAAAATCCCTCTTCAATTTTTTCAATTTAATTGTTCTCACTTCATATTTTAGTGTGGTAATCTTAAGATAAGCAACTTCTTACACGGGAATATACTAGACCAGAAAATAAATAGTATTTGATTGGTCATTGATGCAAATAGGCACTGATAGTTCTGACGAATTGAAAGTCAGTAAAAATAGTGCTGAAGAGTTTGAGACCATTCTATAATATTATTTAAGTAATTTCTTCATAAGTGAAGTTGGTTTATTATGTTAATTGTTGTTACCCATCATGATTGATAGGGGTTTGATACCTATAGGGTGAATTGGCTATTTAGCTGAGACAGTATACCTCACTCTGCAAAAAACACCCATTTGGACTGTGTCCAATATAACTAGTGGCAGAGATTGTGGGTAGGCTCTAGCCAATGGGAAGACTGTGAGGGCGGAGCATTGGAATGCTGCTCTAATCACAGGAAGGGAGGTGATGAGCTAGAGAGAAGTTCAGGTGATATACAAGTTAAGTTTCTGCATTGGGTAGGATATGGAAGAGAAATGAAGCCCTTATCTCCACCCCCCCCTCCCCGCCCAAAAAAAGGACCTCAAAGCATTTCTGTAGGGAAAAGCTGTTCCAACAGCTGCAGCATACAAAACTGCTTAAGAGTAGCATAGCGATTATGAAATTTCTGTTGTCAAATGACCCTCCCTCTTATCTCCTCTCCCGATCATAGACACACAGAAAAACAACACAGATAAATACACACACACACACACCTAACATGCACAGACACCTACATGTATGCATCCATGCACACATATGCAAGTATGCACAGACACACATACCAGCCTATACACACACCCAACAGATAAACATATGTAAACACCCCCACACCCCACCCCCTTTCTGTGTGGTCCTCATAGCTGCTTCTAGTGCTTGGCAGACAAAGGGGAACGCTAATCCAATGAGCCTGTTTGCAGTTTCTTAAATCTTGTGCTCGTGGATTTTAATTATCAGGGTTCTTTTGGTGGAGACCTGCACTGGGAGGCCTTTAGCACTTGACACTTTCACACCTTCCCTTCTCAAATTAATGATTCCAGGTCCGAAATTGTGTTGTGAACTAAGGGTTTACTCAAACTTTAGGGTCACTGAAAATAATAACATTTGGTAGAAGTAACAAACATACAGAACAAGCAATACAAGCAGCTGGCTCCTTTCTCCTCTCACTTTGGTATTTTACCACACTCTTTATCCTAAGCTGAACATACTCCACTCTTCACCACTCCTGTTTCATTGTTACTTGATCTGGTTTCCTTCAGTAGGAAGCACTCTCTCCTATTTCTAGTACTGCTTCCAGGGGCGGCCCAAGGGGGGTGCGGGGCCATGTGCGGAGACTCAGTGCGGGGCCTCATTTGCATAATGGGCCTTATTTGCATAAATATTTGCATAATGTTACCATACACTAACTTTTAGTAAACTTTAACTTTAACTTTAACTTTATTTCAAATTTGATAAACCGCTTACGTTAAAAGAAACATTTAAGCGGTGTACAAACAATATAAAAAAGCGGCACTGCAAACTACGGAAAAGAACGCCAAAGTAAATAGAAAAGAAAGAGAAGCATAACAACAATACAAAAGACAATAAGTAATAATAAATAAAACACAAACTATGTACAATATCAAAACATAAAATATTTAAAACAATAAAATCATACTATAAAAACCATAAAAGCGGTTTACAAATTAACAATATACAAAATAAGAAACAATGATTTACAACAACAAAAGAGGCAGGACCAACTCAAACACAAACAGACAAAGGGTAAAAGACAAGACCAATAGACTAAGACAAAACCAATAACCGGGGATAATGACAAGAGGAAAAACCAGAGGAAGGGGGGGAGTCAGGAAGGGAGATTGAACACTATCTGGAACAGGTGGGTTTTGAGAGCAGATTTGAACTGTGAATATGAAGACTCTAAGCGGAGGGATGAGGGCATGTCTCTTAATGAGTGTATGGATAAAGAAAGACTAAAAGATTTCTACATTACTATAATCCAGTGCCAACCGCCAGGCACATTAGGAACTACTACAAACGCTGCCCATTTAGAACCCATAGCAAACCCGCCGTATCCTGACAGCATTACCAGGACTCACAAAGCACCATACCCTACCTATCAAAAGGCAACACTGCAAATATTAAACCAATACATTTCAGAGAATACTGGGGAAAGAGAACAAGTGGCAATGTCAAATAGGAATTACATAAAGAGAATACATCAGCTCAGTTACACATGCAGAACATAGACCATCACCAAACAAGGAATCACAATTTAGAAACAGGAAGGTAATAATTAAACTGGGAACCCCAAAAGCCAAACTTGGAAGTACAACAACACTGTAGAAATAAAACTATAAATTAATTTCCTCTTGTACCAAACAAAGCACAGACGTTAATGATGCACATTTCCTAGAGGTTTCATATTCCAGTTAATAAATTCAAAATAAAGAGATATTTCTACCTTTTGTGCATTTTTTTTCAGTTGCAATTGCTCCAGCCACTTTCTTCTGGTTTCTTCATGTTTTCTGCTAACTGTCCATCGTCTGCTGTCCATTTGTTCTTTCTTCTCTCTTCTAGTTTTTTTTCCATTCTCTCTCTCTACATCTGCTTTAACATACTAATCTTTCTCCTTTTGCTCTTTCCTCATTCCTATTTCATCCACACAAATTTTACCCCTCCATCCTCAATCCCCACTTACTCTCCCAATACCAGGCCAATTGTAGATTTTTCATCCCTCCCACACAAAATATTTTTCCCCTCTCCATTTTACTCTCCCAGCCCCATCCCATTCTAATCCTCCCCCAACATCAGCTCCCTTCTAGTTCCAGTCTCACCCAGCATCCATTCCCTTCTAGTCCCTGCATCAGCCCATTTCCAGTCCTAGCCCACCATCAACCCATTTCCAGTCCTAGCTCCCCCATCCATTTTCAGTCTGAGTCCCTTCATCAGCTCATTTCCAATCCTAGCCCCCCATCAGCCCATTTCTAGTCATTTCCTAGCCCCATCATCAGCCCATGTCAAATCATAGCTCCCCTCCACTCAGTCCAATTCCAGTCCAAGCCCCCCCCCCAATGAGCCTACTTTCAGTTCTAGCCCCTCCATGAGTCCATTTCAATTCAAGCCCCCACCACAGCTCATTTCCAATCTTAGCTCCCCCCAACAGCCCATTTCCAGTCCTATCCTAGCTGCTCCATCAGCCCATTTTCAGTCCTAGCTCCCTTCCCTCACAGCCCATTTCCATTCCAAGCTCCCTCCCCATCAGCTATTTGCAGTTCAAGCCTCCCCTTCCACTCAGCCCATTTCCAGTCATAGCAACCACCCAACCCATTACCAGTCCTAGCCCCCCATCAACCCACTTCCAGTCCTAACCCCCCCATCACCCCATTTTCAGTTTAAGCCCCCCCTATAACCCATTACCAGTCCTAACCCCCCATCAGCCCACTTCCAGTCTTAACCCATCAGCCCATTGCCAGTCCTAAACCCCCCCCATCAGCCCACCTCAAGTCCTAACCCCACCCCCCAGCCCATTAGCAGTCCTAACCCACCCCCACCCCCAGCCCATTAGCAGTCCTAACACCCCCCCAGCCCATTAGCAGTCCTAACCCACCCCCATCCCCAGCCCATTTGCTGTCCTAACAACCCCCCCCCCAGCCCATTAGCGGTCCTAACAACCCCCCCCCAGCCCATTAGCTGTCCTAACAACCCCCCCCAGCCCATTAGCGGTCCTAACAACCCCCCCCAGCCCATTAGCGGTCCTAAAATCCCACCCCCACCCCCAGCAGTCCTAACAACCCCCCCCCAGCCCAGCCCAGCCCAGCCCATTAGCAGTCCTAACACCCCCCCCAGCTCAGCCCCTTACCAGTCCAAACAACCCCCACCCCCCCCCACCCCATCAGCAGTCCTAACAACCCCCCCAGCCCACCAGCAGTCCTAACAACCCCCCCCAGCCCAGCCCATTCCATTAGCAGTCCTAACAACCCCCCCAGCCCATTAGCAGTCCTCACACCCCCCCCCCGCCCAGCCCAGCCCATTAGCAGTCCTAACAACCCCCCCAGCCCATTAGCAGTCCTAACAACCCAGCCCAGCCCATTAGCAGTCCTAACAACCCCCCAGCCCAGCCCATTAGCAGTCCTAACACCCCCCCCAGCCCAGCCCAGCCCATTAGCAGTCCTAACAACCCCCCCCAGCCCAGCCCAGCCCAGCCCATTAGCAGTCCTAACAACCCCCCCCCCAGCCCAGCCCAGCCCAGCCCAGCCCATTAGCAGTCCAAACAAACCCCCCCAGCCCAGCCCAGGGAAAATTAAATAAAAAGAAAACCTGTCTGCTGCCGCGGTCGGGGCCGCCGCGGCAGAATCGAGCGTGCCGCGGGGCCCCCCTGTGCACGGCAGAGCCTGCCCTCCCCTGTAGCAGCTCTCTCTTTGGAGCTGAAGTCAGACGCGCCGGCTTGCAGAGCAGAGCGCGAGAGAAGAGTTTCTCCCTCTCTGCTCTGTTAAGCCCGCGGGGGCTGATGGGAACTTCCCATCAGCCCCCGCGGGCTTAACAGAGCAGCGAGGGAGAAACTCCTCCCTCGCGCTCTGCAAGCCGGCGCGTCTGACTTCAGCTCCAAAGAGAGAGCTGCTACAGGGGAGGGCAGGCTCTGCCGTGCACAGGGGGGCCCCGCGGCACGCTCGATTCTGCCGCGGCGGCCCCGACCGCGGCAGCAGACAGGTTTTTGTTTGTTTTTTTTCAATTTTACTTTTCGAAAAGAATGTTTTTTGCGCGGGGCCCCCTGAAACGCGGGGCCCTGTGCAAAAAACATTCTCGCTCAATGGACGGGCCGGCCCTGACTGCTTCCCAGTGTTTCTGAATCTGGTGGCGATGCAGTCACAGGTTCCCTAAACTGTACTGGACTCATCCTGGGTCTGGTGTCATTGGTATGTGATGAGTGCTTGGGTTCCTTTCCTCCCTAAGAACTGGTAGCTTCTGTAGATGCTGGTCCCCAAAACTGCTTTGCAGGGCTCCTGGTTCTAATGAACTGAGAGACTTAGTATAGTTCTTGGAACCTCTCGCTCAGACAGAGCGACTCTCCTTCTGAGATAGTGTGGAGGAATGGTCTAGAGGTTAGGACAAGGTACTTCAGGCCAGAGGGCCAGGGGTTCAAGTCCCACCTGGGGACAGCAATCTCAGGCCGGAGGGACTGGGATTTCTAGTCCTATAGGCACTCCTTGTGGTCTTGGGCAAGCCACTTAACCCTCCATTGCCCATGTTCCCTGTAAGTATTAGCGTATGTGTCTCATATCCCCTCATGTTAAATGTATCCCCCAATTGACCGCTTTGACCCGGTGAAAAGCGGGATATAAATACAGCTAAATAATAAATAAATAATAATAATAGTGGTGTGCTAGCAGATTTTGCACAGACATCAACCCTCTGCTTTGTTCTCCTGTGCTGCTGTTCTGATGTCTGTTGCTCACTCTGAATAGAAATAGTAATTAGATCTTACCTGCTAATTAGTGTTCCTGAAGGAACGACAGTCCAGTCCCTTTACTTCTGGGTTACGCAACCCTTCCAGCAGCTTGGAGGCTGAGCCCAACCTTTTTGGAGGTGGAGCGGTATAAATACCCCTGGGACCACCCACCATCTCCAGTATTCGAATGAAAAAGCAGACTTAACGAACATCCATCAAAAGACTTAAAATGTCATACACTAACCTAAATCAATAACTCAATACTCAGGACAAGAGATTATATATATATATTTTTTTTTTTTTTTGAAAGTGTAGGAGAAGGAGAGGAGGAACGGCAACGGACGGGGGAGGTGGCTGCTTCTATCCCGTCAGGGCCTGCCCCGCACTCCCTCCCGCCGACCCAGCTCCGCGCTCGGGCCAGCGCTCCTCCATGAACGTGATGTCTTGCCAGTTTCCGGAACCGGGTGGGATCAGGGACTGGACTGTCGTTCCTTCAGGAACACTAATTAGCAGGTAAGATCTAATTACTATTTCCTTATCGTCACTCCAGTCCAGTCCCTTTACTTCTGGGATGTGCCAGAGCAGTTCAACCCTGGGTGGGTTCCGGCAAAACCGGTCCGAAGAACCGCTATCCCGAACCGAGCATCCGCCGTGCTCTGCACGTCCAACCTATAGTGTTTGGTGAAGGTATGCAGCGAGGACCACGTCGCTGCTCTGCAAATATCCAGCGGAGGGACAAGACTGAATTCTGCCCAGGAGGTCGCCTGTGCCCGAGTGGAGTGAGCCCTTAGACCCGCTGGGACCTGTTTCCCCTTGAGAATGTAGGCGGAGGCAATAGCCTCTCGGATCCACCTGGAGATCGAGGCCTTTGCCGCCGCCTCCCCTTTGTGTGGACCTCCGAACTGAATGAACAGGCGGTCGGACTTCCGGAATGGTGCTGTGCGCGCCAGGTACCGTTTCAAGACTCTCTGGACATCTAGCAGGCGCAGCTTGTTATGCCTTCCCTCCTGCCCCTTGGCCGCGAAGGCCGGCAGGGTGACTGTCTGGTTCACATGAAAAGGAGAGATAACCTTGGGTAAGAAGGACGGCACTGTGCGCATGACCACCTTGTCCTTTAGGAAGGTCAGGAAAGGAGGCTGGGCGGAGAGCGCCTGGAGCTCCGAAACCCTCCTGGCCGAGCAGATCGCTACCAGGAAAACTGTCTTTAGGGTCAAATCCTTTAAGGAAGCTCTCTTCACTGGCTCAAAGGGCTCCCCGACCATGGCATTCAGCACTAGGTTAAGGTCCCAAGGTGGGACGACCACCCTCCGCTGAGGGCGTAGCCGGCTAACTGCCCTCAGGAACCTGGATACGTCCGGGTGCTCCCCTAAGGGTTTGCCCTGGACCTTGCCTCTATAGCAAGCGATCGCCGCTAGCTGGACCCGTAGGGAGCTGTGCGCCAGGCCCTTCTCAAAACCTGCTTGTAAGAATTCCAGGACCTCTGGGACAGAGGCCGAGAGAGGTTTGCGTCGATGCTCTGCACACCAGGCTTCGAAAATGCGCCAGACCCTTACATAGGATAAACAGGTCGATCGCTTCTTCGCCTTCAGTAGCGTCGAGATCACTGCTCCTGAGTAGCCTCGTTTTAGGAACCGCACCCTCTCAATAGCCAGGCCGTAAGCGAGAATCGATCCACGTGAGGCATGCGGACCGGACCCTGCCTCAGAAGGTCCCTTTTGCAAGGGAGCCGCCACGGGGAGTCGGCGATCAACCTCACCAGATCCGCATACCAGGGGCGGCGAGGCCAATCTGGGGCTATGAGGAATACCAACCCCTGGTGAGACTCCACCCGCTGCAGCACCTTTCCGATCAGAGCCCACGGAGGGAACACATATAGTAGCCCTTTGTGAGGCCACCTTTGAGACAGGGCATCCAAGCCCTCGGACATTCTTTCCTTCCTTCGGCTGAAGAACCTGTCTACTTTGGCTGTAGAGAACCGCGCCATGAGGTCCATGACTGGGAGCCCCCAGCGGGCCACTATCTGTTCGAAGATCTCCTGATCTAGTTCCCACTCCCCGTGGTCTATCTTGCATCTGCTGAGGAAGTCGGCCGTGACGTTGTCCTCGCCCGCCACGTGCTGAGCTGAAAGGGCTAGGAGATTGTGCTCCGCCCACCGGAAGAGGGCGTCTGCTTCCTTCTCCAGGGCAGGGCTGCTGGTGCCCCCCTGGTGGTTGATGTAGGCCACCGCCGTGACGTTGTCGGAGAGGACGCGAATAGCTTTTCCTTGAACTAAGGCCGAGAACGCCTTGAGCGCCAGCGTGACGGCCCTCAGTTCCAGTCTGTTGATGGGCCACTGAGTCTCCAACGGTGTCCAGCGGCCCTGGACGAACTGGTCCTCGCAGTGTGCTCCCCAGCCTGACAGGCTGGCGTCCGTTGTCAATAGTAACCACAGATGAGGTTCGAGGGGCATCCCGCGGTCCAAATTGTTTGGACACACCGCCACCAGAGAAGGGACTGTTTGGTTCTCGGGGCGCAAGGTAACTGCATTGCCAGAGGATGATGCTGAGGAGACCATCGACGTAACAGTGCCCGCTGTAGCGGACGCATGTGTGCCCTGGCCCATGGGACTACCTCTATCGCCGCCGCCATAGTTCCCAGAAGCTGAAGATAATGCCAAGCCGAGGGACTTCGCCTGCCGAGAAACTGCGTGACTAGACGCCTCAGCTCTCTTGATCTTGATTGTGACAGGAAGACCTTGCCCCTGAGAGTGTGGAATCTTGCCCCGAGGTACTCTAGGTCTTGTGAGGGAGTCATCCTGCTCTTCAGTCGATTGATGACCCACCCCAATTCTTCTAGAACCTGAACCACTCTGGCCGTTGCCGCATGACTCTCCTCTTGTGACTTTGCTCGGATCAGCCAGTCGTCCAAGTAGGGGTGCACTAATATTCCCTCCTTCCGAAGGAAGGCCGCCACTACCACCATTACCTTGGTGAATGTCCTGGGGGCTGTAGCTAGGCCGAAGGGAAGGGCCTGGAACTGAAAGTGGCCTCTTGGCACTGCGAATCTCAGGAATTGTTGATGGGACTTCCTGACAGGGATATGAAGGTAGGCCTCTGTCAGGTCGAGGGACGTTAGGAACTCCCCTCCCCTTACGGCCGCTATGACTGAGCGTAGGGTTTCCATCCGGAAGTGCGGTACCCTGAGGCAACGGTTGACCTGCTTTAGATCCAGGATCGGTCGGAAGGATTCTTCCTTTTTTGGCACTACGAAGTAAATCGAGTATCGACCAGAGCCGCACTGGTCTGGTGGTACTGGGACCACCGCCCCTAGAGCTATTAGTCGAGCAAGAGTTGCCTCTATTGCCGCCCCCTTTGCTGGGGAACCGCAGGGAGACTGAACAAACGCTGGAGGAATTTGTTTTGAAAATTCGAGAGCATAGCCTTCTCTGATTACCTCTAGGACCCATTGATCGGACGTGACTCGGGACCAGGCGGGAAGGAACAGCCTCAGGCGACCGCCTAGTGGCTGTCCTTCCTCCTGGACCCCCGGCATCTCATTGTTGTTTTCTGGGTCCCGAGAAGGAGGAGGAGGCCCCAAAACCCCGTCCTGCTCCCCGAAAACCTCTGAAGGCCTGTCCCTTCGAGGGAAGACGGCCCCTGGGAAAGGAGCCTGACCTGGCTGGACGAAATCTCCGCGAGTCCCTAGGTTGGGAGCGCACCGGGACTGGAGGGCGCCCTTGTCTTGGTCTATCTTCCGGGAGCCTGCCTCCCTTTGACTCACCCAGGTCCTTAACTAGCTTCTCCAAATCCTCTCCAAATAAGAGTTTCCCCTTAAAGGGGAGTCGGCTCAAGCGTGACTTCGAGGACGCGTCCGCTGCCCAATTTCGTAGCCACAGGTACCGTCTAGCTGCCACGACCGAGGCCATGTTCTTGGCTAGGCTTCTGATGAGGTCATAGTGACTGTCCGCCAAGTAGGCCGCTCCGGACTCCACCTTAGCCGAGTTGGTCTGTAACTCGCCCGTTGAGCCCTCTGACTGGAGCTGTTGGGCCCACCTTAAACAGGCCCGGGCCACCCAAGCTCCCGACACGGAGGCCTGCAAGGCGATGGCGCTTACATCAAAGGCTTGTTTCAGGAGCGTATCCAACTTCCTGTCTTGCGCGTCCTTTAGGGCCGAACTGCCCTCCACTGGTATCGTGGTCTTCTTGGTAACTGCTGATACCGCTGCATCTACTCTGGGAGATTTTAGCAGCTCTTTATCTGCCTCTGGGATCGGGTATAAACGAGACATGGTCCTGACTCCCCTTAAGCTTGATTCAGGCTGGTCCCATTCTTCCTGGATCATCTGGCGCACGACCCTGTGGATAGGGAAGACCCTTTGGGATTTCCTGAAGGCCTGGATTAAGGGGTCCTCCAACGCTTCTTCCTGCGAGGGCGTGTCTGAGACCACATTGAGGGCCTTTAGGGACTCATTAATTAGCGCCGGGAGCTCCTCACGGCGAAAGACCCTGACTACCCGTGACTGATCTTCTTCCGGGATCTCTCCTTCTTCTAGCTCCTCTTCATCCTCTTCCAAGTCCTTAAATGAGCTATCCTCCTCCGGAGTACCCTGGGATAGGGACGCTAGGAGCTCTTCGCCGCCCAGACGTGGGCGCTTAGCAGGGATACCGGCGTCCTGAATGGTAGCCCCGGGGGCACTAGCTGATTTGTCCTCTGCTGGCGGGACAGCCTCTTCTGCCCCCCGGCCCTGCTTACGTAGGCAGTAGGCCTTATGGAGTAAGAGGATGAAGTCAGGAGAGAAAAATTCTCCGGGCCCCCCAGCACTGGCGTGGGAGGAGGGTAAAGGTTGAGGAGGCATAGGAAGGTCCGCCGGAGCGGAGATAGGGAACTGGGACTCCCCTTCTCCTTCCAGAGGATTGCCTGATCCCTGGGAGGGCTGCGACATGGCCAGGCTAATCTCCTGTTCCACTGATGCAGCCTCCGCAGCACAGCTCCTGCAGATTCCTGAATCTGTGGAGGTGCCCCTGCGCGTCCCACAGGAAGGACACCGCGGCTTGGATGCCATGGAGAGGGTAGGGAGAGAGCCGGGGCCTCTCTTGTGCGCGGCCAAACCAAGGAAGTATATAAACTCCCCGATAAAGAAAATAGCTTGTAAAGCTTTCCTAAAATGGAACCAAGCTAGAGAATCCGAAATTAAACAGCTTAAAATGAAAATAAATTACAATTAAAATTAAATTTAAAATTGGCTTCAGTGAGAAGAATATGTGCCAAAAATTATGCCCAAGTAAACCCCCCTGCTAACATAAACTGTGTACTTGCTGTTAGAAGTTCTTCCGATGCTGTGCAGAGGGCCGAGTCAGCAATCTCGGGCCGTAGGCTCCACACGTGGTAGGCCTCAACCACGTGGAGCTCGACCCGGGGAAAGCACTACTGTGCCTTTGCCGTGCTGGGAGAGGAGAGCCAGGGCCGGGAACACCCTCCGGCGCTAGGAGCGGCTTCCTCCTGCTGTCGCTAAACGATCTCCGCGGGCCCGCTGCGATCGCGGCTCCGGGGCTCAACTCCGCGTCCCTTCGGGCAGGAGCGGGACGAACGGAGGAGGCTAGGTGCGGCGTGCCTCCAGCGCTCAGCCACCGGGGGGCTTCGGCGCGAGGCAGAACAGCAGCACAGGACTCTGAGGAAATGCGGGGTAAGCCCGGAGTAGCAGCGAGAGGATCCTGACTTGTCCTCCTCGCTGCTGCCGGTGAAACTCTCCTCCGACGTCCGTCCCCGGGGGGGGGGAGGGGGGAAGGCAGGGGAAAATTTAAAGATATAGACCAATAAAATACAAAACTCAAACGGGATTAAAAGCTATTGTTAACCCTAAGTTCTATTAAGATTAAAATTAAAGTTAAAGTAAAATTTAAAGTAAAATTCAAGGAAAGGGGGACTCCAGTAAGCCCTAGGCTTACGGAACCCTCCAGCTGCTTGGAGGCTGAGAATACTGGAGATGGTGGGTGGTCCCAGGGGTATTTATACCGCTCCACCTCCAAAAAGGTTGGGCTCAGCCTCCAAGCTGCTGGAAGGGTTGCGTAACCCAGAAGTAAAGGGACTGGACTGGAGTGACGATAAGGAATGAGTGGTTGTGCACTTAAGAAACCTGTCCAAAGGGTAGACACCTTTGATGCCTTCTGGTGCAGTGTCTGGGTGCCAAAGACAAAGTTCTCTTATTGGCAGAGGTTTATATATGAAGTGGGATTTTCCCTCCCAGAGGAGTCTCATCTCAACATGATGTGATTGGCTGCAAGAACCTCCCCTGCTCTGGGAAATATTATGCTTTTCTCTAACTTTCATTGTATTAATCTAGTAGGGACACTGGATGGTGCTGCTGCTCACACAACAACATCCAAGCAGTCTCCTCACATAAAAAACAGAGAGATGCATGCACGCACACATGCTCAGACATGAAAGATGTACAAGACACGCATACAGAGGCAATGCAGATAAAGACAGATGGGTGTGTGCATGCACATACACACAAAGAGGTTTGAAAGAATTCTTTAAGGCATGCTTTTCCTACTTGTTTTATTGTATTATTCTCTTAAAGTCCAGATCACTTGACACTGACAAAATTTAAACTAAAAAAAGAGGAACTTTCTGGATAATTTACAGAGCCTATGGATAGGAGTCTGGGGTGCCCAGCTTGGGAGCTCTGCCCTGGGCCCCCGAAGAGTAAAAAAAGAGTAAGGGAAGAGTTTACCCAAAAGTATATGCTTGGGTTTACTAAAACAAAAAACGTTCTAAAAAAAGTAAAGGGATCAAAAACTCACCTGGCAGATCAGGTTTATATATCATACTCATAATGCAGGAATTTTCCTATTAGTGGTCTTTGTTAATGGCAATAGTGAGAGCCCTGGAAATAGTGAATCAAACAGCGGAGTCTTCAGTCACAATCATGGGCTTTGCCATTTTTCGTGATCACGGTCCAATAAACTCCACCCAGTGGGAAATCCCAAATTTATGGACAAGATTCATGCTCTGAATTTTTCGGTCCATCTCCAACAAGTCTTATAACGTCAATTGTCAGAATTAATTGGGTTGTAAACTGAGAACAGTTCTGCCGTACCAAAGATATCCAACACGTATATTTATTTATTTATTTTTATTTATTTATTACGGGCTCTTATATACCGCACTATTTGAGATCAGCGCGGTTTACAATATAACAAAATACCAGAACAAGCAGCTGTTTGGTTTTACATAGAACAGGAACAAAACCTTGGATAAAACAAGGGGAAATTATTAACTGAAACTATTTACATACGTAATTACATGTATATACAGCGGTATTATTCTTGGGTTGAGATGGGTCCAGTGGCACATGTGTTCAAGTGGGGATGGGAGGTCAGGTCGATGTTTGGCTGGTCTGGTAATATTGGGGGAATAGGTGGGATTTGAGCGCTTTCCTGAACTGCGTTAGATCGGAGATAGCCCTAATCTCCGGTGGTAAGGTGTATATATTGTCACCCACTAACGTACCCAGAGGCTAAAGCCGTTTGATGGAGCAGTATTTTTATGGCTGTTAAGCTCCTATGAAGGCATTAGCAAAGCCTTCTGGTTCCTGTAGTTTTCACCATTAGCCAAAAAGTGTAGTTGAAGCAGAGGGTAAGGTTTAAACTCAGGCTTTATTCCCCGTCCGGGGTGGATTCATAACCATGGAATATAAAGGAGGTCAGACCATTCGTCTGATAACACAATTAAAGAAAAATACTTTCAACAAAATTCAGCTTTCTTCAGCATTAAACAACAGCACAAAAAGTAACAGAAAAACAGTTCCTTTCGCTCACGTAACTCTTGCACCTGTTTCTTCTCATAAACAGTTCTGACTGCTTTTAACACAGAGACGTTACACAATCAGATAAAGTGTACGTGCAATCCATTTCATTTTCCTCTAAAACTTCTTCAGGAAATTCAACCTGCATTCCCTCCTCATCAGAGTAAACTTCTGGCTCCCAATTGCCGTTGAAGTTAAAATGTCTCTGTCGGGGAGTTAAAACATTCTCTTCCTCCACTATACTAGTGGCCCGTGGGAAACTACCGTATTTCTTGTAGTTGGGTTCTTGAGAGCTACAGAGCTCCTGGTAAGTACAGAGAAAGTCAGGGTATTTCAAATCCCTCTTATTAGGGAAAATACGCCTACCTTTAGGCACTGCTACTTCCTGCTTTCTCGGATGAACACAGCTCTGCTTTGAAGCCCCCTTTCCACGGTATTTATCTGTATCACTCACATGTGCTTCAGGGTAAAAGTTTTCCCCTTCTGTATTTCTGTAGCTAGGTAGTTTATATCCTCTAGCCCTGGCTGTTGGACTGCCTTCTCTGTTTGTCTCACAGCAATGCTCCTGGGGATACTGGGAGGCTGTGCACTGCTGTTCCCAACAGCTTCTCTGGAAGTCACCAACCTCATGTGCCCCGGATATTCTCCTTGGCTCTGTCCTCACAGCTCTACGGACACTGCTCTCAAGCTCAGCAGTTCCTATGGCTTCTCTCCTTCTCTCCCTCTCTCTACCTGCCGGTAAGTGATTTTTAAATATGTTGCAATTGGTGTTAGCCTGGGCTCCGCCCCCATGCAGGTGCTCTTCATTTTCTAATGAATTCTGTGCTCCCTTTCTGCTCGGGTGTTCCCTAACACCTCGTGGCTTTGTTTTCAACTGTTGCTCATAGCAACCTTTCCCCATGTGTGAACCTGAGCTGTCAGTTTCCCTTATGTTTTGCTCACAATCCCCTACTTCCATGGGTTCTGATGGCGCTACCTCATGACAATATCCAAGTATATTAATTGTGAGGAATTCCTCAGGGACTCAGCTCACTGGGTGGCCCTGGTGCATAAAGTCTGACCTGTACGCTCCAGGACAACTTGTCAGGAGAACAATTGGCAGCTTTGCACTCCAGCACTAATGGGCGCTCTCTCTAGACAATGTGTTGCACAGCACATCAGTCCAGGCTTTCCACATGCTGCCTCTGCCAGCAGGGCAAAGACGGGGGTGGGGGGGGGGGGTGGGGGGGGAACATGAAATCAAGGGGGCATGTTTTACAATGCTATAGAGGGCAGGTAATCAACAAAGTTAAGGTAGCCCTTCATGTTAAAATACTCTCCATTTCAATTCCAATCACTGGCAGTTCCTATATCCAAAAGCCATCTGTTCAGACTTGCCTTTAAAACTATTAAAAGCTGTCAGCTGTACTGGGGATTAAACCCACAATTTCAGAGAAGCAGAGACTATAGGCATGAGGCTGAAGCCACAGAAAAAAGAGGGAGTGAGCTGAAACCGGCACTACTATTAGGCACTCCAGGCTGCTGCCTAGAACCTGACATTCTGGAGACGCCCCATTGCTACCATCCTCCGGGGGCCTGCAGCGACGGCAGTACAGCACCTACCTAAACTCTCTGGCAGTGCATCGCAGTTCCTGTCTTCTAAGACTTGCCACTTTCACCCCCGCCCCCCCCCCACCCCACCCCGATGCAAACTTCCAATTTGGGGAGGCAGAAGCAGCAGGTCTGAGAAGGCAGGAACCACAAAGCAATGCCGAAGAGTTTAGACAAGTGCTGCATCACAGTTTCAATGGCACTGCTATCGATCGAGGCCGCAGAGAAGGGTGGCAGCTACTGCAGTGGGGGAGGGGCGACAGGATGGAGGACTTACCTAGGGCGTTTCCAAAACGTTCACTGTTCCTGCCTAGGAATAAGAGCAAGTGCAGCAGAAAGAGAAGGTTATCTCCCTTCCCCCACGTCACCTCAGAGGAGTCCAGTGAACAGAAAGAAGTGTGTCTTATGAGCTACTATTTACAAGGAAGCCTAGCTAGACACAGTCTTAGTGTTCGATCGGCCTGACCTGGGTATACTGCGAACCCAGCTCCCTTCACTGTTCAATGAAAACATTTTTATACTTCCGCTTGATGCCAAGATCTCCTCCTGCTCTGCCAAAGTTATCCTAGTCCGCTCCTGCTCCACATCTGGCTCTCCGCCCCCGTCCTGCCATCCCTTCCTCATCTCATTTCTGATTCTTCCTGATTCCTGCACTTCTGCACCTTGCTCTGGGCCCTGTCTCTTCCCCCACACTCCCGCCCTGGATAGGCCCTAACAAAAGGACAAAAGGAAAAGCAACATGAATTAAGCAAATAAGGAAATGTTAGCATTTCTAACCTAAAATGCCCATTTTTAGATCTATAATCGTAATAATACCTACACATTTTTCCATGACCTTTATCCTTTCTGCACAAAATGATAACATTCTGTTCTGGTGAACAGAAGCCATCTGTCAGCTTTAGAAACAGAGCTATGAGTCAGTGATTTGGCCATTCCTGTTAAGCGAAACAAAGGATATCACTCATCAAAGTGATGTTTTCTTTCAGATTTATAAAGTTGCTGATGTTTTCATTTTATTGCAGCAGAATTTTCAATCTTCTTTGTCAGAGGGTGGTAGAGGAACAGGTCAGTTTTTACAGTATGCCGCCATCTAAGGTGGTTAGGTATGGAGATGTGAGGAGAGGTTTGAGTGTGCTGAAGGATTATGCTGTAAATTTATTTATTTAGACGGATTTGGTATATACCACTTTATCATTAAAATCAAAGCGGTTTAGCACATCAAACAATTGATAATATTGTGTGTTCAGAAGCATGCAGTGGAGGTTTAAGAAGAGTGCTGAAAGGTGCAGTGTGCTAGATTTTATCGGTGAACTATATACATAGTGATTAATATACATATTTACAAGAACGGATCCATGTGAGAGGTGAGCTATGGTCAATGATCTACTATTGCCTTAAAGTACTTCAAAATGTAATCAGTTCAGGTGAGGTCCTTGAAATGTTCTGTAAATCAACACCCCCCCCCCCCCCCCCCCCTTGCTGGTCGGTTTACTATGCTGTCATCATCAGGATGCTGTAGGAGTTAGAACTCCCCCTGGCTATCCACCACACTGCGCCACTGCAGGTCTCATGCTGATTTTTGTGGACAGCAAGAGATGACTCCCACCAGCACTTGAACCTCTACTGTCATTGGTCTGGTGCAAATCCAGAGTAAGGAGTAGCCTAGTGGTCAGAGCAGCAGGCTGATGTCAGGGTTCAAATTTCACTAATGCTCTTTGTGGCCTTGGGCTTCAGGTACAAACCTAGACCTGACATCCTCTGGGGACAGGGGAATACCTCCCTTAGCTGAATGCAATTCACCTTGAACTAATACTGGAAAGGCTTGAGCTAAATCCCAATACATAAATATGGGTCTTCCTTTCCCTTCATAAGTGAACAAGCAACCTTAAAAGATCTGCACTGGATTTAGCCAAGAAAGGTCTTGTCTTACTAATCTGTTATATTTTATTGAAGGTGTGAATAAACAGGTAGACAAAGGTGAGCCAGTCGAATAGTGGACCAGGGTTCAATTCCCATTAGCATGCCTTGGGCAAATCACTTAGCCCTCCATTGCCTCAGAAAAATCCAAGTTATCAATGTCCCTGTTTAATGTACCTTACCAAGTTTAAGTTACACAGACAAACCTGTGTAAGGCAGCAGTTCTCAAAAGGGGTTGCAAACACTTCCATTTTACCAAAAGCAAAAAAACCATGCACTGTCAGCACTAGCAACCTCACTTGGCTCTCATCAATCTATCACCTACCTGTGTCATATCCTTTGCCATTGATGCTGCTTCCTGGATGCACACCAGCATCAATAAAACAGGGGACCTTTGCTTTTGTGTGCGCCACTCAAGGTTCTGCTGATCCTGCCTCCTCATAACCAAGAAGTGTACTTCATAAGGGGCCGGACTGACAGAGCCTTTAGCGGCATATGCAAGCTGACAGGACCCGTATCTTTCCTCTGTTTTACTGACACCGAAAGTGAGGAGTTTGTTTTAATCAAGTTTGCATTTTTCTTACAAGTAACTAAGCGCATGTGACGAATGAAAATGTAAGCAGCAATCCTGCATTTATTTCATCCTCAACTCTTCCAAGGACATGGGAGAAAAGTTCTAGATAATCACATACTTCTAAGCTATCAGTGAGCAGTCTTGAAATGCCAATGTCAAACCTAAAAGTAAACTGACCATAACATAAACATGAATATAACCTTATTTGTATTTTCCAGAAAGTTATAAATGTTTGTGGATAATTTACATGCATGTGCTAAGCTAAAGCTTTTTGTATCATTTTGCCTGTTTTCATGCAAAATTCAGCCATTCTCTTGTTGCTAACAGCAGGGAAGAGGAGTGACTACACAAACTTATATTTTAAGAAAACTAAAATAACCCCGTAACAACTTATTGCTTTCATATCAGGGATACATTTTGGTTTCCAGCCACTGAGTTCATTAGTGCCTCTTTAAGAACAACTCTTAGCTATAGAAATAATACACCAAAATCAGAAAATGGATGGTTCATTCTTTTTTGCCCAAATTAAGCCATTTTTTAGGAAACAAATAATCTCCATAATCCTAATTTCATAAGCAACAGCACACAAAAAGTTCATGAGGCAAAGAGAAAGAAGACCAGTGGGGTCTCTACCACTCTCCCAGCCTTAATATTGCATGGGCCAGGTGGGAGTCCTCTCTGTATTTTCAGTTGCAGAGGAGGAAGGCTGGAAGCTGAGGCATAGGCTCAGGGCCTAGAGGGACCAGATTGGAGACCAGTGGTGACAAGGGGTTTATGTTTGAAATGCAGGAAGGTCAAAAGGCAGATGGGAGAGCATGCAGAGGAGAGTGTTCATGGACAAGGAAGGGAGAGGATGCTTTTTTAGGTTGGGTGTCAGAGATTGCTTGCAAGCTTGGAATCTCAGCACACATGGAGAAAGTTGGGAACATGGTCAGGAGCAGGGGAGTGAGCAGCAGATCATCTCGGCCCTTCCTGAGTAAAGACATCAGTGAAAGACATGGAGACTGGGCCAGCAGGGCTGAAGAAGGGAATCCATAAAGGAAAAGATAAGGATAGAAAGGGACAGAGAGGCTTGTGTTGGGATCATCTGATCATTAGTTTAAAGTCAGTGCCGAGGCTGCTAATTCTTTCTGCTTTCAGTCTGTTGGGCCTTATCAAGAAGAAGTCTACTCAACTGTCTTTAAACTACATTAGAGAATTCACATTACACCCCACACGTCGTTATCTCTTCAATGATATCAAAATCACCCAGCTAGAATTCAAAATAAATTTGTTTACGATTGTGCAAGAATGAGCCTTCCAATCTCAATCCCCACTTACTCTGCCAATACCCAGCAGTTTGTAAATTTTTCTTCCCTCCCACACAAAATATCTTTCCCCCCTCCATCCACATTCCCCCAGCCCCATCCCCTTCTAGTCCTCCCCCAACATCAGCTCCCTTCTAGTTTAGGGTTACCAACTTTTTCACCGAGAAAAACCCGACACCTGTGGCTCGCCATGCTCCACCCATTCTCCGCCCCTAGTCCCACCCCTGCCCCGCCCCCAGCCCCACCCACAAAAATTACCGAGGATACGTGTAGGCTAACTTCCTTGGTCATATAATAATTAAACTGGGAACCCCAAAATCCAAACATGAAATGTACAACACTGGAGAAATAAAACTATAAAGTAATTTCCTCTTGCACTAAACAAAAACGCAAAGATGTTAGCAATACACACTTCCCAGACCAAACATATTCCAGCTAATAAATTCAAAATAAAAAGTATTTTTCTACCTTCTGTTTGGGCGTTTTATTTTCAGTTGCAATTGCTCCAGTCACTTTCTTCTGGTTTCTTCGTGTCTTCTGCGAGCTATCCATTTGTCTTTTCTTCTCTTTTAGATGTTTTCCATTCTCTCTCTATTTCTGCTTTAACATACTGATTGTTTCCCTTTTGCTCTTTCCCCCAATTCTTTCCTTATTCCTTTATCATCCATTTAAATTTCACCCTTCCATTCTCAAGCCCCTCACTCTCCCAATACCCAGCCCATCATAGACTTTTCTTCCACACAAAATATTTTCCCCTCTCCATTCTCATTCCCCATCTATTCTAGTCCTCCCCCAAAATCAGTTCCCTTATAGTTCTAGACCCACCCAGCATCCACTCCCTTCTAATCCCATTCTCCCATGCCCCACATCAGCCCATTTCCAGTCCTATTCCAGCTCTTCATCAGCCCATTTCCAGTGCTAGCCCTCACATCACAGACCATTTCCAGTCCTAGCCCCCCCCATCACAGCCTATTTCCAGTCCTAGGCCCCCCCCATCACATCCCATTTGCAGTCCGAGTCCCCCTGCACCATCACAGCCCATTTGCAGTCCTAGCCCCCCTAATCACAGCCTATTTCCAGTCCATGTTCCCCCCCCCATCCACCATAGCCCATCTCCAGTCCAAGTCCCCCCCCCCCCATAGCCTTTTTCCAGTCCAGGTCCCCCTCCCCATCACAACCCATTTCCAGTCCATGTCCCCCCCCCCATAGCCCTTTTCCAGTCCAGGTCCCCCTCCCCATCAAAACCCATTTCCAGTCCATGTTCCCCCCCCCCAGCCCTTTTCCAGTCCAGGTCCCCCTCCCCATCAAAACCCATTTCCAGTCCATGTCCCCCCCCCAGCCCTTTTCCAGTCCAGGTCCCCCTCCCCATCAAAACCCATTTCCAGTCATTGTCCCCCCCCCCCCTCCATAGCCCTTTTACAGTCCAGGTCCCCTCCCATCACAGCCCATTTCTTTCCAGTCCATGTTCCCCCCCCCCATAGCCCTTTTCCGGTCCAGGTCCCCCCCCCCTCCATCACAACCCATTTCCAGTCAAATTCCCCCTCCTAGCCCTTTTCCAGTCCAGGCCCCCTCCCCCCATCACAGCCCAGGCAGTCCTTGGCCTCCCCCCCAAAACCGCGGCTGTCTGAGGCTTTAGAGGGAGCCGGGGAAGCCCGCGCGAGGCCCCAGCTCCCTCTGAACAGCTGCCAGCATGAAGAGCCTTTTCCTTCACGCTGGCGGCTGTTCCTCGGAAGCCGCGAATGCTGGGAAAGGTTAAAGGGCATTGCCTTTAACCTTTCCCACCAATCGCGGCTTCACAGGAACAGCCGCCAGCGTGAAGGAAAAGGCTCTTCACACTGGCAGCTGTTCAGAGGGAGCCGGGGCCTCGCGCGGGCTTACCCGGCTCCCTCTGAAGCCCTCCGGGTTGGGAGAAAAGCCATTTTTTTTGCTCTGGCCGCTCCCGATCTTGCGGCCAGAGCAAAAAAACTGGCTTTTCAAGGGCCGGTTTTGCCTCTGCGCCGGCAGCCGGCCTGGCCATGGAAAAACCGGCCAGGCCGGCTGAAAACCGGCCAGTTGGCAACCCTATTCTAGTTCCAGCCCCACTCAGCATCCGCTCCCTTCTAATTGCATTCTCCCCCCCCCCCGCATCAGCCCATTTCCAGTCCTAGCCCCCCCAATCAGCTCATTTCCAGTCCTATTCCACTCCCCATCAGCCCATTTCCAGTCTAAGCTCCCCCCCCCATCAGTTCATTTGCAATCCTAGGCCCCCCATCAGCCATTTCCAATACTAGCCCCACATAAACCAATTCCAATCCTATTCCAGTGAGCTGATGGGGGGGGGGGTGGCTTAGACTTGAAATTGGGCCGAGTGTGGAGGAGCTTCAGCCCATTTCCAGTCCAAGCTCCCTCACACTCAGTCCATTTCCAGTCCAAGCCTCCCCATCAGCTCATTTCCAGTCTGAGCCCCCGCCCCATCAAATCATTACCAGTCCAAGCTGCCCCTATCAGCCATTTCTAAAAGTAGCCCCCCATCAGACATTTCCAATCCTATTCCAAAACTACATCAGTCCATTTCCAATCCTACCCCCCCCCCCCAAAAGCCCATTTTCTGTCCTAGTCCTCCCCATCAGCTCATTTGCAGTCCTAGGCACCCCCCCCCCACTCAGCCCATTTCCATTCCTAGCCCCCTCAGCCCATTTCCAATCCTAGCCTCCTCCCCATTCAGCCCATTTCCAATTATAGCCCCCCAGCCCAATTCCAATCCTAGCCTCCCCTCATTCATCCTGTTTCCAATTATAGTCCCTACAGCCTATTTCCAAGCCTAGCCTACCCCATTCAGCCCATTTCCAATTATAGCCCCCTAGGACAATTCCAATCCTTGCCTCCCCCCATTCAGCCCATTTCCAATTATAGCCCCCCAGCCCAATTCCAATCCTAGCCTCCCCTCATTCATCCTGTTTCCAATTATAGTCCCTACAGCCCATTTCCAAGCCTAGCCTACCCCATTCAGCCCATTTCCAATTATAGCCCCCCAGTTCATTTCCAATCCTACCTTCCCCCCATTCAGTCCATTTCCAATTATAGCCCCCCAGCCCAATTCCAATTTTAGATCCCTCCACAGCCCATTTCAAGCCCATTTCAAGCCCAAGCCCCCCTCCCCGAAGAGCTCCGCGGCAGGCTTCAGCGGCTCCCGGCAGGTTCAACACAGCTCGTTACAGCCTCCGAAGTGAAGAGCATTGATCCCTTCACTTTGGCAGCTGTATTGTAATGAAGATCACAGATGTGCTGAGAGCCCGGACACAGGAAGTGTGCAGTGTGCAGAATGTTGTTGGCGCGGGGCCCCCTGAAGCGCGGGGCCCTGTGCCAACAACATTCTTGCTCAATGGATGGGCCGGCCCTGAATAAACTGTGATCCAAGGGCTTATGCCTCTGGGCCATATATGCTATAATGGAGCCATGCAGCATGGCTATACTTGTTCCCAAAACAAAATGGGAGTAAGCTTATGGGGTTCACTGAAGTAGGAGTAGTCATTCACTGCTTCTCCAAGAAGTTTTTAAATTCTGCATCCTGCCATAGAAAAGCCAAACTGCACAGGCCTCTCCCACCACTGCCCACTCCATCCACTTCCACTCCATAATAAGAGATCACCACCAATTCAATCTCAGTCTGTAAAACATGGTTGAAACCGCCCTTTGATACTAAAATTTAATCAATGCAGGACCACGTAGAATGCTCTCTCAATAAAGGTGTGTATTCATGGGCGCCTGAGTGGAGGGTGTGCCAGACATCCACCAAGAGGTAGCTGATCCTTTTGTTCGACCACCTAGCAGTATTTACCTTTGCCAAATCTGCTCTGCTAATCCTGCTCTGGATCATGAGGGCAGTTGAGGTCTCCTGCTAATATCACCCTTCTCTGATTGGTACGCATGACTCGCCTACCAATCAGGATGTAGGATGTCCTTAAAAAAACCATGATTGTATACATTGGGGGCATAGACGTTACCTATTAAGATCTCCTCGTTGTATAGCTTGGTCATTAGGAATATAAAATGCCCCTGGGGATCAGCCTCCTAATTTGTCACCTCCAAGGGTACTCCCATGTTTGACCAGGGCCATCACCCCAGCCTTTTGAGTTCCTGAGGAGGCCCTATAGATTTTAGCCACCGAATCCAGAGTTAATTTCTCATGTTATACCATACTAAGGTAGGTTTCCTGTAACATCGCCAGATGGGCACCTTTGTGTTTTAAGGCTTGCAGAATCTTTGTACGTTTAATTGGGGAGTTAATCCCTCTTACATTCCATCAGATTTTGCGTAAGTTAAGTGATGTAAGTTATCATGGCATGATGCCAAAAATTGATTACCACCAGGGCTCTTCAGGACTGTCCAGCTTCAGTACCCAGGAGCCTCAGCACTGTGGAGGACCCTCCTGCTGAGGGAACTCACCCAACCCTCCCCTTGCCCTCTCCCCCAATGCACTGTCCCATTCGTGTCTCCAGATACCAACCCACACTCCTATCCCCTCACCCACCCTCAAGTCAGCCAAACACCATATAACAACCACTCCTACACAATCCACTCTCCATCTCCCTCCTGCCTCCCTACTCACCCCACACACTCTTTCACCACCACACACCCACACCGCACCCAAACCTATACAAACTAGCAGCTGCAGCTGTCCGCCTAACCATCTTCGGGCCCCTCCCTCCCTCCCACAAAATGATCTCTAAATTTTAATCATCACTGTGCTTTGGTGGTCCAAAGCTGGAAACTAATGCAACTCTGAGAAATCATTGGAACCATGATTTCTAGTTGGCCTTCAATACTGGGGACTGATGTAATAGGTTATGGCTTTCAATATATAAATTCTCTGTTTCTAACAAAAAACAAGAATTAATGGTTAAGTTGCTGTTCCATATATATAGGTGTCCAACATATTTCTTCAGCTTTAGTAATGCTAGTTCACAGTTTTGATGGGGGAGTGGAAGCATGAGTGGTTACATCCATACGAGGGGAATGCATGGTGATGGAGGGATTCTGAATGGATATATGCAGGGGGATAGCCAAGACCGTTTGGTCAACAGCTGATGTTATGCCACATCTTTATTTGTTGGAAATCTGGGAGATATCAGATATGACACAAACTAATACAATTTCATTATTCCATTTATTGCATGCTGCATGATTGACTACTTGAAGTCAACCCCATGAATGGAATTTTTGAAAAATGTACTGGTAGAGACGGCAGTGCTGGAACAGATGACTTGTGCACTCAGAGGTCAAACAGAGCTTTAAAGCCTAATATGGAGAATTTATTTATTTATTTTATTTAAGGTCTCTTCTATACCGCGCTATTTAGTATCAGTGCGGTTTACATAACAACAAGGATTTATACAGTGTGGCATATGCACTGTATTTACAGAGAACAAGGTAGCATAAACTTGGACAATTCAAGGGTAACTATTTACAGAGAAATACATATTTATATGGTGTGGGTATATACAAGTTGCTATTTACACGGTATGCATCATCAACCATGCTGTTTACAGGTAAGCTTGGTTGATGCTGGCACCCAGGGGTATGGGTACCTTGTCATGTGTTGTGAGTGTTGGTATGTAGGGCCTGGTGGGGGGGGGGGGGTGTCTGTATGGGCGCTGTCATCTGAGTAGTGCTCAAGGAAGAGGTGGTGCTTCAAAGCCTTTCTAAATTGGGCCAAGTCGGAGATTGCTCGTATACTGGGTGGGAGGGCATTCCAGCATCTGGGCACGTAGAAACTAAAAGCCCTGTTTGTCGTTGCCTGTGTGCCTTGTGTTGTTTCCCTTGGGATTATTAGGGTGTTGATCGCTGCAGGCCTCCTTGATCTGTTGGGGGGTGTAGGATGGATAAGCTCCGCAAGAGAGGTTGAGGAATGCCTGTTGATGGCCTTGAAGGCCATTAGTAGGGATTTAAACAAGAGTCTGCAATGGATGGGGAGCCAGTGGAGATGTCTCAGGATGGGTGTTACATGGTCCTTCCTGGAAGCACCGTAGAGAACTCTGGCCGTCTTGTTCATTGCTAGCTGGAGTGGGTTAAGTGTAGACCGTGGGAGCCCTTGTAGGATTGCATTTGCGTAGTCGAAGTGCGGTATCACCAGCGCCTGGAAGATTGTCCAGTAGTCGTCAGGCTCGAGCAGGGGGCGTAGGTGCCTAAGAGTCCGGATCTTATGGTAAACTGCTCTTACTGTGTTGCCTATGTGGGTCTTCATGTCGAGGCGTTGGTCTAGGGTGACTCCTAGGTAACGGATTATAGACTTGGTAGTTAGATAAAATAAATAAGCCTAATATGGAGAAAGTACTGGGAGTATTGCAGAGCTGAGTGCTAATACATATCTTGCAATCCACCAAGTTGTGCTGGGGTGGTAGTGATGCCTTTTCTTTGCTGCTTATGAACTGTCTATTTGATCTGGTGATGGATTATTGCTAATGGATAGTAACCTGTATCGCCTCTGTATCTTGACATTGCGTTTTTGCTGATTTAACAAATTAAAAACTTACTTAAAAGAAAGTATGAGATACTGCATACATGTCCACCCACCTTTGCCATATTTTTCTAATGCCATGTAACATTCATTTTATAAAGGTGAGAAACATAAATAACAACAGTTTAGTAAGTGTGCATTACATTCTGTTTTCTTTAGCTTTCTATAACATCTTTCCATATTCTAGTTGCTTCTGTACCTAAGTGCTATCAACACAGCATGCTGCCTCTAATTCATTGTTGATTAAGGTACCTTGAGAGTAGACAAGGCATTGCTAAAGGCAGAAAAAAACATAGAGGACAATTTTCAAAGCCATTTGCATGGGTAAAGAGCAATTTACATGCATAAATCAGCTGTCAGAGCACAGTCTTCCCTCAATGCAGCTGAATGTGCATACCTTTAGCCACATTTAGAAGAAGCGTTCCCAGGGGTATGTTTAGGTCAGAACAGTAGAAATAAATGTGTAGACTGTATTTTCAAACCTACATCCATTATTTTCCATGAAAAAATGATTCACTCAAAAAGCAGGTGCAACTTTGTACCCATGGTAGGGCTGGCTCAACCAATAGGCAGACAAAGTTGGTTACCAAGGGTGGGGGTGGGGGTGGGGGTGGGGGAGATTCTGAGGACCAGCAAAGAGCAGCTGCAATCAAAGCAGAACAGTAGGTCCCAGGAGCCACACACAGTCACAGAACCATCCGGGCATACTCATTCCCAGAGGGAGGATGGGCAACTTTCAAAGAGCCTCTTGACCTGGGCAAGTGGTCTTGAAAAATTGCCTTCATTATGTTTGTGTGCATTTGTTTTTATAATATGTTCTGGGATGGGTGGATCATAATTGTTGCATTATCAAAATCTCACAGGAGACCTGAAATGACATTGAGGGAGGTGCAAGACTAAAGGTTCACCTGGAGTACCTAGTACCTTGGGATGGGCCTTGCCCACTGCAAATTTCTAAATTAAAGTAAGACCAGTAGGTAAAATGAATCTATAATGCTTAATGTTGAAAGGTTGAAAATTGCCCTACAACCTTAAATGTATTTTTTTTTCATAATTATCTTTTCAAGAGTTACTTTAAATTTTCAGTCACAAACTAAATTAATTTGGGCAAAAATAGCTGGACCATCTATTATATAAACCTTAAGGTCATGTAGCAAAAAAAAATGTAGAGCCTGATTTTCATTTGGAATGGCTATGCGCCTCCAAGGTGCATAGTGTCGCTGCCGAACTTTAACCCCAGATATTCAATCTCGGACCATATCCGGCCATGGCATTGAATATCTGGGGTCGCCGCACATGGCGCAGAAGCTAATCGTGCAGCAGTGATATTCAGCCGCAGCCCGGCTAACTCCGGTGGCGAAAGTTAGGACAGCATTTGCTGTGCCTAACTTTAGCTACTGAGGGGTAACCACGCAGTGGCTAAATAACACTGCTGCACGGTTATACTCAGGTACTGCTCCGGGAATGCACCCGACACGCCCCATACTAAGCGGTTAGCATCAGGGCGTATAGCAGCATTGCTCGGGAATATTCAGCCGCTGAATATCCCGCATAGGGGCATTTACACGGTTTAGAGCCCTGTAAACCGTGAAAATGCCTTTGAATATCGGGCCCGTAGTTTAAAGGACAGTTGACTGAAACCTGCTTGTGTACATTTTTTTGTTCTATTCTATTATACCAATTGCTCATTGGTAAATCCAAATGGCTGGGATTATTTGTTACACAAATTATTCATCTGTATTATAAGAATGAGAAATGTAATACAGAATAATTATTATAATAGATGAGAATTGGTTGGAGAGTCTGAAAGTAAGTCCAAAGCCTATATGGGGGCTCCAGTAAGGATCAGAGCCATAGCGGCACACCATATTAGTTCTGCTGTGAGTGGCCAAGCAGGGTGGCCTTACAATAACGGCATTTGCCCCAGGAATTAACTGCAAATTAGAATGAAACATGATGGATCTCGTTATGCTGTTATATCCAATGCATTTTTTGAGAAGAATTTGCTAGTCCTACCTCAAAGGATTTCAAATGTTGCAAACATATTCTGAGTTGTCATTTTTTCCTGACTTAATCGTGGTTGCCTGAAAGTGAGGCTTTTTATCAGTTGTTCTTATTCCTTCATGACATGACTGATAGTCATCCAGGCTGTATGTCTGCAGCTACAAAGAAATTATTATTTCTATTCCCATCTTCATTTAACTAAACTAATCCAAAGAAAACCAACAATATTATTTGGGTTGATAAAATAACCTTTGCCAGATTAATGAATGTTTACTTTTTTCTTTGATTCGATTATTCACTTATCATTCTCAAAATCACAAAGCAAAGATGAAAAGATAAAAGCTTTCAGGATAACTCAGATCACTTCTGAAAGCAAGGGATCCTTAATAGTTCCAAAAGTGTTATCTTTCAGCATTTGTTAGAGTTGTAAAAAACATCAGTTCTAACTATTTTGTTGGTTTTCTTTTAATTAATGTTTATCTTGATGAGGCAGCACACTATTCTCTCTTATCTTTATTTGGTGCATGTTACACCTCTCGGCAAGTCTTCTTAAGAAAAAGTAACTCTCCCCGGTCATGCCCTTCCTCTCTGCCTCTGTTTTCTATTTTCCATATGGTACCAAGCATCCTGAATCAGTTATTATAAATATCTTGGCTTTGAAAATCACACTATAAAACATGGTGTTAGCACAATAGATGTTCTTTTTGCTTCCTTAACACTAATTTCAAATTTTAATAAGCAAAAAAAAAACCAACAAAAAAACTATTTTGCGAGTTCTAGACAGAGGATAATTTGCCTAGCTTTCCTGCCAGGTTTCATTACATTCCTCATTCCCCACTATAATTAGAAACATATAAATAACCCACCTAAACTGAAAAGGAAATGTCAGCCTGACCCACAAGCAAATCACTTTTTACAGCTGATATTGTTCAATGCAAAAAAGCTCTGAGATGTCTTTCCTTTGGTCCATCAAGGCAATCATGTGTTTATCTATTTATTCTCTGGCATAACGCACTGTTCTCTTCTCTAGAGGCAAAGCACACAGGCTGAGAATGGCAAAGCATAATGTAATCAACTGTGCTATTTCATCTCATAAAAGATATCTTTTATCTCCAGAAAAAGAACTCGTGCGACAGACCACAGTGAAGCTGCCTTTTGGCAAATTCTTCACCACAAACACCACATTTCAAGGAGAGGAGGAAATAAAACCTAAAGAAATAATATGTTCCCATGCAGACGAAAGGTCTGGCGATCTACTTCCGGTCTCACCATGCCTTTAAAACCCTAGGGCTGCGGAGTTGCCAGGAGTCAGCGCTGACTCGACCGCACGCGCACACACACACACACACACACACACACACACCCAATAATTTAGCCGAGAACATAAAAACATTCAGGTATAGGGAACTATATTTCCATCAAGGCTACAACAATAGCCATACTACTCAAGTAGTTTCTGAGCTATTTTGGGAACCGTCAAGTGTTTCATTGGAATATACATTTCCAAGTGTAGAGCGTATTGGAGAATCCAGGAAAATGTAAAAAAACAGAGGCTGAAATACTGGAGATCCATGATATGTGAAAAACAAGAGTCTGAAGGCTACTAACACCTACAAAATGATATACACTTATAGCATATGCAAACAATAAGAAGATGTTAGAACTTTCTTGGGGCCCTTTTACTAAAGGGCTCTAGGGTGTTGCATCTAACACGGCAAAAGCTCTGAAACGGTGCGTTAGGTGCAACACCTCCATGTTAACTGTCAGAGGCGTGGAAAGCATTGCCCTTCCATTTAACACAGGGCCCTGAACCATAGCACATATTGTGTTAGCACGGGTGCACTTAACGCCCTATTGAGGTGTTGTTAGGTGATTCCTTGCTAATGTCGTTAGGACGTGATGTGAACCCTGCACTAACTGCACAGAGCTCAGCACACCTAGGGGTATGTTTACTAAAACCCCGGTAATGTACGTGGTGCGCTAGTGTGCGGATGCCATATAAGGAGTGGGCGTTTCAGTCTGAAAAAAGCAAAACCGGGATTAATCATGCGCTAATGTGCGCTGCGCTCATGTGCGCCCCGCACATTAGCGCATGAGAAAGCTGCGCGGGAAGCATAAGTGGCTCGCTGATGTGTAAACACAGGAACAGAGCCACAGTACAATGGTTAAGACACTAACCAATGGTGCAGGGATCAGGGGTTTAATCCCCCACAGTGCCCAATGAACAAGGCTGGCTGAGGCATTACCTGTTAGGGGTAATATTGCTTTAGGAGGCATTTTAATATTGGGCGGCATAAGGTGGTGCGCTGATGTGCAAACATCAGAACAGAGCCACAGTACAATGGGTTAGACACTGACCAATGATGCAGGGATCATGTGTTCAATCCCCTCACTGTGCCCAATGAAGAAGGCTGGCTGAGGCATTACCTATTATGGGGAAGATTGCTTTAGGAGGCATTTTATTTTTATTTTAATTATCTCTACTAGCAAACGCACTCTCAAAGCGTGTTAACATAAGGCGCCCCATAAGGCACATTTTAAAGTGCACTGTCCGCCAAGACACCCTAGAATGTTGCTTATAGGGCACTTTATAGGGTGCCGTATGAGGTACCGCAAGGTCACAGCACTGTTTTTGATGGCAGCACTGTGCAGTTTAAGGAATAAAAATCATAAGTAGGTGCGCTGACATGCAAGGAGGAGCAGCAGTATAGCACAATGGTGAAAACACTGACCAATAATGCAGGAGTCATGGGTTCAATCCCCCACTGTGCCTAATGAAGAAGGCTGGCTGAGGCATTACCTGTTATAGGTAATAGTGTTGTAGAGGGCTTCTTATTTTTATTGTAAATAGTGCTGGCAGCAAACACACCCTCAAAGTATTGTAACATAAGGTGCTGCATAAGGCGCCTCATAGGGTACCCCAGAGGGCACATTTTAGAGTGCACTGTCCGCCACGGCACCCTACAATGTTGCTGAAAGGGTGGCCTATAGGGCGCCATATAGGGTGCCCTAAGAGGCACAGCAAGGTCATAGCACTGTGCTTGATGGCAGCACTGTGCATTTAAACGCATGGACATCTGAAGTAGGTGCGCTAACAGGCAAGGAGGAACAGCAGTGTAGCACAATGGTGAAAACACTGACCAATGATACAGGAGTCATGGGTTCAATCCCCCACAGTGCCTAATGAAGAAGGCTCGCTGAGGCATTACTTGTTATAGGTAATAGTGTTGTAGGGGGCTTTTTATTTTTATTGTAAATAGTGCTGGCAGCAAACACACCCTCAAAGTATTGTAACATAAGGTGCTGCATAAGGCGCCTCATAGGGTACCCCAGAGGGCACATTTTAAAGTGCACTGTCCGCCACGGCACCCTACAATGTTGCTGAAAGGGTGGCCTATAGGGCGCCATATAGGGTGCCCTATGAGACACAGCAAGGTCATAGCACTGTGCTTGATGGCAGCACTGTGCATTTAAACGCATGGACATCTGAAGTAGGTGCGCTGACAGGCAAGGAGGAACAGCAGTGTAGCACAATGGTTAAGGCACTGACTGCTGATACAGGGGTCATGTGTTTGCTCCCCAGTGTGCCTACTACGTAAGGCTGGCTGAGGCATCAGCTTTGTAATGTATGTATTGTTTCCTGCAGCACTTTATTTGAATTTTATTAATTTTTGCCAGCAAACACGTCCTCACGTGCCGTAATGGAAGGTGCTGCATAAGGCACCCTATAAGGCACTCCATAAGGCACATTCTAAAGTGCACTGTCCGCCATGGCACCCTAAAATGTCCCCTATAGGGCACCTTATAAGTCGCTCCACAGAATAACGTATAGTGCACCTTATATGGATGGTAACCATAAGGTGCCCTATAGGGCGCCCTATAAAGCGCCCTCTGAGGCACCTTATGGGTACAGTACGCAGAGAGTGTTTTTGGTGGCAGCAATAATGTACATTAAAAAGAGATAATGCTTTGGGCAGCCCTATCAAATAACCCCACTGTGGGTTTGAACCCAAGACTTCTGGTTTTACAGGTGGTGAAGTAACCAGTGGGCTACAGCTCTATAGCTGTTAGCAAGCCCCTGGCTGGCTGTAGATGGACTGCACATCACCACACAGACAGTCTGCTGTGGTCACCAGGATAGGGTTAGGCCACCCGTACCCATGATGCACTGCACATACAAATCAGCTGTCCACAGATGAACACAAGATGGGGTATGCACCCCCACAGCACCTCGGCCTGGTAGGGGGAACTGACCATGTCCACCCCCACAGCACCTCGGCCTGGTAGGGGGTACTGACCGTGTGTGTTACTGGCACAGAGTAGCTACACACCGTCACATTGTTCGGGTACTGTGCTCACCCTGAGTGTGCGGTGGGGCGGCCAGCACCAGGTCCACAGCACCTTCCATGGCATATATAAGCTGTGTTGCTGGTCCCCAGCAGTGCTAATGTGTGAGATAGGTAGTTTCTGTAGAAACACCTTGGAAATATCTGTCTGTCTCAGTCAGGTGTAGCCCCCATGTACCCCCTAGGACAGAGGTGGGGAACCCTGGTCCTGGAGAGCTGCAGACCAGTCAGGTTTTTGGGATAGTCCTAATGAATATGCATGAGATATATATGCATTAGAGATATCCTGCCAACCTGACTGGTTTGTGGTCCTCCAGGGCTGGATTTGGAGACCCCTGCTTTACACCTCTGTCATTTAAGATTGTGTGTGAGCATGGTGCAGAGGTCCTAGACATCAAAAGGGTATATAGAATGTGTCACATTCCTCCTCAATTCTCACCACCACCAAAAAGTTGTCAAATAGACAATATTTTGGTGGTGGTGAGAAGTGAGGAGGAATTTGACACATTCTATCTAACCTTTTTGATGTCTTGGACATCTGCACCTTGCCCACTCACAATCTTAAATGACAGAGATGTAAGACAGGGGTCTCCAAATCCAGCCCTGGAGGGCCACAAACCAGTCAGGTTGGCAGGATATCTCTAATGAATATATATCTCATGCATATTCATTAGGGCTATCCCGAAAACCTGACTGGTCTGCGGCTCTCTAGGACCAGGGTTCCCCACCCCTGCCCTAGGAGGATGATGTACCACCACCCTCCTCCTCCAGGGCTGAGGGTGGTAAACAGGATCTCCCATCTACAGATGCACATTCTACCTCCCTGCAATGGTGGCAGTAGAGGGGACCATCAACCCCGGTCCTGCTGGGGAACAGACACCCTACACGGCAGTCAATGCAGCTCTGTACACATCCATAACACAATAGCAGACAGACATTAGACCTGGATATGCTAAGCTGCACCCCACCACTATCTGATATTCTCCTGCAGCAAGCCTTCAGCTGCTGCACCCTGCAAGGCACTCCATCAAGACACATACCAGCTGCAAACAGTCTGCTAGTTCATCCATAGTGCATGTTCCTGGTGGAAATGCATGCACCCAGAACATTTCTTTTTTTTGGAGCTTTCTTGGGAGTGTTTTTTGCTCTTGCCCATTGATATCACTATTGGCCAGCTTGGTTATGTTTTTTTCCCTTTTTTTAGGTCATTTTCACTGTTTATTTGCCCTTTTGTACCATGCACATGTATCACACTGCTCACTTTTTGTAGGTTTCCCTGGTTTTGCTTTACATTGCTGACAGAAATGGTTTCTCTTCCCTTTAAATCGGCTCTACCGCGAGGTTTTCACTCGCAGTATTTTTTTGCTTGAATTTCAGCCCCGCTCGTGTGCGGGGAGCCTCTCCCCTCCCACTCTCCACCCATTGACCCCTTCCCTCCGCCCCTGGGGAGCCTTCTTCCGCCCTCCCGGAGCCTTTCCACGCCTCTATCGCACAGTAGCGCGCTGCACACATGAACAGGGGACTTTAGTGCGGCGCGCACATGTGCGGGGCACAAAAACGCATCATTAGCATGTGCTAAGGTACCTTAGCGCACGCTATTGTGCGCCGCGCACTTGAGCGCAGTTTAGTAAACATACCCCCTAGTCTCCAATCCTACCCCATCCACTTGCGCCTCTAACACAAGTTAGACAGTTAGTGCAGGAATCATCCTGCACTAACTGCCATGGCCCTATGCCAGCTGGCAACGCATGTCCCAATGTGCATTCGGTGCACGCCAGAACACATGTTGTCAGCTAATGCCCTTTAGTAAAAGACTCTCTCTTGAGTACTAACTGGGCTTATGAGAAAATATATCAAAGAATCTATAGATGTAAATATAGAAAAACAACAAAGACCAATAAAAGAAGCCAATGTACTAATCTGTAAAAAATAAAAAAAAATCATAAGCACCCTTTCATAGGTGATATTACATGTTATTATTCAGGCTTTAAACGCACAAAGAAGTATTTGCAAATTTTTTCATAGCTTTTTGCCTTAACAGATAGTAAAATTTTTCATGTAGGACCTGATAAACTAACCTATGAAAATGTTTATAGGTTGTTACCCATTTTAGCTATGAGATGTCAATGAGCTCTAGCATCATTTACATCCCTTAGCTAAATGTCACATGGAATATCTTACATGTAGCCAGCTGTTGCAATCTTTGATAAATGTAAAAAAAAAAGAAAAAGGGCCTGTTCACATGACCGTTGCAGGAAAACGTCAAGGAGTTGACTTGGAGGCTGGTTAGTAGGTCGAAAACCCCCCTTCCCTGACGTAGGACATAAAAGCCCCTCATCCTGATGAAGCCCCATCCCTTAAACAAATCAATATAAAGATTTACCATGGCTCCGGTCTTCCCTCCCTCCTGACTCACCACAAGGGGTCCAGGGAATGATGGGTGCAAGAGCAAACCTTGCTCGTCAATGCCCTAGCGGCTGCCTCTTCAAAAGATGGTGCAGCACTCCAACTAGGAACAGACTTCCAAAGAAGAGCGCTTGAAGGAGCAGCTGAAAGATTAGAGCAGCAGGCTAAGAAGAAGGCAAGCAATGGTTCAAATCCTACCGATGATCTTTGTGACCTGGGGCAAGTCACTTAATTCTCCATTGCCTCTGCTGCAAATGTGTGGGCCCTTTTACTAAAGTGCATTTTACAGTTAACATGCATTTCAGCATGTATTAACTGCTTCCACTGGCCCATGGTAGTTGTTAAGACACAGATGAGACAACACAATAAGAGAATCCAAAAGAAAATTATGGAAACTGGAACATCGTTGGAGATGTAACAAATCAGAATCTACATTGAAACAATACCAGGAAATGCAAAAAGATTACAATAACCTAATAAACAAACATAAACAACAATACCACACAAACCTCATATTAAAAGCCTGCAATAAATCTAAAGAACTCTTCAACATTGTTTGTACCCTAACAAATGACCCAACCATGAAAGATGACTGCAAGATACACCCACAAACCTTCGCTGATTATCTAATAACCAAGTACAGTACCACTACACCCCATGACATCTCGCTTATAGACACACCAACTCCAGATGATTCCGCAACTACTAATCAATGGAAGAATTTAAGCATTCCATCAACTAAACAAATAGTTTAGAACAAACCATCACTGCTTTAAATACCACCACTTCCCCACTGGACCCCTGCCAGGTGATGTGGATTAAATCCACCAAAGAAGAACTCAACACATTCATTCAAAGACAGTAAGCACCTCTCTAACTCAGGGCTATATGCCAAAAGCACTCAAGCAATCCACCATACGCCCCATTCCTAAAACCAAATCACCCAACAACACAGACCCTTCAACCTATCGACCTATATCCAGCCTCCCACTCCTGGCTAAAATAACTGAAAAAAATCACACAGAGACAACTCCAAGATCACATTGACAAATTTGCCCCACTAGACCCCCACCAACACGGATTCCGACCAAAACATGGCGTTGAGACACTCCTCATACATCTATTCAACAACATAATCAAAGGAATAGACAATATAAAGCAGGGCCTCTTATTAATATTTATTGATATTTCATCAGCCTTCAACACAGTCTCCCATCACATCTTATTGACGCACCTAAGGGAGATTGGCCTTCAAGATACTACTATTAAATGGTGTCAGTCATACCTAGAAGACAGACAGCATAGAGAAAATACTGGGAACCTCACTTCAGCACCCTTCAAAACTACTCAAGGAGTTCCTCAAGGCTCATCACTATCAGCTCTTCTCTTCAACATCTATATTCAACAAATTTGCAAAATATTTAACAAATATAAGATACAATATGCCATATATGCCGATGACATCATGGCATATACCCCTATTCAACTTAACTCACCAAACTATACCACCATATCTACCTGCATTCAAGAAATCACAACCTGGCTAAATAACAACTTAAACATCAACATAAAAAAATTTGAAGCAATAATCATAATGAGAAATACCACATTCATCTTACCGCTATCAACATATCCAGTACACCCATTACAATAAAAGATGAAGTCAGATACCTTGGAGTGATTCTAGACAAGCAACTCACCCTCCAACCACATATAAACAAGATATCCAAAACAGCCTATTTCAAACTCGCAACGCTCCGGAGACTAAAACCTCTCCTCAACAAAGAACACTTCCGCACAGTATGCCAGGCCATCATTACACCTGTACTGGATTACTGTAATATACTATACCAAGGTCTACCCAAACAAACCACCTGTCAACTACAAATAATACGGAACACTGCTGCCCGCATCAAGACAAGACCATATAACCTCAATACTACATGACCTACACTGGCTACCAATATCATCATGTGCAAAATATAAAGCAGCACTATCTTTATTTATTTATTTATTTAACAGTTCTTATATACCGCGCTATTTGTTATCAGTGCGGTTTACATAAAACAGATTATAACTCAGACATATAGGACATGTCTTGAGTTTACAAATAACAGGGAATGTAACATGGACTTACAACTGGGGTAAAATATGTACAATCCAACAAAAAACATGCTTGCAAATTTTATTTACATTTTGGTAACACATGCATAGACTATATGGTTACATTAACTATACAGTGGGAAGTGTGAATGGTTTGTTAACGTGAGGTCTTAAGGTTTTGGGGTAGGCAGTGATTCGTTGATGAGTTCATTGAAGTACATAGTGAATAGGTGGTGTTTTATGGCTTTTCTGAACTGCATAAGATCTATGATGGCTCTGATGTTGGGAGGGAGTTGATTCCAGCATCTTGGGGCGTATGATGCAAATGTTCTGTTATTTGTTGTTTGAGACCGTTTCGTTGATTCACTAGGGATAACTAGTGTATTTTCAGCTGTTGACCTCCTAAGTCTATTGTTCGGGGTTTTCGTGAGTAGCTTTGAAATTGAGGGTGAGGATAAGTTGTTTATGGCTTTAAAAGTGGTGAAAAGGGCTTTATAAGTGATCCTGCAGTTTATCGGAAGCCAGTGAAGGTCCATTAATATCGGTGTAATGTGGTCTCTTCTTGATGTTCCCGAGAGAATGCGGGCTGCAGTATTCATGGCCAATTGAAGGGGGTGTAGGGTATTCTTGGGTAGTCCGTGTAGTATGATATTCGCGTAGTCAAAATGGGGGGTGACTAATGCTTGGAAAATTGTACGGAAGTCCTCAGGATTCAGCAATGGTCTTAGGAGTCGAAGTGTTTTTATCTTGTGATAAATGTCTTTTACTGTGTTTTTTATGTGTTCCTTGAAGTCTAGTTGATGATCAATTGTAACACCAAGGTAGCATATGGACGATTTTAGTGGAAGATCGGCGTCTCTTACTTTGAGACATGGAGGAGGTATGAAACATTTGTTTCTTGAGATGATTAAGACTTCAGTCTTTTTGAAGTTTATCCTCAGGTTCTGGTTAAGGAGCCAGTCCGTTATCGTGTTAAAACAGTTGATTAAAGTTGTGTAATCAGGATTAGTGATATTGATCGGGGTAAAGATGAGCACATCGTCTGCGTAGATAAGGCAGGATAACCCAAAAGAATGGGTGATTTTGCAAATTGGTTGCATGTATATATTAAAAAGCAATGCAGAGAGGGAGGAGCCTTGGGGAACTCCTTGTTTTTGTCGGAAAGGCTCAGAGGTGTTAGTGTTGATGCGGACTTGTTGCGAACGGTCTTCAAGGTATGATTTACACCAGTTCAATGCGAGACCTTGGATACCCTTCTCATGCAGTCGTACTAATAGTTGTTGGTGGTCTACTGAGTCAAAGGCTGCTGCAATGTCGAGAAAGATCAATGCAAAACCCTTCTTGATGCTGTCAATCCCACTGATGAGCGTGTTAGAGAGGCAGGTTAAGTAGAGTTTCAACTCCATGGGCTTCCCGAAATCCATGCTGGCAGGGGTCTAGAGGGGATGAGGTGTCTAAGTGTTGTTGGATTTGTCTTTGAGTCTCTTTCTCGAGTATTTTGGCTAGTAGAGGAATACTGGATATAGGCCGGTAGGATTCCTCCTTCTTTGGGTCTAGGTGGTTCTTCAGCAGAGGTCGGATGGATGTTTGCTTGAGGGCAGCAGGGAATACTCCAGACGAGTAAGATAGGTCAGCGATCTTGGCTATGTATGGGCTAAGTTCAGAGCGCATTGTTCTGATCCAATACGCTGGACAAGGATCGTTAGGTGCAGTAGTAGTGTTGATTGTGGTAATAATGTTTTCGATGGATTTAGCCGAAGGGGGTGAAAGTTTAGTAAGTAGTGCTTGTTGCTGGATGTTTTTGGCAGGTTCTAGAAATGTGGTTGCAGTTGCTTTAACTACTTTGGACTGAATGTAGTTGGCATATAACTTCAAAATTAAAAACAACATGTCAGCAGAAATACTACATGAACTCATCAGAACCAAAACAAGCAAAAGACCAGACAGAAATAGCACCAAAAACAATATACCAACACACAGTCTATTTACAAGAACCAACAAATCCAAATCCATGAGAGCCTTCTCTCTTGCTGCCCCTGCTATCTGGAATGTCCTCCCAGACAAACTAAAATCAACAACAGATATAAAAGAATTCAGGAAACTACTAAAAACCACCCTATTCATTGAGCAATTAAATGATGACCACAAACTACCCTAATCACCAAAACCCCCTGAAATTAATAAAAGACCTCAAAGACTTCCGGAAGATGCTCAAAACTATGCTCTTCACAGAACACTACAAGGACATAACATGAACTGTCTAAACGAACTCTCAGCCCATCAAAATGTAAAGCTGTAAATATTTCTTGTACACAGCTCACACTCGTATATAGCTCACCACGCAATCACACCACACACACACATACGCCTCAATTTATCACTGCAACCCCAAACCCAAGCACCCTGACACTTGATTTGTTTGTTGTGTACTCCGCTTTGATTTCAGGATAAAGTGGTATAGAAATCCTTTAAAATAAATAAATAAATAAATACATAAATTACTGTATGCGGAAATGCATGTTAACCGTGCTTTGCATGATGGGATGGGGTTAGAGCAGAGTGGGCATTGACTGCACAATGCAATTAGTGTGGATGTCAGTAGTACACGCTAATCGCCGATGTTGCAGTTAATGCTTCTGCACCCATCTCCACCTCAAAAGGTGATATTAGATGCAGCCATGGTAATTGTCAAGCAGTTTGCCTGCATAGTAACTCGGGCATATGCTGGCCATGCATCTGACAATTACCACAGTACAGTGATACCTAAAGTGCATTGATTTAGACTCAAAATGTGTGTTCAGGGCAAAAAATACTGCACTTTTGTAAAAGGGTCCCTTAGATTGCAAACTTTCCTGGTACAGAAAAATATCTATTGTACCTAAATGTAACTCACCTTGAACTACTACTACTGAAAAGGCATAAGCTAAAGCCAAATCCTGTCTCCACTTCTACTCCTCCCCACCCTTCGCGTTTCTCACCTTTCTTCCCTTTATATCATCTACTCCCTCATCTGCCTCGGACACCTTCCCTTTCCTCTTCCCTTTGTTTCATCTTTTCATTTCACTTTTCTCTTCTCTTTCCGCTCATCAACTCCAGTTCTTTTCTTCCTCCTCACACCCTTCCCTCTTATTTCTCTCGTTTCTACTCTCTTTCATCTTGCATTTCCCCATCTCTAACGTTTCCCTCCCCTTTTTCTCAACCAGCTCCCAATTCTTCTACCTCATCCCCTTCTCTACGCTACCTCCCATTCTGTCATTTCTGTTCTCCCCCACACTGCCCTCCTTCTTCGTTTCTTTTCCCATATCTTCTCCTTTTTTCTTCTTCTTCCACTTATGTATCATTCTCTTTCCTGCTCCTTCTTCCTCTCCACGTAGAGGCCAAAATATGGACGGCCCGGATCTGCACCCAATCCTGCATCAGCGGGAACATTCCTGCAGGAGCAGATTCGGGTACAGAGGGCTTGGATCGCCCAGCCATGCCCCGATTCTGAGGACCAAGACATTCAGGGAACATCCTGTCCAATCCTCCCAAGGCCCCTAAATGAAACTCGTTGGCATGGCACCGGGACACCATTCAGGCACCCCAATTGCCCACAAGCCTCTTAAAGTCCCTTTTCCTCGCCACCCAACCCCCGGATGGGCCTGTCAAGGATGGGATCGGGCTGCGGGAAACCCCCTGTCCCTGCTCAACTCCTTGCCAGGTCCCTCCGATGGCTGCTGCAAACTTCGGGGGAACTTATTCCACCTCCTACTTCCCCATCTAACCTTCAGCCCTCGGACGTACAGGGTGGCAACTGGAATCGACCCTGTATATCCGAGTTGAGTACCCTGCCTCCAACCTGCCCATGCTCCTCCAATAGCCCTCCTTCTCCCACCCCAGTCCTGAGCTCCCTGCACATCTCCTCTGTACATGTGGGGAGCTCTGGATCCGGCATCAGGCCCAAGCATTTAGCAGGTATGTACATCCAAACTGCACGTACATCCCTGCTTAAAGCTGCTCAGAATACCCCCATAGCCAGTAACATGGGGCTACAAGGAATCAGAGCATGCACTGTGCTGCTGGTCACATGACTGCACAGGGCTAGCAGTTCTGCAAAACACTAGGGGGTATGTTTACTAAACCGTCTTAATGTGCGCTTTGTAACGTTAGCGCATGATAAGGTACCTTATCGCGCGATAATGTCGCATCTGCCGGCGCACAGGTACCTTATCGCGCGATAATGCGCGCCGCGGCGAAAACGAGCGATGAAGGCGGGCAAAGGCTCCTGGAGGGCGGAGGAAGGCTCCCCAGGGGCGGAGAGAAGGGGTCAATCGGTGGAGAGTGGGAGGGGAGAGGCTCCCCGCACACTAACGCTGTGAAATCCGAGGCAAAAAAATAACACCAGAGAAACCCTTGCGTTAGAGCCGATTTAAAGGGAAAAGAAACCATTTCCGTCCGCAATGTACAGCAAAACCAGGGAAACCTACAAAAAGTGATAAGTGTGATACATGTGCACGGAACAAAAGGGCAAAAAAACAGTGAAAAGGACCTCAACAAAATATAAAAAAAACATAACCAAGCTGGGCAAAAGTGATCTTAATGGGAAACATCAAAGCATACTCCCCAGAAAGCTAAAAAAAAAAAATATGAATCATGGAAGGGTCGACGCTCCGTCCCCATACAAGGTGAATGATCCCACAGTGAAATAGCGCTGATTAGGGTTTCCCTCTCCATTGGACAGGTCTCCTATGGTGTGCACATGTTCCACAACAGCAGGGCAGGCATGTCAGAACGGGCAACTGGACAGATGCTGGGAAAGGGGACACAGAGGGCTGCAGATGGCACATGCTGTACTGCAGCTGGGCCACAGTGCGGACTAGGGTGATGCCTAGGTGGTCCATAGGAATGCTGAAACTGTACAGCAGCCAGACAGCAACTGATGAGGGCTCAATATGGGCACGAGTGTGTTTCACACAGTGTCACTGGGGATAGTACCCAGCAGGTACCCCGAAGGGCACAGAACATTGGAGACGATGCTGGGGGGATGCGTGGACAGCTATGTAGGCACCCCCAACCCTGAACCCGCACCATAGGCAGCCGCCTACCTGTACACTGGATGGCCCGAGATGGCGCAGCACCAACTCCACCAGCAGAAGGGCATGTCAGCATGGTGGTGGAGCGGTACTGGTGGTGGAGGGGGCAGTGGCTTCTGGCCACAGCAGACAGTGGCCTAGCCCTGTCCAGGTGGGTGCCGTGCACTGCAACAAACAGGCCCTGTCGGATGTACAGTCATGGACACCCCAGGAAATGTACCATACCTGTGGAAACACAGTGGCACAGTGCACACAGAGAGTGCATCCAAAAGCAAAAGGTCACAGGTTCAAATCCCAGCTGTGGCTCCTGCCAGCCCAGTCCCCATAATTTTCCCACTAAGAAAACGTGGTAGTAAAGACTCAACCTTTATTGCTGAGAACATAAGCATGGGTCAAACGCTTATATTTTAGCCTACACAGCACACACACCATAAACATGCGCATTACCTACAGCAGAGTCCCCCAGATACAGTCCCGGAGGGCCACAAATCCATCAGGTGTTATGCTGTCTCCAATAGAAGGACATGTCAGCACGGTGGCAGAGCGGTACTGGTGGTGGAGGGGGCAGTGGCTGCTGGCCACAGCAGACAGTGGCCTAGCCCTGTCCAGGTGGGTGCCGTGCACTGAAACAGACAGGCCCTGTCGGAAGTACAGTCATGGACAACCCAGGGAATGCACTATAACTGTGGCAACACGGTGGCACAGTACACACAGACAGTATGTCCAAGAGCAGAAGGTCACAGGTTCAAATTCCAGCTGTGGCTCCTGCCAACCCAGTCCCCATAATTTTCCCACTAAGAAAACATGGTAGTAAAGACTCAACCTTTATTGCTGAGAACATAAGCATGGGTCAAACACTTATATTTTAATAGCACACACACCATAAACATGCGAATTACCTACAGCAGAGTCCCCCAAATGCAGTCCTGGAGGGCCAGAAATCCTTCAGGTCATATGCTTTCTCTAAAAAACATGTGTGTGCTGCATTTCCATGCGCCGCCAACATGGTATGCAGATGTATCTCATACATATTCATTAGGGACAGCATGAAAACATGAACAGTGTTTGGCCCACCAGGACTGGAGTTGGGAACCTCTGCCCTAGAGCAGCGGCCAACAGGAGCAGAAACAACCGCACCCATAGGCTCCATTATCCAAAGCCTCATGGAGAGGCAGGATATCCGGCCCTGTGTGCATCCCCCAATACTAGTACATGCATACCTTAGCAATGCCACCCTAAACCTGGGACCATGGTACACATATATCAAAAGTTTGCTATGATTACTGGCAGATAGCAATCCGTACGTTAAGCACAATATGTTCATAGAGCTGTATCATACCAATGTCTCTCATGTCTGTGGAGTGTGTTTCAGGACTAGTGTCTGACAGGGTACACTACCCTGGGGAGTGACTCCAACAGTACTGCATACCATAGCCATGCCTACGCTGTGCCTAGGACTGGTGAGGTGGCCAGGCCTGCCAAAAGCCTCTATATTTGCACAATGCTGGCATAGGTGTGGGAGTGTGTGTCCGTCCATCCAATGTGTGGTGGTTGCCAACACCTTACGCAGCCCACACTGTTTCCACTGTGTCATAAGAACATAAGAACATAAGAACATAAGATATGCCATACTGGGTCAGACCAAGGTCCATCAAGCCCAGTATTCTGTTTCCAACAGTGGCCAATCTAGGTCATATTTACCTAGGAGTTTTTCTCAAGTTCCACAATGCTTGTACTGGGTCAAGCATTGATATCTTTGGTCACTTGTTAATAATGGTTTATGGACCTTTCCTCCAGGAACTTGTCCAAACCTTTTTTAAACCCAGCTACACTAACAGCCTTTACTACATCCTCCGGTAACAAATTCCAGAGTTTGATTACACGTTGAGTGAAAAAATATTTTCTTTTATTAGTCTTAAATAGTTTACCCTGTAGCTTCATTGCATGTCCCCTAGTCTTTCTATATTCTGATAAGGTAAACAATCGATCTACGTTTACCCGTTCCACTCCGTTCATTAATTTATAGACTTCTATCATATCTCCCCTCAGCCGTCTCTTTTCCAGGTTAAAGAGCCCTAACCTTTTTAGCCTTTCTTCATAGGAGTATCCTTCCATCCCCTTTACCATTTTGGTGGCTCTTCTCTGTACCTTTTCTAAAATCGCTATATCCTTTTTAAGATACGGCGACAAGAATTGCACACAATATTCAAGGTGCGGTCTCACCATGGAACGATATAGAGGCATTATAATATCTTTTGTTTTATTTTCCATTCCTTTCCTTATCATACCTAGCATTCTATTTGCTCTCTTGGCCGCCGCTGCACACTGGGCCGAGGGTTTTAACATGGTATCCACAATGACGCCTAAATCTTTTTCCTGGGTGGTGGTTCCTAATGTGGAACCTTGCATCGTGTAACCATAGTTTGGGTTGTTCTTCCCTAGGTGCATAACCTTGCACTTGTCCACATTAAATTTCATCTGCCATTTTGATGCCCAGTCTTCCAATTTATCAAGATCCTCTTGCAATTTTTCACAATCCTCTTGGGTTTTAACAACTTTAAATAGTTTTGTGTCATCTGCAAATTTGATAACCTCACTCGTTATTCCACTTTCCAGGTCATTTATGAATATGTCAAAAAGCAGCGGACCTAGCACAGATCCCTGGGGTACACCACTATTCACCTTTCTCCATTGGGAAAATTGGCCATTTAGCCCTACCCTCTGCTTTCTATCTTTTAACCAGTTCCTGATCCACAATAGTACACTGCCTCCTATCCCATGACTCTTTAGTTTTGCCAAAAGTCTCTGATGAGGAACCTTGTCAAAGGCTTTCTGAAAGTCCAGATACGCAATATCAACCGACTCACCTTTGTCCACCTGTTTATTCACTCCTTCAAAAAAACATAACAGATTAGTAAGACAAGATCTTCCTTGTCTAAAGCCATGTTGGCTGTCTCCCATTAGGTTGTGACTATCTACATGCTGAGTAATTTTATTCTTTATGATGGTTTCTACCATTTTTCCCGGTACTGACGTCAAGCTCACCGGTCTGTAGTTTCCCGGATCACCCCTGGAATCCTTTTTAAAAATTGGTGTTACATTGGCGATCCTCCAATCTTCAGGTATTAGAGATGATTTTAATGATAGTTCACAGATTACTGATAGTAGTTCTGCAATCTCATATTTCAGTTATTTCAACACCCTTGGATGTATACCATCCGGCCCAGGTGATTTGCTACTCTTCAGTTTATCTAATAGTTGTAAGACATCTTCCCGATGTATCGATATTTCCTTTAATTCTTCCGCACCTTTAAATACCACTTCAGTCATGGGTAACATCCCTACATCTTCCTCAGTAAAGACCGAAGCAAAGAATTAATTCAGTCTCTCCGCTTGTCGCCTTGTCGCCTCTTAGTGCTCCTTTAACCCCTTTATCATCTAATGGACCAACTGACTCTCTCACAGTTTTTTTGCTACGAATGTACTTGAAAAGGTCTTTATTTCGCGTTTTTGCTTCCGCAGCAAGCTTCTTCTCAAATTCTCTCTTTGCCTGCCTTATCAGTGCCTTGCATTTGACTTGCCAGTGCTTGTGCTGTTTCCAGGTTTTGTCGTTTGGCTCTTTTTTCCATTTCCTGAAAGATGCTTTTTTGGCAACAACAGCCTCTCTGACCTCACCTTTAAACCATGCTGGCAGTTTTTTGGACTTCCTTCCACTTTTCTTAAAGCGTGGAATACAGCTTGTCTGGGCTTCCAAGATAGTATTTTTCAACAACACCCAAGCTTGATGTACGTTTTTAACCTTCGCAACTGCTCCTTTTAGTTTTTTCTTAACTGTTTTCCTCATTTTATCATAGTCTCCCTTTCGGAAGTTAAAAGGTAGTACTGTGGATTTCCTTACTATCCCTCCTCCACTAATTAAATCAAAGGCGATCATGCTATGATCACTATTGCCAAGTGGCCCCAGGGCACCCTTATCTCTTGCACTAGATCTGGTGTTCCACTGAGGACTAGGTCTAATATGGCTTCCCCTCTGGTCGGTTCATGAACCCGCTGCTCCAAGAAGCAGTCATTTATTTCATCTAGGAACTTTATCTCCCTAGCATGTCCTGACGTGACACTGACCCAGTCGATACCGGGGTAATTGAAATCACCCATTATTATTACTGCACTGTAACTTTTGTTAGCTTCCTTGATTTCTTTGAGCATTTCATCATCCATTTGGTCATTCTGGCCAGGTGCTCGATAGAACACCCCCACTGCCATCGCCTTCCCCCTTTTATATGGAATTTCAATCCATATAGATTCTACAGCAGATTTTGTTTCCTGCAAAACTTTAATCCTTTCTGAGTCAATGCCCTCTCTAACATAGAGTGCAACCCCTCCACCAATTTGATCAGCTCTATCATTACGATATAGTTTGTACCCAGGTATCACAGTGTCCCACTGGTTGTCCTCCTTCCACCATGTCTCTGATATTCCAATCATATCTAACCTTTCATTTAGTGCTATATATTCTAACTCTCCCATCTTATTCTTTAGACTTCTAGCATTTGCATACAAGCATTTTAGAGAATGTATTTTATTCATGTTAATTTGGCTATTGTTAGACATGGGTAAATTGGGATCTTTAAGCTCTGTCTGCTCCATACTTGAGGGCATTTGGGCTACTTTACTCTTTTGTGGAACCTCTCTGCTTTTGGTAGTATCCTTCAAGGATACATTCTTCCGAACCATCCGCTCTTGGGCGACTGTCGGCTTTCCCCTAATATCTAGTTTAAAAGCTGCTCTATCTCCTTTTTAAAGGTTAATGCCAGCAGCCTGGTTCCATCCCGGTTAAGGTGAAGCCCATCCCTTCGGAAGAGCCCCTCCTTTCCCCAGAATGTTCCCCAGTGCCTAACAAATCCAAAACCCTCATCTCTGCACCATTGTCTCATCCACGCATTGAGACTCCGGAGCTCTGCCTGCCTTTTGGGTCCTGCGCGTGGAACAGGAAGCATTTCGGAGAATGCTACCCTGAAAGTTCTGGATTTCAACTTCCTACCTAAAAGCCTAAATTTTGCCTCCAGAACCTCCCTACCACATTTTCCTATGTCATTGGTACCAACATGTACCAAGACAGCAGACTCCTCCCCAGCACTATCTAAGACCTTATCTAGGTGGCGCGTGAGGTCCGCTACCTTCGCACCAGGCAGGCATGTTACCAGGCGATCCTCACGTCCACCAGACACCCAACTATCTACATGCCTAATGATTGAATCACCAACTATAACGGCTGTCCTAACCCTTCCCTCATGGGCACATGGCCCTGGAGAAACTTCCTCGGTGCGAGAGGGTTTTACATCACCTGGAGGACAGGTCCTAGTTACAGGATCACTTCCTGCCACACCAGGGTGATGCTCTCCTGTCACGTGACCTCTCTCCTCCATGGCAACAGGGGTGCTGCCAGACTGGAGGTGGGACTTCAGGACTATATCCCTGTAGGTCTCGTCTATGTACCTCTCTGTCTGTCTTATGTTTTCCAAGTCTGCTACTTTAGCCTCTAGAAAACGGACTTGTTCCCTGAGAGAAAAGAGCTCCTTGCACCTAGTGCACACGTAAGACCTCTCACCAACTGGGAGAAAATCATACATGTGACACTCAATGCAAAAGACTGGAAAGCCCCCATCCCGCTGCTGGACTGCTGTCTGCATCTTAGTTTTAAGTTTGTGTCTAGATCTTTAAGTTCTTACTTACTAGGGGTTGCTATGGGTATTTATACCAATAAAACTGTACCCAATACGTTTAATATACCTTGTTCACCTGAAGCTTAATTAATCTCAGGTTCTTAGTGTATGACTGATTTGGGTAATGAGCTTCACCTGAAAGCACCTCCTGTCTTTTAAGATGTGTAAGTACCTATAAAGCTATGATTATCCCAGGGGAGGGAGGGAAATAACACTTATTAAAATAGGGCTGCTACACATTACCCTGTCTTGTGCACCTGAGGTAAGCTAAATTCTGATTTGATTTAAATTATAGCTCTTAGCTGCTGCTAGGCTCTAACTTCTTATGAGCTTGCCAATGTGCATAATGAGGAGCAAGGTACTGTGGGTACAGCTCGGACAGGGTGGCCTTGGCAGGATGCATGAGCACAGGCCATAGGGCAATGGCTGGGACATTGTGGTGGCTGGCCACCACCTGCACGGACAGGGTGGCCACAGCATGTCATGCTGGGAGGTCACTCTCACCCTGACTGTGCAGTGACCATGGCATGGCTAGGTCCCCCACAGTGCTATACAGTTTCCCCCCCAAGTGATGTATATGGGTTCCCTTTTCTGGGGCCCAATCACTGACCTATCTGCTTGGTGGGTGTGCTCACTTTTTTTCCAGTAATGTGCACTAAGGACTGACTAGCAGACTGCAGTTAGTATGTGTATGGCTAGAACACCTTGCAGGGTGCAGCGGTTGTAGATCCACTGTGCTCGCTGCTGTAGAATGTCAGATAGTGATGAGGGGTAGCTAAACATTTTCAGGCTGCCTGACTGTTCATATTACCTTATGGATGTGTACAGAACTGCATGGACTGCCCTCTATGTTGTCTGTCCCCCCAGCTGGACTGAGGTTGCTGGTGTCTGCCCCCGCCACCATTGCAGTGATGTAGAATGTGGTTCTGTTGGTGGGAGATCCTGAGCTCCAGAGGGCCATTTGGGTGGTACTACATCACCTGCCTATGGGTCCAAACAGGCTCCCTCCCTCCCTAGTTCATGTGGCCATGGCACCCACACAGGTTATGCACTATTGTGGGTTCATCATGGTCCTCAAGGGCAAAACCTGACTGGGAAAGAGAGATGGACACAGGTGTATTCTGAAGTGTATCTGCAAGATCTACCTATCACACACTGGCACTGATGGGGACCTGCAGTATAGCCTATCTCAGCTAAGCCAGGTGCTGTGGACATGGTGCTGTGCAGCCCACCTCAGCCTCAGGGTGAGCACAGGACCCGCACAGTGTGATGGTCAGTAGCTACTCTGTGCCAGTAACACACACATGGTCAGTACCCCCTTCCAGGCTGAGGTGTTGTGGGGGTGCATACCCCATCCTGTGGCTATCTGTAGACTGCTGATTTGCATGTGCAGTGCATCATGAGTATTTGTGGTGAACCCTATCCTGGTAACCAAAGCAGACAGTTTGTGGGTTGGCCTGCAGTCCCACTGTAGCCAGCCAGGAGCTAGCCAGCAGCTATGGAGATGTAGCACACTGGTGACATCACTGTCTGTGGAGCCCAAGGTCATGGGTGTGATACCACAGTGGGGATATTTGACAGGCGTGGCTGAGGCTTTTCTCTTTCATAATATAAATGAGTGCTGTCAGCAAAAACACCCTCAGAGCTGTAGCCTGAAGGTGCCATGAAAGCGCTCTCAATATACCCGACAAGGTGCCCTATAGGGAACATTATAAAGTGCTGTGGCGGACAGTGCACCTCAGAATGTGTCCTCTGGAGTGCCTCATAGGGTGCATGATGTGGCACCTTATGTTACAGCACTTTGAGAGTGCATTTGCTAGCAGCAGTAATTTAAAAAAAAATTAAAATGCCTCATAATGCAATATTACACATAACAGGTAGTGCCTCAGGCAGCCTTATTCATTGGGCCCAGTGGGGGATTGAACCCATGACCCCAGCACCATCAGTCAGTTTTTTAACCATTATGCTACACTGCTGCTGCTGTTTGATTGTCAGCACAACTACTTCAGCTTACCACACGTTAATATGTGCAGTGCTGCCATCAGAAACAGTGCTGTAACCTTGCCATGCCTCATAGGGCACCCTATATGGCGCCCTATAGGCCACCCTTTAAGCAACATTGTAGGGTGCCTTAGTGGACAGTGCACTTTAAAATGTGCCCTCTGGGGTACCTTATGCAGCACCTTATGTTACAGCGCTTTGAGAGTGCGTTTGCTAGCAGCAGTAATTAAAATAAAATTAAAATGCCTCATAATGCAATATTACATGTAACAGGTAGTGCTTCAGCCAGCCTTATTCATTGGGCACAGTGGGGGATTGAATCCATGACCCCTGCACCATCAGTCAGTCTCTTAACCATTGTACTGCAGCTCTGCTCCTCTGTTTGCACATCAGCGCGCCTGCTTATGCTTCCCGCGCGTGTTTCTCGTGCACTAATGTGCGCGGCGCACATTAGCGCGCAGCGCACATTAGCGCACAATAATCCCGGATAGCTATGTTAAGACTGAAACGCCCACTCCTTATATGGCATCCTGCACACTAGCGCCGGGCACACATTAGGACGGTTTAGTAAACATACCCCTAGGACTTGATATGGTTCACACATGAGATACTGGTTGTACCAGTCACCTGAAGGTTGGAAGCTGTACATTTAGTTATGTATCCCCAGCCTTGTGGAACTCCTTGCCCTTGTATTTAAGATCCAAATTAAATCTAGCATCTTTTAAATCTGGTCTGAAGATTTTTCTGTTAAGCAAGTTGTCTCTTAGCCTTATGCTGGTATCCTCATCTTTCTCGTTGATTGTAGTTCATGTTTTATGGTTAACTGACAATAACTGAGTCTACCAAGTATACCTTATCTTTCTGCTCACATCCATTGCCTGATTTTGTCCATATGGAAGATGTCCTATCTATCTCTTGTATTTGTGGCCTCATGAATCTTCCTGGTTATGGACATTTTGTATCTAAATCCTTTATCTTATTGATGTTTCTCCTGGCTTTCTTCTACTGAATTCTAAATTTATTTATTTATTTTAGCTCATACCTTTTCAGTAATATGACCTTCTGCAATGTTGTGCTGTTATATTATACATTCTCTCTTTTCTTAGTTTCTATTTGCACTTTAATGTATTATGAACTGCTTTGATCCATGGATGAAATGGAGGTATGTAATTAAACTAAAGAGATTCAGCGGGAAACCACAGAATCCTTCTAGAAGTAGCCTAGTGGTTCCAGCAGCAGGCTAATTGCTACAGAAAGCAGGACTCCAATCTTGCCTTTTCCATTAAAGCTCCTGGTGACATTGGGCAAGTCACTTCATGTTCTGTTATCTCAGATATAAGCTTATGGGTCAATATTCAAAAGCACCTGGATGGTAGCACTCGCCATCTGGATAAGTGCTGCTGATTGAGAAATTCAGTGGCACTGTACAGATCCTGCCATTAAATATCCTTACAGACTGCCTTAGTACTATCCAGATAGCACTAGGGTGGTGGTCCATGGGCGGAGCAGGAAATTATCTATACAGTGGCAATAGGCAGCTATGCAAACACTGTAGCTATCAGGATAACGTAAGGCAGCACAAAAGGTGTCCTAAAGCTATCTTTATTATAGCACCAAGCGGCATGCTTACTAAGAATTGTGCCGCTAGCATGAAGCCAGGAAAATGAGCGTATTGTATCACTCAACCTGTGCTAAAATATGGAGACATGCCTGGAATGTCGCCATGTTGCTAGCGCAAGTATTATGCCACATTTGCACTTGTTTCCTATGGCACAATCAGCACAAGTTTACTAGGTGCCACCCACTGAGTTAGTGCACCCATGCTAAGTGCTGCATCGGCAGGGAGTGCACATCAAATCATACACACTACCTGCCATGCGAATGCTCCACTCCTGAACTGCCCAATCTTCATCTCAACCCATGCTACTCAGGCAACATGGGATTTCAGTGCGGCCGCATTTTCAGCACATGGTACCTGACTACCCAGTTATCACCAAGTACCACCTCTGGTCCACTTTGCAACATCCCAATGCTAGCCAGCTGGCATTTGGGAATATTCAATGGCACTAACCTTATCCTGGCTAAGGGGATTAACATGTTAGCAAGTCTGCTAACAGCATTAATCCCTTTTGATATCGGACCCACGATTTTGGATTGAGTTTCAACCTGATTTTATCCCTCAGATTTCAGGTGGCAAATCTAGCTACCCAAAATCTGAGTGGCTGTATTTAGGTTGGAAATTGGGACACCCCTTTGAAAACTGACTAAATGGAGAAAATAATTACAATGCCCAACAAGAAGATCAATATTGAAAACAATTTATGTAGTTAATTTAGGAGAAAATTTCACAAATCTTTTTTCTTTTCTTTTTTTTATTTGGGGCCCAAAAGTGATCTATTTAGAAGGAGGTGTTTTGGGGGGTGTCCTGGAGCAGGGCGAAAAGATAAGAAGATAGCACCAATATTTAGTACTTTATGGTTTGTCCACGTGCTCAGTAGTCCTTAAAGATATCTGGATAACTTATCCGGATATTTTTAGGTAGTGTCTGCCCCACAGAATGTTGCCCTCACAAGAGCTCAAGGGAATAATACAATTATAAATAGAGAAACAATGATATTTTTAAGACCATATTGAAGCCTGAAAGCCTTTTTTTTAAAGTAGGAGGTAGCAGAAGCCAAGAACCACGGCCAAACACAGTAGGTTATCAAAAAAACTTTAATTGCAGACCCTACTAAAATGTTTCGGCATTAGGCCTTCTTCAGGGGTCTAAGGACAGACACAAACATAAAATTGAAATATGAATAATCATAATACAAACAAATTAAAAAACAAATATAAAAGTAATGCCATAAAAAATATATAGTTTATAAATAATAAATAGAACAAACAACAAACACATATCTACTTGCACCTACAGTGATTGCTGAAGCACTAAAAAAAGTAAAAACGTATAAAAAGCAAAATCATATGCTATAATGAATGAAATAGTCATAAAAAATAATACCTAAAGGATATACCAACAAGGTAATATAAAATGCATATAAGAACAATAAATACTTAAAATATAAATACCTAATAGCGTACAGGCAAATGAATATATAGTGCATATAAAATATAATGAGTACAACAACACATCAGACAGTATTTATTGTTCTTATATGCATTTTATATTACCTTTTATTATATTATTTTTTTTTACTACTTCATTCATTATAGCATATGATTTTGCTTTTTATATGTTTTTACTCTTTTTAGTGTTTCAGTAATTGCTGTAGATGCAAATAGATATGTGTTTGTTGTTTGTTCTATTTATTATTTATAAACTATATATTTTTTATGGCATTACTTTTATATACAATATATATAGTATGTTCTATTTATTTATTTTATGTTTATTACATGGATCATTCTCATTATAAGTGTTTTGTATACTATACTTAGGGGTATGTTTACTAAACCTTCTTAACGGGGCACAAATGTGCCTTAGTGTGTGCTCACGCGCATAGCGGTGCAAATGAGCGCTGAAGGCGGGGAAAGGCTCCCGGAGGGCGGAGGAAGACTCCCCAGGGGCAGAGAGAAGGGGTCAATGGGTGGAGAGTGGGAGGGGAGAGGCTCCCCGCACACTAACGATGTGAAATCCAAGGCCAAAACTAACGCAAGTGAAAACCTCGCGTTAGAGCTGATTTAAAGGGAAGAGAAACCATTTCTGTCAGCAATGTACAGCAAAACCAGGGAAACCAACAAAAAAGTGATAAGTGTGATACATGTGCACGGAACAAAAGTGCAAATAAACATTGAAAATGACCCCAACAAAATAAAAAAAAAATCATAATCAAGCTGGGCAATAGTGATAGTAATGGGAAACATCAAAAAACACTCCCAAGAAAGCCCCAAAAAATAAATATGAATTTTGGAAGGGTCTACGCTCCGTCCCCATACAAGGTGAATGATCCCACAGTGAAATAGCACTGATCAGGGTTTCCCTCTCCATTGGACAGGTTACCTATGGCATGCACATGTTCCACAACAGCAGGGTGGGTATGTCGGAATGGGCAACTGGACAGATGCTGGGAAAGGGGATACAGAGGGCTGCAGGCGGCACATGCTGTGGTGCAGCTGGGGCACAGTGCGGACTAGGCAGATGCCTAGGTGGCACTTAGGAATGCTGAAACTGAACAGCAGCCAGACAGCAACTGATGAGGGCCCAACATGGGCACGAGAGTGTTTATCACAGTGTCACAGGGGATAGTACCCAGCAGGTACCTCCAAGGGCACAGAACATTGGCAGGCGGTGTTGGGGGGAAGCGTGGATGCCTATGCAGGCACCCCTACCCCATAACACGCACCATAGGCAGCCGCCTACCTGAACACTGGATGGCTTGAGACTGCACACCACCAGCACCACCAGCAGAAGGGCATGTCAGCATGGTGGCAGAGGGGTACTGGTGGTGGAGGGGGGCAGTGGCAGCTGCCCAGAGCAGACCATGGCCTAGCCCTGTGTAGGTGGGTGCCATGCACTGCAACAGACAGGCCCTGCTGGACAAACAGTCATGGTATCACCAGGGAATGCACTGTCTCTGTGGCAACATGGTGGTGCAGTGCACGCAACCAGTGTGTTTGGAGGCAGAAGGTCACAGGTTCAAGTCCCAGCTATGGTGCCTGACAACCCAGTCCCCATATTTTACCCACTACTACAATGTGCTAATACAGACAGAACCTTTATTGCAGATGACGTAAACATGCCCAAAACACCTACATTTTACCCTACAGAGCACAGACTCCATAAACAGGCGCATTACCTACAGCAGAGTCTCCCAAATGCAGTCCTGGAGGGCCAAACACCATTGAGGTTCCATGCTGCCTCTAATAAAGATGCCTGTGCTGCATATCTATGCACCACCCCCATGGTATGCAGATGTATCTCATGCATATTCATGAGGGACAGCATGAATACCCGAACAGTGTTTGGCACACCAGGACTGGAGTTGGGAACCTCTGCCGTAAAGCAGCAGCCGACAAGGGCAGACACACCCACACCCACAGGCTCCATTAGCCAATGCCTCCTGGAGATGCAGGACATTGGGCCCTGCGTGCATCTCCCAATACTAGCACTTGCATACCTTAGCAATGCCACCCTACACCTGGGAATACAGTACACAGCTATCAAAAGTTTGCTATGATTACTGGCAGATAGCAATTCCTACGTTAAGCACAGTTTGCTGATTGAGCTCCATCATAGCAACCTTTCTGATGTCTGTGGAGTGTGCTTCAGGTCTGGTCTCTGACAGTGTTTACCACCCTGGGGAGTGACCCCCACCAGTATTGCGTACCATATCCATGCCTGCACTGTGCCCAGGACTGATGTGGTGGCCAGGGCTGCTAAACACCTCTATAGTAGCACAATGCGTCGGACAGTGCAATTTATAATGTGCCCTATGGAGTGCCTTATAGGGTGCCTTATGCGGCACCTTAGGTTACGGCATGTGAGGGAGTGTTTGCTGGCAGCAATTAATAAAATACAGCAGGAAACAATACTTACATGTCAAAGCTGATGCCTCAGCCAGCCTTAAGTATTAGGTACACTGGGGATTGAACTCATGACCCCTGTATCATCAGTCAGTGCCTTAACCATTGTGCTACACTGCTGTTCCTCCTTGCATGTCAGCGCACCTACTTAAGATTTTCATGCATTTAAATGCACAGTGCTGCCATCAAAAACAGTGCTATGACCTTGCTGTGCCTCATAGGGTACCCTATATGGTGCCCTCTAGGCCACCCTTTAAGCAACATTGTAGGGTGCCGTGGCAGACAGTGCACTTTAAAATGTGCCCTCTGGGGTACCTTATGGGGTGCCTTATGCAGCACCTTATGTTACAGCGCTTTGAGAGTGTGTTTGCTAGCAGCAGTAATTAAAATAAAATTTAAAAGCCTCATAATGCAATATTACACATACATGGTAGTGCCTCAGCCAGCCTTATTCATTGGGCACAGTGGGGAACTGAACCCATGACACCTGCACTATCTATCAGTGTCTTCACCATTGTACTGCAGCCCTGTTCCTCTGTTTGTACATCAGCGCGCCTGCTTATGCTTCCCGCGCGTGTTTCTCGTGCGCTAATGTGTGCGGCGCACAAGAGCGCGCAGCGCACGCTAATCCCGTTTTGCTACTTTTGACCGGACCACCCACTCCTTTTATGGCATCCTGCAGACTAACGCGGCGCGCACGTTAAGAGGGTTTAGTAAACATACCCCTTATTCTGTTTATTAATTTACCATAGATTGGGAAGAGTGGTTTGGTCCACCCTTTTGACGTTTCTTTTTTGTCTTCTTTGGTAATGTATCATATATCTTTCGATGTATTATTGACTTTTTATGTGTTTTTGATTTTTAATTTGTTTGTATTATGATTATTCATATTTTAATTTTATGTCTGTGTCTGTCCTTAGACCCCTGAAGAAGGCCTAAGGCCGAAACCTTTTAGCTGGGTCTGCAATTAAAGTTTTTTGGTTAACCTACTGTATTTGGCCATGGTTCTTGGCTTCCGCTACCTCCAACTGAACTTTTCTGCGGAAGACCCCTTCTCCTGTTGTTTAGCCTTTTTTTTAAATACAACTGAAGTTGTGCCTTGAAAAGTTACATTATCTATAATATTAGACTAAGCACTGAGGACTTGTTCTCTAACAATTCTCTTTAGAAGCTCTCAGCTTGTTAGTTTCCAAGGATGGTCATATTAAATGTCCCCTCTAAAACAAAACTGGCAGTTATGTAACTGATACAATATTGAACAGAAGAAGAGTTACTAAAAGTGTCCGAAGCAAAAATACTTATGTATTCAATGCAGAGAAATGGAACTTCAACTATAGGAAGCATTGTCCTTGCTTGGGATCCTTTGTCAGCTTGCTAACTCTCAAACAGAAATACTATAAAGCAAAAATGTTTCTCTTCAAACATTTTCCAAGTGCGTGTTAAATGCATCCCCCACAGAGTACTTGAATATCACCCCATTTATATGGGGCAGTGCTTGAGAACCACTGAGATTTACACATAAGCGGTTTCACTCTCATTTCACTTACGCCCTAGGTAGCCAGCATAAAAATATGCAAGCATTAAGGTCCAAGATGATTTGATGATTGTCCAAACTGGGCTCATAGTGAAAAAATATCTATATGGGATTAATGTGGTTAGCTGTATTAAGCATGCTGGATGGGACGTTCAATGACACGTAGCCGGTTTGTATTGCTGAATATCCCTCTCTAGCACTGCTAGATGTCCTGATGCTAATTATGTAGCATTGGGCATGCCGGGGTTGGCACCAAAGATAAGCAGTAGGTGGTGATATTCAGCCAATGACCAGCTATCCTAAAGCAGCTAAAGTTGTGCAGAAAAAAGGCTGTCCTAACTTTAGCCAACCAGGCAGTGGTTGAATATCGCTGCTGCCCAATTAGTTGAATTGCTATCCATCCAACCTGGCTTTTTAATGCCCGTGGCCGGATGTGGCCCCAACATTGAATATCTGGATCTTAGTGAGGTATGAAGACCCTAAAAAATTAATATCACACAAAATAAAACAGCAACAAATGCAGGGCAGAGAGCAAAGAGTACATGCTGCACATTGTTCTATTGAAATTATTTACAAATTAACTGGAAGATAATGGTTCCGTACTGGTCAATGGCTTTGAGCTACCTCAAACTGTGGTAATCCAGGAAATCACAGAGTTAAAATTAACCTACTATGCTACAGTAGCAGAGGAAGTCTTAATTTTATGGGATTCAGTTAACATAATTATAGTTTTGTACAAACTTGGATCACGATTCTGCATTTTAGATTTCAGTAATTTGCAGTAATAAAAGACCAGTATGCATGTAAACCAGGGTCTAAAATTAAGTCCTTTGTAATGAATGACAGTTGATACATAATAGTAGTGTATTAGTTATTTCTTTGGCACAAAATGCTACCAAATAATTTTCTGACCAATCAGAAACAAGATGAGGAAAGGAAGGAGAGTTAGTTAACAGTTCTCGCTTCCATTTCCGTTCAACCTCCTCACCACACGCACACACAAACACATGCACACAGACGAGCAGTTACAAAATCCTAAACAGCCGCAAATATAAACGGGATCTGAATGTTCACAAGAAAGACCCCATATCCTGTCAATAAACAGGTAGTTAAAAGTGATCTGGTGGATACAGCGTACCTGGATTTTCAGAAAGCCTTTGACAAGGTTCATCACAAAAGACTCTTGAGGAAATTAAAAAGTCCTGAGACAGGTAGGGCCGGCATGACCATTAGCCAAACTAGGCAGCTGCCTAGATCTCCAATTGCCCAGGGGTGGTCCATTGCCGCCACTGCTGCTCTTCTCCGGGACCTATAGCAGTGGCAATGACCTCAAGTAGCCCCATGGAGCTTAAATTAAGACTTCAGCACTGTGGGGTTGTTTGGCTTCCACCTCCTTTGATCTCTGATGATGATTACCTGTTTGCATGGGGGCAGAAGCAGTTGGAGAGGGGGAAGGGGCACAAGGGATATGTTCGCATAGGGTGCACAGGAGCATCCTATTTTGGACTGAGAACTGGTTAAAAGATCAAAAACAAAGAGTAGGGCTAAATGGTCAATTTTCTCAGTAGAGAAAGGTCAATAGTGGAGTACTTTAACCCCAGGGATCTGTGCTGCTTTTTAACATATTTATAAATGACCTGGAAATGGGAACAACGAGGGAGGGGATCAAATTTTCAGATGACAGAAAATTATTCAAAGTTGTAAAAATCACAACAGAATTGTGAAAAATTGTAAGAGGACCTTGAGAAACTGGGAGACTGGGTGTCTAAATGGCAGATAAAATTTAATGTGGACAAGTGCTCAGTTATGCACTTAGGGAAGAACAACCCAAACTACGTTTACACAATGCAATGTTCCACATTAGGAATCACCAGCTAGGAAAAAGATCTAGGTGTCATCGGAGATAATGCATTGAAATCCTCTGTTCAGTGTTCAGTGGTGGCCAAGAAAGGAAATAGAATGCTGGGAATCATAAAGGAATGGAGAATAAAACCAAGCATAATATAATGCCTCTGTATCGCTCCACGGTGCAATTGCATTTTGAGTATTGCATGCAGTTCTGGTCGCTGCCAGGGCCGGCCCGTCCATTGAGCAAGAATGTTTTTTGCACAGGGCCCCGCTTTTCAGGGGGCCCCGCGCAAAAAACATTCTACATTAGCAAAAGCAGATTTAAAAAAAAAAAGGCTGCTGCTGCCGCTGCCGCCGTGGCAGCGGCAGAATCAAATGTCCTGCCGCGGGGCCCCGCCTGCCCGGCAGAGCCTCCCTTCACCATCAGCTCCGGAGTCCTTCCCAATGCGCGGGCTTTCAGAGCCGTGAGAGTTTCCCTTTCTTCTCGTGGCTCTGTTAATCTCGCCGGGGCTGATGGGATTTCCCATCAGCCCCGGCGGGATTAACAGAGCCGCAAGAGGTCAGAGAAGCTCACACGGCTCTGAAAGCCCGTGCATTGGGAGGGACTCCGGAGCTGATGGTGAAGGGAGGCTCTGCCTGGCAGGCGGGGCCCCGCGGCAGGACATTTGATTCTGCCGCTGCCACGGCGGCAGCGGCAGCCGTTTTTTTTTAAAAATCTGTCATGGCTGAAGGGGGGAGGGGGGTTAGGACTGGTAATGGGCTAGGGGAGGCTAAGACTGGAAGTGGGTTGATGGGGGGAGGGGGTTAGGACTGGTAATGGGCTATGGGGGGGTTAGGACTACTAATGGGCTATGGGGGGGCTAAGACTGGAAGTGGGTTGATGGGGGAGGGGGGTTAGGACTGGTAATGGGCTATGGGGGGGTTAGGACTACTAATGGGCTATGGGGGGGCAAAAACTGGAAGGGGGTGGAGGGGGATGTGGGTTAGGAAAGGAAATGGGAAAGGGGGGATAGGACTACTAAAGGGCTATGGGGGGCTAAGACTGGAAGTGGGCTGATGGGGGGTTAGGACTGGAAATGGGCTGATGGGTTAGGATGTAATGGGGGGGCTAAGACTGGAAATGGGCTGATGGAGGGGGGTTAGGATGTAATGGGCTATGGGGGGGCTAAGACTGAAAATGGGCTGATGGGGGGTAGGACTGGTAATGGGCTATAGGGGGGGTAGGACTGGAAATGTGCTGATGCGGGGGTTAGGACTGGTAATGGGCTATGGGGGTGCTAAGACTGGAAATGGGATGATGGGGGTTAGGACTAGTAATGGGCTATGGGGGGGGGCTAGGACTGGAAATGGGCTGATGGGGGTAATGACAGGTAATGGGCAATGGGGGTGCAAATACTGAAAATAGGGTGTTGTGGGGGCTTAGGACAGGAATTTGGCTTATGGGGGGCTTAGGACTGGTAATGGGCTATGGGGGGCTAGGATTGGTAATGGGCTGGGGGGTGGCTAGGACTGGAAATGGGCTGAGTGGAAGGAGGGCTTGAACTGCAAATAGCTGATGGGGAGGGGGGCTTGGAATGGAAATGGGCTGTAAGGGGAGGGAGCTAGGACTGGAAATGGGCTGAGTGAGGGGGGCTAGGACAGGAAATGGGCTGATGGAGGGCTAGGATAGGACTGGAAATGGGTTGTTGGGGGGGTTGGATTGAAATGGACTCATGGGGGGGCTAGAACTAAAAGTAGGCTCATGGGGGGCTTGGATTGGAAATGGGATGAGTGGAGGGAAGCTAGGATTTGACATGGGCTGATGATGGTGGGGCTAGGAAAGGATTAGAAATGGGCTGATGGGAGGCCGGGATTGGAAATGAGCTGATGGAGGGACTCGGATGGGGGAGCTAGGACTTGAAATAGGCTGATGGGGGTTAGGACTGGTAATGGGCTATGGGGGGCCAAGACTGAAAATGGGGTGATGGGGGGCTTAGGACTGGAAGTGGGCTGATGAGGGGCTTAGAACTGGTAATGGCTTATGGGGGGCTTAGGACTGATAATGGGCTATGGGGTGGCTAGGACTGGAAATGGGCTGAGTGGAAGGAGGGCTTGAACTGCAAATAGCTGATGGGGATGGGGGCTTGGAATGGAAATGGGATGAGTGGAAGGAAGGAAGGCTTGAACTACAAATAGCTGATGGGGAGGAGGGCTTGGATTGGAAATGGGCTATGAGGGGAGGGAGCTAGGACAGGAAATGGGCTGAGTGAGGGGGGGCTAGGACAGGAAATGGGCTGATGGAGGGCTAGGATAGGACTGGAAAAGGGCTGTTGGGGGGGGCTGGGATTGGAAATGAGCTGATGGAGGGACTCGGATGGGGGAGCTAGGACTGGAAATGGGCTGATGGTGGGGCTAGGATAGGACTAGAAATGTGCTTATGGGGGGCTGTGATTGGAAATGAGCTGATGGAGGGACTCGGATGGGGGAGCTAGGACTGGAAATGGGCTGATGCGGGGACTAGAAGGGAGCGGATGCTGGGTGGGGTGGGAACTAGAAGGGAGCTGATGTTGGTGGAGGATTACAATGGGATAGAGTTGGGAGAGTGAAATGGAGAGGGAAAAAATATTTTGTGTGGGAGGGAAGAAAAATCTACAATTGGCCGGATATTGGGAGAGTAAGTGGGATTGAGGATGGCGGGGTAAAATTTGAGTGGATGAAATAGGAATGAGGAAAGAGCAAAAGGAGAGAGATTGGTATGTTAAAGCAGATGTAGAGAGAGAATGGAAAAAAACTAGAAGAGTGAAGAAAGGACAAATGGACAGCAGACGATGGAGAGTTAGCAGAAGACACAAAGAAACCAGAAGAAAGTGGCTGGAGCAATTGCAACTGAAAAAAAATGCACAAAAGGTAGAAAAATATCTCTTTATTGAATTTATTAACTGAAATATGCCAGCTCTGGGAAATGTGCATAATTAACGTCTGCGCTTTGATTAGTACAAGAGGAAATTAATTTATAGTTTTATTTCTTCAGTGTTGTTGGGCTTTTGGGGTTCCCAGTTTAATTATTGTCTTCCTGTTTCTACATTGTGATTTCTTGTTTGGTGACGGTCTATGTTCTGCACGTGTAACTGAGCTGAGGTATTCTGTTTATGTAATTCCTATTTGACATTGTCACCTGTTCTCTTTCCCCAGTAGGTCATGTATTGTTGTTCTCTGAAATGTATTGGTTTAATATTTGTCATGTTGCCTTTTGATAGGTAGGGTTTTGTGCTTTGTGAGTCCTGGTAGTGCTGTTATGATACGGCGGGTTTGCTATGGGTTCTAAATGGGCAGTGTTTGTAGTAGTTCCTAATGTGCCTGGCAGTTGGCACTGGATTATAGTAATGTAGAAATCTTTTAGTCTTTCTTTATCCATACACTCATTAAGAGGCATGTTTACTAAAAGTTAGTGTATGGTAACATTATGCAAATATTTATGCAAATGAGGCCCTTATGCAAATGAGGCCCCGCACCGAGTCTCCGCACATGGCCCCGCACCCCCCTTGGGCCGCCCCTGGTCGTTGCTACTACAAAAACATCTAGTGAAATTAGAAAAGGTATAGAAAAGGGCAGCCAAAATGATGAAGAGGATGAAAAGTGCCCCATGAAGAAAAGTTTAAAAGATTAGGGCTCTTCAGCTTGGAAATGAGGCAGCTGAGGAAAGATATCATAGAGGTTTATAATATAATAAGTGGAGTAGAACGAGTAAATGTGAATCCATTATTAGTCTTTCAAAAAGTACAACGACTAAGGACATGCATTTAAGCTACAAAGTAGAAAATTTAAGTCTAATCAGAAAAAATACTTTTTGACTCAATATGTAATTAAGATCTGGACTTTGTTCCGTTTGGATATAGTAAAAGTTGTTAATGTAGCTGGGTTTGAAAAAGGGTTGGAAAGTTCCTGAACGAAAAGTCTATAATTGAACTTGGGAAAATCCACCGCTTATTCCAGAAATAAGATGCATGGAATTTACCTTCTGGGATCCTGCCAGGTACTTGAGAAATGTATGGCTCCACCATGACCCTTGAGACACTGCAGTCATGTGGCAAAACATTTTCGGGGTCTGCATAATTTGTCACAGCAACACTTATATAAAACACCTCATTAGTATTCAATATCATCAGATTACTGCTAGGGGACTGCAGACATTATTTTGAACCCAATGCCTGCCCAGATGAGAACGAGTAGGGGTCGCTTCATTTTGAGCCCCGCCAGGCTTGCTTAAAGGTAGGCCTGAAAAAGACCTTGGGGGGGGGGGGGATTCATTTGGAACAGAATCTAGGGGTGGGGGCTTAATGGAGGGCATAGAAATTTGCTGGAGATTTTAGAGGTTTTGGGGGAATCGAAGGCACATATAGGGGGTTAGTACCAGCCATATGTTAGAGCCAAATGCTCCTGCCCAGGAAAAATAACACTAGTTTTAATTGGGGTGCTCTTTGGTAAGTATGCACGTCAGACTGATGGTGTTTAGTTTCAGTGTGGGCATGCACAGGGGTTGGGCATGAGTGAAGCTTGGCTGGAGTGCAAATTTACATGCGCAAGTTATTTATTTATTTATTTAACTTTTCTTATATACCGCCTTTCATGATATCAAGGCGGTTTAAATTGAACAAACTGAAATTACATTGAACAGGGCATTATAACTTGGAGATAACTGTTTTTACAGGGAACATGGACAATGGAGGGTTAAGTGGCTTAAAATGCTATAACTTATGCATGTTCTTTACAAATCTAGCCATGGGCAATTACACCAATCTCAGGACTGGCATGATTGCGCCTACATTTGCCATGCATTTCTCACCACTTACACCCCTAAAATATGTGCATATGTCACTTTATAAAATAAGCATGAACACACATGCATTGCAACATGTGTTAACTCCATGGGAGTTTATAAAGCTACCCTCTATATGTGTTTCTTACTAGGGATGCATACTTCCTTTAAAAACATGATTTTTATCATGATATCAAGAGGCTTTTTCGAGTCCTACTGTATCCAGCTCAACCTGAGGCATTAGTGCAAGGCTTCCTAAACCTGTCTTGGGAGCACCACAACCAGTTAGGTTTTCAGGATACATTTGCACATACAATAGGGGAGAAGGGGTATTTTAGAAGCTCTATTTGTGTTTTCGACATCTGAAAATGGGTACGCAGATGTCCAATTCACAAGGGCATTCCTGGAACCATTTAAGAAACCGGGTATATGGACATCCCTAGTGCAAGGATGTCCAGGTAGAACATGGGTGTGCCAGAGGCCATGAAGCAATGAAGATGTACATAGTGGTGCAATTCTAGAACAGCACAAGCACATCTAGTCCCGGTTGGTGAAATCTCCATGCCTATACCTGCTCCTGACCACGAATAAGAAACAAAGAAGTGCTTGTTTTATGGTGCGAATGCTATCAGGGGGAAGAGCAAAATGCACTCTCAATATTTCCTAGCAAAGCAACCTGCATGGAAATACAAACCCCAAACAGATTACCAACCTGTCACTGCACATCAGAGTGTCTGCAGTGTCACTGAACATGGAAGTCACCCTTTTGGAAAATGCCAGCCAGGGTGTCCAAGAAGCTGTTTCTGCGGCTGTCCATTTGGGGATGTCCATGTATCTAAAATAGGGCTGAAATGTAAATGTCCCTAGTATTTTCTCAGATGTTTTGTCCTGGAAGTCCCAGATTTCACCTGGACGTCCTTTTGTAAAATACCACTTCATGCCTCCAATGTATCCACATTTATCTCATGCATATTCATTGCAGATATCCTGAAAACCTAACTAGCTATGCAACCCAGGACAGTTTATCAAATCCCAGGACTAATGGGGATTACCTTCCTATTCCTGGAATTCTATGGCACAGACCCTCACTAGGATGCACCAGACATGACAGGGCTGTACTTCGCAATCCTCGTGCTGTACATAATTCATGCTTTAACGTTTAAGCTTCCCCATTACTATTTGCCTCTCATCTCCCACCTTACTCTTATTACTACTTGTTAAATTTAATGCACACTTCTGTTATTCTTCATTTATATTATAAAGCATGGTGTACTCTGTAAACCATCTTAACTGGTAGAAAGAAGGTAAACAAATACATTAAATAAATAATAATAATAATAATATTGGTCAACATGAAAAAATCATCACAAATAATTTCATGTGTATTAGACAACCTATGATGAATACTGTTCAAAACTGGTTTTGTTGTATCATGTCAGGTTTGAAAGATGATAGTGTCGGACGTTTTGCTATACTAGCTGAATTGACATAAACTGTGTCAGTGATTAATCTGCCAGTATTGATTGGTACAGTATTTAAGAACATATGAACATAAGAAATGCCATACTGGGGAGGCGGAGCTAGCCTCAGAGCAAGATGGAGGTGTAGAGTCTTTGCTCCAGAGGAATCCTGCTAGACTCAGCTGCCCTGCTTGCCAAAATTCTGCTTGAAGACAAGCCTATCTGGGAACTGACATTGAGATATGTCGGCATCCAAACCGGTGCGTTTAGACTTCCAGAACAATGTTACATCGGGGTTAAAATGCTCCAAGCAAGAGCCTCCCTTGCCACAAAAGATGGCGCCATTGAAAGATCAACAAGAAGGCCTGCCTGAGCTGCTTGCGGAGATAAGAGCCGTAAAAGAGTTGGTACAGTATAACGCCAACTCTTTAGGATCACTGCAAATAGATCTATCGGATATGAAGGATCAGTTGGCCTCCTTAGCCATGCGATCGGATAAAGCAGATGCAATCATAGGGGTTCATGAGGATCATTTCCGCGTGGTCAAGCAAAACGCCAGATGGATTTCACAACTTGAACGGAACCTGGAAGACCTAAACAATAGGGCTCGAAGGAACAATGTTCGAGTCCTAGGTATCCCAGAAGGTGTGGAGGGGGCGAATCCCATAAAATATATGGAAACGCTTTTGCCTAAGCACTTGGGTCTCCAGCTTACTTACCCTTTGGAAATTGACCAAGCTCACCGCATCCCTTCGCACTCTAGACCAGCCGGGAAATACCCGCGGCCCATGATCTTCAGAGTATTAAGACATCAACAGGCGGTGGAGATTATGAGTGCTGCCAAAACACACGCTCCAGTGGAAGTTGAAGGACATAAGCTCATGTTCTTCCCGGGCCTTGCTAAAACCACTGTGGATAGATGGAAGCAGCTGTTGGAATGTCGTCCGCGACTACAGAAATTGCAGACCAGATATGGGATGTACTACCCGGCAGGGCTGTGAATTACAATTCATAATCAAATACGTTCCTTTGAAGACCCCAGGGCTTTAAAAGCCTTCTTGGAGGAAAAGGAATCAATGCAAATGTGCTGATGTAATGGGATGTCTACTTCGTTGCAGTGGACATTAAGTCAATAGCAGCTAGTTGGTTCGAACAATGCTGTTTTCAGGCCGATCAAAAGGCATAAATCTCTGTTCTATTTTGGGCTTGTCTGTATAGTTGTTTGAATATCTTTTTCCCCTTCCAGGCCTTGGTTATCCTTTAATTGAAGTATCAGGGTCAAATGTATACTGGAATAAGATAGTATGCTAATATTATTATTAATATTAAATATAGTATAGGATCTACAATAGTTTTTGTTTCTGTAAGTAAGATATAGTGTATGTGGAAGAATTTATGTAGTCATCCGGTGTAACCCTTGTTTGAGCCTGATGCAACAAGGTCATGTATTTAATTCTAGGCCCTTCCTGGTATTGGATACATTCTGGTTCTTGACAGGGACGGAAGTCTCAGGTGGATGGTGGGCTCTTTTGCTTCTTTCCCCTTTCTTTCCCGGATAGAAGGTTTTTGCTATTCAGCGGGGCAGATATAGGGGCATGTTTACTAAAAACCGCTAATTAGCGTGCCGCAAAATAGCGCACTAAAAGCGGTACTTAAGAGCGCTTAAACTCCCCGCAAACGTGCGATGAAGCCCCGCACACTTGCGCGTCACAGTAACGGGTGCCGCACAAGTACGTGCCCGCAAATGTCCGATAGAGGCGTGGAAAGGCTAACGGAGGGCGGAGGAAGGCCCCGGAGGGGCGGAGAGAAGGGGTTAATGGGCGGGGAAGGGGAGGGGAGAGGCGCCCCGCACATTATCGGGACTGAATTTCCAAAAAAAAATAGCGCGAGTGAATCACTCGCGTTAGAATGCATTTAAAGGGAAGAGAAACCATTTCCGTCAGCAATGTACAGCAAAACCGGGGAAAGCTGCAAAACGTGAGCAGTGTGATACATGTGCACAGCACAAAAGTGCAAATATAAATAGAAAATGACCACCACAAAAATATGAAAAATAGTAATTCAGTTGGGGAACAGTTATAGTGATGGGCAAAACTAGATAACACACCCAGGAAAGCTCCAAAAAAAAGGAAATGATTTATGGAAAGGTGTACGGAGCGGAGACCCGTCCAAAAAACATTTCCCTTTTGCTGGAGCTGTCCTGGGAGTGTTATCTAGGGTTGCCCATTAATATCACTGTTGCCCAGCTTGGGTATATGTTTTCCCCCTTTGTTCCGTGGTCATTCCCGGGTTTTATTTGCACGTTTGTCACCACACAGGGTGAAGGAGCCCACAGTAAAAATGCATACAGCAGGGTTTGTGACGCCATCCTGCCAGGTTTACTACCTCCAGGGGCTGCACTGTCTCTGTGGCCATAGTGTGGTGCAGAGGACATAGCCATGACCTCTAGGACTAGAAGGCCAGAGGTTCAAATCCCAGCTGGGGCACTTACCAGCCCCGTCCATATATTTTACCCACCACTAAACAAAGATAGAGCAGACACCCCTGTATTGCAGGGAACATAAGCATGGGGGAAACACCCATATGTTACCCAACACCGCACACACACCACAACAATGGGCATACCTACAGCCAAGTCCCCCAAATGCAGTCCCGTACTGCCACATTGCAATCAGGTCATCTGCTTTTTCTGAGAGAAGCTCATGCCAGCATGTTGGCGCACGAGTACATGTGGTGCAGGGGGCAGTGGCAGCTAGCCACAGAGGACAGAGGCCAAGCCATGTGCAGGCTGGCACAGTCCACTGCAACACACAGGCCCTGCCGGATCCACAGGCATGGACATTGCAGGGAATCCAGCCAATCTGTGGCTACAAGGTGGTGCAGTGCACACAGACAGTGCATACAAGAACAGAAGGTCACAGGTTCAAAGCCCAGCTGGGGCTACCACCAATCCTTCCCACATATTTTTCTCACAGCTACACAGTGATAGTAAGGACAAACCTTTCATGGCGAGGACATATGCAATGGTACTATGTCTATCTTTTACCCCACTGAGCACAGACACCATGTACAGGGGCAGTACCTAGAGCAGAATCTCCCAAATGCAGTCCTGGTGGGCCACACACCAGTCAGGGTCCATGCTGCCACTCATACAAATGCCTGTGCTGTATATCTATGCACCACCCCCATGGCATGTAGATGTAGCTCATGCATATTCATGAGGAACAGCAGGTAAACCCGATCAGTGTGATGCACACCTGGACTGGAGTTGGGAATCTCTGCCGTAAAGCAGCAGCCAACAGGGGCAGACACACCCACACCCACACCCACAGGCCCCATTGGCCAATGTCTCCTGGAGAGGCAGAACATTGGACCCTGCGTGCATCTCCCAATACTAGCACCTGCATACCCTAGCAATGGAACCCTACACCTGAGGTATACGGTACACAGCTCTGAGACGCTTGCTAGGAGTACTGGCAGATAGATATCCATACGTTACGCACATACTGCTAGTTGACCCCATCCGAACAATCTGTTCGGTGTTTGCGGTGCGTGCTCCAGCCCTTGCCTCTGACGGTGTTTACCACCCTGGGGAGTGACCCCCAGCAGTACTGCGTAGCATATCCATGCCTTGCCGTGCCCAGCACCGGTTTGGTGGGCAAGGCTAATTACCTCCTCAATAGTAGCACCATGATGGCATAGGTGTGGAATTGTGTGTCTGTCTATACCAGGGGTGGGCAAACCTGGTCCTGGAGGGCCGCAGACCAGTCAGGTTTTCGGGATATCTTTAATGAATATGCATGAGATATATATGCATTAGAGATATCCTGTCAACCTGACAGGTTTGTGGCCCTCCAGGGCTGGATCTGGAGACCCCTGCCTTACACCTCTGTCATTTAAGATTGTGAGTGGACAAGGTGCAGATGTCCAAGACATCAAAAAGGTTAGATAGAATTTGTCACAGTCCTCCTCACTTCTCACCACCACCAAAAAATTGTCTATTAGACAACTTTTTGGTGGTGGTGAGAATCGAGGAGGAATGTGACACATTCTATATACCCTTTCGATGTCTAGGACATCTGTACCTTGCCCACTCACGATCTTAAATGACAGAGGTGTAAGGCAGGGGTCTCCAAATCCAGCCCTGGAGGGCCACAAACCAGTCAGGTTGGCAGGGTATCTCTAATGCATATATATCTCATGCATGTTCATTAGGGATATCCCGAAAACCTGACTGGTCTGCGGCCCTCCAGGACCGGAGGTGCCCACCCCTGGTCTATACAGTGGGTGTTGGCTGCATGCCCCTTCCACAGCCCACACTGCCAACACTGTTGCCAGTATTGGCCTGCCAATGTGCATAATGAGTAGCAAGGGACCATGGGTATATCTCAGACAGAGTGGACTGACCAGGATGCAGCTGCACAGGGCATAGGGCACTGGCAGGGGCATGGTAGTGCCTGGCAACCACCTACACAGACAGGGTGACCTCTGTATGTGCTGCTGGGGGATCACTCTCACCCTGAGTGTGCAGTGACGGCAGCATGGCTAGGCACCCCCATAGTGCTATATTGTGATTCTCCCATGTGATATGTATGGGTGTCCTGTGGGGGCCTCTTCATGGACTTATCTGTCTGTGTGTACTGCCACCCCAGTTGTGGGTGCATGCATGTCCATCAGGACCAGCCAGCAGACTGTTCACAGCTGATATGTGTTGTGATGGAGTGCCTTGCAGCGGTGCAGTGGCTGATGGCTTGCTGCAGGTGAATATCAGATAGTGGAATATCCAGGCCTAATGTCTGTCTGATATTGTGTTATGGATGTGTGTGGAGCTGCTTGGACTGCCCTGTAGGGTGTCTGTTCCCTAGCAGGACTGGGGTTGATGGTCCACTCTACTGCCATTGGGGTGGGGATCTGTTGAGGGGAAGCCAGACAGAGATCTCCAAAATGTTTATACAGCACCTACCTATTCCACAGGTTATTGCTGCTTTGGAGCTCTGACATGGCCGCATTTGGCCATGCCTGGTGTTGTGGACCTGGTCCTGGGCGCAACATCTCACACTCAGGGTGAGCACAGTAACCGCACAATGTGATGGTGTTTAGCTACTCTTTGCCGTTTGTCCACCCACTCAGGACACCCTACCAGGCCGAGGTGCTGTGTGGGTGCACACGGACACTTCCCCCTACCAGGCCGGGGAGCTTTAGGGGTGCATTTCCCATCCTGTGTTCAATCGTGGACAGCTGATTTGCATGTGCAGTGCATCATGGGTACGGGTGGTTCACAACAGCAGACTGTCAGTGAGGTGACGTACAGGCTATCTGCAGCCAGCCAGGGTCTGCTTACAGCTATAGAGCTGTAGCCCAATGGTTACGTCCCTGCCTGTGCAGCCAGATGTCATGGGTTCAAACCCACAGTGGGGTTATGTAATAGGGGTGTCCACAGATTTATTTTAATTTACTGTACATATGTTGCTGCCAGCAATACCACCCTCAGCGTACTGTACCCATAAGGTGCCTCTGAGGGTGCTTTATGGGGCGCCCTATAGGGCACGTTACGGTTGCCAGCCATATAGGGTGCACTATACATTCTCCTGTGTCGCAACATACATGCTGCCCTATAGGGGACATTCTAGGGTGCCTTGGCGGACGGTGCACTGTAACATGTGCCTTATGGGCCGCCTTATATTAATATGCTGTGAGAGTGCGTTTGCTAGTAGTTATCACAAAATAAAATTAGAAAGCCTCCTACAGCACTCCACAACATATAACATACTGCCTCAGCTAGCCTTTTTCACTGGGCATTGTGAGGGATCAAATCCCTGGTCCCTGCACCATTGGTCAGTGTCTTAACCATTGTGCTGTGGCTGTGTTCCTTTGCTTTGGCATCAGCGCGCCGCCTTATGCCCATCAGCGCGCCACCTCCTGCTGCCCACAATTAGTGCGCCGCCTTGTGCCGCCCAAAATGAACAGTGCGCCGCCTTGTGCCGCCCAGATAGTACAGTGCGCCGCCTTATGCCGTACAAAACGAACAGTGTGCCGCCTTATGCCGTCCAAAATTACTTTGCCTCCTGAACCACTTTTACACATTCAAGGTGTTGCCTCAGCTGGCCTTTTTGTTGCGCACAATGGGGGATTGAACCTGTGGCCCCTGCACCATTGGTTAGTGTGTTCACCGTTGTGCTACAGCTCTGTTCTGATATGTGCTTAGCAGCGCCCCACTTAGCCTTCCCACGCGCTAATGTGGGCCCCGCAAATTAGCGCGACGCGCACACGTACGGTAGGGGTTTTTTCTTCTTTCTGCCTGAACCGCCCACTCCTTATATGGCACAGGCACACTACCGCGGCCCCGCACGTTAGGAATGTTTAGTAAACATGCCCCATAGTCAATCTTAGGGAGCACCACTGGCACCCCACTGTTTGAGGCTATTCTCACCCAAATGATGTTTTTTAAGCTGCCCATTCGCTCAGCAGTTAGCTATGGGCCTCTCAGGGGTGGGGGGGGGGGGAGGCTCGGCGCCTGAAAAGATGATTTTGGGCGGGGGTATGGGGAACCACTGAGTGGTTGTGTTAAAGTGGGGTTATGAAGTACATGGGGGTCATTAGTAGTACTTACTAGTATATATGGCGAACAAACTTAAAATTTTGTCGCTGAACGTTAAGGGCATCAACAACCCGATTAAGCGTAAGAAAATCTTGACTTTTTGAAAAAGAGAGAGAGTGGATATAATCTATCTACAAGAGACTCATTTAAATAGTGTTGAATCCCGTAAATTAACTAATGCTATATTTATTTATTTATTTATTTATTTAGACTGATTTGTATTCCACCTTTTTCTTCAATCAAGGTGGTCACGTCACATCACAATTGGAGGGTTACATTTAACATAAGGGTACGTGTAAACATTTAGACAGTACAGTTACTTAACAGTATTTAGACAGTACAATTGAGGTAACATTTAACATGAAGGTATTTAGTAACGTGATATGATAGATTTGTGTGTGAGGGTAGGATGGGTGTGCGTTTAGTTGGTGGAGGTATTAGTGTTATTGCTTGGGTAGGGGATGTTGCCTAAATGCTCATAGGTTTCTATAAATAAGAATTTATTTATTTATTTAGCACTCATTTTTATACCGCATCTTCCAGAGATCAGTTGCGGTGTACAAATAACAACAAATAACAAAGCGAAGTTTGTTTTACATAGAACATCTTAATTTTACATAGAACATCTTAAAATATCATAAATTAAACAAAGTTAAGTCTAGGAAACTAAACAGTGAATTTAAACTGGAACCGTGTTAAAACAATTAACTAACAAAATGTAGTGTCTAAATAACATAAGACAGTACATTACAGAAACAACTATATACATGAGGAGGTATTAGGGCATAAGAGATTGGATCGTCATTTCGATTGAACTATGTGTGTTGTCTATTTAGGTAGGAGGTTTGTGTTTTATGTGGTCAGTTACATGTTTAGCCTTTATCTAATTTGAGTTCAAGGTTTTCCATGGTGTTATAATGTTTAGTAAATAGATATGTTTTTAATTTTTTGTGGAATTCTGTGATCTCTGTTAGTGATTGTAGATCCTCTGGTAGGGAATTCCAGATCGTTGGAGCTATGTGAGAGAAGGCTCTCTTGTTGGTTAATTTATGTGCTTTTATGAAGTCCTTTGGAATCTTTAGTTTATTTAATTGTTCATTTCTGTGAGTAGGTTTAGGTGTTTCTTTGCATATTAGATTACATAGGGTGGTCGGAGCCATGTCATTTAATGCTTTGAATGAGGTTATTAATGTTTTGTATATTATCCTGCTTTGTATTGGTAACCAATGAAGGGATGCTAGTATTGGTGTTATGTGTTGGAGTGAGTTTATTTTTAGTATAATTCTTGCCGTTGCATTTTGGGCTAGTTGAATTCTTTTAATGTTCTGTTTTGAAATGCCCATTAGTATTAGGTTGGCAAAATCAAAGTGCAGGGTTATGATAGCTTGTGTTATATTAATGAAATCTTGTACAAATAATAGCGGGCGTAGTTGTTTGAGAATTTTAAGTTTGAAATAGATTTTCTGTATGGTATTTCTAATGTGGGTATCCATTGTAAGGTGTGTATCTAAGATAACACCTAGATATCTTATTTCATTTTTTATTTTAATTTCTTGATCTTGTAGTGTTATATGGGTTGGGGGGATAAATGAATGATTTTTTGATACGATTAAGACTTCGGTTTTAGCATGGTTTATGTGGAGGTTTTGAGTTTTTAGCCAAATTGTGATTTCATTATAGCAGTCTGAGAGGAGTTGTAACGGTAGGTTAGCGATAGTAAATGGAATGTACATCATAATATCATCTGCATATAGGTGATATTGTACTCCAAATTTTTTAAAGATATTGCAGACCGGTTTTATGTAAATGTTAAAAAGTAAGGCTGATAGTGCAGATCCTTGTGGTAAACCTATTTCTTGGTTATATGTAGTTGAAGTTTGATTACCTATTCGTACATTTTGTGTTCTATTGTGTAAATAGGAGGTGAACCATTTATGTACTGTAGAGTTTATACCTATCTGCCTTAGGTTGCTGAGCATTATTGAGTGATGTACACTATCAAAGGCCGCTGATATGTCAATGAAGAGGAGGATGAAAGCTTGTTTATGATTGTCGATTCCTCTTAGGAGAGTATCAATTAATACTGTTAGTAGTGTTTCTACTCCGTGGTGTGGCCGAAATCCATATTGTTGGTCATCAAGTGGGTAAGATGTGTCAATGAATTCCTGTGTTTGTAATTGCACTACTTTTTCTATTATTTTGGCCAAAAATGGTATGCTAGAAATGGGCCTGTATGATACTGGGGATGTTTTATCAAGTTTGCCATTCTTTAGAATTGGGCGTATTTGTGCGTGTTTGAGCGATTGTGGAAGGTAACCTTGGGATAATGAGAGGTTGACTATTGGGAGAATGAAGGATAGTAGAGTTGGCAGTGTGTTTTTTATCCATGATACTGGGCATGGGTCTAAATAAGAAGTTGTGGTATTGAGTCCGGATATGATAGTTTTTAATGTCGTACTTGAAATGGGGTAAAAGTCTGACCATTCGTCAACAGACTGGTGTGAGGTGTTAATCGTATCTAGAGACATTTGAGGTTTTTTTGATTTGTTTTGGTAATGATTAGCTAGTGTTTGTACTGAGATGTCAGTTATTTCGTTGCTAGAAGTTTGAGCGTTATTGGTAAGATTTCTGACAATAGAAAATAGTTCTCTGGGTCTGTTATATGATTTTGATAAGGTTGCTGCGTAGTAGTTTTTCTTTATGTTATCAAGTGTTTCTTTGATGTCTTTGCGGAAGTCTGTGAGGTCATCTAATGCCCTCAGGCTCGTTGGGAGGGAGTTCCATAGTGTGGATGCCAGCAATGATGGTGCTCTTTTAGAGGTTGTTTGTTTGGTTTTATGATAGCCTGCGGGTGTGCCAATCGTGTTGTCGTTATTGGTTCTTCTTGGTCTGTTGTTGATGTCCCTTGTTATTACGTTTTGGAGTACATCTGCTGAGAGGTGGTGAATGATTTTGAAGATGATCATGATTGTTTTGTATTTAGCTCTTGCCACCATTGGGAGCCAGTGTAGTTGTTGTAGGATGGGAGTGATGTGCTCGGTCCTTGGAGTGTCTGTAATGATGCATGCTGTGGTGTTTTGTACCATCTGTAGTGGGTGGAGTGTCTGCTGGGGAAGGCCTTGATATAGTGAGTTTCCATAATGAAGCAGTGGTGTAATGAGTGCTTGGCCCACTGTGTGGAAGTGGTCTTGACGGAGCATTGGTTTGATTTGTCTGATTATTTTCAATCGATGATATGCCTTGTTTGCGGTTTTGCTGATGTGGGATTTTAGGTTCAGAGCTCTGTCTAGTGTGATGCCCAGATACTTGACTTCTTCTTTGACAACTATGTGTTTGTCTAGGATGCTGATAGTTTGTGGAGGTATGAAGGTGGGGTTCCTAGTGACGAACATTGCCTCAATTTTGTCATAGTTGACTGTTAAGTTGTTGTCTATGAGCCAGTCTTTCATGTCTTCGAGGCATTTTGTTTTAGTTGTAGTGTTTAGTGCTAGTAAGTTGATGGGAGCGTACACCATTATGTCGTCAGCATAAATGGGGTAGTGTAGTTTGTGGTGCTTGATGATGTTGCATATGGGCTGTATGTAGATGTTGAAGAGCACTGATGATATGGCTGAGCCTTGCGGTATTCCTTGCGTGACGGGGACTTGTAGTGATTTCTTTTGGTTGCATTTGACTTGTTGCGTTTGTCCTTCCAAGTATGATGTAAACCACTTCAGGGTATTCTTGCATAGTCCTATCTGTTGTAAGCGTTGCAATAGCTTAGGATGTGACACAGTGTCAAAGGCCGCCAAGATGTCCATGAACACTAGCATGAAGCCGTTTTTTATGTTGTCCATGCCTCTTAGGAGATTGTCAAAGAGGGAGGTGAGTTATGTTTCCATACCATGTTGGGGCTTAAATCCATGCTGGTGTATGTCCAGTGGGGCATTGATATCTATATGGTCCTGGAGTTGCCCTTGCACTGCCTTTTCCACAATTTTAGAAAGAAATGGCAAGCTGGAGATGGAACGGTATGATTTTGGTTCGGATGGGCATAGATTGCTACTTTTAAGTATTGGTCGTATAAGAACATAAGAACATAAGAACATAAGATATGCCATACTGGGTCAGACCAAGGTCCATCAAGCCCAGTATCCTGTTTCCAACAGTGGCCAATCTAGGTCATACATACCTAGCAGTTTCCCCAAAAGACACAGGTCCTGCAATGCTTGTATTAGGTCAAGCATTGATATCCTGGATCCCTTCTTAATAATGGTTTATGGACCTTTCCTCCAGGAACTTGTCCAAACCTTTTTTAAACCCAGCTACACTAACAGCCTTTACTACATCCTCCGGTAACAAATTCCAGAGTTTGATTACACGTTGAGTGAAAAAATATTTTCTTTTATTAGTCTTAAATAGTTTACCCTGTAGCTTCATTGCATGTCCCCTAGTCTTCCTATATTCTGATAACGTAAACAGTTGATCTACGTTTACCCATTCCACTCCATTCATTAATTTATAGACTTCTATCATATCTCCCCTCAGCCGTCTCTCTTCAAGGTTAAAGAGCCCTAACCTTTTTAGCCTTTCTTCATAGGAGTATCCTTCCATCCCCTTTACTATTTTGGTGGCTCTTCTCTGAACCTTTTCTAATAACGCTATATCCTTTTTAAGATACGGCGACGAGAATTGCACACAATATTCAAGGTGCGGTCTCACCATGGAACGATATAGAGGCATTATAATATCTTTTGTTTTATTTTCCATTCCTTTCCTTATGATACCTAGCATTCTATTTGCTCTCTTTGCTGCACACTGGGCCGAGGGTTTTAACATGTTATCCACAATGACGCCTAAATCTTTTTCCTGGGTGGTGGTTCCTAATGTGGAACCTTGCATCATGTAACCATAGTTTGGGTTGTTCTTCCCTAAGTGCATAACTTTGCACTTGTCCACATTAAATTTCATCTGCCATTTTGATGCCCAGTCTTCCAATTTATCAAGATCCTCTTGCAATTTTCCACAATCCTCTTGGGTTTTAACAACTTTAAATAGTTTTGTGTCATCTGCAAATTTGATAACCTCACTCGTTATTCCACTTTCCAGGTCATTTATGAATATGTCAAAAAGCAGCGGACCCAGCACAGATCCCTGGGGTACACCACTATTCACCTTTCTCCATTGGGAAAATTGGCCATTTAGCCCAACCCTCTGCTTTCTATCTTTTAACCAGTTCCTGATCCACAGTAGTACACTGCCTTCTATCCCATGACTCTTTAGTTTTGCCAAAAGTCTCTGATGAGGGACCTTGTCAAAGGCTTTCTGAAAGTCCAGATACACTATATCAACTGACTCACCTTTGTCCACCTGTTTATTCACACTTTCAGAAAAAACATAACAGATTAGTAAGACAAGATCTTCCTTGTCAAAAGCCATGTTGGCTGTCTCCTATTAGGCCATGACTATCTACATGCTGAGTAATTTTATTCTTTATGATGGTTTCTACCATTTTTCCCAGTACTGATGTCAGGCTCACCGGTCTGTAGTTTCCCGGATCACCCCTGGAACACTTTTTAAAAATTGGTGTTACATTGGCGATCCTCCAATCTTCAGGTATTAGAGATGATTTTAATGATAGTTCACAGATTACTAATAGCAGGTCTGCAATCTCATTTTTCAGTTCTTTCAACACCCTTGGGTGTATACCATCCGGCCCAGGTGATTTGCTACTCTTCAGTTTATCTAATAGTTGTAATACATATTCCCGATGTATCGATATTTCCTTCAATTCTTCCGCACCTTTAAATACCACTTCAGTCATGGGTAACATCCCTACATCTTCCTCCGTAAAGACCGAAGCAAAGAATTCATTCAGTCTCTCCGCTATCGCCTTGTCGCCTCTTAGTGCCCCTTTAACTCCTCTATCATCTAATGGTCCAACTGACTCTCTCACAGGTTTTTTGCTATGAATGTACTTGAAAAAATCTTTATTTCGCATTTTTGCTTCCGCAGCAAGCTTCTTCTCAAATTCTCTCTTTGCCTTCTTTATCAATGCCTTGCATTTGACCTGCCAGTGCTTGTGCTGTTTCCAGGTTTCATCGTTTGGCTCTTTTTTCAATTTCCTGAAAGATGCTTTCTTGGCAACAACAGCCTCTCTGACCTCACCTTTAAACCATGCTGGCAGTTTTTTGGACTTCCTTCCACTTTTCTTAAAGCGTGGAATACAGCTGGTCTGGGCTTCCAAGATAGTATTTTTCAACAACACCCAAGCTTGATGTAAGTCTTTAACCTTTGCAACTGCTCCTTTTAGTTTTTTCTTAACTATTTTCCGCATTTTATCATAGTCTCCCTTTCGAAAGTTAAAAGGTAGTACTGTGGATTTCCTTACTATCCCTCCTCCATTAATTAAATCAAAGGCGATCATGCTATGATCACTATTGCCAAGTGGCCCCAACACCCTTATCTCTTGCACTAGATCTGGTGTTCCACTAAGGACTAGGTCTAATATGGCTTCCCCTCTCGTCGGTTCATGGACCAGCTGCTCCAAGAAGCAGTCATTTATGTCATCTAGGAACTTTATCTCCCTAGCATGTACTGCCGTGACACTGACCCAGTCGATACCGGAGTAATTGAAATCACCCATTATTATTACCGTGCTGTAACTTTTGTTAGCTTCCTTGATTTCTTTGAGCATTTCATCATCCATTTGTTCATTCTGGCCATTCATTGCATGCTTTAGGGGTTGCGGCATGTATCCTTGTTGCAGTGAATCTTTGACAATTTTTTGAATGTGATGAGAGAGCTGGCTTTTTGTGGCTTTGATCCAAGTCACTGGGCATGGGTCCTATGGTGAATTTGTTGTGTTTAGTCCAGATATAATGTTTTCTACTTGCTGCTTTGTTGGTATGTTGAAGCTCTCCCATGTTTGATGTTTATTTATTTATTTACATTCTCTTATATACCGTGCTATTCTGCATCAGTGCAGTTTACATTGAACAAACTGAAATTACATTGAACAGGGCATTATAACTTGGAGATAACTATTTTACAGGGAACATGGGCTATGGAGGGTTAAGTGGCTTGCCCAAGACCACAAGGAGCACCTGTGGGACTAGAAACCCCAGTCCTTCTGGCCCAAGTTTGCTGTTCTCTAGTGGGATTTGAATCCCTGAATTTCCGGCCTGAAGTACCTTGCCCCAACCACTAGGCCACTCCTCCACTCCATGTTGCTTTATTATCGAGTGATCGTTTGTGGTGAAGTAGTGTATGTTTGGTTGGTGTTTTTTGACTTCATGTAGTCTGCATATTTTTATGGGTCAAGATGGTGGGTGCTTTGTTGCGTATCAACCTTGGCGAGCTTTTGGACAATGCTAAAGAGTTCTCCTGGCCTATTAGTAGATTTCATGATTAAGTTGGTATGGTGTTGCTATCTACGCTCATTTATTAGATTGTTATATTCCAGTTGTTTCTTTCTGTATTGGGTTAAGAGGCTGTGTGATTTGTCCCGTCTCCATTTTCTTTCCAGTCTTCTGAGTGTGTGCTTTGCAACTCTGATTTCATGCATTGGATCTCTTGTCTGTTTATGGTTCTTTGGTGGCTGGGGCAGATGCTGCGTTGGATATTATTATGTTCCATTCTTCTATGTTTAGGTCCAGGGTGTCTTGTTCCTGTTGAAGTTGTGGGGTGATTTAGTTTATGAATGAGTCTCTGTTAAATGTTTTGAACCGTCTAGTTATTCTTTCATCTTCTTTGCGTTGGGCAGGGTTATTCAGGGTCATGGTGAATTCAATTACATGGTGGTCTGACCAGGGGACTGGGGTGATTTTTCACATTCGCAAATAGACTTCTTTCTGGTAGGGAAGTCTTTGGTTCCCAGCGTGCTTGGGTCCAATATCCATGCAGTGCATTTCTCAGATCATGCAGCCATTTCCCTTGAATTGGAAATTAATAGCAAAGGAGACTCCCCTAGGACGTGGTCATTTGATAGATCTTTACTGGCTGACTCCAAATTCTGTGCCTTGATGCGCGACACGTTTAATGACTATTTTTTGCTTAATTACCCCGCAGACACACCCAGGTGGGCGTGGTGGGAAGCCTTTAAGGCAACTAACCGGGCGAATATAACCAGTTACTCGATAGGAGCAGCCAAGCAGCATAACGAAGAGTTGCGTAAACTGAATGAACAAATTAAAGTGGGTGAGCATTTATTAGTGGGGAGGGTAGATCCCTGTATACTCCTCAGGATTCAGAGATTAAGATTTCAATATAATTCTCTCTCAACTGCAGAAGCAATAAGGACTCTTCAGGCCCAAGCAGGAAGATACTACACTGAGGCAAACAAGCCAGGGAGAATGCTGTCGTGTTCTTTAAAGAACAGGAAAGAAGCCTCCAGAATAGCCAACATTATAGACAAAGTTTCCCAACAGGTAGTGACACAAGATAAGGATATAGTGGGATGTTTTGCTGCCTTCTACTCAAAGTTATACTCTTCTGAGTCTCAAACAGATAGGGAGGCATTTGGGAACCTGTTTTAAATTGGTTTGGAGAAGGATTTATTAGCATGATAAAGCTCCTTTATACTTGTCCCAAAGCCGTATTGGCTGTAAATAATGCCTTATCATCAACATTTTTCCCCAAAAGAGGCACTAGGCAGGGATGCCCCCTATCTCCCCTTCTATTTAATATTGCATTAGAACCCCTCGTCATTTTAATTTGCCAAACTCCAGACATTCATGGCCTGAAAGTGGACGATATGGAGCTGAAGTTATCCGCATACGCTGATGACCTGTTGCTGTTTGCTACTCCAGCCTCAGTCCCAAAGATCTTTGAACAAATACAATTATACTCACAGATTTCTAGCTACAAGATTAATTGGGATAAATCTATTGCCTTCCCTCTTAATTGTCTAACTCACAAAGCGGATATCACCCTACACCCCCTGGGGTGGGAGCAGGGGGGCATTAAATAAGTTGGAGTCCAGTACGCAATTACACTTGCTGATACTATGCAGTGTAACATTAAAAAGCTCACAACGATGGTCCGGGAAATGATAGAGCAGTGGTCATCCTTGAGGCTGACTTGGTGGGGGAGGCTAGAGACGATAAAAATGACCATAGTCCCAAAAGTGAACTACATTTTAGCAATGCTTACCTTTCTACTACCGGATTCATTATATGCTACATTGGAGCGTATGTTGACCCGATACTTGTGGCAGGGTAAACCACCCAGGATTGCTGTCTGGAAGTTAAAGCGCGGTAGAGAGGCTGGCGGAGTCCAATTCCCAGACTTCCGCTGGTATCATCAGGCGTTCATACTGAGGCAGGGAGTGTTTTGGGAACAGAAGGACAGTCAGGACAAATGGCCAAGTTGGTGGGAACTAGAGAAGCGCTTGGTTAAATCTCTACCTATGGAATCCCTTCTTGAAATGTATTTCCAGGAAGGACAGATTACTCCCTAATAATCAGAGATACGCAGAGGGTATACCAATTTCTGTATAAGAAAGTGGACGCAACTTCCCACTTATCGCTACAATCCCCCCATATGGTTTAATCTGTGTCTCAAAATTATGGGGAAAACCATTATTTGGAAGGGATGGTACTCTCGGGGCATTTGGTCCATTGGCCACCTGACTCAAGGTGACCAATGGAAGTTGTTCTCAGCTTTGCAAGCTGAATATGCTTTGCCTGGAACCTATTTTTTTCAGTGGCTCCAATTAAAGCATTGTATATCTACCTCTGAGTCGGGTCTTCCTACTTTAGACTCGAGGTCACTTAGTCAGAGGTTAGTCCAGGAAGGTACTTCAGGGGCTGCCTCAAAGATTTACAAGTTAATTCTAGAGAGTGGTCAATCAAGGTGTTTGGGAATTGAAAGGAGCTGGGAAAAGGAATTGGGCGAACTCCCTAATCAGCACATGTGGGTTAAGTTCTGGGATTCAGTAATCAGAGTCTCCCAATCTGCCTCTTTTACTCAGTCGCTCTATTTTATGGCACACAAAGCCTTCATTAGACCGATTAAATTGGTCAAGTGGAATAATATGGTGGGTAATGTATGCTGATCCTGTAAGACTGTACCAGGGACATTCTGTCATGATACTAGAGTGCCCTGATGTCCAGCAATTTTGGAAACCCGTATGGGAGCGTATTCATTGTATTCTTAATTTTCAAGCTCCACTGACATGGCGTACTCTTATCTTTAGATCATTGGCGGGTATTCCCTCCCTTATGGTGGGGAATCATTTCTCACTTGATTTTATGATGGGAGTAGCCTTGGCCCTTGTTTGCAGACACTGGAAAGAGCCCTGGCAGCTCAGTTGGTGTTTGTAGTGGAACCAATTGTGTCTGTATAGCAAATATAAACATAGGCAGGCATTGGCAAAAGGAAACAAAGCTCCCCCAGTATAATGAAGTGGAGGGCTTTAGATCAATATATCCAGTGCTCCCAATAGAATGTTGCCCTTATTGTTTGTCTCCATTTCTATGCCTCCCCATGGCTTCTTGATGTTGGTCCCCCCCCCCCACCTGTGGTTCCCCTCCCTCTCTTATAGTTAGGGTCAGTTGGCAATTGAGATGAGGGTATGTGCATGAATCAAGCTGTCATTTAGATCCATCGTGTTAACTTATGTTAGGTGGGGATGGGCAGATAAAGGGCGCCGGTTCCTCCTCCCCCCTCTCTTGCAGATCTGTGGTTTATTGGGGCTGCGTGATTGGGCAAGAATGTTGTTAGTGTATTGGGGTGGGTTGTTGTGTTTAAGTGTTATTTTTTTGTTATATTGGGTGTTAAAATGCATATTAAAATAAATAATAAAAAAAAAAAGAAATGCCATATTGGGTCAGACCAAGGTCCATCAAGCCCAGTATCCTGTTTCCAACAATGGCCAATACAGGTCACAAGTACCTGGCAGGTACCCAAAGTCCACAGCTTCCACAATGCTCGTCCTGGGGTAAGCAGTGGATTTCCCAGGTCCTCTTTAATAATGGTTTATGGACCTTTCCTCCAGGAACTTGTCCAAACCTTTTTTAAACCGGTCTACACTAACAGCTCTTACTACATCATCCGGTAATGAATACCAGGGTTTGTTTACAGTTGAGTGAAAAAAATATTTTCTCTTATTAGTGTTAAATGCATTACATTGTAGCTTCATTGCGTGTCCTCTAGTCTTTCTACTTTTTGATGGCGTAAACAACTGATCTACATTAACCCATTCTACTCCATTCATTAATTTATAGACTTATATCATATCTCCCCTCAGCCTTCTCTTTCCAAGTTGAAGAGCCCTAACCTTTTAAGCCTTTCCTCATAGGGATATCCTTCCATCCCCTTGACCATTTTGGTGGCTCTTCTCTGTACCTTTTCTAATTCAGCTATATCCTTTTTAAGATACGGCGATCAGAACTGCACACAATATTCAAGGTGTGGTTGAACCATGGAAAGATACAGAGGCATTAAAATATCCTTGGTTTTATTCTCCATTCCTTTCCTTATGATTTTTTCTTGACCATCGCTGCATACTGGGCAGAAGGTTTCAATGTATTATCCACAATGACACCTAAATCTATTTATTTTGCTTTTCAGATTAATTATTTTGATTATGTATCTGGTAATAATGACACTAAATAAATCATCAGAAATAAAATAATCATGCCAAAACACTGTAGAATTCATTTCCATTTTTTGTTACATTTGTGATTCATTTGCTATCGTATCTCAATGTCGTAGCATAACATCAGATGTTTGCAAAATGTACAAGTTATATTTTGGATACCCACTGGATGACCAGGATAAGCCATGGGTGCCTCACATCATTTACACTGCCTATACAAATGGACTATGTGATTGGTTAAATGGAAGAAAAATAGCGATGTCATTTGCTGTACTGATGATATGGAGGGAGCCGAGAAACCATCATGACAACTGCTATTTTTCTCTGGTTAATATCACAGTTTTCTCTGCAAAGAACAAGCACAGCAATGTGTATCCAAATCATATGTCTGCAATGCAACCAGTCCCTCATGATAGAATACTTCCTGTTCCAGTTCCTCCACAGGTCGGGCTGCCTTCTGTACTAGACAAAATGGAGTTAGATGAAGGTGCAAGTCGTGCAGCCTAAATAGTCAGAAGATGAAGACTGCGTGCCAGATGAAAGTGATGTCAACCCAGAGAAATTCAGCCAAGAAGAGCTTAGTGATCTTATATGAGACTTGGCACTCTCAAAAGATAAAGTGAAATTCCTTGCTTCATGGCTGAAGGAAAAGAACTTTACTTCAAAAGAATGTTCTCATTTTCCACTATCGCATGCGCAATTGCAATTTAGCGACATTCTTTAAAGTAGACGGTTCAATGAGTTATGGCAACGATATCAATGGACTTTTTGGAGCTCTCTCACAGGTACACAGACCATCAGAATGGCATTTCTTCATTGATTCTTCAACAAAAAGCCTCAAGATCGTTCTTGAGCCATCCATTCCAATTGTACACTGTCCACCTCAAGGAGACATATGATAATCTGCAGATATTGATCCAGTCTATAATCTATGAGGCCAATTCTGCACCCTGCACGTCCGGGCTGTCCAGACTTGCAGAAAATGGATGTGGCCAATTTGTACCAGATTCTGTAATCGCAGGAGCTGTACATTCCCGCAGTTGCAGAATCAAAGCACTTGGATGGGACGGTGTGCACAGCATTCTTCACTGGTCCATGTCCAAGTGCCTGCCCGTCTCCACTGCACATTGCTCCTGCTGGAGTTCCAATGCCGTGGTGTTCCATTGCCATGACACTTGGATGCTCAGCAGGAGCAAGCAAAGCCCGACAGCGGTCCTGATCTTCTTTCTCTACTGCCCTGCCCTTGGTGGGAGCAGCCAGGGCTGGTATCAAGTGACGGGGGCTTACCTGCAGCTGCTTCATGACTTTGGGGGGGTCTGCATACCCCAATCGCTGCCACACCCAGGACTTATTCCACCTCCGAGATCAAGATGTTTGATGTCCATCTTGAACCCGGAGGACGTTCAGAGTCATGATCAGAATAGGCCCTGTAGTCCGGGTGCTGCGGCCCACCCATGCTCTGCCCACTATCTGCCGCTATTCAGGGGTCAGAATTGGCCCCAAGAGAATTACCTGTGGGATATTTGCAGGGATCTTATGGTTATTGGTATGCTGAAGGACATGCAAGGTGAATTTACCAAATATTGCTCTTTTTTCTACCTCTTGGACAGTTGCGCTGTCAAAGATCATTATGCTGTTCATGACTGGCTTTTAAGAACTGCCTATAATCCAGGAAGCAGCAGTGTGAGTCATGTTTCATTAATCATTCCGGTAAACGCTGCTGCAAAACTGAAAGAAGGTATTTTTGTGGGCCCACAAATCAGACAGATGATGGAGAATGAAGAATTTGAAAAATGACTGGATGCTCTGGAACTTGAAGAGTGGCAAGCCTGTAAGTGGATCTGTGAAAACGTTCTGGGTAATCACAAATTGCCAGATAATGTTGATGGAGTACAGAGGTTACTTGACACATATTGTAACTTGTTTGCCACATGTCATTAAAAATGCACTTCATGAACTCACATCTTCACTTTTTTCTACCAAACTTAGGGGAAAAGTGAGTGAAGAATAAGGTAAGAGGTTTCACCAAGACATTCAGGCCATGGAAAAATGTTACCAAGAATTCTGGGATGAGAGCATGATGGCAGATTACTGCTGGATGTTGTATCATGACAATCCTGACAAACTTCACAGCAGAAAGTCTTCTGTAAAACACTTTCCATGCTTTTCATACATGCAAATATGGCAAATATAGTTATTAGCACATGTGACATCTGACTTTTTCCATGTTTATGATATGCAAGATTTTACAGAAACTTCCATGGATGATAAATCTAAAATTCTACATGCTAGAGAAACCCTAATTACAGATTTAGAATCAGCATGAAAAACTGCTTTAGGAAATCTGATTTCACTTTTGATGAAGAAGAAAAATATTTTTGTGTAAACCAGTGTAATGGATATTGTCCATTGTTGCCAGCCCATCATGAGCTTTTAATCTAACCCTGACTTTCAGACTCCCACCCAACTATAGCTTGTAAGAGATCAGGCTCAGGAATAGTCAGTACATACTTAACAAAAAAAAGGAATAAAATCAGTTGCTAGTTAATGAGATCAGGGTTTGTTTTTCCACATTTACTTTCACACAGTAAAAACTAAAATGTAATCTGTTTAAGACTAAGGGGTATGTTTACTAAACGGCGCTAACATTGCAGTGGCGGTATTATCACGCGATAAGTGACGTTATCGCGCGATAATGGCGCTTTATTGCATAGTAACTTCACTTAACCCGCGATAATGCGCCTGCGGCGTTAAGGCACCCTAACGCCGTGAAATCCGGCCCTAAAGGGCGGAGGAAGGCTTTCCAGAGGGTGGAGAGAGGGGGACAATGGGTGGAGAGTGGGAGGGGAGAGGCTCCATGCACACTAATGCTGTGGAATCCGGGTCTGAAAACTAATGCCAGTGAAACCCTGGCGTTAAGTCACATTTGCAGGAAAGAGAAACCATTTACGTCAGCAATGTACAGCAAAGCCAGGGAAACCTAGAAAAAGTGATAGTTGTGATACATGTGCACGGAACAAAAAGGCACAAAAACACAGAAAATGACCTGAACAAAATTTTAAATCCCCCATAACCAAGCTGGCCAATAGTGATATTAATGAGAAACATAAAGAAACACTACTGAGAAAGCTAAAAAAAAAAAAGATATCATGTCTGGAAGGGTTTATGCTCTGTCCCCCTACAAGGTGAATGATCCCACATTGAAATAGCGCTGATCAGGGTTTTCCCTTTATATTGGGCAGCTTTCTTATGGCGTGCACATGTACCGTAACAGCAGGGTGGGCATGTCGGAAAGGGCAACTGTACAGATGCTGGAAAATGGGATACAGAGGTCTGCAGGCAGCACATGCTGTGGTCCAGCTGGGGCACAGTGTGGACTAGGCAGATGCCTAGGTGGCACATAGGAATGCTGAAACTGTACAGCAGCCAGATAGCAACTGATGAGGGCCCAACATAGGCATGAGTGTGTTTCCCACAGTGTCACAGGGGATAGCACCCAGCAGGTACCCCCAAGGGCACAGAACATTGGCAGGCGGTGGTGGTGGGGAAGCGCGGGCGTCGATGAAGGCACCCCTACCCCAGATCCCACACCATAGGGAGCTGCCTACAGGCACACTGGATGGCCTGAGACTGCGCACCACCAGCACCACCGGCATAATGGCATGTCAGCATGGGGCAGAGGGGGCAGTGGCATCTGCCCACAGCAGACCATGGCCTAGCCCCGTTTAGGTGGTTGCTATGCACTGCAACAGACAGGGTCTGTCTGACAAATAAACATGGTATCCCCAGGGAATGAGCTGTCTCTGTGGCAACAGTGTGGTGCAGTACACACAGCCAGTGTGTTCAGGAGCAGAAGGTCACAAGTTCAAATCCCAGCTGTGTCTCCTGCCAACCCAGTCCCCATATTCTACCCAGTACTAAGCCATGGTAATAACAATAGAACCTTTATTGCAGATAACATAAACATGCCTGAAACGCCTATATTTTACCCTACAGAGCACAGACACCATAAACATGTGCAATACCTAGAGCAGAATTTCCCAAATGCAGTCCTGGAGGGCAAAACCCATTCAGGCGTCATGCTGTCTCTAATAATAATGCTATGCTGCATTTCTATGCGCCGACCCCATGGTATGCAAATATAGCTCATGCATATTCATTAGGGAAAGCATGAAAACCCAAACAGTGTTTGGCCCACCAGGACTGGAGTTGGGAACCTCTGCCCTAGAGCAGCGGCCAACAGGGGCAGAAATACCCGCACTCACAGGCTGCATTATCCAAAGCCTCATGGAGAGGCAGGCTGTTGGGCCCTGCGTGCATCAGCATCTCCCAATACTAACACTTGCATGCCTTAGCAATGCCGACCTAAACCTGGGAATACGTTACACATATATCAAAAGGTTGCAATGATTAATGGCAGATAGCAATTCGTAAGTTAAGCACAATTTGCTGATCGAGCTGCATCATAGCAACCTTTCTGATGTCTGTGGAGTGTGTTTCAGTTGTGGTTTCTGACAGTGTTTACCACCCCGGGGAGTGACCCCAACAGTATTGCGTACCATAGCCATGTCTGCACTGTGCCCATGACTGGTGTGGTGGCCAGGGCTACCAAAAGCCTCTATATTTCCACAATGCTGGCATAGGTGTGGGAGTGTGTGTCTGTCTATCCAGTGTGTGGTGGCTGCCCACACCTTACTCAGCCCACACTGCTTGCATTATGCCAATGTGCATAATGAGGAGCAAAGTACTGTGAGTATAGCCCGGACAGGTTGGCCTGAGCAGGATGCATCTGCACAGGGCATAGGGCAATGGCTGGGACATTGTAGTGCCCAGCCACCACCTGCACGGACAGGGTGGCCACAGCATGTCCTGCTGGGAGGTCACTCTTACCCTGACTGAGCAGTGATCACGGCATGGCTAGGTTCCCCCATAGTGTTATATAGTATTTCTCTCAAGTGATATTTATGGGTTCTCTGTTCTGGGGCCCAATCACATTCGGTGCACACATATCTCCTCCAGGAACATGCACTTTGCACTAGCTAGCAGACTGTCTGCAGTTAGTATATGTATGGCTGGAGACTCACTGTGCTGGCTGCTGGAGAATGTCAAATAGTGGTGGGGGGCAGCTGAGCATTTCCAGGCCTACTGTCTGTCTGCTATTGCTTTATGGATGTGTACAGATCTGCATTGACTGCCCTGTAGGGTGTCTGTTTCCCAGCAGGACTGGGGTTGATGGTCCCCTCTACTGCCACCATTGCAGGAATGTAGAATGTGGATCTGTTGGTGGGAGATCCTATTCCCCACCCTAAGCCACAGAGGGTGGGTTTGGTGGTGGTACCTAATCTGCCTATAGGTCCAAACAACCCCCCCCCTCCTTCACTTAAATCATGTGGTCATGGCACCCACACAGGATATGCACTATTCAGGGTGCATCATAGTCCACAAGGGCTAGATGTGACTGAAAAATACAGATAGACACAGATGTATCCACAGGAACTACCTATCACACACTGGCACTGATGGGGACCTGCAGCATGACCTATCTCAGCTGTGCCAGGTGCTGTGGGCCTGGTGCTGGGCGCCCCACCTCACTCTCAGGGTGAGCACAGTACCCCCACAATGTGACAGTCTGTAGCTAATCTGTGCCAGTGACACACACAGTCAGTTCCCTCTACCAGGCCTTGTTGCTGTGGGGGTGCATACCCCATCTTGTGATCATCTGTAGACTGCTGATTTGCATGTACAGTGCATCATGGGTACGGGTGGGTTAACCCTATCCTGGTAACCACAGCAGACAGTTTGTGTGGTGACCTGCAGTCCTTCTGTAGCCAGCCAGGGGCTTGTTAGTACCTATAGAGATGTAGCCCACTGGCTACTTCACTGCCTGTGGAGCCAGAGGTCATGGGTTTGATCCCACAGTGGTGTCATTTGCTAGGGCTGTCTGAGGCATTTCTTTTTGTAATTTAAATTAGTGCTGCCAGCAAAAACACCCTCACAGTGCTGTAACCTTAAGGTGCCTCATAAGGCACCCTATAAGGCGCCTTATAAGGCACCCTATAGGGAACATTATAAGGTGCCTTGGCAGACAGTGCACTTTATAATGTGCCCTCTGGAGTGCCTTATAGGGTGCCTTAGGCAGCACCTTAGGTTACAGCACTGTGAGGGTGTGTTTGCTGGCAGCACTAATTAACATTAAAAACGGAAATGCCTCAGACAGCACTGATTTAAAGTAAAGGGTAATGCCTCAGACAGCCTTGCCCATTAAGCCCACTGGGGGATTGAGGTCATGAGCCCTGTACCATCAGTCAATGTATTAACCATTATGCTACAGCTCTGTTGCAGTGTTGGTAGGTTAGCATGCCTAATTAAGGCTAATGCACGTTAACGTGCACGGCTCCCTCTATCGCCCGATAATGAGCGCAGCGCACGTTATCGCACGATAACCCGCACTTGCTACCTTAAGACCGGAACGCCCACTCCTTTTATGGCATCCTGCACATTATCGCTGGGCGCACGTTAAGACAGTTTAGTAAACATACCCCTAAGAAGAGAAAATAATTTTTTCACTCAACGCATAATTACACTCTGGAATTTGTTATCGGAGGATGCAGTAAAAGCAGTTAGTGTAGCCGGGTTTAAAAAAGGTTTGAACAAGATTCTGGAGGAAAGGTCTATAAACCATTACTAAAGAGGACCCAGGAAATCCACTACTTACCCCGGGACAAGCACTGTGGAACCTGTGTGTCTTTTTGGGAAACTGCCAGGTACTTGTGATCTAGATTGGCCACGGTTGGAAACAGGATACTGGACATGATGGACCTTGGTCTGACCCAGTATGAGATTTCTTATGTTTTTATGTTGGGGGGGGGGGGGGATTCTGGCTCAGTGATTCTGATAAATACTGTATATTTAAAAAAAAAAGCATAAGCATTTCTCCATAATTCTTTCTTTTTGTGGTTTGCATGTCCACAGCAGGCAGAGCAGTTTTCCAAGGGACATTTAAGATCCATAAAAATTTCTTGTTAAATTGCTTTGCTCTTAACCCCCCCAGCCCATACTGAGCACTAGGGAAGGAACCACAGTCTTCCGAGTGCTGAGATTTCAACACTAAACTACAGCTGCTAAGAAAGATGATTAATGTTTGCAAATACGTGCATTTACCAGCACATTATATGCTGAATGGTTTTATGGAGCTTTTCTGGAGTATTCAGCTAGTGTTGCCATTTTTTTGTCCTTATTTGTTTTAAACAATAAGGATTTCTTCATGAGCTAAGCTTTTCTTATGATTTATATTCTGTGGCATCTTTAAATTCCATTAAAACACAGTCATTTGGTCATTAGAATGATCATAATCTTTTCAGACTCTCTTTAAAAGCTGAATTCTTGTTCTTTATTTAAATATAACACACCATGGTAAGCTACAGAGCTCCAAGTCTAATTTACAGAGGCATCAGATGACAGGGCAGTCATGAAACAGCGCAGGAAGGGGCCCACAGAGGAAGAAGCAACATCTGCTCAGGTACCCAAAATTACTAGCAGTATCCAGAGTGGGTTAAAGTTGTAGTGTGCAAAGCTCAGGGTGAAAAAAACATGTCTTTTGTGTCAAGAAAATACCAAATAAATAAGAGTGGGAAATGTTCAATTTTTTAAAATAATTTACAAGTGAGGTGTTTGATGTGAAATGCTTTCTAGGCAGTGTGAAAGACTGAAGTATTGGTCATTTTGAAGTTATAAATAGATGTCTCATATGGGTCAATATTTGAACACCATGGTGAGTGTTTATTTAAAATGTTGGCCATACTATTTAAATAATCCACATACATTTAGTGCTGCTTTCTGGATAAGTGGCAGCACTGAATATACATGGACAACGAGTGGCTATATTTAGCTAGTATATGGATAGCTGAGCAGTTTAAATTAGAGCAGGTTTTGCTAACTTAAACTGGGTAGTGCGGTAGGGACCAAATATCGCTGCTATCTGCATACATGGATGGACTACTTTGTTCCTTGATCTTGAGAAGCAAATGTTTCAAATTGTTTTCACATTCAGACAGTATTATGGTTTCATCAGCATATCGAAGGTTGTTGATGAGTCTTCCATCAATCTTCACTCCTTGGTTGTCTTCATACAGTCCTGCTTCTCTGATGATTTGTTCATTAAAGAGGTAGGGGAAATTAAAGAGGTAGGGGAAAAGTATGCAGCCTTGTCATACACCTTTGCTGATTTTAAACCATTCTGTTTCTTCTCGTTCCATTCAAACTGTTGCTTCTTGATCAATGTAAAGGTTGTGCAAGAGAACGATCAGGTGTTCTGGTATACCCATGCCTCTTAATATAGCCCAGAGTTTCTCATGGTTTACACAGTCAAAAGTCTTGCTATAGTCAATAAAACACATATAGATATTCTTTTGATATTCTTTTGTCTTTCTAAGAATCCATCTCACATCCACAATGATGTCTCTTATTCCTTGTCCTTTCCTGAACTCTGTTTGCACTTTCTTTCCAGCTAAGGTTATGCTCTCTGCTAGATGATCTAGAGTAGAATCTTGCTGGCATGTGGGTTCAGAGCGATTTTACAATAATTTCCACAGTCACCTTTCCATAATGTTGTCTTACAAATTTCCTGGCAGAGCTTTAAGTATACAGCTGCATCGGATTGCTGTAATACTTCAATGGGAATGCCATCAATGCCTGGTGCTTTGTTCTTTGATAATGCTTTCAATGCTGCTTCAACTTCTTCTTTCATCACCAATGATTTCTGATTATAAGGTACAAGCTGAAACAGCTGTTGGTCCACTTGATCTTTATGGTATAATGACTGTATATTCTTCCTGCCTTTTCTTGATCTGCTCAGCATCATTCAATAATGATCTTTGAGCATCTTGTGACATTCCAGTTCGAGGCTGAAAATTTCTCTTTAACTCATGCAGCTTTAGGAAAGCCGATTTTGTTCTTCCCCTAATAGTTTCTGGTTCTATTTCCTTGTATGCGTCATTGTAGTACTTCTGCTTTTCTCGAATTGCTGCACATTAGAAATCTGAGTTCTGTGATTGTCTCTCTTTCTCCTCTGGCTTTAGCTTCTCTGCATTTCTGGGCAATTTTCTTCATTCATCCACTATGGTCTTTTTTGCTATTTCACTTTTTGAAGAGACTTCTCACTTTCTTGATGTCATCCCATAACTCTTTCTGGTGCTCTGCCATTTGTATCCAAAGCAGCAAATTGATTTTGCAGGCAACCTTTACAATCCTGGTGGTATATTCTCAAAGTTATATTCTGGTACATTCTTGAATGGCTTGCTCTTTTTCAGCTTTAGCTTGAGTTTGCATACTAGTAGTTGATGATCTGTACCACAGTCAGCTCCAGTTTTTGTCTTTGTTGTTGTTATTGAGCTTTTCTTCCAAACATAGTCCAAGTCAAAATAAATTCACTAGAACAGTCATTCGTATATTCAGTCAAATATGATAGGTCATCAGCAGACTCAAATTAATGGTCAAAAGAAACAGTAAATCACAAAGCATTTAAGTCTGACACAATATTGTGTTTAGACTTATCTGCATCAGGGATCTTGTGTCAAAAATCCATCAAACTTCTACAGCTATAAGACATCCTCTAGATCCATCTTCAAACAGCCACACTTCAGAAAGTCAGTAAGGCACATCCATCTCACAACAACTTCCATCCTTATTCAAGGGAATAAATACAGATGGCAAAAGTAACAGGATTACTTCTACTAATAGGCTTCTGGCCACCAATGTTCCCTCTAATTTTGTAAAGGCTCTGTGCGCAAAAAAATATCTGTGTAGATTTTTAAGCAAAATTACACTTTTGTGCTAAACTAATGATAGCCAAAGTTAATTTATGGGCAGGCCTTTGAATTTTGACTACATAACAGAAGATCATATGTACACTGCATTGCCTATAAACAAATTAAATTAAGATAGATGATTACTAAAAGAAATGGCCACATTTAAATAAAATTACAAACACAATATTATTCAAGTTGATGTTTCACTTTTATTGAAATATCATTGTTTTTTCATGTAACATTAATAAAATACAATGAATTTGCCAGTTCTCAAAGTTTTTCTCTTCGATCTTTCAAAGTTACCTAATCAGAATAAATTTTATTAAGATCCACTGATCCTCCATCTTGAAGGTGGCTCTTAACATGCATCAGCATTTCCAAATGTTCTAACTGTAAACAATTTCTTAATTTCATTTTTAAACTGTTCATTAAGCTAAAAGCACACTCGGAATCTGCATCCAAAGCCAAGAATGTTCCACATATATCCATTAATTTTGCTAAATCTGCTAACTGATCATTCTGAAATGCAAATTTCACCATACCTGGAAAACTGTTTATCAGTTTGCTTCTGATTTCCTCTGTGACTAAGAACTTAAAGTTATTGTACTGCTGAATAATACCATGTTCCTGCTAAAGAAATTCTAACAAAGTCATATAGGGGTATGTTTACTAAACTGCGTTAGTTTGATTCGCGTTAGGAGTCGCGTTAGTGGAAGAAATGCCAAAAAAGGACATGGGCGGTACATCGTTACCGATAACGCGCATTATAAGGCGCCGCGCAGCAACGATCGTTACAGGGCGCGTTACTGTGCGTTAAGCTTAAGAAGGCACGCAGACACCCAACCACAGAAACAGAGCTGTAGCATAATGGTTACTACACAGACTGATGGTGCAAGGACCGTGGGTTTGATCCCCCAGCGTGCCTAATGAATAAGGCTGGCTGAAGCATCATGTGTAACCCATTGAAGGCCTACTATAATATTTTAATCCACATTCTGCAGCCGGGTTAATGTTTGCATATGTCAGGAAAATTGTACCCGTCTTATTCAATATGTTCCAATAGTGACGTTCCCTCTGCCATGGTCATGTATTATATACCATTTGATAGGAATATTTAGGCAGAAGTTTGGATCCTGAAAGTTTTGGGCTTGGCCTGGAAAGGGTTAAGTATTGGGCTGTGAGGAAGTTATTTGTACTTTAATAGTGCTGCCAGCAAACACACCCTCACAGTGGCGTAACCTAAGGTGCCACATAAGGCACCCTAGAAGGCACTCCATAGGGCACATTATAAAGTGTGCTGTCTGCCAAGGTACCCTATAATGTCCCCTATAGGACACCATATAAGGCACCTTATAAGGCACTTTATAGGGCACCGTATAAGGCGCCCTATAGGGTGCCTTATGAGCCACCCTAAGGTGACAGTACCCTGAGGGTGGTTCTGCTGGCAGCACTAATATACAATAAAAATAGACAATGCCTAAGACAGCCCTATTGATGGACCCCACTGTGGGTTTTGAACCCATGACCTCTGGCTCCACGGGCAGTGAAGTAAGCAGTGGGCTAGAGCTGCTAATAAACACCTGGCTGGCTACAGGAGGACTGCATGGCACCACACCCACATTCTGCTGTGGTTACCAGGATAGGGTCAACCCATCCGTACCCAGGATGCCCAGCACATGTAAATCAGCACTCTACAGATGATCACAAGATGGGGTATGCACCCCACAGCACCTCAGCCTGGTAGGCAGTGCCGACGGTGTGTGTTAGTGGCACAGAGTAGCTACAGACCGTCACAGTGTGCGGGTCCTGTGCTCACCCTGAGGGAGAGGTATGGTGCCCAGCACCATTCTCACAGCACCTGGCTTTGCTGAGATAGGCTATGTTGCAGGTCCCCATCAGTGCCAATGTGTGATAGGTAGTCCTTCCAAACACCCCTAGGATATGCCTGTGTTCATCTGTATGTCACATCTAGCCCTTGTGGACTATGATGCACCCAGAAAAGTGCATACCCTGTGTGGGTGCCATGGTCACATGATGTAAGTGAATGGGGGTGTTGGGACTCACAGGAAGATTACATACCACCACCCAACGCACCCTCTGGGGCGGGGACAGGATCTCCCGCCAACAGATCCACTTTCTACCCCCCCCCCCCCCCTGCAATGGTGGCAGTAGAGGGGACCATCACCCCAGACCTGCTAGGAATCAAACACCCTACAGGGCAGGCAATGCAGAGCTGTACCCATCCATAAAGCAATAGCAGACAGAAGCCCTGGAAATGCACAGCTGTGCCACCACCACCGCCACCCCCACCCGACATTCTCCAGCAGCAAGCCTCCAGCCGCTGCACCCTGCAAGGTATTCCAGCAACACACATACTAGCTGCAAACAGTCTGCTAGCTAGTCCATAATGCATGGTCCCGGAGGAGATGCATATAACCAAAACTGGGAGGTCAGCATACACACCAAGCAGATAAGTCAGTGATCGGGCCCCAAAAGGAAACCCATAAAAATCACATGAGAAAAATACCATGCAGCACTATGGGGGAACCTAGCCATGCCGTGGTCACTGCTCAGTCAGGGTGAGAGTGACCTCCCAGCAGGATATGCTGTGGCCACTCTGTCCGTGCAGGTGGTACCGGGCACTACAATGTCCGAGCCATTGCCCTATGCCCTGTGCAGATGCGGCCAGGCTAGGCCACCCTATCCAAGCTATTCCCACGGTACCTTGCTCCTCATTATGCACATTGGCAGGCCAATACTGGCAACAGTGCTAGCAGTGTGGGCTGTGGAGGGTGTTGGCAGCCACCACACACTGGATAGACAGACACACACTCCCCACACCTATGCCAGCATTGTGCGACTATAGAGGTGTTGGGCAGCCCAGGCCACCACACCAGTCCTGGGCACAGTGCAGGCATGGCTATGGTACACAATACTGTAGGAGTCACTCCCCAGGTTGTCAGACACAAGACCTGTAGCACACTCCATAGACATCAGAAAGGTTGCTATGATGCAGCTCACTCAGAAATTGTACTTAACCTAGGAATTGCTATCTGCCAGTAATCATAGCAACCTTTTGATAGATGTGTACCATATTTCCAGGTTTAGGGTGGCATTACTAAGGTATGCAAGTGCTAGTGTTGGGAGATGCACGCAGAGCCCAAAGTCCTGCCTCTCCAGGTGGCTTTGGATAATGGGGCCTGTGGGTGCGGGTGTGTCTGCCCCTGTTGGCTGCTGCTTTACGGCAGAGGTTCCCAACTCCAGTCCTGCGGTGCCAAACACTGTTCGGGTTTTCATGCTGTCCCTCATGAATATGCATGAGATACATCTGCATACCATGGGGGTGGCACATAGAAATGCAGCACAGGCATCTTTATCAGAGGCAGCATGGAACCGGAATGGTGTTTGGCCCTCCAGGACTGCATTTGGGAGGCTCTGCTCTAGATAATGTGCATGTTTATGGTGTCTGTGCTCTGTAGGGTAAAATGTAGGTGTTTTGGGCATGTTTACGTCATCTGCAAGAAAGGTTCTGTCTGTATTAGCACATTATAGTAGTGGGTAAAATATGAGGACTGGGTTGGCGGAAACCACAGCTGGGACTTGAATCTGTGACCTTCTGCTTCTGAATACACTGTTTTTGTGCACTGCACCACCATGTTATCACAGAGATAGTGCATTCCCTGGTGATACCATGACTGTTGGTCAGACAGGGCCTGTCTGTTGCAGTGCATTGCACCCACCTACACAGGGCTAGGCCACGGTCTGCTCTGGCCAGTTGCCACTGCCCCCTCCACCACCAGTATGCCTCAGCCACCATGCTGACATGCCCTTCTGCTGGTGGAGCTGGTGGTGCGCAGTCTCAGGCCATCCAGTGTGCAGGTAGGCAGCTGCCTATGGTGCGGGTTCTGGGGTAGGGGTGCCTGCATAGACGTCCATGCTCCCCCCCAGCCCCGCCTGCCAATGTTCCGTGCCCTTGGGGGTAGCTGTTGGGTACTATCCCCTGTGACACTTTGGGAAACACACTCGTGCCCATGTTGGGCCTTCAGCAGTTGCTGTCTGGCTGCTCCGCTGTTTCAGCATTCGTATGGGCCACCTAGGCATCACCCTAGTCTGCACTGTGGCCCAGCTCCACCACAGCATGTGCCGCCTGCTGCCCTCTGTATCCCCTTCTCCGGCATCTGTCCAGTTGCCGTTCCGACATGCCCGCCCTGATGTTGCGGGACATGTCCGATGGTGGGGAAAACCCTGAGCAGCGCTATTTCACTGTGGGCTCATTCACCTTGTATGGGGACGGAGTATAGACCCTTCCACGATTTATATCTGTTCTATGGAGCTTACTCGGGGGGGGGGAGGGGTTGATGTTTCTCATTGATACCACTATTGGCCAGCTTGGTTATTGTTTTTTTCCAGTTTGTTGGGGTCATTTTCAGTGTTTCTGTGCCCTTTTGTTCTGTGCACATGTATCACACTTATCACTTTTTTTTTGTTTCCCTGCCTGGGCTGTACATTGCTGACACTTAAATGGTTTCTCTCCCCTGTAATGTGCATTTAACGGCAGGTTTTCATTCGCGTTGGAATTCAGCTCTGAAAATCAGCACGTTAGTGTGAGGGGAGCCTCTCCCCGCCCACTCTCCGCTCACTGACCCCTTCTCTCCGCCCTCTCTCCACCTTCTGCGGTGTTTTACCGCACCGCGGAGCATTACGATCGTTAGCGCATCATAACGCGCGTTATGTAATGTTAATGATCGTTAGCGCATCATAACGTGCGTTATGATGCGCTAACAATCGTTAATGTTACATAACACGCGCTATGTACGATTATCGCAGTTTAGTAAACATACCCCATAGTCCATTGTGCTATTGCTGTAGAGTCAAAAGCAGAGCATTCCTCAATTTCATTTTCGGGAAATCCTTTACCCAAATGCAAACATAGAATATTAATGAAAGTTAATATGGAATTGCTGGTTGTTTAGCTTTCTAGAACAGTACTTTGTAATAGCATCATTATCCTTGTTTTCTTCAAAATATTCTAATATGGGATCATAATTTCAAATAATTGCTTGAAGTGCAAAATGTCTAGATAACCAGCACACTTCATTCAGAGGTCTGAAAGCAACCGAATCACATTTAGAAGCATCCACTATTTCTTGAAATTTGCATCTTTTAGTAGAAGACCAACAGAACAGATTGTTCTCATAAAAGTTTCACCTTTCATCAATTTTATCTCTTTCCATGATTCACAAATCCCCAAATCTTCCCAATGTGCAATACAATGTTGCTGTACTAGATGTAGAACATCATTTTTCAGCAGTGCTGCAACACCATTTACTGTGCCCAACATAACAGAGGCACCGTCTGAACTGCTGTTATGTTGTTAAGTGCCATCGAGTCGGTGTCGACACCTAGCGACCATCTGGATAGTTGATCTAACCTTGTGGTATCCATACCTGCTGTTATTGTATCAATTCATCTCATTTCCGGCCTTCCTCTTTTATGATGACTTTCTACCTTGCTAAGCATTATGTCTTTCTCCAATGATCTCTCTCTTTGCATGATATGTCCAAAGTATGACAGTCAAAGTAGTGTCATCCTAGCTTCTAAGAAAAGCTTAGGAGTCATCTCCTCTAGTACTGACTGGTTTGTTCTTCGGGCAGTCCACAGTATACATGGTATTCGTCAATAGCACCATAACTCAAAAGGCATCAATTTTCTTCCTGCCTATCTTTTTCACTGTCCAACTTTCGCATCCATATGGCGTTATTGAAAATACCATGGCCTGGACAAATTAGATCTTTGTATGGAGAGAGATATCTCTGCTCTAGAGGATCTTGTCTAGGTCCTTCATAGTCATTCTACCAAGAGCAATATGTCCTCTGATTTCTTGACTACTAAACCTTTCTTTATTGATTGTTGATCCAAGTAAGTTAAAGCTGTCAACTCTTTAAATTTCTTCTCCATCAATGATGAACTTATTGATTTTGCCAGTTGTCAGGATCTTTGTCTTCTTAACGTTTAAGACTATATTGTTCCTTGATCTTGAGAAACAAATGTTTCAAATCGTCTTCACTTTCAGCCAGTAATGTGATATCATCAGCATAGTGAAGGTTGTTGATGAGTCTTCCACCAATCTTCACACGTCGGTTGTCTTCATAGAGTCCTGCTTCTCTGATGATTTGTTCTGCATATAAATTAAAGAGGTAGGGGGATAGTATGCAGCCTTGTTGTACACCTTTGCTGATTTTAAACCATTCTGTTTCTCCTAGTTCCATTCAAACTGATGCTTTTTGTGGAAGAGAACAATCAGGTGTTCTGGTATACCCATGCTTCTAAATGTGACCCAGAGTTTCTCATGGTTTACACAGTCAAAAGCCTTGCTGTAGTCAATAAAACTCATATAGATATCCTTTTGGTATTCTTTTGTCTTTTCAAGGATCCATCCCACATCCTCGATAATGTCTCTCGTTCCTCGTCCTTTCCTGAACCCTGCTTGCACTTCTCGTTCCAGGTATGGTCGTAGTCTCTGCTGAATGATCTTGAGTAGTACTTGCTGGCATGTGGGATCAGAGCGATTGTGCGATAATTTCCACAGTCAGTCAGGTCACCTTTCTTCAGTATTGGTATAAACACAGATCTTTTCCAGTCAGTTGGCCATGAATTTGTCTACCAAATGTCCTGGCAGAGCCTTTTAAGTATGGTAGCAGCTTCATCGAATTGCTGTAATTCTTCAATGGTTATGCCATCAATGCCCATTGCTTTGTTCTTTCTTCAGGCTTTCAATGCTGCTTCTACTTCTTCTTTCATCACCAATGGTTCCTGATCATAAGGTACAGGTTGTAACGGCTATTGGTTCACTTGATCTTTATGGTATAATGACTGTATGTTCTTTCCACCTTTTTTTGATCTTCTCAGCATCATTCAACATGGATCCTTGAGTGTCATGTAGCATTCCAATTCAAGGCTGGAATTTTTTCTTTAACTCTCGTAGCTTTAAAAAAGCCAATCTTGTTCTTCCTCTAATAGCTTCTGATTCTATTTCCTTGCATGTGTCATTGTAGTACATCTCCTTGTCTTGTCTGGCTGCATGTTGGAAATCTCTGTTGAGTTCTGCAATTGCTTCTCTTTGTCCACTGATTTTAGCTTCTCTGCGTTTCTGGACAATTTTCAGAGTTTCTTCAGTCATCAGTTTTGGTCGTTTTTGCTTTTTCACCTTATGTAGAGACTTACCGCTTTCTTCCAATACAACCTTCTTGATGTCATCCCATAACTCTTCTGGAACTATAAGAACATAAGATATGCCATACTGGGTCAGACCAAGGTCCATCAAGCCCAGTATCCTGTTTCCAACAGTGGCCAATCTAGGTCATACGTACCTAGCAGTTTCCCCAAAAGACACAGGTTGCGCAATGCTTGTACTGGGTCAAGCATTGATATCCTGGGTCCCTTCTTAATAATGGTTTATGGACCTTTCCTCCAGGAAATTGTCCAAACCTTTTTTAAACCCAGCTACACTAACAGCCTTTACTACATCCTCCGGTAACAAATTCCAGAGTTTGATTACACGTTGAGTGAAAAAATATTTTCTTTTATTAGTCTTAAATAGTTTACCCTGTAGCTTCATTGCATGTCCCCTAGTCTTTCTATATTCTGATAACGTAAACAATCAATCTACATTTACCCGTTCCACTCTGTTCATTAATTTATAGGCTTCTACCATATCTCCCCTCAGCCCTCTCCTTCCATCCCCTTTACCATTTTGGTGACTCTTCTCTGAATCTTTTCTAATAACGCTATATCCTTTTTAAGATACGGCGACCAGAGTTGCACACAATATTCAAGGTGCGGTCTCACCATGGAACGGTATAGAGGCATTATAATATCTTTTGTTTTATTTTCCATTCCTTTCCTTATGATACCTAGCATTCTATTTGCTCTCTTGGCCGCCGCTGCACACTGTGCCGAGGGTTTTAACATGTTATCCACAATGACGCCTAAATCTTTTTCCTGGGTAGTGGTTCCTAATGTGGAACCTTGCATTGTGGAACCATAGTTTGGGTTGTTCTTCCCTAGGTGCATAACTTTGCACTTGTCCACATTAAATTTCATCTGCCATTTTGATGCCCAGTCTTCCAATTTATCAAGATCCTCTTGCAATTTTCCACAATCCTCTTGGGTTTTAACAACTTTAAATAATTTTGTGTCATCTGCAAATTTGATAACCTCACTCGTTATCCTAAGATATGCAAGTGCTAGTATTGGGAGATGCACGCAGGGCCCAACATCCTGCCTCTCCTGGAGGCTTCGGTTAATGGGGCCTGTGGGTGTGGGTGTTTCTGCCCCTGTTAGCCGCTGCTCTAGGGCAGGGGTTCCCAACTCCGGTCCTGGTGGGCCACACACTGTATGGGTTTTCATACTGTCCCTTATGAATATGCATGGCAGATATCTGCATACCATGGGGACGGCGCATGAAAATGCAGCACAGGCATCTTTATTAGCGACAGCATGGAACCTGAATGGTGTTTGACCCTCCAGGACTGCATTTGGGAGACTCTGCTGTAGGTAATGCACATGTTTATGGTGTCTATGCACTGTAGGGTAAAATGTGGGTATCCCAGGCATGTTTCTGTTATCTGCAATAAAGGTTCTGTCTGTATTAGCACGGTTTATTACTGGGTAAAATATGGGGACAGGGTTGGTAGGAACCACAGCTGGGACTTGAACCTGTGACCTTCTGCTTCTGAGCACACTGGCTGTGGGTACTGCACCACCATGTTGCCACAGGGGCAGTTTGTTCCCTGGAGATACCATGACTGTTTGTCAGACGGAGCCTGTCTGTTGCAGTGCATGGCACCCACCTAAACGGGGCTAGGCCATGGTCTGCTGTGGCCAGATGCCATTGCCCCCTCCGCCACCAGCACCCCTCCGCCACCATGCTGCCATGTCCATATATCGGAGACAGCATGAGACTTGAATGATTTTTGGTCCTCCGTGACTGCATTTGGGAAACTCTGCTGTAGGTAATGCGCTTGTTTATGGTGTCTGTGCTCTGTAGGGTAAAATGTGGGTGTCCCAGGCATGTTTCTGTTATCTGCAATAAAGGTTCTGTCTGACAAACAGTCATGGTATCTCCAGGGAACAAACTGTCCATGTGGCATCATGGTGGTGCAGTACACACAGCCAGTGTGCTCAGGAGCAGAAGGTCACAGGTTCAACTCCCAGCTGTGGTTCCTGCCAACCCTGTCCCCAAATTTTACCCAGTAATAAACCATGCTAATACAGACAGGACCTTTATTGCAGATAACAGAAACATGCCTGGGATACCCACATTTTACCCTACAGTGCATAGACACCATAAACCTGTGCATTACCTACAGCAGAGTCTCCCAAATGCAGTCCTGAAGGTTCAAACACCATTCAGGTTCCATGCTGTCACTAATAAAGATGCCTGTGCTGCATTTTTATGCGCCGTCCCCATGGTATGCAGATATCTGCCATGCATATTCATAAGGGACAGTATGAAAACCCGTACAGTGTGTGGCCCACCAGGACCGGAGTTGGGAACCCCTGCCCTAGAGCAGCGGCTAACAGGGGCAGAAACACCCACACCCACAGGCCCCATGAACCGAAGCCTCCAGGAGAGGCAGGATGTTGGGCCCTGCGTGCATCTCCCAATACTAGCACTTGCATATCTTAGGAATGCCACCCTAAACCTGGGAATACGGTACACAGCTATCAAAAGGTTGCTATGATTACTGGCAGATAGCAATTCCAAAGTTAAGTACAAATTTCTGAGTGAGCTGCATCATAGCAACCTTTCTGATGTCTGTGGAGTGTGCTACAGGTATTGTGTCTGACAGTGTTTACCACCCTGGGGAGTGACCCCAAGAGTATTGCGTACCATAGCCATGCCTGCACTGTGCCCAGGACTGGTGCGGTGGCCAGGGCTGCCAAACACCTCTATAGTTGCACAATGCTGGCATAGGTGTGGGGAGTATGTGTCTGTCTATCCAGTGTGTGGTGGCTGCAAACACCCTCCACAGCCCACACTGCTAGCACTGTTGCCAGTATTGGCCTGCCAATGTGCATAATGAGGAGCAAGGTACTGTGAGAATAGCCTGAATAGGGTGGCCTGGCCTGGATTCATCTGTACAGAGCATAGGGCAATGGCTGGGACATTGTCGTGCCCGGCCACCACCTGCACGGACAGGGTGGCCACAGCATGTCCTGCTGGGAGGTCACTCTCACCCTGACTGTGCAGTGACCACGGCATGGCTGGGTTCCCCCATAGTGCTATACAGTGTTTTTCTTAAGTGATAAATGTGGGTTCTGTTTTCTGGAGCCCAATCACTGACTTATCTGTTTGGTGGGTGTGCTCACATCTTCTCCAGGAACATGCACTATGGGCTAGTTAGCAGACTGTCTGCAGTTAGTATGTGTGTGGCTGGAACACCTTGCAGGGTGCAGCGGCTAGTGACTCACTGTGCTTGCTGCTGGAGAATGTCAGGTGGTAGTGGCAGTGCATTTCCAGGCCTTCTGTCTGTCTGCCATTGCCTTATTTATGGATGTGTATGGATCTGCATTAACTGCCCTGTAGGTTGTCTATTCCCCAGCAGGACTGTGGTTGATGGTCCCCTCTACTGTCACCATTGCAGGGGGGTAGAATGTGGATCTGTTGGTGGGAGATCCTGAGCCACAGAGGGTGGGGGGGGGGGGAAGTGTACATAATCCGCCTCTGGGTCCAAACACCCACTTCCCCTAAATCATGTGACCATGACACTCAAACAGGGTATGCACTATTCTGGGTGCATCATAGCCCACAAGGGCTAGATGTGAAATACAGATGGACACAGGCATATCCTAGGTGTGGCTGCAAGAACTACCTATCCCACACTGGCACTGACAGGGACCTGCAGCATTGCCTATCTCAGCTGAAGCAGGTGCTGTGGACATGGTGCTGGGCACCCCACCTCACCCTCAGGGTGAGCACAGGACCCGCACACTGTGACGGTCTCTAGCTTCTCTGTGCCAGTAACACACACGGTCGGTACCCCCTAGCAGGCTGAGTTGCTGTGGGGGTGCACATGGTCAGTACCCCCTACCAGGCCGAGGTGCTGGGGGGGGGTGCATTCCGCATCTTGTGATCATCTGTAGACTGCTGATCTGCATGTGCAGTGCATCATGGGTATGGGTGGTTTAACCCTATCCTGGTAATCACAGCAGACAGTTTGTGTGGTGACCTGAAGTCCTTCAGTAGCCAGCCAGGGGTTTGTTGTCAGCACTGGAGATGTAGCCCACTGGTTACCTCACTGCCTGTGGAACCAGAGGTCATGGGTTTGATCCCACAGTGGGGTTATTTGGTAGGGCTGTCTGAGACATTTTATTTTTTTAATTTAAATTGGTGCTGCCAGCAAAAACACCCTCACAGTGCTGTCTCCTTACGGTGCCTCATCAGGCACCCTATAAAGTGCCCTATGAGGCACCTTATAAAGCGCCCTATAGGGCGCCCCATAGGGAACATTATAGGGTGCCTTGGCGGTCAGTGCACTTTATAATGTGCCCTCTGGAGTGCCTTATAGGGCGCCTTATGCGGCACCTTAGGTTATGGCCCTGTGAGGGTGTGTTTGCTGGCAGCACTAATTAAAATTACAAAACAAAATGCCTCAGACAGCACTGATTTAAAGTAAAGGGTAATGTCTCAGCCAGCTTTACTCATTAGACCCACAGAGGGATTGAACTCATAAAACCTGCACCATCAGTTAGTATATTAACCATTTTGCTACAGATCTGGATGCCTTATTGGGTACCTTTTCATGCACCTTATAGGGCACCCTGTTGGGCTACTGTCTAGCTACTCTGTGCCAGTAACGCACATGGTCAGTTGCCCCTACCAGGCCGAGGTGCTGTGGGGGTGCATATCCCAGCTTGTGGTCATCTATAGACTGCTGATCTGCATTTGCAGTGCACCATGGGTACGGGTGGGTTAACTCAAATCCTGGTGACCACAGCAGACTGTGTGGTGACCTGAGGTTCTTCAGTAGCCAGCCAGGGGTTTGTTAGTAGCACTAGAGCTGTAGCCCACTAGCTACTTCACTGTCTGTGGAGCTAGAGGTCATGGATTTGATCCCACAGTGGGGTTATTTGGTGGGCTGTCTGAGGCATTTTCTTTTTTTAATTTAAATTGGTTCTGCCAGCAAAAACACCCTCACAGTGCTGTCACCTTACAGTGCCTCATCAGGCACCCTATAAAGCGCCCTCTACGGCGCCCTGTAAAGCTCCCTATAAGGCATCTTATCGGGCGCCCCATGGGGAACATTGTAGGTTGTCTTGGTGGACAGTGCACTTTATAATGTGCCCTCTGGAGTGCCTTATAGGGCGCCTTATGCGGCACCTTAGGTTACGGCCCTGTGAGGGTGTGTTTGCTGGCAGCACTAATTAAAATTGTATAATGTATAATGTATAGAGTATAATGTATAATGTATAATGTAATTGTATAATGTATAATGTATAGAGTTAAGAATTGTACATAGTTTCCCCCAGTTACTTCCAAGTTGATCTCCCTGTTTATTGTAAATACAACTCAAAGTTCCTTGTGTTGTATAGTTGATGTTAAATGTAAACCGCTCTGATCTAAAATAGAGCGGTATAGAAGAACTGTTAAATAAAATAAAATAAATAAAAATTAAAATTACAAAACACAATGCTTCAGACAGCACTGATTTAAAGTAAAAGGTAATATCTGAGCCAGCTTTACTCATTAGACCTACAGGGCGATTGAACTTACAATCTCAGCACTATCAGTCAGTGTATTAACCATTGTGCTACAGCTCTGGACACCTTGCTAGACACCTTATCAAATGCCTTATGGGCGCCGTACAGGGCGCCTTGCGTGGTGCTTTACACGGCACTTTTTAACGCTCATTAATTTATGGTGCCTTGTAACGCGCGTTATCGGTAACGATGTACCGCCCATGTCCTTATTTGGGATTTTTGCTTCTACCGCGGATCCTAACGCGAATCACAATACCGCAGTTTAGTAAACATACCCCTATATCAACCGACTCACCTTTGTCCACCTGTTTATTCACACTTTCAAAAAAACATAACAGATTAGTAAGACAAGATCTTCCTTGTCTAAAGCCATGTTGGCTGTCTCCGATTAGGCCATGACAATCTACCTGCTGAGTAACTTTATTCTTTATGATGGTTTCTACCATTTTTCCCGGTACTGACGTGAGGCTCACCGGTCTGAACTAAAGCAGCAATTTTTTCAGGCAGTCTTTAAATTCCAGTGGTATATTCTCAGGGTCATATTTTGCTACATTCATGAGAGGGTTGCTCTTTTTCAACTTTAGCTTGAGTTTGCATACTAGTAGTTAGTGATCTGTCCCACAGTCAGTTCCAGGTTTTGTCTTTGTTGATGTTATCGAGCTTTTCCATCGTTGTCTTCCACAGATGTAGTCAATTTGATTTCTGTACAATCCATTGGGTGAAGTCCATATGTACAGTTAGCACTTGTGTTGCTGGAAGAAGGTGTTTGAGATTAATAGATCATTGGTCTTGCAGAATTCTATCAGTCTTTCTTCGTTTCTGTTGCCAAGTCCATATTTTCCAACCACTTTGCCTTGTTCTTTGTTGCCAACTTCTGCGTTCCAGTCATCCATGACTATTAGGATATTCTGTTTGCATGTTCTGTCAATTTCATAGAACTCATCAGCATCTTCCTCTTCTGCAACTGTTGTTGGGGCATTTACCTGAATAATAGTTGTTTTGATGGGCTTTCTTCATAGCCAAATAGAAATTAAGCATTCACTGACTGCATTGTATTTCATTACAGTTCTTGCAGGTTTCTTCTTAATTATAAACACAATACCATTTCTTCTTTGTCTTTCATATCCAGTATAGTAGACCATATGATCATCAGATGTGAGGTGCCCAAAGCCAGTCCATTTCAGTTCACTGACCCCCCCAACAGATCGAGTTGTACACGTTCCATTTCATTTTTGACCACCTCCAACTTCCCGTGGTTCATGCTTCGTACGTTCCATGTCCAAATATGTAAGACATCTTTGCAACTGCTGACTCTCTTTTCATCCGCAGTTACATCAGAAGATCCAACCACATCATAAATGCTGACTTTACTCTGAGAAGTCTTCAGCTCATCCCCAGTAGCCATTTGAGTGCCTTCCAAACTGGGGGTCTCATCTTCCAGCACTCTAGTGCAATTTGTTTTGTAACTATTCATTAGTTTTTCATGGCAAGATACAGAAATAGATTTGCCAAACCTTTCTTCTGTCTGAACTAACATGACCATTTCATTAAGATCAAGCTTACAGTGCCTTGTGAAAGTATTCATTTCTTCAGTTTTTGTCCTGTCTTGTCACATTACAACCTGGAATGAAAATGGAGGTTCATTTGGATGTTAGGTAATAGACCTAACAATATAGTCCAAATTGGTGAAGTGGAATGACAATAAAATAAATTGTATATATTTTTTAAAAAAGTGAAAACTAGAACATAAGAACATAAGATATGCCATACTGGGTCAGACCAAGGTCCATCAAGCCCAGTATTCTGTTTCCAACAGTGGCCAATCTAGGTCATACGTACCTAGCAGTTTCCCCAAGGGACACAGGTTCCACAATGCTTGTATTGGTTCAAGCATTGATATCCTGGGTCCCTTCTTAATAATGGTTTATGGACCTTTCCTCCAGGAACTTGTCCAAACCTTTTTTAAACCCAGCTACACTAACAGCCTTTACTACATCCTCCGGTAACAAATTCCAGAGTGTATATGTATTTATCCCTTTTGCTATGAAACCCCTAAGTATGATCTGGTCCAACTAATTAACCTCAGAAGTCAGATAATTAGTTGATAAGGATCCACCTGTGTGTAATCAGTGTCACATTTATTTTATTTTATTTAGTGTACACTTATATCCCGCTACTTCCAGCGATCAGCAGCGGCCTTCCAATACAGAAAAAGAGTGGCTGTACTGGCCATAATTTACAATACACAGGATGATTAGTGGAAGAGGTACAGTTCACAGCACACAGAATGATTAGTGGGAATAGTACAGTTCACAGCACACAGGGATAAGGTTTAGACACATTAATATTTACAATTAGTATTTACAAAAGAAGGTACAATTTACACAAGCAGATACATATTCACACATCAGTGAGTCTATTGGTGGCGATCTCATTGCTGACATGATTCATACAATTTGCTTTGTGGATTGAGATTATGTAGTGTTGAAGTGTGACTGGAATAGGTACGTCTTGAGTTGTTTTCTGAAGACCATTAAGTCACTGCACGCTCTTAGATCTACTGGTAGCTTGTTCCAGAGTTGAGGTGCTATGAACGAGAATGCTCGGTTGCTGGTCTGGACATTGACGTGCCTCAAGCGGCCGGGGACCAGTAGGGTGTTGAGGCTCGGGGAACGTCTGCTCCTGTTATTTGTTTGGGCTGACACAAGTGAGCCGAGGTAAGAGGGCGCGATGTTATGGAGGAGCTTGAATGTGGTGACTATGATTTTATACTGTATTCGGGCATTGATTGGGAGCCAATGCAGGTCAATTAAAGTAGGTGTGATGTGATCCTTTAGTCTTGTTCCCGTTATGATTCTAGCTGCCACATTCTGCGCCAACTGGAGGATACTGATGGTCTTTTTAGGGAGCCCTTGAAGTATGGCGTTGCAATAGTCTATGTGAGGAATGATGAGGGCTTGCGCTACGTTGCGGAAGACCGCATGATCTAAGATAGAACGGAGAGGTTGTAAAATCCTTAACTTATGGAAAATGACCCGATTTGTAATTCTAAGATGCTTCTCCATCTTTAAGTTGCAGTCCACTGTCACATGATGTCAGTATAAATATACCTGTTCTGAAAGGCCCCTGATTCTGCAACACCACTAAGCAAGCAACATGAAGACCAAGGAGTTCTCCAAACAGGTCAGAGATAAAGTTGTGGAAAAGTATAGATTAGGGTCGGGTTATTTAAAAAATCCCAAATTCTGAATATTCCATGGAGCACCGTTAAATCCATTATAACAAAATGGAAAAATATGGCACCACTACAAAACTAACAAGAGAAGGCAACCAACCAAAACTCTTAGATCAGGCAAGGAGGACATTAATCAGAGATGCCACAAAGACACCAAGGATAACACTGAAGGAGCTGCAAAGATCCACAGTGGAGATGGGAGTATCTCTCCATGCATACTCCACAGAGCGAGGCTTTATGGAAGAGTAGCCAGAAAAATGCCATCGCTTAAAGAAAGAAATAAGAAAACACATTTGGAGTTTGCACAACAGCATATGGCGGACCTCCCAAATATGGAAGACGGTTCTCTGGTCAGATGAGATGAAAATTGAACTTTTCGGCCATCATGGGAAAAGCCATGTGTGGTGCAAACCCAACACTTCCCATCACCTTGAGAACACCATTCCCACTGTGGGGATGTTTTTCATCGCCAGGGATTGAAGGAACGATAGATGGCACTAAATACAGAGCATTTCTTGAGGAATACCTGTTTCAGTCTGCTAGAGATTTGAGGCTGGGACGAAGGTTCACCTTCCAGCAGGACAATGACCCTAAACATACTGCTAAAGCTACACTGGAGTGGTTTAAAGGGAAGCATCCCACCAAATGAATTTTTATATTCATATTAATTTACTGGCTGATACTTAAAGTAGAGTACTAAGTATTTGTTGACAGCAATGTCTGTGCTTTCATCAGTAGTTAATGTATGATACGTTGCTGATGCAATGTCTGCCATAAGATTATCTTGCACACTGTTGTTTATAATTTTAAGAAATTCAAATGCGTAGTTTTTGCTTCTCCAGTTTTCGGGAATGCTTATGGACTTCGTCATGTGCTCATTAATAACTTGAACAGAGAGCATGTAAATTTTCATCTTAATGGCCAGCAAAGCACTGTCAATAAGAACTTTAATTTCTTTGGGGCTAGAACACTTCCATTCATTACTAATTTTCCTTTTCTCTTTTTTGGCAGGGCTTTCAACTAACATAGTAACCAGTCCTCCTCTTATAAATTATTATAGCACTTATATGAACTGGAAATCGGAACAAATGGCCTTCTGCAATATTTCATTTTAACGGTGCCTATGATTTTGGCAGAAATTTAATTTTTGTGTGCACTATTTTAACCTATGTGTGCAGGTCAGCAAATTGTGTATATGTGCACATGCACACAGCTAAGAAGGAACATTGGAGGCCATCTATACTCACAACAGTACATGTCACTCCCCTTCACCTGACTCAAATCAAAGGCAAACACGCAATAGCTTGACTAAGTCCATTACGCTCCACCATTTGAAGTCAGAAAATCAAAAGTGTTCCTTAAGGTTACGCAAACAATCAGTCATCCCCTCACCAGGCGTTAAACTGCTTGTCAATCACTCTTCAGTGTATAGCAGTAATAGAATTAATTTTAGACACACGGTAATTTTGTGTACCAGAAAAAATGGTAGAAAGCATCACAAAAAAAAAACCATTACTGAACATGTAGATGGTCATGGTTTAATGGGAGACAGCCAACATGGCTTTAGCCAAAGAAGGTCTTATCTTACTAATCTATTATGTTTTTTCAAAGTGTGAATAAACAGGTAGACAAAGGTAAGTCGGTTGATACAGTGTATCTGGATTTTCAGGTCCCTCATGAGAGATGCATGGAGAAACTAAAAAGTCATGGGATAGGAGGCAGTGTACTATTGTGGATCAGGACCTGGTTAAAAGATAGAAAGCAGAGGATAAGGCTAAATGGTCAATTTTCCCAATGGAGTAAGGTGAATAGTGGAATACCCCAGGGATCTGTGCTAGGTCCGCTGCTTTTTAACATTCATAAATGACCTGGAAATGGGAATAACGAGTGAGGTTATCAAATCTGCAGATGGCACAAAATTGTTCAAAGCTGTTAAAACCCAAGAGGATTGTGATAAGGAATGGAATGGAGAATAAAACATACGATATTATAATGCCTCTGTATCGTTCCATGGTGTGACCACATTTTGAATATTGTGTGCAATTCTGGTCACTATATCTTAAAAAGGATATAGCATTATTAGAAAAGGTACAGAGAAGAACCATCAAAATGCTAAAGGGGATGGAAGGATTCCCCTATGAAGAGAGGCTAAAAAGATTAGGACTCGTCAACCTGGAAAAGAGACGGCTGAGGGGAGATATGATAGAGGTTTATGGAGTAGAATGGGTAAACGTAGATTGATTGTTTACACCATCAAAATGTTGAAAGACTAAGGGACATGCAATGAAGCTACAGAGTAACCCATATAAGACTAATAAGAGAAAATATTGTTTCACTCGAAGAGTAATCAAACTCTGGAATTCGTTACCAGATGATGTAGTAAAAGCTGTTAGTGTAACTGGGTTTAAAAAATGTTTGGACAAGTTCCTGGAGGAAAGGTCCATAAAACATTATTAAAGGGGACCCAGGAAATCCACTGCTTGCCCCAATACAACTGTTGTGAAGCTGTGTCTTTTGGAGAAACTGCTAGATACTTGTGACCTAGACCTGTCGCTGTTGGAAACAGGATACTGGGCTGATGGACCTTGGTCTGACACAATATGGCATCTCTTATGTTCTTATGTTCTTAAGTAACCCAATGGAACTGATTCAACTTTGTTAACTTTTTGGCTCTTGCGCTCAGCAAGATGTGAGTGGATCCGTATTTTTGTCTGTCCAACGTATACAAGAAAGCACTAGCATACAATGAAGTAGATAGCATAAGCAGAGTTACAATCAGTGAGGGCGCAATTGACACAGTGTTTGTCTTTAGTATGTGTCCAGAAGCTCTCCGTTACCACATACTGACACCAGTAGCAGTGCTCACAAGTGTAGTGGCAGATTGCAAAGTAGGCCGCTCCAACTGGGAAAATCTAATGAAAAGAATCATGTGACTTTTGTAATCTGCTATTCATTCCTTTAAATCAGGATGGATGTGCCTTGCTGACTTTACGAAGTGTGGCAGTTTGAAGATGGATCCAGTGGATGTCTTATTACTTGTAACTATGCCTTATCTTTATACGCTTATCTCTTTGGAACTCCTTGTCAGGGGAATTAAGATCCATATCTGATATCAAAGACTTCAGGAAAGCGCTGAAGACTCAGCTCTTCAGTGAGAATTTTGGACCTGATATGTTAACCTAGTCTGCATCTGATTATATCTCCTTATTTTATGTTTTTTGTAGCACTCCATGTTAACATTCCCTGTTCAATGTATCCATTTGTGTTTGATGTAAACCGCATTGAATTTAAGAAATGCAGTATAGAAGACCTGTTAAATAAATACTGTAGCAGTTTTATGGATTTTTGACACAAGATCCCTGTTGTAGATAAGTCGAAACACAATAGTGTGTTTGATATAGATGCTTTGTGCTTTATTGTTTGTTTTGACCATTGACTTGAGTCTGCTGATGCCCTACAGTATTTGACTGAATATACAAATGACTGTTCCAGTGAATTTATTTTGACCTGGACTATGTTTGGAAACTATGAAGCTATTTATATATGTGATAGTTTTAGCTTTTACTGGATCAGTGATGAGAAGAGCATTGTCTTGGCTTATTAGCCTTGGTTAAGTTCATTGGCTTGGCATGCTGGAAGCTAATTTGCTGCTTATATTTGAGGTCCATTTAAACCATGTTGATTTTATAAGAGGCATAAATCAGCCTTTTCATTAGTGGAAAAGGTTTAGAAAATTACCTCCATAGTGCCACAGAAAATTCACAGACAGAGGACTTATCCATATAGCAACTTCTGTGGAATAGCTAAACCCTTTTGACTATCAGGTGCACAGTCTCTGTGAAAGCAAAAAGTGTTTAGTCACTGCAGACAAAATGACATCAGTCAAAATGGCAGGGACTCAATAGTAATCATATCTTTTCAAGCCATAAGACGACACGTGAGAAGTGCCATTTATAACAAGACACCTAACTTGTGTGGCAAGTATACACTTAAGAGGGATATGCATTTATTAGAATGCATTTGGTTTGCTAAGGCGCTGTAAAAAACTTAGTGCAAGTAAAGTGATTTAAAGAGTATTAACCTGTGAATTAACACGTACAATCAACTCTGCACCAAAAAGCTTTAATGTGTGTTAAAAATGTTTATTAATGTAAATGTTTCCTATCTTTCTCTCCCACAGAACTCTCTGTGCCAAAACATTCTTTTTCCTTTATGTGTCAGAGCCAATCTGCCAGCCAGGTCTGGAGAACTATACTAATTGCTGATCAAATTTAATTCTTTAAAATATGGCAATGTTTTTTTCTTTACACATACTCAGTCCTTCTCTCCCACATATGCACTCTTTTTCACTGAAACAGTTAGGCTATATCAGGATTAAACAATTCCTGTGAGCAGTACTCAGTTTTAAAACAGTTCACTTTCAAGGTTTCTCTCACTTCACTGGGAGTTTTATACCTTCAGTTCTACTTCTTTATCTTTATCTTTATTGACTTTCTTAATATAATGCACCTTCGGAAACCAGCAGGGTGGTTTACAATGTGTTCAAGACACATAAGGCCAGGCATGGCCAGGAAACAGAAAAGAACAAGTCTTGATAGGAAAGCAGCAAGCACACTAGACAGGAAGAGGACATGAAAGGAGAGAGGGCAAGTGAGAGGAGAGAAGAAACCATCTGGGGAAACTGGGCGGGAGATCATAGACAAGACAGAAAAGATCTGATTTAAGTAGTACTTTAAAATTGGGATAGGACAATTCCAGACAGAGGGGAGGAGGGAGGGAGTTCCATAAGGATGGTGCTAGGAAGAAAAAGGCAGAGTTGCAGGTGCGTTCCAAATGGGCACCTATGGAAGACGGAAGCTCAAGACAGTTGATGTGAATGGACCGGAGACTGTGAGGCACTGAACAAAACTGCAAAGAGTTGGCCAGATAGTGTGGTGTGTGGGTGTAGATAGCTCTACTTCTCCTTCAGTGCCTGGAGGACTCCAGTGCTCTTGAAAGTATGCCTCACACACTGTAGAACCTTTAAGCAGAACAGTGCTCAAATTAAGCTCTCCAATAGATCAATTCAATTTCTCATTCAGCTTGGTTTTAAAACTGCTTGAATGAATTACACAGCTTCTCCAGCCTAATTCCAGTCACTAAGGAGAAGGTTTCCACAATTAACTTTTAATGTTCTCTTTCAGCTTTCACTCCAGCTTCTTACACATTCGCCAGTAACGAATTCTCACTTACAATTCTGATTCCAATCAAATCCTTTCACACCTTTTCCATACAGAGATTTGCTCAGATACACCTTACCCCATCATAACCCTCTTTGCCAACCTCTAACTAAAACTCCTGCTTCAGTATTATAATTTCCCTGTAAAAGTGTACTTCCACCTAGCTCCTTTTGAAAATAGTGCCCTATTACTAGCTTTATTTCAACTCACAAAGCAATGTTTTAAAACCTCTAACATACATGTGCACACATAAAAGACATATTATAAGCCATTTCCTTTAAAGTTTACTTAGTATCTGCAGTATTTAGTTAAACTACATCAGGGTTTTAGTCTCCTGTGCCTTACAGTCTTGGCTGATTCTTGCCTCTTCATGTGGACATCATAATCTTGCACATAATATATAAAACACTCTACATGCCCACACATTTATGTTTATTACATTTTACTTTCATCGCATGTTCATTTCTTTTATCTTTCTGACACTTTTTTATTTTATCTTTATGGCTGCAGTCACTTCATTTTAATTCATTTTTATTTAGTTTGATTTTTGTTACTGTCCCTTTAAACCTGGCCCTCCTTTCCCCCTCCCCTCCCCCCCTCCCCCCCAGGGTCGAACATGCCCCTCTGACCTGATTCAGGTCAAAACAAACGTTGCAGAGCCTTTATTTTTACTTTTTTATCATTTCTCTGAGTTTACTGCTCCTCTCGGCTGTTCCCCTTCACTACCCGAAGTAGACTCGTGCATGCACAGGCACGTCTGGATTCAGGCCAGCACATTAAAACCTTTAAATTTCAGGAGGCCGAGCATTGGGGCAGCAAGGGGAGCCTAGGGCTTTCCTCGCTGCACCTGCCTGATGTCCAAGAGCCATTTTGAGGCCCCCGGGTGCATCATCACGATCGTAGGGGGACCTGCAGTCATGGAGGCCATGCCCCCAGTAACACCTACGGTGCCACAGGATTGGTGGTGGGGGGGGGGGAACAGCCTCAGACCCTGAAAAAGACATGGCCAGAACCAGGTACCTCTATTGCTCTGCATTGCATTAACTTGAATGCATGAATCAAACTGAAAAAAATCTATGAAAATTGGGAAAAATGTCAAATTTTCCTAAAATGAACATACCTAACGCATAGCTTACACCAGTTTTAGATGAAGAAGCATGCACAAATTTTCTTTTTGACAATGTCCACACTAAATGCGCATGCACACAGTTGCGCTTGCTTTTTGGTATGCTCAACCATTGCCACATCATCTTGAACACATACGTGTTTTTTATAACACATGTGCCTAAACCCAAACTCCAGATAAGATACACGTATCTTTATCTTTATTATATTGCTTGCTTGACCACCCAGGCTGAAGCGTCAGGGCAGTTTACAAATAATAAAAACTCATAAGCTGCGCTAGAAAGGAGAAAGGAAAGCCAATTCATGACAGGAAAGATAAGATAAGTACAAATAGACTGACTAACATCACACAACCAGATGGGAGAGGGAGGTAGGTCAAAGGCCTTGCAGAAGAGGTGGGATTTTAGGAGGGATTTAAACCGGGGGTAGGAGTGTTCGGAGCGGAGGGAGGCAGGAAGGGAATTCCACAAGGCAGGTCCAAGAAAGAAAAAAGCAGAGTGACGAGTGTGTTCTAGGTTCGCCCAGGCCGGGGATGGAAGGGTCAAGTGGTCATTATGGATAGCACGAAGGGTACGTGAGGGGAGGTGAACCTGGATGAAATCAGCGAGGTACTGAGGCTGGCCATTGTGGATTGTTTTATGGACAGTGGTAAGAAGCTTATACTGGTAACGGAAGACATAAAAAAGCAGAAGTATGTCATTGGCGTAATAATATGCTGAGATTCCTGATTGCTAGACGAGCAAAGTAAGGAGGTGATAGTGCCTCTCTATAAGCCTTTGGTAAGACCTCATTTGGAGTCTGGAGACCACACCTTCAAAAGGATATAAACATGATAGAAGTAATGCAGAAGGTGGCTACTAAAACTGTCAATGGGCTTTATCACAAGGCATATGTGAGCAGACTTAAAGATTTCAATATGTATATTTTCGAAGAAAGGCGGGAGAGGAGAGACATTTAAATACCTTCCGTGGCATAAATGCACAAGAGCCTCTTTCAATTCAAAGAAAAGTCTGAAATGAGATGTCATTTGATGAAGGTGAAAGAGGATAGACTTAGGAATAATTTGAGAAAATATGTCTTTACAGAAAGAGTAGTAGATGCATGGTGGAGGTACTAGAGACAAGGGCTGTATCTGAATTCAAGAAAGCCCGTGGAAAACACAGCATATCTCTAAGGGGAAAAACGGACTTCGAAGCTTATTAGTTGATCTGGAAGGGTAGACTGCATAGGCTGTATGATCTTTATCTGCAGCCATTTTTCTCTGTTTCTATCAAAGCACCAACGCAGACATCCACTTTGGACGTTATTATACCAAATAATAATGGGCCCTTTTATTAAACTGTATTAGCTTTTTGCACTAATGAGCATTTAGTGAGAAAACTATGTGTTGAGTGTAAAACCTCTGTGCTTTCAGGGGTGCGGCAAGCATGTTTGCAGCTATTAACGCATGGATGCATACCCTAATGCATGGCGCAATGACGTGGGCACACTTAACTCCACCTATTGAGGAGTTTCGAGCTATGACCGTGCTAATTTTAACATTGACATTTAGCGCATGATATGTCTGCCCATACTAACTGTAGTGTGCTCACCACACCCACTCTCCACCCCTAACCCTGCTAATTCATCACCTCAACACACGATTGGCAGTTAACGTGCAAATCAGTGTGGTAACAGTCATGCTCGCATGGTAAGAATTACCGCAGCCCTAGTGCACTGATACCATGTATGAAAACATTCATTAACAGCTTAGCGCACTTTCATAAAAGGGTACCTAAATATAGCACATAGCTGGTGGAAACCTAAACACGAACAAATGTGTAAAAAATGGAGGACAAAGACCTCTGTGAGACCATTTTAAAGGTACCACTCCATTCAGTTAAATATGTGGAAATGTATACACCATCATAGGTCTGAAAAAAAACTGCAAAGGGAGGGATGAACCTGGCCAATGCTGGCATTAATGTCCTCTACTGCTATTGGAGGTTATGTTGCTTTTATCAAGATTGAGGACACAACACTTTTTTAATAGAAAGGGGATATATAATTGGCAAACATCACATTATGGAAATTGCAGAGCTTTTTCCAGGCCTATATTGCTATACAGCATGGAGGAATAGCCTAAGGGTTAGAGCATTGGCTTGATAGCCAGGAGACCAGTGTTTGATTCTTACTAGCACCTGTTGGGCAAGTCACTTAAACCCCTATTGCCTCAACAAAAGGCCTGGTAATCTACTTCTAGTTACTCTGCCAAGAAAATCAAGGAGTTGCTGGATTTCCAGGAGTCAGCACTGACTCAAAGGCACACTTTGCATTGGTGTACAAATTTCCAATTATTTGAGTGAAGTGCCACCTTTCAAATGGTTCACTGAGGTATTTTCCGCTCTGCTTTTTAACACATTTGTCTGCATTTAAGTTTCCATTGGCTACAAGTGTTAAATTTAGTACTGGTATAGTACATCTAAAGAGGATGTCTGAGTTGGTGTTTCAGTATTAGCTTCCATAAGAACATAAGATATGCCATAATGGGTTAGGTCCATCAAGACCAGTATCCTGTTTCCAACAGTGGCCAATCCAAGTCAGAAGTACCTTTCAGGTTCCCATCAGATAGATGGACTTTATGCTGCTTATCCCAGGGGTAAGCAGTGGATTTACCAATCTCCTTTAATAATGGTCTATGGAGTTTTCCCCCAGGAACTTGTTCAAACCTCTTTTAAACCCCGATTTTATTACATGCTCCGGCAAGGAGTTCCTGAGTTTCATTACACATTTGAGTGAAAAATATTTTCTCCGGTTTGTTTTAAAACTGTTTCATTGTAGCTTCATTATGTGTCCCCTAGTCTTTCTACTTTTTGAAGGACTAAACAACCGATCTACATCGACGTCTCTTTTATCTGTTCTCTTTATCTAACTCAGTTGTCACAATATATGTTGCATTTTCTATACTTTGAACCTCGCCTGAGTTTAGTGGTTTAGTAATTGCCTAAAAGAAGCCGTATTAGTTTGCTTTGGTTAGAGGTGCTGCTTTTTGGCTTCCTGTGATGCTATCTATGGCACCATCTGACCGGCTCACAGAACTTCTCAGAAATGTTTCAAACTGTGCAGGTCTTTTCAGAATGTTTGCAAAAAAAATGACATGATAATTTTAGTAAAGAACTGCACTTGTTAGTATATCGACAATCACACTTACTAAATCAATATTACAGTTACTTTCCAGGCTAGTGCATTTGTTTGCTTCAATGCAGAGAAACAAAGATTAAGTGGCGCCTCTCAGCATCACTGAGAGCTTAGGGAGAACCATAACATGGCTGAGCTACACCAGAGCTGCAGTGGGGAGGGGGGAGAGAAGAAGGGGTGAGGTGAGAGTCAGTGCAAACAGGATCTGACATGGGCTGAGCATGTAGGTTTGAGATTGGATAACTGGTAGGGATGGTATGAGGAGAGAAGGAGTAAAGGGGTTGGGCTGGAAATCTGAGTGGGTAGTTTGCAGGATGGAGGACAAGGTAGAGGAAGAAGGAAGCATGTTATTCCCACCTTGAGAGCTCTCAGTTGAACATTGGGGAGGGAGGGAGGGTCAGGTGCAGCTGGCAGGATCAAAGGGGTTCAGTCAGAGTACTGGCGGTAGACATGAGAAGGGGAGTGGTAGATATGAAAGTTTGTATGCAACACTACCACGAGTTTCAAGGGTCACAGCTGTGTGGGACAGGGAGAAAGGGAATGCCACAAGGTTCAGTGGTACCTCATAATGGCTAGATTGATACTGACTAGCTGGGTGGCTGCGTGCGACTGTGGCTGAGGGAAGAATGGGTTTTCATGCCAAGTAAGTGAAGTGTCTTATACTGTGAAAACTGACCCAAGAAATGTTTGTTGTATTGTTTTGTTTAAGTGCCACAAGTTTAACTAAAGCTGTTCTTGTTGTTAAGTGCCAACAAGTCGGTGTTGACTCATAGCGACCCTCTGGATAGTTGTCCTAAACTGTGTTCAGTCTTCAGTCAGGCAGTTCATTGCTGACAGAGTGGCACTCATAGCTGCTGTTATTGTATCGATCCATCTCATTGCTGGCCTTCCTCTTTTGCGTTGGCCTTCTACCTTGACAAGCATGATGTCTTTCTCTAATGATCTCTCTCTTCGCATGATGTGTCCAAAGTATTAATGTTGAAGTCTTGTTATCTGAGCTTCTAAAGAAAGCTTAGGTTTGAAATCCTCTAGTACTGACTGGTTCATTCTTCAAGCAGTCCATGGTGTATACAGTATTTGTCGCCAGTACCATAATTCAAAGGCATCGATTTTCTTTCTGTCTATCTTTTTCACTGTCCAACCTTCGCATCCATATGACATTATTGAAAATAACATGGCTTGAATGAATCAAATCTTTGTATGAAGAGAGACATCTCTGCTCTTGAGAATCTTGTCTAATTCTTTCTTAGCCATTCTGCCAAGAGCAATGCATCATCAGATTTCTTGACTGCTTGTTGTTTCTTTATTGATAGTTGATCTAAGTAGGTTAAAGCTGTCCACTATTTTGATTTCTTCTCCATCAACAATGAACTTATTGTTTTTGCCAATTGTCAGGATCTTTGTCTTCTTTACCTTAAGGTGCAGGCCCATTTTAAGATTATGTTCCTTGATCTTGAGAAGCAAATATTTCAGATCATCTTCACTTTCAGCCAGTAATGTGGTATCATCAGCATAGAGAATGTTGTTGATGAGTCTTCCACCAATCTTCACACCTTAGTTGGCTTCATACAGTCCTGCTTCTCTAATGATTTGTTCTGGGTAGGGGGAAAGTCTGCAGCCTCGTTGTACACCTTTGCTGATTTTAAACCATTCTGTTCTGTTCAAACTGTTGCTTCTTGATCAATGTAAAGGTAGTGCAAGAGAACTATCAGGTATTCTGGTATACCCATGCTTCTTAATGTGGCCCAGAGTTTCTCATAGTTTACACAGTCAAAAGCCTTGTAGTCAATAAAACATATATAGATATCCTTTTGGTATTCTTTTGTCTTATCAAGGATCCATCTCACATCTGCAATGATGTTTCTCGTTCCATGCCCTTTCCTGAACCCTGCTTGCACTTCAGGTAGTTCTTGTTCCAACTAGGGTTGTAGTCTGTTGAATAATCTTCAGTAGAATCTTGCTGGCATGTGGGATCAGAGCGAGTGTGCAATAATTTCCACAGTCAGTTGGATCACCTTTCTTTAGTATTGGTATAAACACAGATATTTTCCAGTCAGTTAGCCATGATGCTGTCCTCCAAATTTCCTGGAAAAACCTTGTAAATATGGTAACAGCTGCATCAGATTGCTGTAATACTTCAATGGGAATGGCATCAGTGCCTGGTGCTTTGTTCTTTGATAAGATTTTCAATACTGCTTCGACTTCTTCTTTATCACCAATGGTTCTAGATCATAAGGTACAGGTTGAAACGGCTGTTGGTCCACTTGATCTTTATCATATACAGTAACAACTCTGTATATTCTTTCCACCTTTTCTTGATCTTCTCACCATCATTCAACATGGATCCTTGAGCATCTTGTAACATTCCAATTTCAGGCTGTAATTTTTCCTTTAACTCTTGTAGCTTTAGGTAAGCCGATCTTGTTCTTCCTTTAATAGTTTCTGATTCCATTTTCTTGCATGCATCATTATAGTACTTCTCCTTGTCTTGTCTTGCTGCACGTTGGAAATCTCTGTTGAGTTCTGTGATTGCCTCTCTTTCCTCCTCTTTAGCTTCTCTGCTTTTCTGGGCAAGTTTCACAGTTTCTTCGGTCATCCATTTTGGCTGTTTTTACTTTTTCATCTTTTGTAGAGACTTCTCACTTTCTTCCAACACACCCTTCTTGATGTCATCCCATAAATCTTCTGGAGCTCTGTCAGTGGTGAGTAGGGGCACGGTGGAGGCAGAATCTGACATCGGGGCTGTGAGAGGGAGCTCCGCCTCATCCCCTGCACCTGCCAATCACAGCGAGGCAGCAACGGCCACAAGAACCGCCATTCCAGTGCTGCATCCGCACCTTGTGGGCCCGCGCCTGAGAGCCTCACCAGAGGGCCCTTTGTTTTGGCCCTTAGGCGTAGGACCGTACGGGACCAAGGAAATGGCTGATGTATGTTGATTTGGTTTGATGGTATGTTTTGTGTAGTTAAATGTAATGTAAGGTATGTACTGTATTTCCCTGTGTTTGTTTTGATGTATTGACAATGTGCTGTATGTTTTCTTTACCTTTGTATAACTTGTGCTATATTGACCGCTTTGATTGAAGGAAAAAGCGAGATACAAAACGTGTTAAATAAATAAATAAATAAATTAATTAATTAATTAATTTGTATCTAAAGCAGCAAATCAATTTTGCATGTAGTCTTTAAATTCTGGTAGTATATTTTCAAGGTCATATTTTGCTACATTCATGAATGGCTTCCTCTTTTTGAACTTTAGCTTGAGTTTGCACACTAGTAGTTGGTGATCTGTACCACAGTCAGCTCCAGGTTTTTTCTTTGTTGATGTTATCAAGCTTTTCCATCATTGACTTCCACAGATGTAGTCAATTTGATTTTTGTACAATCCATTGCATGAACTCCATGTGTACAGTTGCCACTTGTATTGCTGGAAGAATGTGTTTAAGATGAAAAGATTGGTCTTGCAGAATTCAATCAGTCTTTCTCCAGCTTCATTTCTGTTGCCAAGTCCATGTTTTCCAACCACTTTGCCTTCTTCTTTGTTGCCAGCTTTTGCATTCCAGTCACCCATGACTATCAGGATATCCTGTTTGCATGTTCTGTCAATTTCAGCTTGTACTTGTTTGCAGAACTCATCAACTTCATCCTCCTCTGCAGCTGTTGTTGGGACATATATTTGAATCATAGTTGTGTTGATGGGCATTCCTCGTAGCTGAACAGAAATTAAGCATTCACCGACTGTATTGTATTTCATTACAGTTCTTGCAAGTTTCTTCTTAATTATAAATGCAACACCATTTCTTCTTTGTCTTTCATTTCCGGGATTGTAGACCATGAGATCATCAGATGCAAAGTGCCCAATGCCAGTCCATTTTAGTTCACTGACACCCAACAGATCGAGCTGTACACGTTCCATTTCATTCTTTACCACCTCCAACTTCCCTTGGCTCATGCTTCATATGTTCCATGTCCCAATATGTAAGACATCATTGCAGCTTCTGACTCTCATTTCATGCACAGCAACATCAGCAGTCAGACGTCCCGAGGGCTATGATCCAACCATATCATGCTTGCTGGCTTTACTTTGAAAAGTCTTCAGCTCCTCCTCAGTACGCAGTTGAGTGCCTTCCAGCACTATAGTGCAATTTGTTTTGTTGTGACTATCCATTGGGTTTTTATGGCAAGATACAGAAGTAGATTGTCAGGCCTTTCTTCCGTGCAGTTTAATTCGAGTGTTGTTGCCATTGTCACAGAAATGTGATCCTCCACTACCAACACTGTCCCTTTCTGCTGCTGGCCAGAGAGGTGGTTTGTCTTGGTCTGGCACCTCAGCTGAGACCTGTACATCTTGGGAGACCCTGCTAGTATTTAAGCTACCGATAGCTTAGCCATCAGCATCACTGATGGACACAAACCCTCACAGCATAACAAGCTGCAAATTAAGTGAAGGGAATAAAGTCGTAGCCATTAATTATTGTCACATCCTGAAGTGTGTATGCAGTGAATTTTATTTGAGATGGGTGTAGTGAGGTGAAAGTGTGAGCGCCTATGTTACAAATAAAAACTTGTTTAAAATGTATTAAATTAGTTCAATTAACAGAAATAACCTTATCTTGTTTCTTTGGGGTTTTTTTTTTACTTATATCTATATTTATCTTACTTTACAATAAGTCACTTCAAATGAGTAGCTTAAAAGTAATGCATAGAAACCAAAAAGCTATTTCTGAGGAAACCCCCAATTTCCTGTATCTCAGTGCCCAGTCTTACACTTCAGTATTTTTGATGGCTTTTTTCTAACATAGATTCAGAACATTGCTTTAATTTCACACATTTGTTCTGTACATTTCTTTCTTGCAGTCACTAATGGCACTGAAGCACAGCACATAAATGGACCTCTTGTCATCCAAACGTCATCCACTGTCTAACTGAGTTATTGACGTGCAGTACCCCCACAACAGCTATTCAAGGCATCTGCTTCTTCTGAACAATGAATCCCAGACACTGTTTTTTAACTCAGCTATAGCCTAACCAGAAATTCAACCTTCCTTCCCACAAGTTTATAGTTTTTCTATACTAACTTTACTCTATGCCTAAGAGTGAAATTAAGAAAGGCTCAGTTTTGTTTCAAGCAAAAGTGGGGAAATTATCTTGCAATCAGTTTGCATCTACAGTTTTGATATAGAACATCATTTGCCCAAGGATTTACATTTAGCAACTTATAAAAAGAAAACAAATTCCACAGGAACAAAACAATTTCAAGTAAAAAGCCTGAACAAAAAGTGCCATGGAACTTATTTATTTATTTTATTTATTTACAGTCTCTTATATACCGCACTATTCATCATCAGCGCGGTTCACATGGAACAAAATGCTCAGTACATATAACACGTATGAGTTTACAGGTAACAGGGTATAAATAACTTGGATAACCGGGGTAACTATTTACAAAACATACTACATGGAATCATATACACAGAAGATACATAGAAAAACCAGCCCACTGTAGGAATGAATATCACACTTCGTGAGTTGTTGATATACCCTAGATTTATCTGGGACTGGTATCAGTGGGTGTTATTGGGCTCTAGGTGACGCCATTGGGTTCTATAAGATATTTGTTGAAGAGGTGGCATTTGAGGGCTTTCCTAAACTGTGTCAGGCTCCTAATAGCCCGGATATCAGGGGTAGTGCGTTCCAGCATATTGGGGCACTGAGACTGAAGGCTCTGTTGGCTGTCGATTTAGTGCAAGTGGTAAGTTCCTTCGGGATTTTGAGGGAGTTTATAGCCATGGATCTCCTTGTTCTATTAGGAGATGTGCTATGGATGAGTGAGGATAAGGATGCCGATGTGAGATTATTGACAGCTTTAAAAGTAATTATCAAGGTCTTGAAAACTATTCTAGCTTGAATAGGGAGCCAATGCAACTGTATCAGCAGGGGCGTAACGTGGTCGTACCTGGAGGCTCCATGGATGACTCTTGCAGCCGCGTTCATGGCTAGCTGAAGCGGGTTTAATGTAGATTGGGGAAGACCTTGTAATATGACGTTGGCATAGTCGAAATGGGGTATAACCAACGCCTGGAAGATTGTCCGGAAATCGGTTGGATCAAGCATGGAACGTAGGTGTCTAAGTGAGCGGATCTTGTAGTAAACTGATCTGACTATGTTACCTATGTGGGCTTTCATGTCTAGGCGTTGATCTAGTGTGACTCCCAAATATCGTATTGAGGATTTAGATTGCAACTCCGCTTCTTTTACTTTAAGATATTTTGGGGGGGTAAAATTGGGATTCCTTGTTATGAAGAGTACTTCAGTTTTCTTATGTTGTATTCTGAGGTTTTGAGACAGGAGCCAGTCAGATATTGCATTGAAGCAACTCGTCAGTGGGGAGAGGTCCAGATGCTCGGTAGAGAAGGGGATGTAAAGCAGGACATCGTCTGCATATAACATGCAGTCAACCTTGAAAGACCGGATGATATTACAAATTGGCTGCATGTAAATATTGAAAAGGAGCGCAGAAAGGGAGGATCCTTGAGGAACTCCTTGGCTTTGGTGGAAAGGTTCAGACTTTATCCCTCCAGAACGAACATGCTGCCATCTTTCGGACAGGTAGGATCTGCACCATTCAAGCGCTTTTCCATTAATGCCTTTGTCAGTCAGACGTCCTAGTAGAAGCTCATGATTTACTGAGTCAAAAGCTGCAGCAATGTCCAGAAAGATGAGTGCAAATCCTTGACGGATGTCGTCGATGCCAGTGATTATTTTGCAGAAGAGGGTGGTAAGGAGGGTTTCCACTCCATGGAATTCCCTAAAACCATGTTGGCAGGGGTCTAATGGTGCAGCGGAGTCAATGTGGTCCTGCAGTTGCTTTTGGGCCTCCTTTTCGATGATTTTCGCGAGTAGTGGAATACTAGATATGGGTCTGTAGGATTCCACCTGTTGGGGGTCAAGCTTGCAGTTTTTTAGCAGAGGTCTGATAGAGGTGTGCTTAAGGGCTGAAGGGAAGGAGCCAGTTGAGAAGGAGAGATTCATTATTTTGGCCAGTACTGAGCTGAAGTGACTGCGAAGCTCCTTGATCCAGAAGGCTGGGCATGGATCGGTCTGAGCAGTACTAGTGTTAAGGGCTGCAATAGTTTCTTCAATTCCTCTCTTGGAGGGGGTGGAAAACATGGTTAGGGTTGTTTGGCAGTTTTGCTCCGTGGTAGAGGCTATAGTAGAGGTTTTGTTAGTCTGACATATCTTGGATTGTAAATAGGTTGCAAAATCTTGTGGGTGTAGCTCAAATGGAGGTCCAGAGGATGGTTCCTTGGATAAAGTCTTGACAAGGTCGAAGAGGTCATGTGGTTTATTAAGTGATCTCATTAAGGTGTCAGAGTAGTACTGCTTCATCGTGTTGGTGATTGTGTTGCGATGTGCAGCCAGATGACAGTTGTATGCTGACAGGTCATTTAAAGAGTGAGATCGGCGCCAGCGTTTCTCCAGTTTCCGTAAGTGGTTAAGTGATGCTTTAAGATCAGCTGAGTACCATGGGGCACTTACTCTTTTACCTGAAGGCCTGTTGGATGTTGTACGTAGGGCAATTGAGCTGAGGCAATTGTTCCATTGAGAAATTAGGTCGTCAAGGTTCTGGGTGGATTCAGAGATGAGTTGCTGCGTTTCAGCCAGGATAAGATCTCTGTTGTAAGGCTTGAAAGATCGAGAGGGTGGTCTTGCGGTGTTGCTTTGGATTTTGTTGGTTTTTGCGTAGGCTTTGTAAGAGGGAATCTGCATGATGATCAGTTTGTGATCTGACCAAGGAACAGAAGTTATGGAGGTTATGGGATCCTGGGCTGGGTTAAGAGAGGTTTGCGGGGCGAATACAAGGTCCAAGATATTTCCCTTATTATGGGTAGAATCATTAACTAGTTGCTTGAAGCCAAGATTTTCCAGGGCATCCAAGAAGGCTGTTGCTTGATGATCTTGCAATGTAGGCAGGTTGAAGTCGCCTAGGATCCAATTTGGGAGGCCTGGGTTATGAGTGTTGGATGCCAGATCAATGATAGCCGAGAGATCATCTGGGGAAGCTGAGGGTGCTCTGTAAAGCAGGTTGATTATGCAGCGTTTGTTGGAGATGGTGACGGTCTCAAGGTAGTTTGTATTGGTGGTGTGCACTGTTCGAAAATGGAGGTCTGTCCTGGTGAGGATGAGCACGCCACCTCCTCTTTTTTCTTGCCTATGACTTGAATGTATGGTGAAATTCTGGAAACTTAGGACCACTTCTTAAATTTAGCAGTTCTTTAATGGCTCTTTTCCTTTGTTTAGACAATTCTCCATCAAATGGAAAAATAAACTGCCCGACTCTAAAATGAATGAAATAAAACATTCACTATTAAAAGACACAAGTGGTTCAAACTGCCATGTTGGAAAGAAACATTTCCCTTAGGAGCCTTTTAACTAATCTGTGATAATGTTACCAAGGGATTTGGCACGTGCTAACAACCCACAATAACTGCTACCATGTATTAAGCTACAGGTCAAGGTGGGACACAACACCTCCCGACCCATAAATGTCCATCAAGGAGTTCCTCAAGGATCCGCACTCTCAGCACTCCTATTTAACATCTACATCCAACCAATCTGCAACATCATGAAAGAGAACAACATTCAATACACAATATATGCAGACGACATCATGATATACACCCCGATATCAATCGAAAACCCAGACTTCTCTAAGATAACAGACTGCCTTACCCAAATGACGAGTTGGTGTCAAAACAACAACCTCGCAATAAACTACAACAAGACCGAAGCTTTAATCATCACTCGGAACCAAAGCTTCATACACCCGCCAAATATCAAGATTCAAAACACTACTATACCAATAAGATCAGAAGTGAGATACCTCGGTGTTACTCTGGACAATAAACTAAACCTCAAGCCACACATAAACAAAACAATCCAAAACGTCTACTACAAGATGCGAATCATCAGGAGACTGAAACCGCTCCTCGCCCCAGAACACTTCCGTACCGTCTGTCAAGCACTGATAACCCCACTACTGGACTTCTGCAATCCGATATACCTTGGACTACCGAAACAAGCCCTCAAACCACTCCAGCTAGCACAAAACACTGCAGCACGAATAATATCCGGTACTGCAAGACAGGAGCACATCACACCTACCTTAAAGGACTTACACTGGCTCCCAATCGGTGCACGCATCAGATACAAAACTATCATAAACATATTCAAGATAAATCAGCACACATCAGCCAACAGCCTGCACACTCTCATACAACCAGACACCAGCACACGTCCTAGAAGAAAACAAACACACAACCGAGTCAGCACCCCAAGTGAATTCAAACACACACGCAAGGACACAACAGACAGAGCACTCTCCATGGCTGCGCCAACAATATGGAAAAAACTACCGGACGATTTGAGGGCAACTACAGACCTCAAAGACTTTAGAAAACAGCTAAAAACCATGCTGTTCATAGAACACTATGGACACATCACATAACCTCAGAGAATGTATAACAGCACATGATACCTCCTAAACACTGTATGTATAGAAAATGTTTTTTGCATCACTGTATATAGCCCATCTTGTACATAGCTCAAACCACTCTAGCGCACAACACAACACACATTGTACATAGCTCAAACCAATCTAGCACACAATACAACACACACTCAACTAAATTTCTCCCTCACTGCATGTTTAACACGCTCACTTTACCCGATTGTTTGCTGTGATACCACCTTGATTAATAAGATAAGGCGGTTTAGAAATACTGTTAAATAAATAAAATAAATAAATAAATTAAGAATAGCGAGCGTGATAAAAATCCCATGCTAACTGCTCTTAGTGCTTTGGGATGGGATTAGGGAGAGTGGACGTGTTGGCTGGTAACAGCGAGCAAATAGGATGACACCATGAGCAAGATGTCATGACTAAGAACAAGAACATAAGATACGCCATACTGGGTCAGACCAAAAGTCCATCAAGCTCAGTATCCTGTTTCCAACAGTGGCCAATCCAGAAATCACAAGCACTTCTCAGGTTACTAAAAGGTAAACAGATTCCATTCTGCTTATCCTAGGGGTAAGCAGTAGATTTCTCCAATCCACTTTAATATTGGTCTATGGATTTTTCCTCCAGGAACATGTTCAAACCTCTTTTAAACCCAGTTACACTAATAGCGTTTACTATATCCTCCGGCAATGAATTCCAGAGTGAAAAAAAGATTTTCTCGGATTAGTTTTAAATGTACCACATTATAGCTTCATTGCGTGTCCACTAGACATTCTACTTTTTGAAGGAGTAAACAACCGATATACATTTACCGGTTCCACTCCACTCATTATTTTATAGATCTCTATCATATCTCCCCTCGGCTGTCCCTTTTCCAAGCTGTAGAGCCCTAACCTTTTAAATCTTTCAATGTAGGAGTATTCTTCCATTCCCTTTATCAGTTTGGTCGCTCTTCTCTGTACCTTTTCTAATTCCACGATACAGTTGTGGTCAGCATCAGGGCCATACCAAGCCATAAATGCATCCTGTGCGGCTTGCACAACTGGCATGCCCCTACCTCCCATTACAGGTTTGTCATTTGCCCCATACATCTCCCCATCTTACCCCCATATCCAGCTGGCTCCCACACACTGTCTGCCCTTGCCCAGCTGTTGCCTCTTCTAGTGTTTGCTTTGGTGGCAGTGGTGCCGCAGCAGCATCCAATTAAAGAAAAAAAAAAAGACACGGGTCTTTTTGAGTCTGTGCTTGCATGCAAGTCTGATCCCACCCTCCCAGAGGAGGGAGGGATCAGTGCAAGTGCGGATTCAGAAAGATCTGCAAGCTTTTCTTTTCAATTGGATAACGCTGTTGCCACCGCTGCTGCCAAATTCTAATCTAATAACCCCCACTCTAACTCATAAATCATCTAACCACTAGAGTGTGTATATGGTAACTAAATCCTATGTATCTATCTTATTTTGTTGGAAGTTTTTGCCATGAGAGGTCTCCCCCTCCTGAAACGTAACTTCCCTTTTAATCAAAACCGCGGTTAATGTTCCACTAATTCTTAATCGTGAAATTATGCACACTATTCAGTGCTACACTACAGTATAAAAGTCTCAATATAGCTCAATAAAGATAGCTTAAATACTCATCTGATTAATGTGTTATCTGGTTCGCTCAAGGGGATCTAAGTAAAATCTCCCTCACAATCTTCGCAGTCAATATCGCCGCTGGTTCACTCAAGGGGATCTATGTAAAATCTCCCTCACAATCTTCGCAGTCAATATCGCCACTGCGATACTACCAGCGGCAATACTGACTGTGAAGATTGTGAGGGAGATTTTACATAGATCCCCTTGAGCGAACCAGTGGAGATATTGACTGCGAAGATTGTGAGGGAGATTTTATCCATAATATCCATGATGATGACCAAATCCATTTCCTGGGTAGTGATGTGGAACATTCCATCATGTGATTGTAGTTTGAGTTATTTGTCCAATTAAATTTCATCTGCCATTTGGAAACCCAGTCTCTCAGTTTCTCAAGGTCCTCTTGCAATTTTTCTCAATCCTCTTGTCTTTTAGCAACTTTAAATAAATTTGTGTTATCTGCAAATTTGATCATTTCACTCACTGTTCCCATTTCCAGATCATTTATGAATGTGCTAAAAAGCAGTGAGCCAAAAATTGGGAAGAGGTGTTGGACATAATATATGAGATGACAGGCTACCGATTAGATAGTAGGCCGGAGGTGTGTCTGTTGCAATATATGGAGGAGGATATCCCAGTGTGGGACAAGGAAGTGTTGCACCACTGTATAGTGGTGGCACGGGGTGAAATTGCTAAATTATGGACAGGAATTCAACCACCAAGGAATAGGGATTTCATCCACAGGGTTGCTGACTTGTGTTTGATGCATAGACTGACAGGACTTAAGAAGGGGAAAGGAGATAAGAATTTAGAGCATTGGAAAAATGTCTTTACTTGGCTTATGTTTATGTTTATTACATTTGATATACCGCTCAAGCCAAAGCATCAGAGCGGTTTACAATATTACATAAAAGTTACAGAAAATATGAAAAGAACGCCATTAATTAGGTAGGACAGAATAAGAGATACAGTGATAGTTAAAGGAATAGAGGAGACAAGAAGAAATGCTCCACATAGCATCCGAAGAGAAAGATACCATACCACCGGGTGTTTAAGCTCCCACTCACAACCTCCGCTGTCGATATTACCCCTCCACCACTCCGATCGCCACAGCAAGCAGAACCAATGTAGCAGCATTTTAAACGGCCCCGCACGGTCCTACGCCTAAGGGCCACGGCAAAGGGCCCTCTGGCGAGGCCCTCAGGCGTGGGCCTGCAAGGCATGGGTGCGCCAGTGGAAGTGACGGTTTTAAAGCCGTTAAAGGCAGCTGGTATGGGCAGGCTGAAAGGAAGGGGGTGAAGCTCCCGCTCACACACCTCCGATGCTGGCTGGCTGCTGCTCTCCCCGTCTCTGCGCCAGTGGAAGTGACGGTTTTAAAGCTGTTAAAGGCAGCTGGTATGGGCAGGCTGAAAGGAAGGGGGTGGTTGGAAACAAATGGAGAGGAAAAGGGGGTTGGTAGCTCAGGTGCGACAATCGTGTAATGTATATATACAAGGGTTGTTCTGGGCATAGAGACCTTGGATAACATTCAGAGAATGATAATTGAGTTGCAGTGTAAAAGGATGTACAGCAATGGATGCTTAATATTTTATTAAGTGATAACGTAAATGGCTACTTACAAAGGGGGGAATAAGAGAAAAAGGGGGAAGGGGGTGTGGTGGGGAACAGTTCAGGATACAATAAATATTGTATTAGAGATAAGGGAGTAAAATAAGTATATAATAATATAAGAGGTAAGGTGGAAAAGTGTACAACACATGATAAGAAATGGCTGTATGTTAACTTGGAAATTTAAAAAACGTTAAATGGAAAAAAAAAAAAAAAACAGTGAGCCCAGCATAGATCCCTGGAGTACTCCACTATTCAACTTTCACCAATGAGAAAATTGGTTATTTATCCCTACCTCCTTTTTCTATATTTTAACCAATTCTCAATCCACAATAGTACATTGCCTCCTATCCCATGACTTTTTAATTTCTTCAAGAATCTCTCATGAGGGACTCTCTTACTGTAAAGGCTTTCTAAAAATCCAGACATACTGTATCAATTGGCTCACCTTTATCTCCGTGTTTATTCACACCTTCAAAAAATATAGCAGATTAGTGAAACAAGACTTTCCTTGGCTAAATCCATGTTGGCTTTGTCCCATTAAACCATGTTCAGTAGTCTTCCGAATCACCCCTGGAATCCGTTTTAGAAATTGTCATTACATTGGTCACTCTTCAATCTTCAGGTACTACAGATAACTTTATGATAGTTCACCGATTATTAAAAGTAGGTTTGCAATCTCATTATTTTAAATTTCTTTATTTATATTTTCCACCAAAATACAAACAAAAGAGAACAACCGAATTGCATCAAATTAAAATACACAATTCTTCTCTGTGACATGTGATATTCAAAGACTAAACACAGCCTGCCCCGCCCCGTCCCTCCCATCATCATGCGATCATCGGGAGCCAAATTAAAAAAAAACAAAAACATAGAACTTCTGTAGTCCTACAAGGCCTGCAAGGGCTATATAAGAGCCAGTATACCACCACAGAAAACATAGGCACAAGTGTGCCACCATGCACATCTGCCAATCTCAGTAGTATGTTTCCAGATGGAAACCACGGGAAAAAAGGCTACTCCCAACATGGAGCTAATTCAAACTGACAGTCCCTTTGTAAGGACAAGATGCCAATTCACAGATTGAAAAATGACCCCAAATCAGGAGAGAGTGGCCCTGAGTCCTAACACCACCCAGTACGATTCTATGCTTAAGTCTAGTAAAACTGAATGTTAGGGCCAGTCCTACATCCCAAATCCCAAGTTGCTCACATCTCTTTGATGAGACTGACACTTTTTCTCCTCTGCGCATTAAAAGTATGCCTACGGCCCCCTCCACCCATCGTGAACCTTACTTTGGCAAAGCCATAGTATTAGGCCAGGCAATCAGGGAGACCCCTCCCCCATCCTCCTATTAAAATCCAAGCTTCCTACGAGCAAATCTAGGCGGTTATTTCTCCATGAAAGCTGAACTAAAGTTCTATCAATTTAACAATGACCTTTACTTATAAGGAACACTGATAGTATTCCTAATATATAATTCACTTTAGGAGGGGAGTGTGTGAGGAGAGGAGTTCCTGCCCAACATGTGCTCCGCATTCAGTGCTTTTTGCTACAGGCACCTGCAGGATTTCCCGGTCCACCGATGCGGCGCCTGGCCCCGACGTCATCTTGGGGGCCTTACATTCCGGCTTGCTCCGCAGTCACGCGATTGTGGTCGTGTTTTGAAGGGGCGAGGTTTAAAGGGGCTTGTCAAGCTCCTTTTGTGCCCCTTCAGCGCTCAAGGAGCTCTAGAGCTGGGGTTCTTGGCATGGGCAAGCATAGAAAACATCTCCTAAATGTGAGTACAGTCAATCCCTCTAAAGCTGTTAAAATCGTTGAGCCTATGGATAGGCATGTTGTGTCTGTGAATACTGTAGATGGGATTGCTGCTGCCAAGTCTTTGCCTCCCTTAGATGTTTCCTCTGCATCATTGGGGGTTTTAAACTCTGCCCCTCTTGCTGATTTGGATTCCATCTGTCCAGTGACTTCTTCTCCTATGATGGAGGAGCAGTCTCAACGAGTGGTTGTATTACCTTTACCCGTCCTCTCTGGGAGCCCTTTGGAACCTGTGGATGTCCCCTTACCACGGGCTCTTCAGGTACCAGTGGATTTTGTGAGGGCCTATCAAGATGGTTTACCTAATTTACCTGTGGACACTCAGAATATTTCTTTATCTGATGTGTGGTCTGTTCTCTCATGAAGTGAGGCTTCCTTAATCTCTGTTGTATCTCAATTCTCAGAGTTCTTGAAAGACTCAGTAGCTAAGATGGCTCAGCATGATTCTCAACTAACAGCGTTAGATAATAGGTGTCAGAAATTGGAAACTCAATGTGTTACTTTGCAGAATTCCTCTTTGTCATTTATTAAAGACAGTCTTATCTTGCAAACCCAACAAGAATCGTTGGAAAATATTTTGAGGGCAACAAATATTAGATGTTTAAATTTTCCTTATGCTCACTTGTTGTCCCCCCAGATATTGTTTGATAAATATTTATCTGAAATCTTAGGGTATCAAGATAACACTAAACCTCATATTAATAAGCTTTATTATTTGCCAGTAGTGGGAATGACTCCAGGTGGTGTTTCTCCGTGAGCCGCTCCTCTTTCATCGTTAGATTCATTAGATGTTTCTGAGTTTATTGAATCTTCTTGTGATGTGATTCCCACTCGGGCCACTCTTATTTTATTTATTTATTTTATTACAAGTTCTTATATACCGCACTATTCGGCATCAGCGCGGTTTACATTATAACATAAAGACCATAACAACAAGCTGTTTGGTTTACATCGAACAGGAGTACAAACTTGGAGAACCGGGGTAAACTATATACAAGAGATAATTACATAGAACAGAATAGAGTCTTAATAATATCAAGAACGGCATGGTGTGTTCATGAGTGGGTCACTTCCTCTGGTTCAATTGCTGGTAGGGTAGTATTGAAGGAAGAGGTGGTATTTGAGTGCCTTCCTGAACTGGAGTAGGTCAGTAATGGCCCTTATGTCGGAGGGTAGAGCGTTCCAGCATTTGGGTACATAGAAACTGAAGGCTCTGTTTGAGGTTGTCATGTTGCACTTTGTCAACGCCTTCGAGGTTGTCAGTAGGTTTACGGCTGATGTTCTTCTGGATCTGTTGGGGGGTACTGTGTGAATCAGATCTGTGAGTGAGGAGGATGAGATACCCTTGATTGCCTTGAATGATAGGACTAGGGTTTTAAAGATGATCCTCCCATGGATGGGGAGCCAGTGAAGCTGTTTAAGAATGGGAGTTACGTGGTCGCTTCTGGAGGCTCCGTAGAGGACTCTTGCTGCGGCATTCATGGCCATCTGTAATGGGCTAAGAGTGGATTGAGGGAGACCTTGTAATATGGCATTTGCAAAGTCGAAGTGTGGCAGGATTAGTGCTTGGTATATGGTTCGGAAGTCATCAGGGTCCAACATGGAGCGCATATGCCTAAGCGAGCGTATTTTGAAGTATACAGCTTTGACTATGTTATTTATGTGATTTTTCATATCCAGACGTTGGTCCAATGTAACTCCAAGGTATCTTATTGTTTCTTTAGCTTGTAGGTCAGCTTCCTTGACACTGACGTGGGCTGGAGGGGTGAAGTTGGGGTCTTTGGAGATGAAGAGCACCTCTGTTTTTTTATGTTGAATGCGAAGGTTTTGTGATTGGAGCCACTCTGAGACCGAATTGAGGCAGTCTACCAACGGTGCCAGGTCTAATTGAGTTGTGGAGAAAGGCATATATAAGAGAATGTCATCTGCGTATATCAAGCAGTTGACTTTGAAAGATCTTATGATGTCGCAGATGGGCTGCATTTATATGTTAAATAGTAGGGAAGACAATGAGGAACCTTGAGGCACACCTTGCTTTTGATGGAAGCGTTTTGACTCTTCTGTACCGGACTTCACATATTGCCATCTACCATCCAGGTAAGAGTTGCACCATTCTAATGCACTGTTGCAGATACCTTTCTCTTTCAGTCGTCCGAGGAGAATTTCGTGGCTTACTGAGTCGAACGCCGCAGCGATGTCTAAGAAGACGAGTACAAATCCTTGTCGGATGTTGTTAATGCCTGTGATAATGTCGTTGAATAGGTTCGTGAGAAGGGTCTCGACCCCATGATATTCTCTGAACCCATGTTGGCAGTGATCTAGGGGCGCTGTGGTGTCTATATGATCTTGGATTTGCCGTTGTGCCTCCTTCTCAATTATCTTGGCTAAGAGGGGAATGCTAGCTATAGGCCTATAAGATTCGACCTTTTGCGGGTCTAGCTTGGGGTTTTTCAAAAGTGGCCTGATGGAAGTCTGCTTGAGTGCTGCAGGGAAGTACCCTGTTGTGAATGAGAGGTTCATTAGATTTGCAATGAAGGGGCTGAACGCACAACGTAGCTCCTTAATCCAAAAAGCTGGGCATGGGTCCGTTTGTGCAGTGGAGGTATTGAGAGATGCTATGGTGTCCTCGATGCATTTAGTGGATGGTGTAGAGAAGTTATTTAGTGGGGTTGCATTCGTTGGTTCTTGGAACGGGACTGTTGACACCTTGTTAGTTTGCACTATCTTGGATTGCATGTAGTCAGCGAATTTCTGTGGATGAATCTCACTGTGTTGTTCGGGAGAAGGTTCCTTTGAGAGGGATTTGACCAGGTTGAAGAGGTCACGTGGTTTATTCAGTGATCTCTTTAGGGTGTCTGTGTGATATTGTTTCATTGTGGTTGTGATTGCTTCACGGTGTGTGGAGAGGTGAGTACGGTAGGCGGTCTGATCTTCAGTGGAAAGTGATCTGCGCCAGCGGCGTTCCAGTCTGCGGAGTTGAGTCAGAGAGGCTCGCAATTCAGGAGAGAACCATGGGGCGGTGCTTCTTTTTCTCCTCTTTGTGTTATTGGAAATTGGAGGTTGTCTCTTGTCTCTTGTCTCTTTTACCTCTGAGGTAGATAAACAAACAGTTATGCGTTTGTTTTTCAAAATAAAATGCTGAATTCTGTGGGGGAAAAATTAATATTTTTCCAGACGTCTCAAAGCAAACTTAGCTTAGACGCAAGGCTTTTTTGTTGCTAAAGCCACACGTTCTAGCACTTGGTGCGTCCTTTTTCCTTAAGTTTCCCTGTAAATGTTTGGTTACATTAGGTGGTACCAAGTATGTTTTCGCTGAGGCTTCATCTCTAGAATCGTTTATTATAAATCATGTTCCACAGGTATAATGTAATTTATATTTTTTCACTCAATGTGTAATCAAACTCTGGAATTTGTTACCGGAGGATGTAGTAAAGGCTGTTAGTGTAGCTGGGTTTAAAAAAGGTTTGGACAAGTTCCTGGAGGAAAGGTCCATAAATCATTATTAAGAAGGGACCCAGGATATCAATGCTTGACCCAGTACAAGCATTGCGGAACCTGTGTCTTTTGAGGAAACTGCCAGGTACATATGACCTAGATTGGCCACTGTTGGAAACAGGATACTGGGCTTGATGGACCTTGGTCTGACCCAGTATGGCATATCTTATGTTCTTATGTATATCACAATGTATATCATTTTGTTTTATAAATCAGTAAGTTGAAATAATTAGAGTTTTGTATACATTTGTTAGGGTATTAACTCCCTTCTATGCATAATTTTTCATCTGTATATTCATTTCTTTACATGGTTTATAGTTCTCCCCAGGATGTGGACTAAATTGATTTCTTATTTTTTTTGTTAATATGAATTGTATTATTTTTGGAATTATCAATAAAAAGATTAATACTTAAAAAAATTCACTTTAGGAGTGATAGATATACTTATATCTTCAAGATGACCCCATTAGGAAACAGACCGACGACCATGTTACTGTATATAGTTAGAGCTCGTTAAGTCAAAGAGGGAGAATGAGATTACAGCATGAACCTAGCTGTGAGTCACATCGGTAGTAGACTCACTAAATCTAAAATAATACCTTTGGAAGATAGGTCCTGAAATGACCATCCCCTTACTCTTATGATGGGCAGTAGAAATTCCTTTGAAATAGGGCATGCGTGTCAAACTTCAACAACTCCATTGTATTCAAATGTGTCTCTTGCAGCAATGAGATGTCAAAACTTTCTGTCTTACCATACAGAAGAGAACATTCCTCCTGGTAACAATTATTGATGCCCTTAACATTCAGGTAGCCAATCCCAAAGAGAAACGTACTGAATAAAGCTCCAAATTATCAGTCATAAGTTACAGAAACAGATCAGTATGTGGTCTTTAGTTTACATCATAGAATAGCTTCTCAAGCATCCTTAAAGTATGGCTGCACCTATAGACTAAAGAAAAAGATGAGACCCTGCCATTTGATCAATAAAAAAACCCAACTCTAAAAAGAAACAGAGAACATTTCCCAAAGCCACCTAAAACCAGGGGGGCTATATAACACACAAAACTTAATGGGTGAGCCCACTACGACAAGATAGACACGGAGGGCTCAGTGACCCAACACGCCTATATTTCTGCAATACTCTGAATGTCATTTCTTGTCCACCTCCCTTCTTAAAAGTAAAGAGAATGTTTACAAACGAGACAGAATAAATGTCCCAGAAAATGGCAGTATGACACGCTTATATGCCGCTTCTGCATGGATAACTCACCTTCACACGACCTCAGACCAGTTGAACAAACCGTGGCAAGCAGAAGATGCAATATGTCCTTGACTGCATCGCCGCCAACTCCCTATCCTCCAGAAATGCACATAGATCTCCAGGATCATCAAAAGTCTTGGTCTAGTTATGCAACGTGACTTTCATGCGGGCAGGATATAACAGTCCAAAACGGGCCTTCAGTTGACGCAACGCCAAAAGACTCTTTCTCCGATCCACCGTCGCCTTCGCAAAGTCAGAAAAGAACAGGAGTTTATGCCCCTGATATTCCACAGCTGTAAGTGCTCTGGCTGCTCCCATTATTTGTAGCACTTGCTGAAAACACAAAATTTTCAAGATGATTGGACGTGGATGCTTGCTTATGGCCTCGGACTGCGTAGGTACTCTATGGGCATGCTCAGTCTCAAACGGCACAGTGAAATGCAGCTTTAACACACCTGGAATCATAACCTGCAAAAAGGATATCAAGTCATGCCCCTCTGCTCCCTCAGGCCCCTCCTAGTATCCTTATGTTGTTTTGCCGCGAGCAATTATTGCCATCTTCCACCTCTCTTTGCAATGAGCGAATCAACTTGTCCTGCTTCTCAATGGCCTCAAGCCTCTCCCCATGTGATGCCACCACCTTCTCTACCTTCTCCAAACGAGCCGTATTTGACTCCGAGGATCTCAAAGTGTTGATATCTTCCTGCATTGCACTTAGCGATTCTCCATTATCTTTGACCATTTCTTTGACTGCCTGAATCTCAGCCAAGATCTCCTGTGAGGTCTCAGGGCTATCTCGGATGATCGCTATCTTATGAGGTGAGAGAGGTTCCGTCTTGGCTCTCTTTGCACTAGCATTTTGAGATAGTTGGAAATCCAGCCGCATCTGCTTGGAGCCTGACATATCCGGGATTGAATGGCAACCAAGTATGTGATCAAATATTGCAGAAAATCAGGATTCTTGTCTGCAATCGCATTTTTTAATTCTTTCAGCACCTTAGGATGTATTCCATCTGGTCCAGATGATTTGCTACTTTTCAGTTTATCAACTCGCTGTATTACATCTTCCAGGCTTATTGAGATTTGTTTGAATTCCTCCGATACATCACTTTTAAATATAATTTCTGACATAGTTAACTTCCCTATGCTTTCTAGAGTAAATTCCAAAGCAAAGAATTCATTCACTCTCTCTACCATGGTCTTGTCCTCCCTTACTGCCCCTTTTACCCCTCTGTCATTTAATGTCATCTAACTGTCTTTAACTGTCTCTCTCACGGACTGTCTCTCTCACGGACTTTTTGCTACAAATATATTTGAAAAAAGCTTTTATTGTAAGGTTTTTCTTCCATGAAAACTTCTTTTCAAATTCACTCTTGGCCTGTCTTATCACTGTTTTCCATTAAAATTGTCAATGCTTATGTTGTTTCCTGTTTTTTGTCATTTGACTCCTTCTTCCATTGTCTGAAAAAGATGCTTTTTTGGCTAAAACGGCCTCTTAGACCTCACCTTTAAACCATGCCGGCAGTTGTTTGGACTTTCTTCCACCTTTCTTAAAGCATCTAATACATCTGTTCTGGGCTTCCAAGATAGTATTGTTAAACAACACCCAGGCTTGATGTAAACCTTTAACCTTTGCAACTGTTCCTTTTAGGTTTTCTTAACAGTTTTCCTTATTTTTTCTTAGTCTCCCTTTCGAAAGTTAAATGCTAGCACAGTGGATTTCCTTGCTGCCTTCCCTCCATTTATTAAAACAAACGTGATCATGTTATGATCACTCCCGACAAGTGGTCCCAACACCATTATTTCTTGTTATAGATTCTGTGTTTCACTAAAGACTAAATCTAATATACGTTCCCCTCATCTTCATTCCTGAAGCAGCTGCTCCAAGAAGCAGTCATTTACTTTATCTATAAACTTTATCTCCCTAGCATGTCCTGATGTAACATTGACCCAGTTAACACCAGAGTAATTGAAATCACCCATTATTACTTTGTTCTAACTTTTGTTAGCTTGCCAAATTTCTTTTAGCCTTTCATAAGAACATAAGATATGCCATATTGGGTCAGACCAAGGTCCATCAATCCCAGTATCCTGTTTCCAACAGTGGCCAATCTAGGTCATACGTACCTAGCAGTTTCCCCAAAAGACACAGGTTCCGCAATGCTTGTACTGGGTCAAGCATTGATATCCTGGGTCCCTTCTTAATAATGGTTTATGGACTTTTCCTCCAGGAAATTGTCCAAACCTTTTTTAAAACCAGCTACACTAACAGCCTTTACTACATCTTCAGGTAACAAATTCCAGAGTTTGATTACACGTTGAGTGAATTATTTTTTCTTTTATTAGTCTTAAATAGTTTACCCTGTAGCTTTATTGCATGTCCCCTAGTCTTTCTATATTCTGATAACGTAAACAGTCGATCTACGTTTACCCGTTCCACTCCATTCATTAATTTATAGACCTCTATCATATCTCCCCTCAGCCGTCTCTTTTCCAGGTTAAAGAGCCCTAACCTTTTTAGCCTTTCTTCATAGGAGTATCCTCCCATCCCCTTTATCATTTTGGTGGCTCTTCTCTGAACCTTTTCTAATAACGCTATATCCTTTTTAAGATACGGCAACCAGAACTGCACACAATATTCAAGGTGCGGTCTCACCATGGAACGGTATAGAGGCATTATAATATCTTTTGTTTTTATTTTCCATTCCTTTCCTTATCATACCTAGCATTCTATTTGCTCTCTTGGCTGCCGCTGCACACTGGGCCGAGGGTTTTAACATGTTATCCACAATGATGCCTAAATCTTTTTCCTGGGTGGTGGTTCCTAATTTGAAACCTTGCATTGTGTAACCATAGTTTGGGTTGTTCTTCCCTAGGTGCATAACTTTGCACTTGTCCACATTAAATTTCATCAGCCATTTTGATGCCCAGTCTTCCAATTTATCAAGATCCTCTTGCAATTTTCCACAATCCTCTTGGGTTTTAACAACTTTAAATAGTTTTGTGTCATCTGCAAATTTGATAACCTCACTCATTATTCCACTCTCCAGGTCATTTATGAATATGTCAAAAAGCAGCGGACCCTTTCATCATCCATCTGTTATTGCTGGCCAGGTGGATGGCTTCACTTAATGCCAACTTATGAGGGGGCAATAAGTGCAGGCCCACTATTGGCAGTATGGTAGCATGGCCACTGCCCATTGCACAAGTTGATAAGAAATTGACCACAGCAGTGCCCCCTTCCTCTTCTCAAGCACAACAGCCCACAGCATCAGACCCCTCCTGACTTCCAATCCCCCCAATCATTCCAATCCCCTTGAGCACTCTGATGCCCCTCCATCATCTGATTACCTCTCTCCAGCATCCCAATCCCTCTCAAGCAGCCCAGTCCTCCTCAAGAAGACCTCCCATATCAGTTAGCCTACTGATCCAAGGCTTCCTTCTCTGAAGAAGGCTGCCAAGTAGCCCCCCCCCCCCAATCCTATAATGAGCGAGCTCCCCAGGGTACTCACTCAGAAATACTCCCTGGTGTCTAGTGGTTGAAACAGGAGAGATCCTCCATCACTCCTGCTCCATTACTGCTGGGGTTCAATATGGCGGATCCGACCCCTAGCAGTAATCTTGCAGAATTCTGCTAAGAGTCAAATGCAGGGCAGAAGCTGGGCATTTCCCCTGCATTTACCACACAGGTTTTGCGCTTACCACACCTTAATTTTGCCAGCTAAGGTACAATAATTGCAAACGCTTACTGCACTTCAGTAAAAGAGCCTCCAGAGAGGAAACGTTATATCAACATAATCAGATATAAAAAATGTACAGTATATAGAGACAGAATCAAAAAATAAGATAGCATAAAATGATTATAGAGCCCATCAAATCTGCCCAATTTTCTTTTTTTGATATGTCATTGATCCCAGTTTGATCGCTGACTTTTCTTTTGTATTTTCTCAGAAAATAAAATCTTATGTAGTTTATCCCAACCTTGATTGTCATTTGTTGGACTTTCAGCTCTGCTATCACCTCTAGAAAGCTGTCCCTTGTCTTTGCCACCCTTTTGGTGAAGCAGTATTTTCTGATGTCACTCCAGGCTCAACCCTTTTGAATTCTCATATCATGACTGCCAGTTGTGGAAGTTCCTTTATGCTGAGAAAAGTATCCTTCTTGTGCCTTGATGATACCTTTGAGGTACTTGAATGTCCTCTATCAGATTTAGCTTATTTCTCTTTTTTTCTAAGGTGTGCACATTTAGCTTTCTCAGTCTCATCTGAAAGGGCTTCTTCTGCAGACCCTGTTCCAACTTTTTTCTGAATTGTTTCTACTCTGTCCATATCCTTTCAGAATTATAACACATAGAACTGGACCAATGCCCCAGGTGATGTTTAGAAATGAGGTATAATGTGCCATTTCTCCATGAGTTATGCTTCTCCCTATGCCATTTTGAGGATGGGCCAGACTGGCTAAAAATAAGAACATAAGAACATAAGATATGCCATACTGGGTCAGACCAAGGTCCATCAAGCCCAGTATCCTGTTTCCAACAGTGGCCAATCTAGGTCATACGTACCTAGCAGTTTCCCCAAAAGACACAGGTTCCACAATGCTTGTACTGGGTCAAGCATTGATATCCTGGGTCCCTTCTTAATAATGGTTTATGGACCTTTCCTCCAGGAAATTGTCCAAACCTTTTTTAAACCCAGCTACACTAACAGCCTTTACTACATCATCCGGTAACAAATTCCAGAGTTTGATTACACGTTGAGTGAAAAAATATTTTCTTTTATTAGTCTTAAATAGTTTACCCTGTAGCTCTATTGCATGTCCCCTAGTCTTTCTATATTCTGATAACGTAAACAATCGATCTACGTTTACCCGTTCCACTCCATTCATTAATTTATAGACTTCTATCATATCTCCCCTCAGCCGTCTCTTTTCCAGGTTAGAGAGCCCTAACCTTTTTAGCCTTTCTTCATAGGAGTATCCTTCCATCCCCTTTACCATTTTGGTGGCTCTTCTCTGAACCTTTTCTAATAACGCTATATCCTTTTTAAGATACGGCGACCAGAATTGCACACAATATTCAAGGTATAGAGGCATTATAATATACTTTGTTTTATTTTCCATTCCTTTCCTTATGATACCTAGCATTCTATTTGCTCTCTTGGCTGCCGCTGCACACTGGGCCGAGGGTTTTAATATGTTATCCACAATGGTGCCTAAATCTTTTTCCTGGGTGGTGGTTCCTAATGTGGAACCTTGCATCGTGTAACCATAGTTTGGGTTGTTCTTCCCTAGGTGCATAACTTTGCACTTGTCCACATTAAATTTCATCTGCCATTTTGATGCCCAGTCTTCCAATTTATCAAGATCCTCTTGCAATTTTCCACAATCCTCTTGGGTTTTAACAACTTTAAATAGTTTTGTGTCATCTGTAAATTTGATAAAAAGCAGCAGACCCAGCACAGATCCCTGGGGTACACCACTATTCACCTTTCTCCATTGGGAAAATTGGCCATTTAGCCCAACCCTCTGCTTTCTATCTTTTAACCAGTTCCTGATCCACAGTAGTACACTGCCTCCTATCTCATGACTCTTTAGTTTTGCCAAAAGTCTCTGATGAGGGACCTTGTCAAAGGCTTTCTGAAAGTCCAGATACACTATATCAACCGACTCACCTTTGTCCACCTGTTTATTCACACTTTCAAAAAAACATAACAGATTAGTAAGACAAGATCTTCCTTGTCTAAAGCCATGTTGTCTCCCATTAGGCCATGACTATCTACATGCTGAGTAATTTTATTCTTTATGATGGTTTCTACCATTTTTCCCGGTACTGACGTGAGGCTCACCGGTCTGTAATTTCCCGGATCACCCCTGGAACCCTTTTTAAAAATTGGTGTTAACATGCATTTGAAGTTGGTGAACTAGCAGGTGGTGGTGACCCCTCCAATCCTGTAGCCAACAGAGGGGATGGGGAAAACCCCTCATGTCTCCAGTGTCATGAGGGAGGTCTGCCTCGATGCTGTGAATTGCATTTCTGTGGGACACTTTGGTTTCCACAAGCTGCGCACTTGGCAGAAAGGTTATGCAGCAGAGATTTTATAACCATGAAACAAATAGCATCCATTGCCTCCATCCTCCTTCCTTTCTATTCTACTTTTCCCCATCCTTCACTCTTATGCTATTACCTCCTCATTCGTTTATTCCCTCCCTTACATCATCACTCCTTCTTACCATACCTCTCCAGCTTTGTGGTAAAATCTTAGGGGCGGATATTCAGCGGTGGCTGCTAGCCATTCTAAGGTGGATATCTACCGCCATTGAAATTTAAACCCGGATATTCAATAATGAGGTCATATCTGGTCCTGGCATTGAATATCTGAGTTGCCCGGATTGGCAGAAAGTTAACTGGGCAGCAGCAATATTAGCCACTGCCTGGTTAGCTTCTGCAGTGAAGGTTAGGCCAGGTTAACTGGTTAACATCCGGGCATGCAGCAGTGGTGGCACCCAGGGATCGTGAGTGCTGCTGAATATCCCAGATAGAGGAATTAACATGGTTAGCAGAGGGATTAGCATGATTAGGGCCCAATATTCAGCAGGGTTTATCTAGTTAGCAGCACCTGGCCTTGATATTCAGCCTCACTATCCAGATAGTGCCACTAAATATCACTACAGACCTCCTCGGCACGATTTAGATTGTGTTGGAAGTCCAGGGGCAGAGTAGAGCGGTGTCTTATATGGATAAGAGCCATCCTCAGTGTATGCTATCCAGGAGAGGCTGAAGCTGCTGCTATCTCGATAGCCACAGCCGCTGACCACAAAATATATATATTCAGTGGCGGCCACTATCCAAATTCTGCTGCTGAATAGTCAGACTAACTTTACTCATGACAGCCAGTGTTTAAAAAAATGCTGCCTGCCACAAGCTCAATATCAGCCCATTAAATTGTAAACCTTCTGGGGAAATGAAAGTACCTGCTGTGTCTGATTGTAACTTGCTTTCAGCTACTATTGAGAAGTCATGAGCTAAATCTAAAAGCTCTTCCCTTCCCATGTGATGAAAGCCAAGCCTACATCATCTGATCACAACAAAGCTCGCAAAAAATAAATAAATAAATAAATAGAGGGACCAGGGGATGCCTGAGAAGCTTCCATCCGAAAGATTATGTGCACCAAGCCTCTGGTTCTTGCAGCCCCATTAGGCTCTGTCGTTTTACATAATGCATCCATAGCAGAACTACCTACTTCTTCCTCTGCCCTGTCTTTGAAGAAAGCCAGTTGTGGTGTTAGTCCAAGGTCACCCAGAACAAAGGCAAGGGTGCCGCAGTGAAGGTGGCATAGGTCACTACCTCAGGCAGGACGCAGCCCTGGTGAAGTGGTGTTTGGTGAACCAGATACATGAGCTTGTTTAACATGGTTTATTATTAGGGTTGTGTAAATTGTTGCAAAAGAGATTCATGAATTAATTTTTCAAACTTGCACAAGAGCTAAGAGTTAGTGAAATTAGTTCACAAAACATGTCTGCGTGTAGTTGTATAAAAGCATGCTACTTGGAAAGCTCTGCTGCTTAGCAATGGAAATACGCAGCACATTTCTGCAAATCAGCGTAAGATTTTACCAAGATGAATTTTTACTGCTGATTACAAGAAAATCTGCTGATTGTTTCCGACTCAGACTGGATTTACAGTAGGGATTCTCAACCCATTCCTCGGGACACACTTAGCCAGTCAGGTTTTCAGGATAATCACAAAGAATATGCATTAGAGAGATTTAGATGCAGTGCCTCCATTGTATGTAAATCTCTCTCATGCATATTCATTGTGGTTATCCTGAAAATCTGACTGTCCAGATGTGTCCACATAACTAGGTTGAGAACTCATGGTTTAGAATAACCTGATACAGAATAATGAAATTTAAAAAAAAAAATTTATTCCAGTATAAAATATTTCAAGTTGAGATATGACCTAAGAGGTTTTTTTTTTAATTGGCTTTCTTACCTTCTGAATAAAATTATCTAATAGCATAAGCAGCATAATTGACCGGGCCACTGGGACTATTTTATTCCGCATAGTATCAGCATAAGGCAAGGATAGAGGTTGATTTGTTTGCCCCCTCAACCAAAAAGGTATGCAGCTGTCTCTGCCTAATAGTAATACAGTGATATTCATTAAGGTCAAGACAGCAAAGCAGCACAGCATAGAATAAGACAGGAAAAAATGTTAATGATCTTAGATATACAGGCTCATTAATTAATATAAGAGTCAATGATGATATTTTTAATCAGTTTGAATTAGTGCAGCCAGTTGTACTTCTTTGATCTGCATTGTTTTCCACCTTTTGGGGGTATTTTATAAGGAGCCACCTAGATTTTCGTGCAAACTAAGCACATAAATTTCTGGAATTTTAGTCATTTATGCACGTAAAGTGATGACGTACACATGTAAATTGTCTCTTATACACTGCCAACTAACATGAAAGTACACATGTTGGCTGCATCGCGTGTACTTTAACTGTGTTTTCTATCCTCTGCTTCTTTTCTGTCCCTTTTAAGATTTTAATTGGCGTTCTTTTTAATTTTTCTGACAGCCTGTATTGTATTTTATTCTTTTAATTTGTAAACCGCCCAGACGCCATTGGTATGGGGCGGTATAGAAAGTATTTTAATAAACATAAACATAAACATGCGTCATTGCAAAACGTAGATGTGGTCGTTTACACCAGCTCTAGGGATGTTGTAAGTGATTGTGTCTTAACTTAAATGCATACTGTCGCACTTACGTTCTGGTTTATAAACTCAAGTCTGTGTACACTTGACTTTATAAAAGAGGTGTAAAATACAGAAAGTAAAGGCCCCAGTTCATAAAATTATCCCCCACGTGACTTATGCACTCAGCCATTCAGAATGCATTGAGTAAAGTTGAAGTCTATTTAAAGCACATGGCTCACCAAGGAAGGCTATCTTGGAAGATATTATCTTCAGTGCTATTTCTTATAGTATATGCATCAAGACTTCATTCTACATTTTTTGAAAACCTTCAAAGCAGCTTACAAGTATAAATCTAGTTGCGCAAGATATTTATTTTTAGTTAACCTTATTTGAAGATGCCAGAGTCGCTTGCCATCAAAGAGATGTACAATTTGTGAGCAATTATGCAAATGACTGTAACCTAGTTGCTGCGGTGCTCCAGTCTTCCTATGGAAGAAACACTACAAAATGGCCCCATAGGATTCATCTTTACTTTTCTGTGCCCTTGTGGCTTGCAGCACGAACGCTGTAAAGAGAAACATGCAAATGAAAAGAAACGTGCTTAAGGTTGTCATAGATTTGCCTTAAGACAACGACTATTAAAAGAGACGATTTAAGCTTGAATACTTGTACAGAAAAAGGCAGCAGCTTGAAAGTTAAAATCAGCTTAAGGACTATTTGTATGTGTGTAAGCACCTGATTACATAATGAATTACTTGATGGGCTCAAGGGATGTTTACTGGCTTTCTCCGGCTCTTGGCCACAATACCAGTTCCCTGATGCCCAGGGAAAAGGCATCAGCCCATGCAGGCTAGTGAAGGGCGGTGCGTCATCTGGAAGCAACTATATCACTGATGAATTCCATTTAAAAAAGTGCAACATTCAGCAAATATCAGCTCGATACTTGCCATTCCTGAAGCACTTTGCTCCATAAGCAGGTGTTTTCTGTTTTTAGATATCTAAAGTGAGTTGAAGCACCCTATTTAAAGGCTTCAGGCAAACTTTACGTTTGTCAGGCAGCCATAGCTGTTTTCTGTACAAGGAGATAACAAAGAAAAGAAAATTGTTTTCTAAAATTTCAAAAGCGCATCATATTCTGTTCTCGGAATAGAACTCATTCTTCCCCTCTGTATTCAAAAAGAACAGCAAGAATTCATCCCTTTATCTCGGAACCCTTTCAGACACGGCCACGCAACAGCAACAGCGCAGACAAATGTTAAAAATATGTAGGAATATTTGATGTAGTTCTTGGGAGAAAGTGCATTTATTCTTTAGGGGATTAGCAGAAAGTTTTCAATCGTCCTCCTGCAAAGAAAATTCATAATTCAAAATCCCCAGCTAGTCATTGCACCAACAGACTTGTTTACTGGCTTGTGAAATCTTCTAAGCATGCTATTTTTTACTTCAAAAGCTTTAGCTGATCTTAATATAGCTGCAAGAAAGTGCATTATCTTGGCAAGCTTCTTATGATAAGATAATAAGATTCACGTAGTTAGGAATTATTATGAAGGATGAAGCAGTAGCTCGAAATTTTAGAAAGGCTGAACTATGCTAAATGAAAACTTGTACCACAATGCTGCAAATCCTAGCTCCTGCATTTGTACATTCAATAATGAGGTCTGTCTATTTTCTTCTGTAGCAAGAACATAACAATAATAAAAGTGTTTTAATGTCTCTTGAAAATGGGTGCCCATCGAATATCGGTTATGAGTAGTAACATGAAAGAAGACTTCAGCACATTTTGGAGCTATTCAATATCTTTGGACAAGAAATTACAAGCGGGATGTAAATACAAACATTCTTTAAAGTGTCTGTATGCAAATGCTAGAAGTTTAAAAAGTAAAACGGAAGGGTTAGAATGTATGGCAGTAAATTTGAAGAGCTAGACATATAGTAATAGGCATCTCAGAGACCTGGTGACACTGTGATACAAGGGCACTAATTAATCGCAATGACAGTGTGCATTAAATTGGTGGAGGGGTGGCACTATGAGGTAATTTTGTAACAGGGAATTTATATGTGAAGACCACATAGGTTCCTAATTTTAGCCTCTTTAAAAAAAAACACATAGATGTCTATGTTTTTATAAAATACGAGGAGTAAACCAGCAGAAATAGTCTCTGAAGCCTGAGACATTTATGCTTACTCAAGAGCAGGCAAAAATATGAGCACATAAAGTACGCATGTATTTTATACAATATGCACAAAAATTGTGACTCCACCTATGCTCCACCTAAACTCTTCCCTAAACATGCTTACTCTAAAATTGTATGCAAATAGACTCCTAATTAATCAGCATATAGCTTTACGTGTGAAATAATTTTATAAGGGACCTTTTATGCACATGCACTGTCATACAGGCATGAAATATTTTTTATAAAATTGCTTCCCCCATCCTTGCCAGATCTCCACCAACATGTTTAGGAATCATCACAATATCAACCTTCAGCTCTTTTCACTGCCGTCTTATCACCTCTTTCCTCCACTATGTCATCTGAATCTGTTGATGAGACAGTATCTTCCTATAACACTATACTCTCCTCTGCTCTGGTTACACTTGGTCCTCCCATTCCACACCCTGTGAGATGTACCGTACCTCAACCCTGGCTGTCCTTAACAACCCACTACCTAGATTCCTGTGCCTGCTCAGATGAGCACCTTTGGCTTAAATCACGTACCTTTGCTGACTAACTACCTTTCAAATTAATGCTAATATCTTTTCATTTTGCCATAGCACTCACCAAGCAAGAGTACTATGTTCATCTAACTAATTCTCTTGCCTCTGACCCTCACCGTCTCTTTGCTACACTTAACTCTCTCCTCAAGGTCCCTCCTCCCCCAGTTTCTCCTCCACTTTCTGATCAGACCTTGGCTATTTCCATAACAAAGTCCAAAAGATTAGCCTTGAATTCTCCACAGGTTCACTCTCCCCCTTCAATCCCAAGTCTTTCCCTCGCCTTCTGTCACCCTTTCTTCCTTTTCTGAAATCACTGAGGAGGAAACTGCAAATCTTCTCTCCTCCTCCAAATTGACTACCTGCTCCTCTGATCGCATTCCCACTTGCCTACTAAGCTCTTTCTCTTCCACCGTCATCCTTTCCATCTGTCAAATTCTTAACCTATTGCTTTCCACTGCAACTGTTCTTGTGGCCTTCAAGCATGCTCTGGTCACACCTCTCCTCAAAAAGGCCTCACTAGGCCCCGCCTGCCCTTCCAGCTATTGGCCTATCTCTCTCCTCCCCTTTGCTTCAAAACTACTTGAACAAGCAATTCACCGCCACTGTCTTGACTTTCTTTCCTTTCAAGCCCTTCTGGATCCACTGTAGTCTGGGTTTCATCTTCTACATTCCACAGAAACAGTTCTTTCCAACGTCTCCATCAACTTGTTCCTTGCCAAATCCAAGGGCCTTTACTCGATTCTCATCCTTCTTGACCTTTCTGCTTCCTTTGACACTGTTGATCACCACCTTCGCCTAAATACCCTGTCCTCGCTTGGATTTAGGAGCTCTTTTCGGTCCTGATTTTCTTCTTATGTCTCCTAGAGCACTTTTAGTGTAATGTTTATTTATTTTTATTTATTTATTGTTTCTTATATACCGCACTCTTAGAAATCAGCACGGTTCACATAAAACAAAGGTTGTGCCAGGGCACTTACATTGAACTGGAAGCTTAACTTGGATATCAACTGGGATTAACTATGTACAACAAACATTCGATTAAAAGTAGTATCCACAAGATCACATACCTTAATGGTGTTCATGTGTTCGCAGGGGGTGTCAGGTTGGAGTAGGGTTACCAACTGGCTCCAGATGCGCCCGACAAGCTTGATCCAGTCCTGGGTTTACCCCATTGCATGCAGGGACATGTAGTTCTGATTTCTCCATTGGACTCCATAAGAAAAACAAGACTACATGTCCCTGCATGCAATGGGGTAGACCCAGGACTGGATCAAGCTTGTCGGGCGCATCTGGAGCCAGTTGGCAACTCTAGGTTGGAGGGTTGTGAGTAGTGTAAGAGAAAGAGGTGGTGCTTAAGCGCTTTTCTGAATTGTGCTAGGTCCTTTATGGCTCTAACGGCTGCTGGAAAAGCATTCCAGCAGCTGGGGGCATAGAATTGAAAGGCTCTATTCCTTGTTAGCTCTGTACATTGAGTTATTTCCTTGGGGATCAGTAGTGTGTTAGTGGTATGTGATCTCCTTTCTCTATTGGCTGTAACAGGGTGAATCAGGCTGGTGGATTCTCCTCTACTGCCATCCTGCTTTCAGTCAGTGTACCTCAGGGCTTTGTCTTGGGACCTCTAGTTTTCTCTCTCTACACTCAGTCCCTTGGTGCACTTATTTCCTCCCATGGTTTCAGTGCCATCTTAATGCTGATGACTCTCAGATCTATCTCTCTGCACCTGAAATCTCTCTACTAATCCAGTCCTGGATCTCTGCCTGCTTATATGACATTGCGCCTGGATGTCTCATTGCTGTCTGAAATTGAACATGGCCAAAACTGAGCTCCTTATCTTTCTCCCTAAACCCACTTCCTCCTTTCTTCCCTTTTCTATTTCTGTAGATGACACTACACTCTTCCCTGTTTCCTCAGCTTGCAATCCTGGGGTCATCTTTGACTTACTCTCTCTTTCTCTGCGCACACCCAACAAATGGCTAAAACCTGTGGCTTTTTTCTCTATAACATCAGCAAAATTTGTCCCTTCCTTTCTTCCCAAACTACTAAGATCATTATCCACTAACTAGTCACCTCCAACTTTGACTTTTGTAACCTGCCCCTCACTGGTTTCCCTCTAAACCATTTCTCTCCCCTTCAATCTGTTCAATACTCAGCTGCATGTCTTATCTTCTGCCAGTGTCGCTATGCTCATGTAACATCTCTTCTCAAGTCACTTCACTGGCTCCCTACCAGTTTCCCCATCCAGTTCAAACTTCTCCTACTGACCTAGAAGTATATTCATTCTGCAGTTCCTCATTACCTTTCCTCTCTTACCACACTCTACACCCCTCTTCAGGAACTCCGCTCCTCTGGCAGATACCTTTTACCTGTGCCCGTCTCTGCCACTGCCAACTCTAGACTGTTAATTCCATCTTCCTGCTCCATATGCCTGGAACAAACTACCTGAGTCTGTGTGTCGGACTCCTTCTCTAGCCCTATTCAAATCCAGATTTAAATTCCATTGTCTCCTCTGCAGGTCACAGAGAAGGGCAGCAGCAGCGGCAGTGGGAGCGAAGATGACAGCAGGGGGCACGGCAAGATTGAAGGCTCTCCAACGGCGCCTCTAATCTTTGCACTGGCCCTGAATGGACCACCACCTGGGCAGGATGAAGAGACAGACAATGAAATGCTATAACAAATTTGATAACAAAATAATAATGGGAGATTTCAATTACTCAATATTAACTTGGTATTGCTTCATCAGAACATGCTAGGGAGGTGAAGTTTCTATATGCCATAAATTACTGTTTCATAGAGCAGTTGGTCTAGGAACTGACCACAGGGGGAAGCATTTTAGATCTAATCCTTACTGTTACTAAGGGGGATTGGTGGTGGGGCCACTAAGTAATAGTTACCAAATCTGTTATCACTGGAAGAAAGACACGAAGATGCCTATTTTCTAAAATTTTCCGTTGTGGTGTGTATTAATCTCCAAAGGTTAGCACAGGAGCTGAAGTAGACCCGCACTAACTGTTTGGGGCGTGCTTTGCAGGGAGATGCACCTCAATGTGCAAAACATCAGGTACACTTAACATGAAGGTATTTACCACCACCCACTGAGGAGGCAGCAAGTACACTTTCACTAACAGCAGCATTCATGGGTAATGCACACCAATGATGACTGTGCTATCCACAATGTGCTGTCAATACTCACACTCCAACCCTACCTGCCCATTGCACACTAAAGCAGTTAATGTAGACTCTTACCTCATAATAACTATTAACAAACTTTAGTAGACATGCCCCTAAAAAATGTAGGGTAGCATTTTCAAAGGCATTTACATGGGTAACTGCCCTAGCTACCCATGTAAATGCCTTATATAGGATTTTCAAAAGGCGCCCACATGAGTAGTACCTTTTGAAAATCCCGGAGAAGTCCCTAACACGCTCCGGGGTGAAGGGGGACAGAGGAAAGGCTAAATGGGTAGCAGTGATTTTCAATGCTACCCGCTTAGCCCTCTGCGCCTGAAAGATAGGCAAGGTTTTTCTGCACCTATTTTTCAGGTGCAGGGGCTAAGCGGGTAGCATCAAAAATCGCTGCTACCCAGCTATCTCCTGAAGCTTCTGGATCGTGTGGCGAGAACCAGATTTTCAATGCTGGGGCCGCATAGCACCACCCAAATGAAAATCAGGCCCCTAATGTTCTAGCACTTCATTTTAAAAATGAAGTCTATGATAAATCAAGCAAATTAGAATAATACTAAAAGGTGTGGATACCAAAGTCAGGCATTTACATGAGGTGTGGACATTGTTTAATAAGACCATTTTGGAAGCCCAGAGAAAATATATTCCATGCATTCACAAAGGTCAAATAGAAATATGATGATGACTAGCATGGTTTAATGGTGAGACAGAAAAGGTGGTGAAAGCCAAAAGTGTATATTTCAGAAAATGGAAAGCAAACCCTAATGAAGAAAATAGAGATGAGCACAAGCACTGGCAAGTTAGTTGTAAAAGTGATAAGGCAGACCATGCAGCAGCAGTGTGTGCCTTAGAGTCAACATGGGAGATTGAAAATAAGCTTACTGCAGAGGCAAAAGCAAATACTAAAAAACTCTTTCAATTATATCTGAAGCAAGAAGCTGTGAAGGAGTCGGCAGGACCACTGGAAAACTAAGGAATAAAAGAAGTGCCGAGGGAAGATAAGGTAATAGCAGAAAAAGAAAACAATTTATTTGCCTTGGTCTTTACTGAGAAGGACGTTAGGGTAATACCTACACCTGAGCCTTTAATGATAATGGTTCAGAGCAACTAAAGCAAATCATTCTACTGTCGGTCTAGAAGATGTAATAGATTTAACTTACAAAAATATAAGAACAACAAATCACCAGGACAGGACTTTATCTGGGATATTAGATAAAGGGAGTAACATAGTTAGAAGGTCTGCTAACCGTGTTACTCCCTTTGAATATTTGGTCCAAAGATCTTATGCAAGACAAAATGTATTGTTTAGTGCACAGGCGTGCACTTTAAATCTTATGCACCATCATATATTAAAGAGATACACAGCATGTTAATGAGCTTACTAGTCATTGGTTTGCTATGTATTAAGGCCCCATAGCTGGTATATTTATTGATAAGTTTTAGTGCATATAAATTACCTCCTCTCAGGAGACTGTACGTAGTAGACAGCTAATACACTGATTTGGCAAGCTAACAGTTTAATAATGGGGAAGGCCATGCCCTCGGCCTTCTTCTGTACAGCTTGCAATTGTTTACCAAAAATAGCTCCCAAAATAAAGCACTTCATAAACCTCCAAGAACAATACCCCCTGCCACCTCCCCCTCGCCAGCAAGGTCTCCAATCTGCATGAACACTCCACCACCCAAATAGGAAGACCCTGATGCCACCCCTCCCCCTTTTAGACCCACCAGGACTCTTTCAAAAAGCAAGCAGGAGAGTGCCTACGAAACGCCATCTCAGACCTTGAACTTTTGGTTTAAAGACTGAGGCACCAAAGGTTGGCACTCACGTGAGGTTATATTTGTAGTGACTAAGGCCCTCATTCCAGAATGCAGATTGCGGGGATGCACATCCCACCGGGATATGCAGCCCCGCAATCCACCTTAACATAATTCCCCCACCGGCTCTCCCCATATGTTCTATGCATCAGAATGGGAAGAGACGGTGGAGGGCAGATTGGGGGCGGGCCATCCTGAAGCATGTACAGGGCTGATTCCAATCATGCTGCCAGGTCTGCCGGGTCTGCTGGGGCATACCGCTTATACCACAAGCAGCATTTTTAAGAGAATTGGGGCATGGCAGCCACCACCGGGGGCCAAGTGCAGGGGGGTCCCCGCCACCCGATCCAGGCCACGATTGTACAAACCTATTGATTCTATTGGACAGCTTTTGATGTAATAAGGATTCTTTTATTTAATTATCTCAATAGTCAGTAACACCATTTGGCATGTTTACTAAACCACATTGGTCTTTTTAAGCTCATATGCCAAGATCCTGCAAAAATGATGTAAGTGCAAAAGCCATGCATTATCTGTTGGGGTTGTGCACAGTATTTCCCCAGCAGATAACACATACAAAATACAAACAACATGGCCTGGCAGCTACCACTACCCATTGAGGTGGCAGTCGTTCCACCCATGATGTCTGCAAAGCATGTGGTTACTGCATGCTGTTGATGCTCACAGTAACCGCACGTTTTCAAACACGTCCACTCTCTGCCCACACCCCGCCTATGCATGCAGCTAACATGCAGAAAATTGCTGTGCTATCTGCATTTATCCCACATTAGCTGTTAACGCATTGCACTTGGTAAGCGCTGTCTACCATGTTAACCGGTAACGTGGTTTAATAAATATGACCCCATGCATCCTATTCTTTTCCAGATCATAAAAATCACTTTGAAAATTCCTTGGGCTTACATCTGAACTACTTATTTACTATTTTAAGCTGCGGACTATTAAAAGAGCTGAAAATTTAAAGATTTATATTACTTCAAAATCTAATTAGCACATATGTATTATTTTTCAACATTAGTTTCACTATTAAGTCCATCAAAAACATTTTAATATTAATATTATAGTCAGTATTTTGCAGAAGTGTTTATTTCACTGCTCATGATACTCTAGGGGATATGTTTCTTCTTCTAGCAGATTATCAATTTGTCATGGCAAGCCATTGTTAAGCCAGTGGTATGCCCCTCCAAGCCTTCATTACTCCTTTATCCTTCAGATTCCCAAAGGACAACCTAGAAGGTAATTTTAGAAGGATGTCCAAATGCAATCTGGGCATCTAAGCCAGAACGTTTGTTACAAACACGATTCACAAACGTGGACATGCCTAATATAGACATCTGAGGAGCATCTACATAGAATCCTCAGAACCACAGTTCAGAACCTGTATCCTTCACATAGCTTAATGGTTAGCATAGTAGGCTTAAAGACAAGGCAACCAGGGTTCAAATCCCACTGCTGCTATCATTGATGTGGGGATGATGGAATGCTTTCTTCTCTAGATGTTTTTCAGCCAAAACTAGCACTTTTCAGGTTCCTGTTTATGCCTGGAGCAGGTCTAAACTTAGATGTGATGCCAAAATCCATGACGTTTCTGAGATCAGGCAGAAATATTCATGTTCCTGGGAATACCCCAGCTATGCCACAACGCAAAAGTACTTGGCCACCCTCACATTGGGGACATCAACAGAGCCAGCTTCTAAAATGGTTTTGGGACATCTCTATGCCCATTTTCAGACATCCAAAATACAAATAGGGCTTTCAAAATGATCCCCATAGTGCACATCCATAAAAATTCTCAACAAAGTGCCTATTTATGCATATTTTATAAATGCAAGGATCAAACAACTAAAAGCTCTCTACTACTTTGCTGTTGCTGTTAAGTGCCATCAAGTCAGTGTCAACTCATGGCGACCCTCTGGATAGTTGTCCAAGTGTTTAGTCTTCAGTCAGGTGACTGATTGTTGATAGAGGGCACTCATAGCTGCTGTTATTGTATTGAACCATCTCATTGCTGGCCATCCTCTTTTGCATTGACCTTACCAAGCATGATGTCTTTCTCTAACAAACTCTCTTGCACAATGTGTCCTAAGTATGAAACTTGAAGTCTTGTCATCTGAGCTTCTAAAGACATCTTATGTTTAATCTCCTCTAGTACGGACTGGTTTGTTCTTCGGGCAGTCCAAGGTATACACAGTATTCTTCGCCAGTACCATAATTCAAAGGCATTGATTTTCTTCCTATTTTTTTCACTGTCTAACTTTTGCATCCTTATGACATTATTGAAAATACCATGGCTTGGACAAATTAAATCTTTATATAGAGAGAGAAATCTCTGCTCTTGAGAATCTTGTGTAGGTCCTTCATAGCCATTCTGCCAAGAGCAATGCGTTGTCGGATTTCTTGACTGCTTGTTGTTTCTTTATTGATTATTGATCCAAGTAGGTTAAAGTTGTCAAGTACATAGTTATTGTACATAGTTAATACTGTTCAATGTAAAATTAAAGTTCTGTTCATTGTAAACCGCCTTGATTGCCAGAGAAGGCGGTATATAAGAATGTGAAATAAATAAATACATACGTATTTCAATTTCTTCTCCATCAATGATGAACTTATTGATTTTTCCGTTATCAGGATTTTTGTCTTCTTTACATTAAGGTGCAGGCCAATTTTAAGACTATGTTCCTTGATCTTGAGAAGCAAATGTTTCAGATCATTTTTACTTTCAGCCAGTATTGTGGTATCATCAGGATAGCAAAGGTTATTGATGAGTCTTCCACCAACCTTCACATTTTGGTTGTCTTCATACAGTCTTGCTTCTCTGATGATTTGTTCTGCATATAAATTAAACAGGTAGGAGGTAAGTATGTAGCCTTGTCATACACCTTTGCTGATTTTAAGCCATTCTGCTTCTCCTTGTTCCGTTCGAACCGTTGCTTCTTGATCAATGTAAAGATTGTGCAAGAGAACTATCTGGTGTTCTAGAATACCCATGCTTTTTAATGTGGCCCAGAGGAAAGACAAAAGAATACCAATAGGATATTTATATGTGTTTTATTGACTACAGCAAGGCTTTTGACTGTGTAAAACATGAGAAACTCTGGGCCATATTAAGAAGCATGGGTATACCAGAACACCTGATTGTTCTCTCTACAACTTATCTTTGCCAAATACCTATATTTTCATGTGCATTTGTGACCATTTTATACAGTATTCTTGGACATCACAAGTCCACCCAAACTATGTCGTCAGGAACGTTTACGTGGTGATTGCATGAAAGTATGTGTGTTCTTGGCATGCATATTTGTACACACATGTTCACTCAAGCAGCTTTATAAGAGCTATTTCCCATGCATAATATTGTTTACACATGGAAAAAACTTTATAAAATTACCCCCAAGAATTTACGCTTCCTGTAATAGGGAACCAGCAGAGCATGGGTGTATTCCCAAGGTGATGTGCTCCACCTGAGAGGGAGAGAAGATAGCTATCTCCACTCCAGCTACCCTTGCTGACAAAAGAGTGGCAGCAAGGACTCATCTCAAAGCTAAAACCCCTCCAGCCCTCAGGACCAGCAAGGGATCAGTGTGGCCAGGTAGGGAAGTGCATTTATTAGGGTGCATTCAGTTTGTTAATGCACCATAGAAACGTCAGTGCACGTAAAATTGATTTAATACACATTAACCTACGAGGTAACGTGTGTAAAGTCAGTGTGAGCATTTTATAAAGTTACATTCATTCAAAACATTTTTATTAACACAAATGAGAGAAATAAATAAAAATAACCCAGAAATTGAGAAAAAAGGCCCACAGTGAAAAAAATTAACCAAAACTTCCCTGTGCTGATCCTTACTCACAGGACATGCTTTTGGGGAGTGAATAGGAGGGAAAAAGAAGAATGACAGAGAAAGAACTAAAAAGGGGTAGTCATCTCCATCACTGAAAAGATGGAAATAGGCTATTCTCTCATGTAGCATGGTCTACATACAAATTTAAGGTTCGGACTTCATACTCAATAACCACATTATCACTATTATATTTTAATTAAGAACAAGTTGAAAAGCATGCACATATAGGGACCAGTAGCATGTGTTTGAGCTTCCAAACTAGCCCGGAGACCCACACTAACTTTAGGGGACATATGTGTATGTCCTCCTGATGTTAGCGCATTGCTAATATGGTACACCCTTGCTAATAGATACATTTGCAGTTAATGTGTGCCCAAATCTCCCACGCTAACCATGAAGCACTGTCAGTGCCCTTGTTCTACCCCTAACCCACCCAGTCACACGCTGACTGGTTAGAGTTTTTCATTTGTATGGTCAGAAGATGCTATTGTTTCTTTATTCTTCTGAACTCATAATAAAGTTTATAATTTAAAAAAAAGGTTAGGATATACAATTGTCTGGCTTTTTTCATGATTATACTGATTTTTATATTAATATCTGTAAAACAGAAGGAAGGCTAAGATGTCTGAACATTTTTCATACTTTAAATCCTCTTATCTGCAGTTCTCTAATTCTCCCAGAGCTTTGCCCTGCCTATTCCCAATGTAACTAGCAGCAGAGACTGTGGGTAGGATCCAGCCAATGGGAAGGCTGTGGGGGCGGAAAACAGGTATATTCTAGTCACAGGAAAGGAGGAGATGAGCTGGTGAAAGTTCCATGTTGTATACGTTTAGTTTCTTCGTGCAGTGGGAGATGGAAGAGAAATGAAATCCTGCTTCCAACAGCTGTAGCATACCAACACTGATTCACAGTAAAATAGTAATTATTCAGCTGTACCTTTCAAAGCCCTCCCTTCTTATTTCCTCTTCTGATCATAGGCATACAAAGAATGAACATACACACACACACACATACATACAAACATTCACACACACATGCAGAAATGCAGAGATGCGCCTACAAGCACATATGCAATTCCTCACAAACCCCAAACCACAAAGATGCATCCACAAACAAAATAGAGATACAGACAAAAACAAATAGATAAAAATACAAAACAGAGATATGCACACACACACACCATATTCATAAGACGCACACACACAGGTTGGAAAGAATTCCATAAACCATACTTTGCATACTTTCTCCACTTGTTTTAAAGCGCTTCAGCTCTTCTAATTAGATTCCAGATCATTAGTTTTTCTGAAAAGAAAGGTTTTCTACATTCTTAAAATAATTACGCCCGATTGCAGAATCAAATCATCTAATTTAAAGCTCTATTTTCTTCTTTGAAATGCCTGTTTATAGGAAGATCACAGATGACTAATCCTTATGTCATCCCATGGCTTTATTAGGAGAATGTTTTAAGTCCTTCACTTTCTGTGTAATCAGAACTATAATTTCTTCAGGTTATTTTAAGACACAGCTACGGCTAAAGCAGGAAACTCAGTTTTATTCTGAGCTCCAGACATGTCAACGCAGCAGAGCAGGGCTTTAGTTTTACAGCCTATCTTCTTACATAAAGCCCAGGGCTTGCCATTACACTCCGTGAACTATACTGACTGCCATCAGGTTGCTCAATTCCTGGAAGAGGATGACCAGGACAATCTAATTGTTATTTTAAACAATTTATATATCATTACTATACAAGCAAAATGAATCATAGAAAACTACCCAACCCCCTATACTCCCCCCCCCCCATTCATATCTAAACTCACAAAAATACACACAAACTTAACATCTTTGAGGTCGCCAGGCTCTGTGGCCCCCGGACATCCAGGAGGATTTATTCCACCTCCTGCTTGGAATAAGTCCCCATCTACCCTGCCAATCCCGGACATAGAGGGCTGACCTCAGAATTGGCCCTGTACGTCTAGGGTCGCGTTCCCACCCATCGACTGCCCTCGCTCCTCCCACAGCCCTCCCCCTCCGGCCCATGAACAGAACTCCCTGCAGAACTCAGCAATATGTGCAGGGAGTTCTTCTACCACAAGCACGGTCCAGACATTTAGCGGATCTGGACCTGCTAAGTGTGTATTCAGAACGACGCCCATATTGTACAAAATGAGAACTTGAATAAACCAAGGGAAAATCCTCTTAATTAGATAGCAGCCAAAAACATATTAATACTTCCAAAATAATCATCTTATCTTCCAAAAGCATATAAAAAATATAAAGCTAATGGGTTTTTTTATTAATGGGTAATATGTTGTTGCACCTAACACACCGATAGCACCAAAACCATGGCTCATGAAGTGCAACGATTAGGTGGAAAGCATTTCCCTGGCAGTTAACACAGAGCCCCATAGCACGCGCAGTTAGCGTGTGGTCTGAACTGAGCTCACCCTGCCCACTCTCCACTCCTCCCCTGCCCACTCACGTCTCTAACATGGGTTGCACAGTAAGCACGGGAATCATCCCTGCACCATCATGGCCCTGCACTAGCTGACATCGTGCATCCCAGTGCACCGTTAGTGTGTGCAAGAACGCATGCTGCCTGCTAGCACTCATTAGTAAAAGACCCCCTAAGTATGCTCGGCTTCTTTATCACAAAGAAAAGTCTCCAAGCGAGTAAGATCAAAGACAATAAAATGATTATCCAGCAAGGTAATGATACGTTGACATGGATATCTCAAGTAAAATGTATCCTCAAGCACAAGAGCTCTAGATTTAAGAACTAAGAAAGCTTTCTGGCATAGTTGAGTAGCTTTAGAAAGTTCAGGGAGTATCAACAATCTGAAACCATAAAATAATAGTCCAGCTCTACAACTTGTCAGATTCACAAAGAAAAGATACCAGTAATGTAGCAGGAGAAGGTATGGTGTCCTGTGAATTCTCTACAAAGGCAGTCAAATTGATTAGCAAGGACATCAAAACCATCTACAGCCTCATTCATCACTTTTGTTTGCTCAGGTAAATAATAAATATTTGAAAAAGAAATATTGTCTGAGTTCAGCAACTTAAAATTTCTTATAAGTACTTCCTTAAGATCTCAGGTGAGAACAAATTATGAATACGAAAACTGAACAATCTGAAGTTCTTGCTTCTACTGGTATTCTCAAGGGATCCCATCGTTCGATGTATGAGTGATATAAGCTCTCCTTTATCACTGAAGTATTCACAGACGGCAGTGAAGAGTACCACAGGGGAAATTTTCTTATTAAAGACCTTTAGTTGTCTCATCCACTTCCCTCAGTTTTACAACAGTCTCTTGAGAAAACTGAGTACACCTCAGTACAGAAACCCTCTTTCCTCCCCTATTAAAAATCAGTTGTTTAGGATAGAGCATACCGTAAGCAGTCCTCTGTATTGGGAGGATGATTATCAACTGCAGCAATATTATCTTGTCCAGGAGAAGGCTTGCTTGGAATACCCTGATGATGTCATCGCTAAGCACCAATAAGACCGTGCTGTATGGCAGCTCAGCCGTTTTGGCACATGACAGTGCGAATGTCTAAAGGGGCAGACAACATCCTTTTAGCGTCTCTTTGGAGCATTGGGGGAGCAATGGAAAGTTAAAAGACTTCAAAAGTGAAAAGGAAGAAGAAAAAAACCTCCTGTAACAACCATTAATTCTGGTTGAATGGATAGGCATGTTAAAGCTAAGGAAGAGCTGCATGTTCCTGAGGGAGACTTCTCAGACTCCCTAGAGTGCATGCCTCCACTTCTACCCAATCCATTTTCTGGAGTTAATGCTCTTACTCCCAATTTGCCACTAATGCAGAGTTCTCCTAGTGAAGCTAATCAAGTGACATCTTTATTACCGGCTAAACCCGTTACATGGGATTTATCTTTGGCTTCTATTCAGGATAAACCTGATTCACAGATTTCATTAGTGGATATTTGGCAGGTAGCAACACAAACACAAAAACACTTAAGGGCCCTTGTGTGGGATATTCAGCAGTACTCGGTTCGTAATGCTGAATATCTGTGGGCACCGCCACTGTACGTCCTGATGCTAACCAGTTAGCTTTGAGGCAATCCAGGTGCGTTCTGGGGGTGACACCAGAAGATAACCGGGCAGCAGCTGAATATTACCCGGCATTGAATATCCAGGTTTAATGTTTAGTGGTGATGGCTAGCCACTGCCCCTGAATATCAAGCCCTTCGTTTCTATGGTATCTTGGCTATGACAGTTTTCTCAATATCTTAAAAACAGCATAGCTGGAATTATTCTTGACAAAGAGTTGTAATTGCTCCATACATCTCGGCCTTGATAAAAAAAACATTGTTTTTCTTCCTCAGATTGATCAGATCAATAAAATCCTATCCAAATTCCAAAGCACTAAAAACCATAATCCATGCTTTTTATTCTTAGCCATCTTGAATACTGTAACTCCCGTTTGTCACATTTACCTTTCTATTCTTATCAAGCATCTTCAATTAATTCAAAATATAGCTGTGATATTAATCTGTAACACCAAATGGCTTCTTATAGTAAACAGAATTAAATTCAAAATACTGATGTTAGCTCACAATACATACTATAAGGCCCATGTTCAGTGTCTTTTCTCTTTTCCAATTCCATACTATCCCCAAAGACAACGGTGATCCTCTCAAGTAACGTACTAGTGGGCCCTTCATTTCATTCCTTAAGATTAGCACTGACAGGATATAGCTCATTTGAATTCCAGGCTCCTACTTTATGGAACTCACTCCCTCTAGATATCTGCCTTGAGAGTTCCCACAAAAAATTTTAAAACATTATTTTCTCAATATCTTTATGGAGTACCTCTAAATTAAGATATTGAGAAAAGCATGTTCTCAAGGTGGTGTTTTTATCTTTAACAGGGATGATTGGTTCTGCTATATATGGGATAAATTTACTAGATGAGTTGGATCTGTAGATCCAAATGGCGGAAGATTTTGAGACTACCTTTGCAATGAATGACAAATTCACAATGGGGTGATAGTTTGCTGATTCTGCAGGATCAGATTTCAAATCTTTTAAACTGGAGCAAATGAAAGAGGTTTTCTAGACTTTTAGGATTAATTGTAATCTCCACAATTCTTGATTTGAGAGCCCCAGATACACACTATAATATAACATTAGTCAAAACCAATGCCAATTATGCAAATTATCCTCGGAAAACAGAGAACATAAAGGCTAAATACTTCTCGAAGCCCCAAAACAGGATTGCATCACTGAGGATACCTTCTTTGAGAATTAGTGAGGCCGCGGGCAGGGTCCCGGTGGCCGACCGTAACCGGGCACGCGGCCCGGTGCGGGGACCCTGCGCGCGGCCGAGGCTGAGGGCGCGTGGGCAAGGCGATTTAAATCCATTGGCTCCCGGCGGATGCGGCCGCATGGGAGCCAATGGACGAGCTGTCGGGTGGGCGCGATGGGAGGAGGTGTCGGCTGGGGCCTCCGCATGGTCAGTTGCGGGCGCGGAGGTCTAGCTGGTGGCTGCTTGCTTCTTCTGTGTCTGGCAGTTTGGGGCCTTCAGCGCGGCGGCGGGGCCCGGGCAGCTGCACAAGCGAGGCAAGTGCCAGACGGCGGGCCGGGTGGAGAGTTGGCGGCGGAGTGCCTTGTCTACGAGCGAGGTGGGTAGCAAGTGTCAGGTTGTCGGAGGTTTGAGGGGGAGCTGTTTTACAAAAAAAAATAATAATAATAATAATAAATACAAAGTATAAAATAAACACATTTAAAGGTGCAGCGGGTTTCCGGCTCGTTAAGAATTACAGCAGCTGAGTTTTGTTGGGGGAAGTCGGGTGGTGCAAAGGGGCTGATGCCGCGCCGCAGGGGTCGAATGGGCAGGGCAGGGGGGCAGAATAAGGCCACGGGGACCCATCGTCCGCCTTCCAGGGCGGAGATAGCAGTAGGTGGGGCGATGGGGATGTTGGGGATGCAGTGGGGGGTTCTGCTGCTGGTAGGGGGTTGCGTGGGGCTGCAGCTAGGGGAGTAGGTGCTGTGGGGTTACAGGGGGTGACTCAGGGAAGGGGGTGCACTCGGGGGGTGCGTGGGGCTTGGGGGAGAGGTTCCCGGGTGAGGGGGGGCACACACCACGTGAGTCTTCACGGGCTGGCTGTGCGCAGCGCAGGAGCAGTGTGCCACTGAGTGGGGACATTGGGGGGAGTGTGAGTGTGGTGGGTGCTGGCAGTGGTAGGGGGGTTAATGCTAGTGGTGGGCAGGGGCAAGGTGGGTTGGCGCAGCCAGGTTGGGCACCTTCTGGTCAAGGGGCTCCCTCCCATACAGTGTGGCCGTCTATGCAGGGGGGATATGGTGCGGGGGGGAGGACGTCCCCTTGGGAGCATTGGGTAAGTGGGGGCCAAGGTACTTCGGCTGAAGATTGGAGTGCGGCGTGGTCCCCCATGTGGTCTCCGGTGGTTTCCCCCCCCCCCCCTGTTTTTTCTCTTTTCTCTCCACAGGCGAGGGGGATGCCGCAGCCTTCGTGGGGGCAGAGTGCGGTAAGCCAAACGCAGATGCCGTCAGCTGACGGGGAAGCGGCGGTGAGGCGAGGTTCTGCAGGGGCGGCGGCCAGCGGGGGCCTGGTCAAAGCAGGATAGCTCAATGGCGTGTGTGGCCAGGTGGTTCAAGTGCCCGCGGCGGCTTCTCAGCCGGATGGACAGGTGGCAGGTGAGTTGTTGGGGGACCATGGTGTGGGGCCTTTCATCATGCCTGTGCCGGGCAAAGCGGGGCATGAATCTAGGAAAGCGGAGGTGTCATTCTTGCCATCGACGGCATAGCTCTGAGTCGTCTTCTTCCTCCTCTTCGGCTGAGTCGTCCTCATCGTCTGGGGTTGAGGTGGTGCGTCAGGAGGGAGACGGCGGCGGGGGTCAGGGTCCAGGGGTGGAGGTGGGGGTGGGGCCCCCTCAGTTGTCGCGTTCCTGGAGCTCTGGGAGGGGGTCCCGAAGAAGCTGCGGCATAAGATACGCAAGCGGCGTTACATCGATATTTTTCAGCTGTTGGAGGGTAGAAAGCGTTCAGGTGAGAGCCGGAAGAAGAGGAAGGAGGATGAAAAGGCAGGTCGGATTAAGAAAGTGGCACGCAGCGTGGTGAATTGGACTCGGGCCTTTCTGCACCTGGCCAGTGTGTGGGAGCATTATTCGCCGGCGCATTACGGTATGCTGCTGGCGAATACAGATTCTATTTTAGAGGCATCCCAGACCCATGATGGTTGGGCGTGGTTAAATTACGATGAAAAGTTTAGGGATAAGATGGAGGAGAATAGATTGTTGTCCTGGGGCACGCAGGACATAAACCTATGGCTGACGCAAATGTCTGCCAGACCGGGCCTTGGTGGGGGGAGGAATGGGGGGGGTGCGGTTGGCGTGCCGGGGGGTGGCCGTTCCTTTCGGTCGGTGGGTTCCAGCAGAAGGCTAGCAAGGGCAGGGTCAGCGATGTGTGCTGGCGATTCAACAGGACTACCTGCCCCTTTCCAGACTGTAAATTCAAGCACTCCTGCTCCATTTGTGGCGGGGGGCACTCTGCACCTAAGTGCAGCAGAAAAGGGTCCAACGGAGCTGTGGGACCCGGATCCAAACCGCAATGAGTTGTGTAGCCGGGTGCCGTCTCCGATACGGCTGGATGCATTGCGTTTCTGGCTCCAGCAATATCCGAAGAGGCGGGATAGGGAGGTGTTAGGGGAGGGTTTTATATTGGGATTTCGTATTCCGGTGCGGGGAGTAGTGATGGCTTCTAGTGCCCGGAATTCGCCTTCGGTGCGGCATTTTGCAACAGTGGTGCAGGACAAGTTGGTGGGTAAGTTTGAGCTTGGGCGTATTGCAGGCCCGTTCAGCGACCCTCCTTTCCTGGACATGGTGATTTCTCCGCTGGGGATTGTCCCTAAGAAGGAGCTGGGGAAGTTTCGGCTCATCCACAATTTGTCCTGTCCATTGGGTGCGTCGGTGAATGACCATATTCCGCATGAGCTTTGCACGGTGCAGTATGCTTCATTCGATAGGGCTACGGACTTGGTGAGATTGGCGGGGAGGGCGGCGTTGATGGCTAAGGTGGATATTGAGTCGGCCTTCCGTTTACTGCCGGTTCATCCTTCCTCTTTTCCTTTACTGGGGTTTTGTTTTCGGGGGGAGTATTATTTTGACAAATGCATGCCCATGGGCTGTTCTGTCTCTTGCGCCTATTTTGAGATGTTCAGCACATTTTTGCAGTGGGTGTTGGGTCAGAGGACGGGCTCGGGGAATGTGGTGCACTACCTGGATGATTTCCTGTTTGTGAGCCCAGCCCAGTCGGATGGGTGTCAGCAGTTGTTGTGTGGGTTCCGGGACTTAGCACAGGAGCTGGGTGTGCCCTTGGCAGTGGACAAGACGGAGGGCCCTACGACGCGGCTCACCTTCCTGGGCGTGGAGTTGGACTCCATGGATATGGTAGCGCGTTTGCCTCCAGAGAAAGTGGCCGGTTTGCGGGGGTTGGTGGCGAACGTATTGGCATCCTCCAAGATTACCTTGCGGGAGATGCAAGCTTTGGTAGGCTCTTTGAACTTTGCTTGTAAGGTGATACCCAGTGGGCAGGGTGTTTTCCAGGCGCCTGGCGGCTTCAACTGCGGGGGTGCGGAGACCGCACCACCGGATTAGGGTCATGAATGTGATGAAGGCTGATTTGCGGGTCTGGAGCCGTTTTTTGGAGGATTTTAATGGGACTTCAGTTCTGCCGGGGGCTGAGGTCTCTAGCCCGGAGCTGGAGCTTTTTACGGATGCAGCGGGTGGCGCGGGATTAGGGGTCTACTTTGGCGGGGCCTGGTGTGCCGGTAGATGGCCACAGGCTTGGCATGCCTTGGGTTTGACCACCAACATAACTTTCCTGGAATTGTTTCCGCTGCAGGTAGTATTGGAATTATGGCCGGATAAGTTGCGTGATCGGCGGATAGTTTGGTGGTGTGATAATGAAGCTGTAGTCAGCGTAGTCAATCGTTTCTCTCCCAAGTGTTTGCAGGTGGCGGGGTTGATGCGGGAAGTGGTATTGGCATGCCTGCAGTTGAATGTGGCTGTGAGGGCTCGGCATATCCCGGTTGTAGCAATGCGATAGCTGATGCTCTTTCTCGTTTTCAGTGGGAGCGGTTTCATGCGTTGGCCCCGGAGGTGGACAGAGAAGGATCCGTAGTCCCAGAGACATTGTGGAGCATTGGCCTGGGGGGATGCTGAGCCTGCTACGGAGTTCGGTGGTGGCTGGGACGTGGTTGGCATACCAGTGGAGCTGTGACAAGGTGGCCGAATTCTTGGGCAAGCGGGGGTGGTGTGGGGGCCGGGTGCCGGAGGGCCTCGTTGGCTGTTATATTGCTGAGGCCAAAGGTCGCGGGTTGTCCAGGTTGACGGTGCGTTCGCATTTGGCGGGGTTTAACTTTTTTGCGAGTGCGGTGGGGTGGGGATCGTCGGCGGGCGGGGGCTTGGTGCGCAGGCTCCTGCAAGGGTGGGAGCGGGTACGGCCGTCTCCCCTGGATCCGCGTAGGCCCATTACGCACGAGTTGCTGGTGCGACTGCTGACGGTATTGCCTCGGGTAGCTACGTCCGGTTTCGAGGTGGTCCTATTCCGGGCGGTTTTTTGTCTTGCCTTTTTTGGGGCTTTTCGGATTGGGGAGCTGGTGGCAAATTCGGGCAGGGTGGGGGGCGGGAATACCCTTCAGCGGCACCATGTGCGCTTGGAGGCAGAGCAGCTACGGATCCTTTTGGTGAAATCCAAGATGGATCAGTGGGGGAGGGGTTTGTGGGTCATGCTAAAGGAGGTCGCGGGGCTCGTGTCATGCCCGGTGGGGGCGGTGAGGCAGTATCTTCGGGTGCGTCCCGATCACGCTGGGGGTCTTTTTCTGCATGAGGATGCGTGGGTGTTGACCCGTTTTCAAGTAACTGCAGTGCTGCGGCTGGCGCTGCGTTTTATGGGTGAGGACCCCATGCGCTTCGCGCCTCACTCATTTCGTATTGGTGCGGCTACAAGTGCGGCGGGGTCGGGCTCCCTGATAATGATATTATGAGCATTGGGAGATGGCGATCTCAGGCGTTCAAGGGTTATGTTCACCTGTGAGTGGTCGGCTGTGCTTGCGGGGTGGGGATACTAACTGTTCATTTGTTTTGCAGATGGGGGTCTCGAGCCTGGTGGAGCCTGGTTGATTGGGCATTCCTTTGTCCACTGGGCGGGACGGCGTGCTGCGACAAGGCCCGTGGGCCTGAATTTGGGGTTGGATCCTTGCTGTGGTGTCGGTGTCATGGCTGGGTGAGCGAGGACTCCGCTGGATGCAGTTGCTCCCTTTGCTTCGGCACTACAGGAGGACGTCACGGCAACCGGCAATGCTACTTGTGCATCTGGGGGGCAATGACCTTGTCTCCTGGTCGTGTCGTCAGCTGATCAGAGCCGCGCAGGGGGACTTTGGGGCTGTTCTCCGAATGTTCCAGGGGACTATTTTGCTGTGGTCCGACATTATCCCGCGGCCGGCGTGCTGGAGTCAGCGGCATTGGTCCAGGGGTCTGACTAAGATAAACCGGAAGATTGGGCGTTGGGTTTGTGAGCGGGGGGGTTATCAGATCATTTGTCTCCTATTGGCAAGGATCTGCTCCTCAATGACTGGCAGGAGTCTTTGGAGTATGTCATTTTGCGGGACGCCCGCTGGTCGCAGCTTCGTGTTTTGGGGGGCGGCGCAGCGACAGGGTTGTTGTCTGTGCCGGTGGCGGGATCCCGGAGGTTTCTGGGGTCCGGTGCCTCAGGGTACACTTGGGTGGGGGTGGGGTGCCCCTGACCCGGACAAACCCTGGCCGACTTTTGCTATGGGCATGGCGAAGTCGGGGAAAGGGATTGGAAGCTTGCCGTGGCAAGTTTATGTCCGTAGCGGTGGTAATGCACTTTGCTAAGGTATGGCTGGTGTGGCACTACTCCGCTGGGGCTGGTTAAGGTTTATGACGATGGAATGTTTAAATGTTTTATGGTTAATAAAGCTGTGACCAGTTTGTTCCCATAAGAGTCTTGTGTAGTGTTTTCTGGTGGTTGAAGGAGCGGAGGAAGGGGGGGGGGTGAATGTTTGCAGGGCCCGAAGCACTGGGTCCGCTTGCCTCGGTTAAATTAAATCTGTGTCAATATAAATCCCCAAGCTTCTCACTGATGAACTAAATGGGATAAGCTCGCCTCCTAAAGATACCACCACAGAAGGGTGCAAATCCCGTTTCCTTATATATAATAGCTCTGACTTCTTACAATTCAATTTTAATCTACTCTGATTCAACCAGTGCTTTATTGCCTCCAATCCTCTCATTTAATAAACAGATCCCTTCATTTTGTGTAGTTACCAAGTGATGCTGCACCTTTTTAAGCAGATTTATTCTGTGAAATGGCTATTTCATGTTGTATATGTCGGCATTTGCTGGCACTCTTACATATATTTTACAAAAGGCTACAGGTTCAGCAGAACCTTTTGTAGAATACTCATGATATAGGGAATCTCCTATTTGGACATCCTGAATTCCTGGACAAAGGTGAGTCGGTTGATATAGTGTATCTCGACTTTCAGAAAGCCTTTGACAAGGTCCCTCATCAGAGACTTTTGGCAAAACTAAAGAGTCATGGGATAGGAGGCAGTGTACTACTGTGGATCAGGAACTGGTTAAAAGATAGAAAGCAGAGGGTAGGGCTAAATGGCCAATTTTCCCAATGGAGAAAGGTGAATAGTGGTGTACCCCAGGGATCTGTGCTGGGTCCTCTGCTTTTTGACATATTCATAAATGACCTGGAAAGTGGAATAACGAGTGAGGTTATCAAATTTGCAGATGACACAAAACTATTTAAAGTTGTTAAAACCCAAGAGGATTGTGGAAAATTGCAAGAGGATCTTGATAAATTGGAAGACTGGGCATTAAAATGGCAGATGAAATTTAATGTGGACAAGTGCAAAGTTATGCACCTAGGGAAGAACAACCCAAACTATGGTTACACGATGCAAGGTTCCACTTTAGGAACCACCACACAAGAAAAAGATTTAGGCGTCATTGTGGATAACATGTTAAAACCCTTGGCCCAGTGTGCTGCGGCAGCCAAGAGAGCAAATAGAATGCTAGGTATGATAAGGAAAGGAATAGAAAATAAAACAAAAGATATTATAATGCCTCTATATCGTTCCATGGTGAGACCGCACCTTGAATATTGTGTGCAATTCTGGTCGCCGTATCTTAAAAAGGATATAGCATTATTAGAAAAGGTTCAGAGAAGAGCCACCAAAATGGTAAAGGGGATGGAAGGATACTCCTATGAAGAAAGGCTAAAAAGGTTAGGGCTCTTTAACCTGGAAAAGAGACGGCTGAGGGGAGATATGATAGAAGTCTATAAATTAATGAACTGAGTGGAACGGGTAAACGTAGATCGATTGTTTACGTTATCAGAATATAGACAGACTAGGGGACATGCAATGAAGCTACAGGGTAAACTATTTAAGACTAATAAAAGAAAATATTTTTTCACTCAACGTGTAATCAAACTCTGGAATTTGTTACCGGAGGATGTAGTAAAGGCTGTTAGTGTAGCTGGGTTTAAAAAAGGTTTGGACAAGTTCCTGGAGGAAAAGTCCATAAACCATTATTAAAAAGGGACCCAGGATATCAATGCTTGACCCAGTACAAGCATTGTGGAACCTGTGTCTTTTGGGGAAACTGCTAGGTACGTATGACCTAGATTGGCCACTGTTGGAAACAGGATACTGGGCTTGATGGACCTTGGTCTGACCCAGTATGGCATATCTTATGTTCTTATGTTCTTATGTACTTAAACATCCTATGCAAAACAGGGCTTCCTATGCAATAACACTCTTTCAAACCTGGTTTCAAGCTGCTTTAATGACAAAATGGATTGGCTACCATCAAATCAGATTTGAAATAGGTTTCAAATACCTTACAGGAGCAGAAAGTGGTTAATGAGGGTCTCTATTGTGCATTATTAGTAAGCACATGGAGAGCACTTTTATAACAGGCACCTAAGCTCTGAAGTCACTTAAGCTCATATGTTGTGATTACTTTATGAAGGCAACATATGGACTCATGTGCTTTCATACAAGAGCTTTCCTGAAAGCTTCTATAGAACGTTATACTAGCTGGAAGGCAGATGTTACTTTTCCTCTTAGGTCTGTGTGGGTATGCACATATTTTATAATAAATGGGCCTATCTTGCAACACTCCACTCTCTGGATAGGCACAGAGACACTTTTGGAGCTGAGAAGCCACCAAAACCCCAGTGCTATTAGGTCCTTTACTGGAGAAAGGCAGTTGTTCAAGGCCCATAGGTTTATGTAAAAGCCTGGTTTCTTCCAAGTACAGGAAATAACAGATTTGTACTGGATAGGGCTATTCCAAAATTAAACAATTTGTAGATATAACTGATGAATCTGAATAACTTGATAAAAGAGGCCCCGGCTCCTGCCCTGCCGGGCAAATGCCCAGGGGAGGGGGATGGGAAGGGAAGGCTGGAATATATGATAAACATAGTTAAATACTTAAAAGGTATTAATGAACAAAACAAAATGTTTTCAAAGATGGGGAAGCTGAAGAACTAGAGGACATGAAATGAAGCTGCAAGGTTGTTGTTAAGTGCCGTCAAGTCGGTGCTTACTCAAGGCCACCCTCTGGATAGTTGTCCTAAACTGTCTTTGATTTTCAGTCAGATGGTGAATTTTGATAGAGTAGGCTGCAAGGAGGTAAACTTAAAAGCAACATCAGGAAATACTTTTTCATGGAAATGGTGGAGATGGTGGGGGCAACAATAGTGCTGCCCTCTGTTCTGCTTTGTACCTGCTGATTTTTATGATGACTGGGAGGCATCCTCACTGAGTTTCATCTCTTTCAGTTTCACCCTGATTTCTTAATATTTAGATGCCTGGAAAAGCAGGTGAAGGGAAAAAAAAAACAGTGTCTCTCTGAGAGTGAGAAAAGAATCCTCAATCCTCCTTCTTCTCAAAGAGGCACCAAGATGCTGCTGATCTCTGGCTCCATTCTCCATCCCACCCACAAAAGTGAACATTTTTAGAAAGGCTTCTTCTTTTCCTAAAATAAATACGAAGTATTGTTGTTATTTCGGTATCCGAGATATGTTTTTGATTAGATTTTAGGATGAGTGATCATGAATGACAGGGCTTTCTGTGGGAATGTGAGTGTGGCAGACTCAGTCTATCCCCCCGCCATCAGCCACAGCTCCACCAATCGAGGTAGAAGCACCTGAGAGGGAAACCGTCCCGGTCAGAAGCTCCTGCCCAATCAGGGCAGTAGGAGGAATTGAAAAGCAGACGTCCCATCAGAGAGGCTGCCCTCTCCTCCCCACCATCAGCCACATCTCCCCCGATCGGGTTAAAAGCGCCTGAGTGGGAAACCGTCCCGCTCAGGAGCTCCTGCCCAATCGGGTCAGTGGGAGGAATTGAAAAGCAGGCGTCCCGTCGACGAGGCTGCCCTCTCCTCCCCGCCATCAGCCACAGCTCCCCCGATCGGGGTAGAAGTGCCTGAGCGGGAAACAGTCCCACTCAGAAGCTCCTGCCCAATCAGGGCAGTGGAAGGAATTGAAAAGCAGGCATCCCATAGGGTGCGCCGCACCTGAGGGCCTCGCCAGAGGGCCCTTTGGCATGGCCCTTAGGCGAGGCACTCACAGAGAGACCGAAGAGGTTCAACTACAATACCCAGCCTCCTCCTCACACAACTCCATCCACTTCATGCACCCAACCACCACATACACACAAGCACACCATGGCTTCCACCAACAGCAGAGATATACACACACGCATAGTATACTCATGGGAACGCACACAGGAGACCCACGCACAAAAAGCAAACCATGTACAAGACCGACACCCACACAAACCCAAAGGAAGCCCACAGAACACTAAACACCCCATCGACTATCTCAATAGAGCTCATAAACGCCAGATCCATATGAAACAAAATTAACACAATAGCAGACCACATAGAAGATCAGCAACATGACATACTTTGCATCACAGAAACATGGCTCACCCCCACAGACAATATACTACTCAATCAATTAGTGCCCTCCACTTACTCAACATTCAACTGCCCATGTGCACACTGGAGAGGAGGAGGGTTTTGATCATCGCAAAGAACAGCCTAAAGTTCAAGTCACGAAGTGCCACAGACACACTACAATGCAACACCATCACTGTGGAGAACAAACGGATGGCCCTATGCCTCATCTACAGAGCTCCCCATGCGCCACCAAGTGGTCTGCGCAGTCAACACAAACCACAAACCGCTGCTACTGCTAGGAGACTTCAACCTCAAATCTACCACCACCAAGGACGCAGAAGCTTTCCTTCTAGCAATGAGTTCCTTTCAATACACCCAAATGATTAATACCCCGACACACAGACACGAATCATCACCAGATCTCATATTCGCATCCAACTATCTACTTGACAGAGGCATCATATCAACCCCCACTGTCACACCTATACCGTGGTCAGACCATGACATAATTAAAATAAATATTGTGTCACAAGGAGGAAAGCATGACGAGAACCGGGACAACCCACCCACGCAAAGAAGATTCAAGAGATTCGACAGGGACCAATTTCTACAGGACACTACCTGAACTCAGAAGCAGATAATCTAGATGTTCAAATCATAAACCATCAAAGCTGCAGCCAAAGCCACAGAATATAGACCCAAGAAAACTTGCTGCACCAAATCACATCACAAACCATGGTACTCAAAAGTCATACGGAGCAAAAAGAGGGAACTTAGAAAGCTAGAACGGTGATGGAGACACTCTTTAAGTCGCCCAACACCCAGGCTCTATACTTAACAAAGCAAAAAGACTACAACGAACTCATCAACCAAACAAAAAAAGAATACCACATAAACATTATACTCAAATCCAACAATAAACCAAGAGAGCTCTTCGAAATCGTGAAAACCCTCACCAAGGAACAGAAGACCAAAAGCAAAGTCCAAATAGACCCACAAGCATTTGCAGACCACATCCAAGAAAAATTCCATTCCTCTTCACAACCCAAAACAAATACAACCACCAAACGAACCACACCCACAAAAACCTGGGGAAAATTCAGCACCCCATCCACAGAGCAGCTGTCACACATCATCACCGCACTCAATACAAGCACAGCTCCAACAGACTCATGCCCAGTGACATGGTTTAAAGCTACTAAGTCGAACTTCATTCACACCATACACAACATGGTGCACAGTTCACTGACCCAAGGAAACATGCCGAACCAGCTAAAGCTCGCAACAATAAGACCAATCCTGAAGAAATCACCACTCGACAAGAACAACCCAGCTGCTTACAGACTGATCTCAAGCATACCATTACTGGCAAAAATTATTGAAAAGGCAGTACAGCATCAGCTACAAGACCACATTGACAACCACGCACCAATAGACATCAATCAACACGGTTTCTGCCCCAACCACGGAGTCAAAACACTCCTGTTATTCCTCTTTGGCAACATACTCCACCTCATAGACAACTGCAAGAACAGAATACTGATGATCTTCATTGACATTTCATCAGCGTTCGACACACTGGATCACAGAACTCTACTGGAAAGACTACAGAAAATCGGGCTACACAGGTCCATCCTGAAGTGGTTCCACTCATACCTAGCAGACAGACAGATACAGATCAAGGTCGGCCCCAACACATCCCGACCCATAAAGGTCATGCAAGGCGTACCCCAAGGATCCGCCCTATTGGCTATTATTAGCTATTATTTAACCTCTACGCCCCACCCCTCTACGTTCAGCCAATATGCGACATCATGAAAGAACACCAAATACAATACACAATTTATGACGATGAGATCATAATATACACACCAATCACACTTGACAACCCAGACTACACCAAAATAACAGACTGTCTCTTGCACATGACCAGCTGGCTTCAAGACAACAACCTAACCATAAACTACAGCAAGAACGAGGCACTAATCATCACCCGAAGCACCAACTTCATCCCTCCACTCAACATCAAGATACACAACACAACCATACCCATAAAACCGGAAGTGAAATACCTCGGAGTGACTCTAGACAAGGAACTGAATCTACAATCATACATAAGCAGAGCCACCAAAAACGCATACCACAGGATGAGACTAATCCAACGCCTCAAACCCCTCCTCTCCCCAGAGCACTTCCGCACAGTCTGTCAGTCACTCATAACTCCAATACTAGACTTCTGCAACCCAATCTATCTCGGTCTCACAAAGCAGACACTCAGGCACTGCAACTGGCGCAAAACACAGCAGCGCGCATTATATCTGGCACAGCAAGATAAGAACACATCACACCCATTCTAAAAGATCTCCACTGGCTACCAATCAGCTCACGCATCAAATATCAGACATTCATAAACATATTCAAAATCAAACAACAGACATCAGCTCTCAGCTTACAACCACTCATAAAATCTGACAGAAGCACACGACCAAGGAGGAGGGGCACGTCCAACCGTGTTAACACACCAAAAGTCTTCACCAAGGTCTGCAAGGACACTGCAGACTGAACCCTTTTACTGGCTGCACCAGCAATTTGGAACACCCTCCCAGATGACCTACGATTAACAACTAACATCAAGGAACATAAGAACATAAGAAATGCCATACTGGGTCAGACCGAGGTCCATCAAGCCCAGTATCCTGTTTCCAACAGTGGCCAATCTAGGTCATACGTACCTAGCAGTTTCCCCAAAAGACACAGGTTCTGCAGTGCTTGTACTAGGCCAAGCATTGATATCCTGGGTCCCTTTTTAATAGTGGTTTATGGACCTTTCCTCCAGGAACTTGTCCAAACCTTTTTTAAACCCAGCTATACTAACAGCCCTTACTACATCCTCCGGTAACAGATTCCAGAGTTTGATTACACGTTGAGAGAAGAAATATTTTCTCCTATTTGTCTTAAATAGTTTACCCTGTAGCTTCATTACATGCCCCCTAGTCCTTCTATATTCTGATAGCGTAAACAATTTATCCACGTTTATCCGTTCCACTCCATTCATTAATTTATACACCTCTATCATATCTCCCCTCAGCCGCCTCTTTTCTAGGTTAAAGAGCCCTAACCTTTTTAGCCTCTCTTCATAGGAGTAGCCTTCCATCCCCTTCACCAATTTGGTGGCTCTTCTCTGTACTTTTTCTAATAACTCTATGTCCTTTTTAAGATACGGTGACCAGAATTGCACACAATATTCAAGGTGCGGTCGTACCATGGAGCGATACAGAGGCATTATAATATCCTTTGTTTTATTCTCCAGCCCTTTCCTTAGGATACCTAGCATTCTATTTGCTTTCTTGGCCGCCGCTGCACACTGGGCGGAGGGTTTTAACATGTTATCCACGATGACTCCTAAATCTTTTTCCTGGGTGGTGGTTTCTAATGTGGAGCCTTGCATCTTGTAACTATAGTGTGGGTTGTTCTTTCCTAGGTGCATAACTTTGCACTTGTCCACATTAAATTTCATCTGCCATTTGGATGCCCAGTCTTCCAATTTATCCAGATCCTCCTGCAGTTTTCCACAATCCTCTTGGGTTTTAACAACTTTAAACAGTTTTGTGTCATCTGCAAATTTGATTACCTCACTAGTTATTCCCTTTTCCAGGTCATTTATGAATATGTCAAAAAGTAGCGGACCCAGTACAGATCCCTGGGGTACTCCACTATTCACCTTTTTCCATTGGGAATATTGGCCATTTAGCCCTACCCTCTGCTTTCTATCTTTTAACCAGTTCCCGATCCACAATAGTACACTGCCTCCTATCCCATGACTTTTTAGCTTCGCCAAAAGTCTCTGATGGGGGACCTTGTCAAAAGCTTTCTGAAAGTCCAGATACACTATATCAACCGACTCACCTTTGTCTACCTGTTTATGCACACCTTCAAAAAAACAGATCAGATTAGTAAGACAAGATCTGCCTTGTCTAAAGCCATGTTGGCTGTCTCCCATTAGGCCATGACTATCTACATGCTGTGTAATTTTGTTCTTTATGATGGCTTCTACCATTTTCCCTGGTACTGACGTCAGGCTCACCGGTCTGTAATTTCCCGGGTCACCCCTGGAACCCTTTTTAAAAATTGGTGTTACGTTGGCGACCCTCCAATCTTCAGGTATTACAGATGATTTTAATGAAAGTTCACAGATTACCAATAACAGGTCTGCAATCTCATATTTCAGTTCTTTCAACACTCTGGGATGTATACCATCCGGTCCAGGTGATTTGCTACTATTCAGTTTATCAAATAGTTGTAATATATCTTCCCGGTGTAGCGATATTTCTCTCAATTCCTCTGCAGTATCACCTTTAAATACCACTTCAGTCTTGGGTAACACCCCTACATCTTCCTCAGTAAAGACCGAAGCAAAGAATTCATTCAGTCTCTCTGCTATAGCCTTGTCTCCTCTTACTGCCCCTTTTACCCCTCTATCATCTAATGGTCCAATTGACTCTCTCACAGGCCTTTTGCTACGAATGTACTTGAAAAAGTCTTTATTTCGTGTTTTTGCTTCCGTAGCAAGTTTCTTCTCAAATTCCCGCTTTGCCTGCCTTATCAATGCTTTGCATTTAACTTGCCAGTGCTTGTGCTGTTTCCAGTTTTCATCATTTGGCTCTTTTTTCCATTTTCTGAAGGTTGCTCTTTTGGCAGCAACAGCCTCTCTGACCTCACCTTTAAACCATGCTGGCAGTTTTTTGGACTTTCTTCCACTTTTCTTAATGCGTGGAATACAGCTGGTCTGGGCTTCGAGGATAGTATTTTTAAATAACACCCAAGCTTGCTGTAAGTCTTTAACCTTTGGAACCGCTCCTTTTAGTTTTTTCCGAACTATATTCCTCATTCTATCATAGTCACCCTTTTGAAAGTTAAAAGGTAGTACTGTGGATTCCTTTACTATCTGTCCTCCACTGATTAAATCAAACATGATCATACTATGATCACTATTGCCAAGTGGTCCCAACACCCTTATTTCTTGCACCAGATCTGGCGTTCCACTAAGGACTAGGTCCAGTATGGCTTCCCCTCTGGTCGGTTCATGAACCAGCTGCTCCAAGAAGCAGTCATTTATTTCATCTAGAAACTTTATCTCTTTAGCTTGTCCTGCTGTGACACTGTCCCAGTCGATACCGGGGTAATTGAAATCACCCATTATTACTACTCTGTTGTGGCTTTTGTTAGCTTCCTTGATTTCTTTGAGCATTTCATCATCCATTTGTTCATTCTGGCCAGGTGGTCGATAGTATACTCCCACTGCCATCACCTTCCCCTTCATAAATGGAATTTCAATCCATAGAGATTCTACAGCATATTTTGTTCCCTGCAAAACTTTAATCCTTTCTGACTCAATGCCCTCTCTAACATAGAGCGCAACCCCTCCACCAATTTGTTCAGCTCTATCATTACGATATAGTTTGTATCCAGGTATCACAGTGTCCCACTGGTTATCCTCCTTCCACCATGTCTCTGAGAGTGCAATCATATCTAACCTCTCATTTAATGCTATATATTCTAATTCTCCCATCTTATTGTTTAGACTTCTAGCATTGGCATACAAGCATTTTAGAGACTGCATTTTATTAATATTAATCTGGCTATTGGTAGGCATGGGTAATTGGGAATCTTTATGCTCTGTCTGCTCCTTACTCAAGGGCATTTGGGCTACTATACTCCCTTTTGGAACCTCACTGCTTTTGGTAGTATCCTTCAAGGATACCTTTGTCCGAACCGTGCGCTCCTGGGTGACTGTCGGCTTTCCCCTATTTTCTAGTTTAAAAGCTTCTCTATCTCTTTTTTAAAGGTTAATGCCAGCAGTCTGGTCCCATCCTGATTAAGGTGAAGCCCATCCCTTCGGAAGAGCCCCCCCTTTCCCCAGAATGTTCCCCAGTTCCTAACAAATCCAAAACCCTCATCCTTGCACCATTGTCTCATCCACGCATTGAGACTCCGGAGCTCTGCCTGTCTTTTGGGTCCTGCACGTGGAACAGGAAGCATTTCGGAGAACGCTATCCTGGAAGTTCTGGATTTCAACTTCCTACCTAAAAGCTTAAATTTAGCCTCCAGAACTTCCCTACCACATTTTCCTATGTCATTGGTACCAACATGTACCAAGACAGCAGACTCCCCCCCAGCACTATCTATGATCCTATCTAGGCGGTGCGTGAGATCTGCTACCTTCGCACCAGGCAGGCATGTTACCAGGCGATCCTCACGTCCACCAGCCACCCAGCTATCTACATTCCTAATGATTGAATCACCAACTATAACAGCTGTCCTGACCCTCCCCTCATGGGGACATGGCCCTGGAGAAACGTCCTCGGTGCGAGAGGGTTTTACATCACCTGGAGGACAGGTCCTAGTTACAGGATCACTTCCTGCCACACCAGGGTGATGCTCTCCTGTCACGTGACCTCTCTCCTCCATGGCAACAGGGATGCTGCCAGACTGGAGGTGGGACTTCAGGACTATATCCCTGTAGGTCTCGTCCATGTACTTCTCTGTCTTTCTTATGTCTTCCAGGTCTGCTACTCTAGCCTCTAGAGAACGGACTCGTTCCCTGAGAGCAAAGAGCTCCCTGCACTTAGTGCATATGTAGGACCTCTCACCAACTGGGAGATAATCATACATGTGACACTCGATGCAAAAGACTGGAGAACCCCCATCTCGTTGCTGGACCTCTGACTGCATCTTAGTTTAAAGCTTGTGTTTAGGTCTTTTAAAGCGGTATATAATAAGGATTGGTGTAGATGCTTATACTAATAAAAGTGTATCTAATACCCCTAATACACCCTGTGTACCTGAAACTAATTAATCACAGGTCCTCTGTGTATGACTGATTTGGATTAAGAGCTGCACCTGAGAGCAGCCCCTTTCCTCTAAGATGTCCAAGTACCTATAAAACTACAATTTCCCCAGGGGTGGGTGGGTGCTGGGGAGGGAGGGGGGGCGATAAGTCCTATTAAAGAGGGCAGTTACAAGGTACCCTGTCCTGAACCCTCAGCAGGGGGATGGGGGTACCACACAAGGCCCAGTTAATTGAGAGAGGCAAGGTAAGGACAAACAGCTTAAGAGAACCCTCTTCATCAAACACTACAGGGGCACCACATAAACTGCTCGCCAGTCAGGACCACAGACCAACCCCCCTCCCATTCCCCCATGTACATAGTATTGTATAATAGCACACACTGTAAATAGCTTGACAAGAATCTACGTCACCCTATTACACACGCACTCACTGTTTCACTGCATGCACACAAAAAACATTACTTGTTGATTGTTTGCTGTGTAGATCACCTTGCTTGAAGGAGAAGGTGGTATAGAAATCCTTTTTAAATAAATAAAAATAAATCCTGGGCAGGAAAGTGAGTGGCGAGGCTAAGTTCAGGGCAAGATGGAGCAGTGCAGGAACCATACAAGATCAGGTGAAGTTACTGTAGCAAAATTGAAGCAGGACCAGATGTGGAGCGGGGATGGGACTTAAAATGACTGTGACAGACCCGCAGGGTTCGTGCAAGGATTGAAGGCATCCTAGGTGGGCCCTCCATTCTGCCCCACCCCCCCATAGCCCCACTACACCCATTGTCGCCATTGCCATCCCCTCTCAGGGGCCAGCAGCTGTGGCAATGGCTCAGAAACAGTGACACAGTGCTTACCTACAGTCTCCAGCGCTGTGTCGCAGTTTCTGTCTTCCACTATCTGCCATTTCCATCCCCTCCGAAGCAGACTACAGGTTTTTCATAGCTAACCGAACAAACTATCCAAGTTAGTATGTCAGCCTCCATCTCTGGCCCTATTCAAATCCAGGCTAAAAGCTCACCTCTTCGCCGCTGCTTTTGGTTCCTGAACACTTTATTCTTCCTTTCACCTTATATATTTTTTCTTATCATGGCCTTAGATATATCTTAGTCCCCAGTTGTTGTCTATCTTGACTAGAACGTAAACTCTAATGAGCAGGGACCATCTCTTACATGTCTCTGTACAGCACTGTGTACGTCTTTTAGAACTATGCAAATGATAAGATACACCTATTGCAAGTCCTATGGTCTCCTCTGAGGGGCGGGGCTTCCCTTTCTGCAGCTCATGGGTCTTATTACCAGGGCAAGTTCAGTCTCTGTAGCGTCGATGGCTCCAGCCACACAGCTGCAGCCTGAGGTCACAGATTAAATCCCTGGTACACCTGACAGAGTACATGTATATACTGGGCATATCAGTGGTGTAGATATTTGAAAATGAATAAGAATATAGTATGTATGATATAGAGTGAGGACTGTGTGGTTACTGAGTGTGTGTTGGGATGTTTGCCTAAAAGATAAGGACTGTCAAAGCTGCTGTTAAAGACAGAAGTGCTGCAATTTGCTGTAGCAGTCAAAATACCGCATCTTTAAAATTGATGAAAAATGACTCCAATTGAGACTTTCTTAACTTTTTCCTGAAACATTTTACAGGCTTTAGAGAATCCAATGAATTTAGAGAAAAAGAGAAAGGTAGTAATATTGTATAGTGCTCATGATTTTCCATGGAAAGAAAATTAAATTAAATTAAATTAAATGTTTACTCCCATAAGAATTAATAATTTTTTTTTTTTAGAAGCCCTGTTCGTGATTTGTATGTGTGAAAAATCTCATTCTCTCATCCAAGCAGCCATTTCAGAAAGGACTAAATTTACATGTGCCTGCCCTGATCATATTCAAGTCACCTGGGGGGGAGGGGGTGGTAGTCAGGGCCGTACCAAGGGCAGTGCAAGCGGTGCAGCCACACAGGGCGCAGGTGCAAAGGGGTGCTGATATCATCACTGGGCTTCCAGGAAACTCTAAGAGAGTGAGCTTCTTCACGTGGCTAGATGGGGGAGGGGGGAAAAATTAATTAATCACACGGGTTGCCTTTCTAGCTTGGTACAGTCCTGAGGGTGGTGCAGGCATGTCTAGGGTGGCACAAAAAGATCACATGCATCTTCATTTTCACAATGACGCCAAACATGAAAACCCGCCAGTGGATACGTCAATATTTAGACCTGATCCTTGGCCAACTATCAATGATAGAGATGACGGGGAATGCTCTCTCAGTCCTCCATTCATTTCCCCCCACTCAGAAAAGACTAGCAGGTAAATAGTGAGGCCTCGTTGTTTACTGCCATGGTGCTGAACATCTCCAGTTGCAAAATGGCCGCTGATGGATGTGGTGACATATCCACATGCAAGTTCCAAAATGCTGGTGCTGAGTTGTCCCATGCCGAAATTTCATACATGAACATTTCTGTAATGGACTATCTCCCTGCACCTGTCCAGGACTTAATTCTGCACATCCCTGGTCTCTGGGATGTTGACCACAAAGTTTATTTTCCGCGGCGGGGATATGTCAATCTCAGAATGCATTTATTTATTTATTTATTTTTATTTAGCTGCATTTACACGTGTTCACCTTGTCTACTTCTCCTTCTTTCAAATTTCGGATGTTTTGACTTGTATGTCCCAGGCCTATCTAAAATGTGCCTTAAAAACTATGCAAACATACTCCTAATTTAACTGAAATAACTATTCAGACGTACTCCTAATTTAACTGAAACAAATCAATTCAGGGGTGAGGTCTCAGGGAGATGAATAAGAACTTGTGTAGAGAAGTGTGAATTTGTTGCTGTTGATTCCGTTAGTTTGTGTGACTAGAACTGAAAGGGTATGGCAATTGTTTGTACCTACATATACCTATGAATTAACGTGTGAATAGAGAATTTGTGTGCATATAGAAACTCCAGTATGCATACACTATGGAGGTCATTCTAGAGCATGAAGAAGGGGTCTGTACATGCAGCAGGGATGTTTTTGTCCCAAAAATGTCCCAACTGTATTCTGAAACACTGCTGTCATACACATCAATGGCACTAGCACGGGAATCTCAGAACGTGTCCAGAAGGGGCAGAATTGGGTCGGGGTCAGCCTCAGAGATATATCAAGTGTATTCAGGAAAGGCCCATGTATATTTCAAGTCTTTCCCGGAAACGTCCATGTTATTCCTGCTGAAACGAGATATAAAGCTAGGACTTTGAAAATATTATGCTGTGCTCTACACTTCATCCCATATTGAAGAATGGTTGTGACAAGTATGCATTGAACTGGTGTGACTTCAGTCTGGAAAAATACAAGATATAGTTACAAAGAACAGAAAGTAGAGGTGAGGGAATGTTGTAAGGTAAATAAATATTAATAATACCCTTATAATAAATACCCTTATAGAAATATTAAGAAGAGCAATAGTGTTTATTCTGGCTCTGCTGTTTGTGCTAAAAGAGCCAATCCAGGGGACCCTAACAAGTCCTGTGCTGTGAAAACTGGAACTGTTGATGTAAGAATAGCATATGAGAGAGTCTGGATAAAAATCATGTTGGTATGAGAAAGGGAGATCATATGTGCAGTCATGGGACATCATGCCATTATGACATAGCAGCTGTTAATTATAGGTTTGGTTTGGCAGAATGATCTATTTTGTGACTGCAAGTGAGAGTGTGTGTTTGGGGGTACATGGGAGGATCTGGTGTGCTGACCTTCAATTCAGGGAGGCCATAAATGGCTGGCTGGTACCTGGACCATATGGATAACCGCAGTGTCACCAGGTGAAATTGTGATAGGGCAGCCATACATCAGCTGTGCAGGCACTGGGAGACATGACTGATGTTATGCCTACATCCCCAGATTGTGCCATGAGGCCTATATTCTTCGTTGGTCCAGGTTCTACGCAAGTTGCGAGAGTGGTGATATATCTGGAGGCCGGCTGCCTGAGCATGATGGCCCAGGGATCCCATCTCCCAGGCCCACACAGGCAGGGGACGTGTTTCACCTTTATATCGCATGGCCCGTGCCTGCACCAGTGTACGGGCTGTGCGCTGGATGTGTGCACACGCCAGCTGATGAGCACTCTGCCCATGCCACGCCGAACATGTCTACCTTCCCAATTCCAGACCCAAAGGCATGTCTAGACTGACAGATGTGGAATTAGGTTCAAATGGGGCCTGTTTGTGATTTAGACATGTCCACAGGCCGGATGTGCATGTTATGGAATTGGGCTCCATAGGAGTTATTTTAGAAGCTGTATTTGCAATTTCCAAGTGGAAAATATATCATTAGGCAATTACCCTAAGCGAAGAGTGGAATCACTTGATACAGGGCCCAGAGTTGGTCTGAAACATACATGTCGTGGTGGCGTTTGCTGGCGTTTGTGGATGAAAAACACGGAGGGATAGTTTTATTCATCATCTACCTCCGGTTCCAGCACGGTTTGGAGCATTATTGCCTTTTAGTTAAGTGGGGGGTGGTTTGGTATTATTGGCTACCTTCACCTGGTTTTAAGTGTGGGTTCACACTACTTGTTTATGAGGGCTGAGGCTCTCTGTAATAAAAGGGTTCTTCCAACATAGGGAGGTGGTTGTTCTTCCCCTGCCTCTCAGGTTGGTTGTTCCCGACAAAAAAAGAGAGAAGGAGGATATTGAGGACAGTTACCAGGTTAGCGTCTGGTCAGAATTCCAGTGACTATTTTGGTTTGTTATATGCAGTGTCATTGAAAAGCTGAGGTTTTTGATGATCTGATCGGTTTGAAAATACATCATTTACATGTGGAAATGGCATCCACATGGAAATGATGATTTTATAAAGGACTAAGAGCCCAATTTTCATTTAGGCAGGCTATGTGCCGTATTGGCGCATAGCCTGCCCGCCAATCCCCTTAACCTGGATTTTCACTTCCGCGGCGATGGAAGTGAAAATCTGGGTTGGCTGGACATGACAGCAGCTGCTGAGGCTAAGTAGGTAGCAGCAATTTTTGATGCTATCCGGTTAGCTCCAGCACCTCAAAGATAGGCAAGGAAAACCCTTGCCTATCTTTAAACACTGAGGGCTAACCGGGTAGCATTGAAAATTGCTGCTACCCACTTAGCCCTTTCCTCCGCTCCCGCTCCATCCCGGAACACCCCCGACACACCCCAATACTAACCACACAGCATCGGGGCCCCTAAGGGACAAATTGGGGAATTTTTGAAGGCACTACCCGTGTAGATGCCTTCGAAAACTCCATGTTAAGGCATTTACACGGGTAACTAGGGCAGTTACCCGTGTAAATGCCTTCGAAAATTGGGCCCTAAATTTATATGTGGATGTTCGTAATAGGTAGAAACTGCAAGGGAGTACGTCAGGGCCATAGGTAGAGTGTGGTTTGGGTGGGCCAAAAATCTACATGTTTATTCCTCATTTTATACAGGAAATGCATATATGCAAGCAAAATAGTCCATTTCAGAATATACAGCCGATTCATGGTATGTTCTCACTATGGAACTCACTTCCACACCACCTAAGAGCTATTACAGGCATCGCCGACTTCAGAAAATATCTAAAAGCCTACCCTTGCACCGAACACTACAACAGCATATGAAACACACAATCACAGGAATACAATCCCTACACAATTGCCCCCCCCCCCCCAATAAGATGTCACCCAAGTTGAATACCTATCTAATGTATATAGTTGTAATGTTGTAAGCAGTTAAATGTAAATAGTTCATTTTATCATTCCATGCAAGACTTGTTCTGTTTCACTGTAACCCGCTTTGATAAAATGAAAAGTGGTATATAAAACATGTTAAATAAATACATTTGTAGATTTTAAAAAGGGCTCATTTCAGCCAGCCCTTTATAGGAAGGATTAGGGATTTATCCACCACAATCTCTCATTGTTTATTTATTCCTCCAAACTGAAATGAATTAAGGATAGTGGCCTCTGTAGTTAATTGTCTGCATTTAAATGTATTGGTTTGCAAATTACCGACTTGCACATGTGAATTAGATGTGTTGGCTTCAAAATACAAACACGTGGAAGCTAACAAGTTGCCTCAGCGGATTTTCCCCACATGTAGATTTGTAACACGGCTCCTCAGCCTCTTCGTGTTGGCAAATCAAAACGTCTGCCCAGGAAAATACCCAGATGGCATCCCAGCTCATGAAGTCATGCTCTTCAAATAAAAGTGAAAAAAGAAAGAACAAGGAGTAAACTAAAGAGAGAAGCATAGGGCCAAGAAGCAAACTGAAGATGTTTTGAACTTTAGCCAGCAGTGACACTTTAAACCACACTTGACCTTGGAAATACCATCCGGAGATTCAGGGTTTAGAAAGATTCAACAGCAACTGGCTTGAGATGCATATTCCAAATAACACAGACAGACTGTTTATACAACAGCAAGAGATCTTTTGCAATGTTTGTTGAAGCACGGCAAAGACCTAACGCACCCAGTAGTACTCTGCACATCTATAATTCAATCAAACATCCTATATGAGCAATATTATCCCTGTAAATTAGGAGGAACTGCACCAGCCTTCTTACAAAGAGGTTTCTCCCAGTGACAGGAATAAGGTAGCTCTCTAATTTTGTTTTTTGTTTTTTATGTTTCTTCTATTATATTTCAACTGAAAGAAGCTATGATCTAGAGTTTAAATGTTGGAACTGGAAATCAGGCATGCTGACTTGAATTATTTCAAGGTTTTCACTTCCCATGTGATTGTCATTATCCTTACTCTTTTTTGCCTCTGTTTACCCCAACATAATTGGTCATTCATGCCAAGAATACTGGTGCAACTTGCTGCTAGCACTGCAAGGTCCTATGAGGTCCTCCTTTGAAATAAGGTTGTCACATATAAATTATTATTTCCATTATTATTTTTGCTAGAAATTACTCATTTGTCTTGGCATTTTCACGGCTGGAATGCTGCAGCTATTTACTGGCCGAACCACAAGGAAGATCTAGCACCCAGGTTTGAGTCTCGGCGTAATAAGAACATAAGAAATGCCATATTGGGTCAGACCAAAGGTCCATCAAGCGCAGCATCCTGTTTCCAATAGTGGCCAATCCAGGTCACAAGTACCTGGCAGGTTCCTAAAAAGGCACACAGGTTCCACAATGCTTGTCCTGGGGTAAGCGGTGGATTTCCCAGGTCCTCTTTAATAATGGTTTATGGACCTTTCCTCCAGGAACTTGTCCAAACTTTTTAAACCCAGCAACCCTAACAACCTTTACTACATCCTCCCATAATGAATTCCAGAGTTTGATTACACGTTGAGTGAAAAAATATTTTCTCTTATTAATCTTAAATGGGTTACATTGTAGCTTCAGTGTGTGTCCTCTAGTCTTTCTACTTTTTGATGGCATAAACAACCAATCCTGTGTTAACCTGTTGTGCAAAAAGTTATTCATTCACCACAGTGAAGAAAAATAATCATGTGATAACTTAAAAACAGCACACAGTCCCTACATATCTCAGGGATACCCAATGAACCCCGTTAATATTGCTTTTTCATTTTTCCCTAACTCAGAATTGCATAATGCATCATCAGCTTCATTAAACTATGCATCACCCTAGCCATGCCCTTTCTATACATGCAGAGTCGCTCCTCTGATGTTACCAGCCAGAAAACTGCGTGAGAGTTCTCTGCTGCTGCTGGCAAGGGGAGGTGCTATGATATTGCACTTCTAGTCACATGGAGCAGTGCCTGTTCCTTGTGACTAAAAGTGCAACTACTAGCAGCAGCGTGGGCGGAGGACTCCCACACAGTTGTTACAGGAACGTTGTTACTAACATGTGAAATTAGGCAGAGAATACTTAGAATATGAAAAACCTAATGAGCCTGAGCAACTTACGAGAGTTACATAGTTGTCAGCCTCAACGAAAGGCGCTGATGCAAAAATACTTGCCCATGCCGCAATTTTAATATTTCATTCAAGTATACTCAAAAGTATTTAAGCACTCATATTTATGGGGAAAAGAAATAAAAAGAAGGGAGACAAACATATATATAGCATTACAAAAAAAAACAATTTAATGTTTATAAGAAAGTACAAGAAATGGTATATAGGAATAAGAGAAATATAGGGATAATGAAAGCAGAAAAAAATGCCACAAAGGTCTCATGCACATTGCAGAATTTGCTTTGCCTCTAATACTTTAGGAGCAGGATTGTGTATTAAGCAGGACCATTTTTTTTCACAAACAGCCCGTCAATTCTTTGCATAACCAGAAAGCATCAATTGGCAAAATGCCTTCTCTAGGATAACATGCACTGACATTTCCAATCTGCAAACCATAAAGCAAATTAAGCAAAAGCAGAAGGAGTTTGAAACATGTAGACAGTCATCTGACTAAGAAACCACAGCCATATTCAGGCAGAGCTGTATTAAGGGCTGTCAAACGGTGCAGCTGCACAGGGTGCTGATGTCATCACTGGGCTTCCAGGAAGACCAATAAAATCAAGTTCCTGCATGTGGCTGGTGGGGGCGGGGGACCACGTGCATAAGTCACAGAGGGCGCATTTATAGCTTGGTAAGGTCCTGTATTCAGGTTCATGTCACCTGAGGAACTGATTTATTTCATAAAAGGCAGACACCACATGCCCCTCTTGTATGGCATAGCATGGAGATGTATTAGAGGAATGTAGGCAAGCACAACATTCTAAAAGGACCTAATATTCTATTTGCACACTGGGCCGAGGACTTCAGTGTATTATCTACAGTGACTCCAAAATCCTTGTTCGGTATTATAACCCCCTATTTGGCAGTTTGACATCTAGCAGTGGTACCATTACACCACCTATATGGCCAAAGGCATAATTTTGAACCCAGACATCAACAGGGAAAGAGCGTCAAGAGATTGTTCATGGCATGCCACTAACTCACCACTGGCAAATGTCAGGGCAGGAGGTTAGGTGTTGACTTTGGGAGGCTGTTCAGGGGTGCTGATTGAGAAGTGGGGTGATGCAGATTTTGATCAAGGGTGTGGGAGAGGGTGATGTGGATGCTGATCAGGGGAACCAGAATTTTTTTCTACAGCAGACAATAGTAGAAGTATCGGCAGATAGCATGGATGCAATTTCTGTGTGATCTGCCAAAGCATTTCCCATGCAGCAGGTGACTGCCCTCTGCGGTAACTGCAGGGCAGATGTTGGGCACACCCTCAGCAGTAGCTGCACAAGCTTTGCACTTACCCTGCATTAATTGTTGCACCTACAGTAACATGTGATAAGTGCCCAGACTTATTGTACATTGGTAAAAGAGCCTCTGGTTGATTCTAGAACCAACTGTTAGAGAAAAGATTAGCAATTTTGGCCATGATATGGTCGTACACAGAGAAACATAGAAACATGACAGCAGAAAAAGACCACATGGCCTATGTAGTCTGTCCTTCCATATCAACCACTACAACAGTCCCCTTTTTTCCTTTAGAGATCTTCTATGTTTGTCCCATGATTCTTTGAATTTAGATACTGTCCTCATCTCTACCACCTCCACTGGGAGACTATCCCATGCATCTATCACTCTTTCCATAAAGAACTATTTCCACATATTGCTCCTGAGTCTATCCCCTTTCACTCTCATCCCATGTCCCCTCATTGCAGAGCTTGCCTTCAATTTAAATAGACCCTCCTGTGCATTTATGCCATGGAGGTATTTAAATGTCTCTATCTTATCACCCCTGTCCCTCCTTTCCTCTAAAGTATACATATTAAGATCTTTAAGTCTGTTCTCATATGCTACATAATGAAGGCCACGAACCATTTTGGTAGCTACCCTCTGCACCGACTCCAACCTGCTTAAATCCTTTTGAAGGTGCGGTCTCCAGAAATGCACACAATATTCCAAATGAGCTCACACCAGGGACTTATACAGAGGCATTATCATCTCCTGTTTTCTGCTGGCCATCCCTCTCTCTATACACCCAAGTATCCTTTTGGTTTTTGCAGTCACCTTTTCTGTTTAGCTCCTTTAAGATCGTCAGACACAATTATGCCTATGTCCCGTTCTTCTTTTGTGGACAGAGGTACCTCACCCCCTACACTGTACCGCTCCTTTGGATTTTTGCAGCCCAAATCCATGACCCTGCATTTTTTAGCATTCAATTTCAGCTGCTAAATTCTAGGCTATCCTTCAAGCTTAGCTAGATCCTGCCCTTCCGCAATATCTCTAACAAAGACGTAAAAAAGAATCAGACAAAGGACAGATCCCTGTGGCACACCACTGGTAACCTCCTTCTCCTTAGAGTGAGCTCCATTTACCTTTATCCTTTGTCGCCTCCCACTCAACCAATTTCTAACCCAATCAGTAACTTTAGAGTCCATCCCTAGGGTGCTCAGTTTGTTTATAAGTCGCCTGTGTGGAATGGTGTCAAAGGCTTTACTGAAATCTTAATATATCACATCTAGGGCTCTCCCTCGGTCCAACTCCCTGGTTGCCCAGTCAAAGAAATCAATAAGATTTGTCTGACAAGACTTGCCTCTGGTGAATCCATGCTGCCTCAGATCCTGCAATCCATTTGACTTCAGAAACCTCACTATTTATTTATTTATTTAACATTTCTTATATACCACCTTTCATGATATCAAGGTGGTTTACATTGAACAAACTGAAATTACATTGAACAGGGCATTATAACTTGGAGATAACTATTTTACAGGGAACATGGGCTATGGAGGGTTAAGTGGCTTGCCCAAGACCACAAGGAGCACCTGTGGGACTAGAAACCCCAGTCCTTCCGGCCCAAGGTTGCTGTCCTCTAGTGGGATTTGAACCCCCGACCTTCTGGCCTGAAGTACCATGCCCCAACCACTAGGCCACTCCTCCACTCCATTCTCTTTTTTAGTAGCCTTTCCAATAATTTACTAACCACAGAGGTTAAACTAACCAGCAAGTAGTTCTCAATGTCATCCTTATGTCCGCTTTTGTGTAAAGGGACCTCATGTACCTTTCTCAAGTCCTTTTGCACCACTCCCAACTCCAAAGAGGCATTGAAAAGGTCAGACAGTGGAGCAGTTAGAATGTCTCCAGTTCCCTCAGAAGAAAAGGGAGGAGCTAAAAAGGACCCCAAAGTTGCAGCTGAAGGACCAGGAGGATGGTAGTGTTATTCACAGTAATCGAGAAAGGGGGAACAGAGGAGGTAGAAGTGTTTTCATTCAAAAGATGTGTTTTCTAAGACTTAATTTGAAATTAAAGTCAAACAAACCTCAAATCCTCTTATATTCCTCTATTAACACAACTCCAAAGTTGTTTAGTATCATGTTATAATAACATGGTTTAGTACACCCAGAATTTATTAGAAGGAGCTAGCAAGTCCAGATTCTAAATGCAGTCATCTCTGTATTCTACAAGCCATTGTACAATGAACTCTTCTAATGATGTTATTATTAAGTGCCATTGAGTCAGTGTCAACTCATGGCAAGACTCTGGATAGTTGCCCTAAATTGTATTCGGTCTTCAGTCAGGCGGCTCCCTATCCGTTGCTGTATTCAGCTCAAACACTCTCACACATAAATACATTCACTCTGCTGCTCCTCTTTATCTCTCCTCTCTCCTTATCCCACCTCCTATAATATTCATTGACCTTCTGCTTTTCTTCTCTCCATGCTGCATTCTACTTCAGCTAATTTTCAGCTTTGCTCCTTGGACCTTGTTGACTCTTTTACATGGAATAACCTACCCCATTCCTTGTGTCAAATCCCTTCCCTCACCCTCTTTAGGTCTAGGCTCAAGATGAACCTCTTTGAGACTGCCTTTGGCTCATAATCCCTTCCTTATGTTTGAGACCCTTATTGCCTCTTTTGTCCTTCTCCTTTCATACTACTGTATGTCCGTCCTTTTAGACTGTAAGCTCAACGAGCAGGGACTGTCTTTTCTGTGTCTGTACAGTGCTGTGTATGCCTGGTAGCACTTTATAAATGCTCATTAATTATTATTATCATTATTATTGATAGAGTGACACCTATACCTGCTGTTATTATAGCGATCCATCTCATTGCTAGCCTTCCTCTTTTGTGTTGACCTTTCACTTGCCAAGCATGATGTCTTTCTCTAATGATCTCTCTCTTCACATGATGTGTCCAAAGTATGAAAGTCAAAGTCTTGTCATCTGAGCTTCTAAAGAAAGCTTAGGTTAGATTACCTCTAGTACTGATTGGTTTGTTCTTTGGGCAGTCCATGGTATACACAGTATTCGTCATCAACACCATAATTCAAAGGCATCGATTTTCTTCCTGTCTATCTTTTTCACTGTCCAACTTTCACATCCATATGATGCAATTGAAAATACCATCACTTGAACAAGTCAAATCTTTGTATGGAGAGAGATATCTCTGCTCTTAAGAAACTTGTCTAGGTCCTTCATAGCCATTCTGCCAAGAACAATGTGTCTCCAGATTTCTTGACTGCTTGTCGTTTCTTTATTGATAATTGATCCAAGTAGGTTAAAGTAGTCAACTATTTCAATTTCTTCTCCATCAACGATGAACTTTTTGATTTTGCTAGTTGTCATGATCTTTGTCTTCTTTACATTAAGGTGCAGGCCCATTTTAAGACTATGTTCCTTAATTTTGAGACCAATTATCTAAAATTTCTTTTTGTCGGAGATAGTCAGCAAAGTGAGTGGATGTTTTACCGCACACCACCGTGACTGCTCCTGTTTTTAATTTATTTTAAGAATGCAGTACTTAGCTCAAAGGAACTTCGCAAAAAGCAGTGGAAGATGCCAGTTCACCAGGTCGGCGACGTGCCACATGTTTCGGGTTCGAACAAACTTGAATTTGAAACCCTGCTTCAGGCCATCTCTCACTGGCAACATCGTGTAAACTCCATAGTATCTCAGTGAGCCGCTTTCAGAATGAATCAAAAGAGAAAAGGGGTGCTCTTATGCTTCAGCGTCTGACGTCACTAATCACAGGTGTTGGATACATGCTCACGTGGACCAACTTGTTAGAAAAAAACAAAACAAGGGGAATCCCACATTCAAGAGAAACCCCTCGTAAAAATGAAATTGAGTGGAGGAGTGGCCTTGTGGTTGGGGCAAGGTACTTCAGGCCGGAAGGTCGGGGGTTCAAATCCCACTAGAGGACAGCAACCTTGGGCCGGAAGGACTGGGGTTTCTAGTCCCACAGGTGCTCCTTGTGGTCTTGGGCAAGCCACTTAACCCTCCATAGCCCATGTTCCCTGTAAAATAGTTATCTCCAAGTTATAATGCCCTGTTCAATGTAATTTCAGTTTGTTCAATATAAACCGCACTGATGCAGAATAGCACGGTATATAAGAGAATATAAATAAATAAATAAATAATGGTATACCAATCAATCTGCATGTTCAGTCCGTTAGGGGCAACAGTATTAAGACCAAATATCCACTTCTGTTCACGCAATTGTAAGCATTGTTCACGATCGCCTCCCCAAGGATCAAAAGGTTCACAGTCAAGGACTCTCCACCGAAGAGAATCAAAATCATGTGAATGTTGTATGCAGTGTTCTACCATGGGAGCAGTTAAAGTTTTTGTTCGTAAGCGAGAAGCATGTTCTGACAGGCAAAGTTTCATTGGACGAATTGTGCGTCCCACAGAGTATTTCACACATGCACAGACTATCAGGTAAACAACAAAAGTAGAAAGACAATTCGTAGAGCCATATAAATAATAGATCCGAGAAGTATGTAGATCCGTCCAGCTCTCCCCCGGAATAGTGGAACTGCAATATTTACAACAATTACAAGGAGTATGTCCTTTCATATCAAAGTTGCATGGAGGGCGATCCATAGCATGTGTGGTCTTCATGATAAGATCTCTTAAATTCGCCTTCCTTGAGTAGGCAATACGGAGGGTCTTGTCACTAAAACAGGAATGGAGACCTAAAATCGGACAAAATTGGTGCAATAATTGTGCTACCTGATGCATCCTGCTGGTATAAGGCAGAATGCCAGTGACCACATTTTCCTCAGGTAAACCATTGACCGGTGACAATAACCACTCCCAATGGAGGTGTTTAGCTCGTTTATAAGCTGTCAATACAACCTCAGAAGGATACCCTCTGTGAAGAAGTCGATTTGTTAGATCAGCAGCATGTGAACGAAATTCCAAAGTGGTAGAGCAATTGCGACAAAGCCTTAAATATTGACCAAAGGGCAAGCCCCGTTTCATAGCCCGAGGATGAAAACTATTGTAACGAAGGAGAGTATTGTGCTGTACCGGCTTCCGATAGAGCGTTCTTTCTAAGCCAGATGCCGCTAAACTCACTGTTACATCCAAAAACTGTATGCGAGAGGCCTCCATTTGTGCTGAGAATTGAATGTTAGATTTATGAGCATTGAGATGCTGAATGAAAAGCTGCAAATCTGAGCACGTGCTGGTCCATAGAAAGAAAACATCATCAATGAAACGTTTCCAGAACGGCACAAAACAAAATAGCGGATCAGAATAAACAAATGTTGATTCAAAGATAGACATATAAATTCTGGCTATAGATGGGGCCACTGTAGCGCCCATGGCTATCCCCATTGTTTGTAAATAGAATTGCTGTCGGTAAAGAAAAAAATTGTTATTCAAAACTAGGTCCAAAAGATACAGCAAAAAAGATCGAGGGATGCGATCTGGAAGATCGAGGGGGTAATCAGTGAAATAATGCAGAACTTCTTCTTGATTGATGTTTGTATATAAGGACTGTACGTCCAGGGTCACCAGATAGGTGTACGAAGAGACCTCAGTGCAGGCCTCCAGATGGACCAAAAAATCCGCAGTGTCCCTGAGATAAGATGCCACTTTGGCTGCTGCAGGCTGCAGAAAAACATTACAAAACTTTGATAATGGTTCGAGTAGGGAATCAAGACAGGAAACAATGGACCTGCCCGGTGGATTCTGTAAAGACTTGTGAATTTTAGGAACCAGATAGAATATGGGAACCTTTGGATGTTTATTAATTAAAAATTCTGCTTCCTGCTTAGTAATCCAATTACTGAGAAACGCTTGAGAGATTAAACCACCAATCCTGGCTTGTAAGAATTCGGTAGGGTCAACTTCTAAATGACGATTTTTACCACACTGGCTGCTTTTAGCACATGGTAACAGTTACCGTGGTTCATTAGTGTGTGTTAAAGTCCGTGGTAACTTCTACCACACTTTAGGAAACAAAGTTAAATGTTATCTAGGAACAAGTGTTCTCCACTCAGTAATAACTCTTTGAGATACACAAGCAAGAGAAAATTTCTCTTGGCTGAGCAGCATAAATCAGCTTCAATTTTATGCTTTTTTTTGCAGCTATGAAGTTTTCAGATCCATACACAAATTGGGAAAAGCAAAGTTGTATTCTCTATCGCTGCTCTGGTGAATTTTCTTTCAGGTCTTCCTTTCTCTCTCTTTTCTGTCATTGTCATAAATCAGTGATTAGATCTAAAGCAAAATTCACAGATTCAGAGAAATCTGTAAGGGGCCATGGTTTGAACATTTCTTCTATGGCCGCTGGAACTTAGTAAGACCACCATCTGATTTCCTATAGGTTACCTCTGCTAGGATCTAAACTGGTAATATAGAGATGAATGGTGCTGTGTAATGGTATGGCCAGTCCCTGAGCTGTCCTGTTCCCATTTGTATCTGCACCTCACTTTGGAATGTATATAAAAAATTTGCTGAAGAGTTGTGCTGTAACATTCAAATAACACACTACAGATCCCATCTGCCGGTTCCTCATAATATCATTCTGGCACCCTTATTCACACAGCTCCAGGAGACCCCAATTAAACTATAGCACAATAAGGGGGCAATTTTATAAGGAGCCACTTAACGTTATGTGCCATCAATGTGTGTAAGTCATGAATTTTCAATGACTTAAGCAGGCACTTTAATCTAAGCGGGCACTTTAATCGATCGCCATTCTATGAGTGCGCGCATCAGGCCAATGGCACATTATTTCACTGTTGGCACTTACAAGAGCAGAGCTCAGGCAGAGCACAAATTTATGTGCATAAATTTTAGAATATTATAATTTACACATGGACCTTTACACCAACCCAAGGGTTGGTGTAACGGATCATACCTAGATTTGCTGCATGTATCCTAAGAACATAAGTTACCCTCGTTACCCTGTATATAGTTACCCTCGTTATAGCCCAAGTTACTATTCCTGTTACAATGTAAGCAAAAGACTGTTTGTTCTGATGCAGTATTATGTTATATGTAAACCCCGCTGATTCTAAAAAGCGTGGTATATAAGAACTGTAAATAAATAAATAAGATACGTCATACTGGGTCAGACCAAGGTCAATCAAGCCCAGTATCCTGTTTCCAACAGTGGCCAATCCAGGTCACAAGTACCTGGCAGTTTCCCCAGAACACACAGGTTCCACAATGCTGACAAGCAGTGGATTTCCTGGGTCCCCTTTAATGATGGTTTATGAACCTTTCCTCCAGGAACTCGTCCAAACCTTTTTTAAATCCAGCTACTACTTGTGCCTTTTTCTTATAAAGTTAAGTACACATCTACTTGACTTTATAAAACAGGCACAATAGATGCACAGTAACCCGCACCAGAACTAGGTGCAGCTTTATAAAAGTACCCTCTAGATGATTTGCAGCATAATACAAAAAAAAACCAATATGTTAAACATATTCTGATTGCAAGAAAACTCTGCACATTCACTGAACTGCATAGAAAACTAGCAATTTTGAAACTATAGTATAGCCAGATTTCAAGCAAAACACTTTAAAATCAACAGAAAAACAAGGCTTATAGGTTTCACGTTATGTCCTTTGTTTTGCTAAATTCAGAGGTGTGCAATTATGCAAGAGATTAAATCTCTGCAAGACAGAGCCAAACATCTCCTAAGCCTGCCAATTATCTTTTTTTTTTCTAGCATGAAATATTTAGTAATGTGCGTGGCTTAGAAACTTGGCAGATTCAAGGTATATGAATAAGACTAAAACACATCCACAGAATTTAAAAGGGCTCTTAGCTCCACAGGACTCCAGGCCCAGCACAACACTGCAACATCGCCCTCTCATGCAGAATCCATCCGTGACAGAGCTACCAAGTTCCAGGAATCAGAGCTCTTGGCCTGCCCTGATTTTGAACATGAGAATATGGTAGTTGTAGTCCCTGATTTCAGCCATTGAAATCAGTGCTGCAGGCCCCATAGTGCATCAGGATGGGATTGCTAAAAAATACAGGACTGGCTTAAAATCTCCCTGTTCTTAATGATCTAATGCTGCTGTGTTGGGGTCTTTGCTAGTCCTCCTTCCCACCATTACCAGTGTTGCAGATATCGCATGTCTTCTGCTGCCAGTGTGAGCATCCCTCCCTCCCTGTAGCTGGTACTAGTATGGTCCATCATTGATTTATTGCCATTACTAGTAATAAGCCTTCCTGCTGCTGCTAGTGTAGGTGGCCTCCTCCCATCACGATCACAGCCAAAGCCACTAGCTTTCTATAGGTCTCTCTCTACTCCAGTTCTCTATACCGCTTTACCACTAGGTGCTAGATAGGAGAAACAGTAAAGAAAGAAGAGAAGAAAGAGGTAGAAAAGCAGAGGAAAATAAGGAAGGATGAGGAAGAGGGATAGAAAAGCAAAGTGAGAAGTCTAGGAGAGATAAATATACTGGAAGTGAGTGAGGCAGGAAAGAAAAATACGATGGAAAGAAAGAAGACGGGGAGGGAGAAATGAGAGACAAGCACGAAGCCAGAAAACATTGGGAGAAAGAGGTAACTATAGAGGAAGGAGGAAAGACTGGAAGAGAGAAATACATATATAATAGGACAGAGAAGCAAGAATGTGGGAGAGAATACACAAAGGAAAGATAGAGGGAGGATGAAAAGAGTACACTATGAAGGGAGTGCATAAAAGTTGGAAGCAGAGAGAGGAGAGGAGGTAGTTGTGGAGTAAAAAGGGCAGACTGTGAAAGACAACGGAGGAAGGGAGAAAGAAAGGTGCAAACCCAGAGAGAATTGAAAATATAGAGAAAGAAATTATGGAAGTGGAGCAAAACATATAATCCAGGGGCACACATCAAAGGTTAGAATATTTTTTTTAACATATTTTAAAAGCTAAAAAGATTCAGGGCAAACTGCAGCTTTGCAACTTTTGATATATTGGAAAATATAAAATTTATATGAAGTTATGGAAAAGCACTATAGAATTATTAGAGTATCTCACAAGTAACTTTGCTGCAGAACCTACCCTTGAACTGCTATGGGAGATTGGGGGCCTTTGCTAGTAGATTGTTTTCTGTATCTCTAAGGAGGAATGCTGTAATTTTATTTTTATGCATATAGTAAATATTTATTTTATTGATCACATGCAGGAATAAAAAGACTTAAGGCAGCAAGGAACAACACATATATGTTGATACCAACAGAAATCTTCATAGTTTCAAAATAGCTTTGGCTTTGCTGCATACTCGACAAGCCACCAATATCAACTTTTGAACTGTTTTTCTTTCTACAAATACTTTAAGGTCTTTAGCCTTGGGAGAATTAGAACATTGTGCATACAACCTACTATTTCAGTAGGTCAAAGAAATTTGAAGGGATCGGCTTTCAGTTGTGAAACATCATATCAACTGAGGGAAAGAAAAACAAAATCCATGCATTTTTCAAGCAACCAAGCTGACCTGCAGCAACTCACAAATTACTATCTCCCTTCCTTTGACAACTGTTTTACCAAATATGGTTAACAAGCTATTCAGATATTTAATATTTTGCATTTTAATTTTGAGCTGAAAATGTCTCGTTTTTTTCCAAGAGCAAAGTTTTATGGTGTAGCACAAAACGGACGCATAGATATTCTGATCTAGAGAGTCAGCCATGACATCCAGAGCTTCTGATGATCTGGAAAAGGCTGCCCTGAAAATACAGGAAGCGTCAAAAAAGAAACAGCAACAACAATTTTGCTACCTAGATTAACTCTGAAAAACATTTCTGCTGAAAACTTAATTTAAGCAAAACGGACATTAAAAGCTAAAACTTTTCTGGCTCCACTGGCCTTTGCTCAGCACACATTCTACCATGGCTCACTGAAGGCCTAATACAAATGGAGATCTCCCAAGAAATTACATTTTATGTAGTCCATTTACTAAAGATCCAGCAAGGGTCTGCACTTACCATGCGTTGAGAGCAAAAGGGAACGCAAGGGAAGTGCAACAGTCGTGTGCTAACTGTTGGGGCCTTGCAAAGTAGTGACACTTGCAGTTATCACGGGTGCAGCTAATGCCACCCATAGAAGTATCATTGAGTGCAACACTAACGATGGTGCGATATGTGCCTCTGTTCTAACTGCAATGTGCTCTTCATATTTCCACTCTGCCAGTTCCCTGCCCCATTGTACGATGGGCATTTAACATGCCAATTAGCACACGGGAGCTGTCAGTCCCACATGGTAACTTATCAAGCCCTCACACTTAACGGTTATTGCATGCTAAAATGTGTGTTACCTGCACAGTGCACAACACACTTTAATAAAGGGCCCTCTATTTTCATACCCTCATTACTTGTGTTTTCATTCAATATCTTGGCTAATACTACCAACACATACATACTAGTAACTACAATAAAAAAGTAAGAAGAGGAGATGTGTTGAGAATTTGCAGGGCCACAGGACTACCAGTTGTCTCAGCTTCTATTATGATCATGTCTCAAACTGGGTTGGCAGGGTAACATCATACTTACAGCATAGAAATGTGAAAAGCATAATTATCTTTGTCACTTTGCAGCTGATGTGTGAGGATGCAAAACATTTTGCAAAACAGGGCAACTCATGGAAAGATGCACAGAGCTCTCCAAAATGCAAAAAAAAAAAAAAAAAAAATCCCGAGATTTCAGTGTTTTGTATATTTTTTCATGTGTTGTCTTTTACAACACATTTTTGCAAAATTCCAGGCAGTTTTGCAAAACCCCATTTCTGCGAGTAAAGTACTGTTTTATAAGAAGAAATGGCATTAAAAATTACCCAAAAAGAGCTTTTATAATATCACCCATTCTATATGTGGGCCAAATTATATCCATACAGCCTGTTCATAGGCAACTTAACCCGGACTAAGCAAGGGCATTTCAGGGGGGGTGGGGATGGGGAGAGAGAGAGGAGAGTTTCATTTATGAGCATACTATAACTTTGAAAATTTCAGCATCTGTATATTGAGTATCACCAAAACTTTGTGTGTGCCAAAGAGCAGGTGTAAACATAAGCTCTTCGGGGCTCTTTTACTAAAAGTTAATGCACGTTAATGAATTTAATGTGTATTAAGCGCCATGGTGCCCATAGAAATAAAAGGACTCTGAGCACTTAACATGTGCTAGGTTCATTAAGGTGCATTAAAACTTTTAGTAAAAGGGCCTCTTAGTTTTCCTGGAGTCACTTTCAGAATGGAAGGATGTGTGCACTTTTCACCTATACGCATAGTTATAAAATGACTTCCCTAATTCCTGTGACTTTATCCTAACTGCCGTTGCCTGGGGTAATCCAGGGCCTAGTGACTCTCAGATCTTACTATACAGTTCTTGGCACAAATGAAGGAAATGTTTCGCAATAGCTATGCTGAAAATTAAGTATTGCTCCCCAAGGAAGAATGCATTCAGGTAGAAACAATTTCCAGCATTCAAAACTATACATTAGAAAAATAAAAGACTTAAACCAAAACAAAGATGAATTTTGAAAGGAATTATGAAAAAAAGGTCACGTACATTCTTAGAAAAGTATCTGTTTCTTCTGGAAGTACTTTACTGCTAAACTGCAGTTTCTTTGCGAAATTATGCATATAAACTGACAATACTTATTTATCTATTTATTTAACTGGTTTCATATACTGTTTTTCTACTAAGCAAAACGGTTTACATGGAACAAAAAAGAGAACGGTTTACATGGAACAATTGAAAACATTTGCAGGCAATTTTAAACATATAAAACTAGAATAGAAAAACTAGAAATTGTAAACAGTATTTAACTTGGAGGGGGGAAGTATATCCGTTGGTATAACTTGGATCTTTATTGGTATAGCTGTGGAGAGGGGCAGGGGGGAGGGTGAATGGGTGGGTGAAACGTTGTCTGGGGTTGGGGGGAAGAGGGGGAGGCAGAGGAAGTAGGGTATTTGAGGTGGGAGGTGGGAGGTGGGGGTGGTGGGGGTTGAGCAGCCTCAGATCGTTAAGGGGGGTAATGGGAATGGTCTGAGGGGGGATGCTCTTGCTGGGGGTTTGTTGTAGTGCATGCCCCATAGTGTTCTTCAAAGAGGAACGTCTTGAGGTGCTTTTTGAATAGGGTATGGGATTGGAGGCATCGCATTGTGGGGGGTTAGTTGGTTCCAGATGGTGGGAGCATAGAATTGAAAGGCTCTTGTGCATGTGCATTGTGATCTCTTGTGAAACTGTGCTGGTGGGAGGAGACGATTCGATGCGTTCTGTTGATGGAGTCTGTTGCTGTCAGGACATCTGATTAATGATTGGAGTTGCTCAGCAGCGGTGTTGAAGAGATCACTATGGGTGATAGCGAGTACCTTGAACTTGATTCGGGATGCAACTGGGAGCCAGTGAAGAGATTTTAGAATGGGGGTGATGTGGGAGTTCTGGGGATTCCGGCTATGAATTGTGCAGCAGTGTTTTGGGCAAGCTGTAGGGCGGTGATAGTAGCCTTAGGAAGCCCGTGGAGGACAGAGTTGTAGTAGTCAAGGAGAGGAGTGATGGAAGCTTGGCAGACTGTACAGAAGCTGTCAGGAAATAGGAGGGGCATAGATTATGGAGAATACGGAGTTTGAAGTAGATGTTTTTGGTGATATTTGTAATGTGAGGCTGGAAGTTCAGATGGTGGTCCAGGATAATGCCAAGGTATTTGATCTGGGGTTTGACTTGTATTTCAGTATCTCCGAGTTTGATGCTTTGAGGCGGGTGAAGTTGGGGTCTCTAGACACATGAAGGATCTATGTTTTGTTAAAGTTGACTGTAAGATTGTGAAGCTATAGCCATGAGACAATTTCTCCGAAACAGGTGGTGATGATGGAGTAGTCAGGGCAGGTGGTGTCGAATGGAGTGACTTACCCTTAAAACACCTGTATCTGCACTCGTTTTGCATCTAGATATCAACATATTATATCAATCCAAAGAAAAGTAGCTCCCACTGTTGGTACATTATATAGACCTGGGACTCAGTTGTTCCAGGTCCAAGTCCCACAGACTTTCTGCAAATCCTGGGATGGATTCTCTGACAGGAGGAAACAATTTTTCATGTTAGGGCCCAAGGCTTATTATTAACAACCTCAATGAGACTCTTCTGACACAATAATGGTGTTCAAAAATTAAAACACGCTGACCACATTGGATGAATATCGGGCCCTTTTAAGCGCCTTGCTGCCATGGCTGAATCCAGAATCCAGCACTGAATATCCCATTTTGTCACTGACTAGCTTTGCTAACCGGTTGGCAGTGATATTCAGCTACTAACAGGACAGCAAATCCTCATAAATTAGGACAGCCATTCACATGTCCTAACTTTATGGATACTGTGGGACCACCCCAGCTCCACCCACAGGCCTTTCCAGAATTAATCTTTCATCTTTACTGTGGTCTGTAGGCCTATTTAGTGGCACTATCCACATAGTGCCATAGAATATCATATCACTAGGATTTATACCAGTTTACAGGTGTTGTAACAACATAAACCTATCTGAGTATCGACCCCAGTGTGTTTACTGAGAAACATGAACTCAAACAGTTGGTTTAAAGTATAATTGTACAATTTGCAGAAAAGGCTTTTGATACTTTCTTCCACACACTTCTGGAATATGTTCTTTCCCTTATTTATTTAGCTAGGCTTATATACTGCTTTTCTACAACTCAAAGTGGTGTACTTTCAGGTACTATATATATTTCCCTTGTCCCTGAAAGGCTCACAATCTACATTTTTTGTACTTGACGCAACAGAGAGTTATGTGGCTTGCCCAATGCCACAAGGAACACCTGTAGGACTATAAACCCCAGTCCTTCTGGCCCAAGGTTGCTGTCCTCTAGCAGGATCTGAACCCTTGGCTTTCTGGCTTGAGATAATTTGTCCCACCCACTAAGTCACTCCTCCCTGTTCTTTAGGCCCCCTCTGTATTTCTAATGGACTGCCTGACTCTCCCAAGAGCCCCTTTTGGTTATTGGCATAAGTTCTGATGAAGGACCCCCAAGCAAAATTTTGCCGAGGGCCCCTCATGGTCCAGGCTCCAGAGAGGGGTCCCTTCTTCCCCACAACTGGCTGTCCCCCGCTCATTGCTAAAAGTCTTTCTGACCAAGGTGCCATCACCTCCCACTGCCAGGCCAAAGTCTCATGATAACAGCCATGGTCCGGTCACCTTAAATTGGAGTACTCAAGGAACTATTGAAAACACTTCAATTTTTATTTATTGACCTTCCCCAGAACTCGCAATAAGAGAGCAGGTGAAATGTTGCTAAAATATTTTATGCTGATTTTGATGATGCCATATGAGACCGTTCCCCCTGCCCCATTAACATTAATTCTTTCCCAGGTGAGAAATGTAGCAGTCTATATGGAGGGGGACATAGGGAAGGACCCTCTTAATGGTTAAGCTTTACTGGGATGCTTGAGCAATCTCTTCAATCCAAAGTAAATTAGGCAATGCTTATGGGAATCTTTGCCTTCAAAATAAGACTCTTATTTAATTATGTTTTCACTTTAAAGAGGGCTTAGGGGAATAACATGTGTGTGTTCCCAGAAAATCCTTTTGTAGCATGAGGTAAGAGGCTTTGCTATATTTATTAAATATGCCTTCCATTTTCCTGGCAATTGTGTTTCCTAAACTTAGTGCTAATATATGTAAATTCTATGATCCAATTCAGCTAAGGGGATTGCTTAAATCAAAGATTAATCCTACGGTCCTAATAGTTCTAGTTAGTGGTAATCAGGGATGATGACTGACAGCACTATAGGTGGTAAATTCAAAATTTTCATGCATATCTGGGCACATACATGCATAAATGACTAGCATAAAAAGAACCGCATTTGCATTAACGCATGTACTTTGCTGGTAGGCACTGCTTGAAGCACAGTTTAGGAGAAGTATGGGCACGGTTCCCAAATACACACCTTGATTATGAAATATCTTAACCTACGTGCGTACTTGTAAACTTTTCTCGCATTCATTTAAAACTGTTGATGAGCAGGTGTAAATCTCCACCCCTGAATTTAAGGCACAGCAATTGCTTCTTACAATAGTATTTTATAAAGGCACATGGACACCTGTGTGTCTTTATAAAACAGTGCCTAGGAAGACACCTACCTGCCCTCTTAAAGTAGGTGCCCTGTTATAAAATTACCCTCCACATGTATGTATTTGAGCAGCCTAGTTATATTGCTTGGTTAAATAATTTTGCTTTCTATCCTTCTTCCTAATTTTTATTTGTATTTTTCTTCTTTTCTTAATGCCTTCTCCCCAAAATAGAGGAATAAAATGGGCAATTTTGAGTCAGATGCCAAATTTGTATAAACAGTGCTGATGTTCACCCGAATCAGTGTTGGACAGATACGTGTTACAGAGAGCAGCTGAATAGCAGTGCTATCTTTATAACTTTAAGCCCTATCTACAGAGTTGTCTTAGACCCTCTTAAAGATGATGATAATTAATTGCCATCAAGTAAGAGTCGACTCCTGGCGACCATATGGATAGACCATCTCCAAAACTTTCTATTTTCAATTTGCATTCATAGCTGCTTTGATATTGTCTATCCACCTTGTTGTAAGCCGTCCTTGATGTCTTCTACCTTCAACCTTTCCAAGCATAACTGATTTTTCCAGTGAGTCTGCTTGGCTTATAATGTGTTCTGATATGATCATTTAAATCTGGTGGGCTTCAAATGAAAGTTCGGGCTTAATTTGATTTAAAATCCATTTGTCTTCTTGGCTGTCCATGGTATTCATAAGAGACGCCACCAATACCACAAGTCAAATACATCGGTATTCCTCCTAGCCTGCTTCTTCAAGGTCCAGCTTTCACATCAGCATATCAGAGGTAATTGATGTTTCTTCCTCTGATTTTGAATCCATGTTCATTGTCTTACAGTCCAGCTTCTCTCATGATGTATTCGGCATACAAGTTAAACAGGTCTGGTGAAAGGATGCAGCCTTGTCTTATGTTTTTGGCAATCGAGAACCAACCTTTTTCATCGTGTTATGTCTTGAGTGTTGCCCCTTGTCCAGTGCACAGATTTCATATTAGAACAATTAGATGTTAAGGAATACCCACTGACTTAAGGACTTTCCTGAAGATATATGGATAAATTTTGACTGCAAATTGACGTATACTGTACATGCAAAATGCATTCAGATATTAGCACAGCATTTTTTTTAAAAAATGCCTTTATGGTGTCTGCACCCAGTTCTGACTGCATAAGGGCTCTGAGGCGTAGAGGAGTAGATTAATGGTTAGAGCATTGGCTTGCTAGCCAAGAGACCAGCGTTTGATTCCCATTAACACTCCTCGTGGTCTTGGGCAAGTCACTTAACCCTCCATTTCCTCAGAAGAAAGGCCTGGCAATCTACTTCCAGCCACACTGCCATGAAAACCCAGGAGCTGCTGGGATGCCAGGAGTCAGCATCGACTCAAAGGCACGCATTGCGTTTTGCAAGCGGTTCTGAATATTGACTCCTGAGTATGCAATTACCTCTTTTTGCATTTTTTAATATTTATTTATTCCTACTGATTATGAAGGCAACCATCAAAAGTTTGCACATGGGGAAACTCACGCTTACTTGAATAAAATCAGATTTGATTATTGAGCTCTTGGCATATGGAGGAAAGAACGCATGCTAGATGACAACATGCATCCGTTTACCTGGGCCAAAAGTGGGTATTGCTAAGGTTAGGACAATAACGCATGTGCAGGTGTTTCATTGTGAAAGCTACATGCATATGTTCCTGTGGATAGTTTGCACCAGCTTCCAAGCAGATGCAAAGGGTAAAAGGTAACCAAATTCCGCAAGGATCCCCTGTTTTTTAAATTACTGCCCTGTCAATGCACACATATTTTATTTCAATTTAAAAATACAATAAAAATAAAATAAAATAAACATTTCTCAAGAAAGAACTTTGTCTAATCGAGGACTTCCAATGCTCTCTCAAAAAACATTCATGCCATCTGGTTATTTGCTTTTAAAATAAAATTCTCGACAATTAAACCTCTGAAAAGCTGAGCTCCTATATAGATGCTGGATATATCTATTAATTTCCCAGCAGCAGAGGTGGTAATTTGTTCTTTTGCGGTCCTATAAAATGAATAGGGGATGAGCCACGTCACCGATGAGTGGATCCAGCAGCTGCACAATATCAGGTTTAAGCGCTTAAGCAACAGGGCAAGTATTTTCACTTTTAATATGAACTTTTCTTTCAAAACCTATGCAGATATAAAATGCATTTTCACTGTATATAGAAATGCACTGTATATTCAAATGTATATAAAATGCATTTTCTGATCCTGAATGGCTTAAAAAAGAATTTTTAAAATACATTTCACCTTTTGCATGAGTTTATAAGAATTTTAATGACATTTTGGGCAATTATCTGAGTTTCCCAGTCACACCAATACCATAACAAATCAAGTGGAAGCCTCTTGAGCGCCAAAATCTACACTGCTCCTCAACAGACTAGGCTCATCTCAAGAAGTAGCACCATGAGCTCAGAATGCACATTATGCAAAAGATACAAAAGGAGTAAACAAGGAGGGGCAGCAAGAGGAAGGGGAACAACAACATGAGGAGCAGGGAGCATCTTCTCAGGTAGTTTCACTTTTTAATTAATCTACCGAAGTTCAGCTTTAGAAAGGTAGAATAGGCGACAACAAAAACCAAAGGATGATTAGATGAATAGGGAGAGGAAGGAGGCGGTAGTGCCTCTGTATAAGTCTCTAGTGACATCTCATTTGGAGTATTATATGCAATTTGGGAGACCGCTCTTTCAAAAGGATATAAATAGGATGAAGTCAGTCCAGAGGGTGGCTACTAAAATGGTCAGTGGTCTTCGTCACAAGGCATATGGGGACAGATTTAAAGAGACTCAATATACACACTTTGGAAGAAAGGTGAGAGAGGTGAGATATGACAAAGGCATTTAAATATCTCCATTGCATAAACACACAGGAGGAGAGTCTCTTTATTTATTTTATTTATTTATTTATTTATTACAATTTCTTATATACCGCGCTATTCGGTATCAGCGCGGTTTACAATATACCATAACAACAAGCTGTTGGTTTTACATAGAACAGGATTAAAAACTTGGATAACAGGGGTGAACTATATACATGAGATATTTATGCAGAACATGGTTAGGTAAAAATAACATACTGAAAGTGAGGGTCATTTCTTAAGTGGGTCATTTCTTCAGGGGGATACCTAGGTTCAATTGATGGTTGGGTAGTATTGGAGGAAGAGGTGGTATTTGAGTGCCTTCCTGAACTGCGATAGGTCAGCAATGGTCCTGATGTCGGGGGGCAGAGCATTCCAGCATTTGGGGACATAGAAACTGAACGCCCTGTTTATGGTTGTCGTGTTACACTTCGTCAATGCCTTAGCGGTTATTAGTAGGTTTACGGCAGTTGTTCTTCTGGCTCTGTTGGGGGGCACCGTGTGAATGAGTTCTGTGAGTGATGAGGATGAAATACCTTTGATTGCCTTGAATGATAGGAGTAGGGTTTTGAAGATAATTCTCCCATGGATGGGGAGCCAGTGAAGCTGTTTGAGAATGGGAGTCACGTGGTCACTTCTGGAGGCTCCGTAGAGGACCCTAGCTGCAGCATTCATGACCAGCTGTAATGGGCTCAGTGTGGATAGAGGGAGACCTTGTAATATGGCATTTGCAAAGTCGAAGTGTGGCAGGATTAGCGCTTGGTATATGGTCCGGAAATCATCTAGGTCCAACAGTGAGCGCAGATGCCTGAGCGTGCGGATTTTGAAGTACACAGCTTTGACTATGTTACTTATGTGGTGTTTCATATCCAGACGTTGGTCCAATGTAACTCCAAGGTATCTTATTGTTTCTTTAGTTTGTAAGTCAGCTTCCTTGACACTGACATGGGATGGAGGAGTAAAGTTGGGGTCTCTGGTGATGAAAAGCACCTCCGTTTTCTTATGTTGGATGCGGAGGTTTTGTGATTGGAGCCACTCTGAGACTGCATTGAAGCAGTCTATCAGTGGTGCTAGGTCCATTTGAGCTGTAGAGAATGGCATGTATAAGAGAATGTCATCTGCATATATCAAACAGTTCACATTGAATGATCTAATGATGTTGAAGATGGGCTGCATGTATATATTGAATAACAGGGAAGACAACGAGGAGCCTTGAGGTACACCTTGTTTCTGATGGAAGCGTTTTGACTCTTCAGATCCGGACTTCACATATTGCCATCTTCCCTCCAGATAAGATTTACACCATCTTAGCGCAATGTTGCAGACGCCCTTCTCTTTCAGTCTTCCGAGGAGAATTCCATGGCTCACCGAGTCAAACACTGCGGCGATATCTAGGAAGATGAGCACAACACCTTGTCAGATGTTGTCAATGCCTGTGATGATATCGTTGAATAGGCTAGTGAGTAGGGTCTCGACACCATGATGTTCTCTGAACCCATGTTGACAGTGATCTAGGGGAGCTGCAGAATCTATATGGTCTTGAATTTGCCGTTGTGCCTCTTTCTTGATTATCTTAGCTAGGAGTGGGATACTAGCTATTGGCCTGTAAGAGTTAACCCTTTGGGGGTCTAGTTTGGGGTTTTTCAACAGTGGCCTAATGGAAGTCTGCTTGAGTGCTGTGGGGAAGTATCCTGTTGTGAAGGAGAGGTTCATCAGATTCGCGATGAAAGGGCTGAACGCACTACGTAGCTCCTTAATCCAAAAAGCTGGGCATGGGTCGGTCTGCGCAGTGGAGGTATTGAGGGATGCTATGGTATTCTCAATGCATTTAGTGGATGGTGTAGTAAATTTGTTTAGTGGGGTTAGGCAGGAGTTGACAGGAGGTTCTAAAACAAAGTTGACAGGAGGTTCTAAAACAAAGGGGCAGGAGGTTCTAAAACAAAGGGGCATAGGATCAAGGTGAAAGGGGATAGACTCAGTAGTTATCTAAGAAGTATTTCTGTATGGTAAGGTTAATAGATGTATGGAATGGCTTCACAGTGGAGGTGTTGGAGACAAGGACTTATTTGACTCCAAAAAAGCATAAGACAAGTACCAAGGATGTCTAAGGGAGCAGAAAGGATTGTAGAGCTTAGCAGTTAATATGGATAGGTAGACTGGATAGAAAGTATAGACTTCGTCTACAGCCATTTTCTCCATTTCTATGTTTCTTACACTGTCTCTTCTTCTTCTTCAGTGTCTTAGTCCATTTACAATTTGCAATATTTTTGGGGGGCAGAGAGAATATACAGCTTTGGAACTCATAAATGTCAAAGAACACCAGTAACAAAAGTGAAACTGGGAATATGATCTGAAACAGGGAGAAACAGATCCAAGATGCAAGCATATTCTAAGGGCTGTAGATAGTTCTACAGAATTTAAGATTTAAGACTCATGTCATAGATCTTAACAGATGCCCCAGTGCTCCAGAAATGAAGTGTGATGGAAATGGAAGGGAGAAAATTTTCTCTTGTGAAAAGTTTTATCTTGTTCTGAAAATACAATAATTATGGCAAAACTGCATTTCGAAATCATTTGGTTATTTGTTTCTCATTTAGAGGACGTTCGCACTTCTACAGAATAAAAATTTCAGTCTTGCATGAAACCTCATCTACAACAGCTGATCCTAAAATACTTCTGGTATTGCCCATTCATGCAGCAATAAGGGGCTTGTAATTATGCAAAAACATAACAATGCAAGTTAACACAACCAATCTCTTCCACAGAAAGGACTGAAACAATGTCAAATTACAGGACTACATTCCTAACCACAAAAGAGAGAGATTTTTTATCATTTTGATACAGAAAATCAAGATGTAAATCTACAATTGCAGTATTGTTTTACTATATTGGGGCTGCTGCTGAGATTTTGGTCCTTTCACATTCTTAGCACTGCATCAATTCAGAGGAGTTATTACATCGCTGAAGTAGCAGGAGAAATAACCAAAGGGCTGCTTGATTCCAACTTTAAGGTGCGGCATTGTCTATATAAGGTTGCTAGTAACTGCTTATTAGTAGGGCGTGTTCTAGTTGCTCTGTTTAAATCCCTGGATCCCAATAACGTGCTGAGCAGCAGCCTGGCATAACCTTCAACAATGTAATGTAAGCATCTGGACAGTGAAGTGCTGCATCGGTTACACAAGAACCATTTACTGATTGGTTGATGGATACAAAATTTCTATCCCATCCTCCCACATTAGAAATAATATTCAGAACAAGAAAGCAGCATCCAATGTTTATACTGTAGAACAATACAATCAAATAATTAAACACAAAGAATAAGCAGTAAAACAATATTAAAAAACAGTCTACCCCATCAAGATAAACAGCCCCACAATTTTCAGTGGCAGCGGTGTGGCTACTTGTTTAAAGGATAGGTGCTGTTTTAAAAATATACATATATTCAGTGCCGCTAGACAGATAGGGCCTCATTCCGATCAGGACGTCCATGCCCCTGTGCATCCGATTGGAATCGGACACACAGGGGCAGACGCGATTCTGATCCTGCAGGGCACGTCTAGCCCTGTGGGATCAGAATTGCGACTAGGCCTGTACGTGCAGACTGGAACCTGATTTCGGCTGGCCTGCACATACAGGCCTCTACCCAGCTAACTCAGTCAAGGCTCCTGAATGGAGCCGTGGCGCCATGGCATCCGGTTGCCATGGTACCACGGCTCCATTCAGGAGCCGTGATCCATAGCCACTGACCTGTTCTTCAATTCCCTGCAGCTCGACCCCAGATATGGCCTCCCAAGGCCAGGGTCGGGCTGCAGGGAATCACCTGCATCCCCTCTGACCCCTTCCGTCGCCTGGACCAGCCACCCCCCTCCATCTAGGGGAACTTATTACACCTCAGAGGTGTAAAAAGTTCCCCATTCAGTCTGCTGGCCCCGGACGTACAGGGCCAACATCAGAATCGGCCCTGTATGTCCGGGGACATGGACCTCCCACTGCCCGCCCTAACTCTGCCCCCTTCCTGCCCCCATCTAGCCTCCCCGTACAAACACCTTGTTCGCACGGGGAGGTTAGCCGGGATGCAGAGGGGACCACCAGCTGTTATATGCATAGCATCAATATATGGCAGCTTTACGTATAATATGCAGTTTAATTTAAAAGATTTGGATAATGTTGCTGAAAATCTAAGGCTAGGGGGTTTATATATATGTAAAGGCCTATTTTAGAAAAGACATGAAGGCTGGAATTGAGTTTGCCACAATAGCAGTGTTTACAGTTCTGGTGGTATCTTAGAAAAGGCTGCAGCAAATGTGGAGGTGCAGGAGGGCAGGTGTATGTGCAGATATGGGCAGCCAGAGGAGCCGTTTTACAAACCTATAGGCTGGAAAAATCAATGGCTGCAACTCAGCCCCTCCCTCGTGTACGTGCCTAGACGTACACATAGAGGTTTGTATTCTGGAATTTCTTCGTCAGTGCCGGAACTTATATGTTTAGGTTCCCCTTTTAAAGGACGCCAGTTATACACAGAAACCACTATTTTTATCTAGGTGAATTTGGAGTGAGAAATAAAGTGAGGGGGGGGGGGTTAATCTCTCCTGCAAAAGCCTGGACGAAACACTTTTTAAAAACTTCCATGTGTTAGGGAGGAGGTGTAAATCCTGATGTGCATAACTTTGACCACACACATGTCTTACATATTTGAAATGGGGAATACATGTATAGATCTTTGAACCACCATGGACACCCCCTATCCATGCCCCAACATGCCCCCTTGAAATTTCCACATGCTAAGTACATCCACATGTCAACTGGACCCTTTCTACAATGGCCACTTACACACAGATCCCATTTGCCGGCTTACATGCCTGAATATTGACTTAAATGTTTAAAACTAAGTCAAATACAAGGTGGAAAAAGTAAGTCTTTACCTTCTTCCTGAGTAAGAGAAACTTGTCCTCTGTCCTAATAGTCTCTAGGAAAGAATTCCATAAAACTGGTCTACCTAAACAAAAGGACTGGTGCTAAGTTTTGAAATGTCGATAAAGCTAAACTGGCAGAACTATTACTAACCTTTGCTTACTAGATCTCAGTGAACATGATGGTACATATAGCAATACAGATGATGGCAGATAGCACCATTCTACAGCCAAAATGCTTCCAAAATAAATTCAGTCACACTTTATTGGGTCACTGAGAATGAAAATGATGCTTAAAATTGTTTATTGGTTGTAGTTTTCAATTTACACTACTGGGTCAGTACATACAACCTCATCTTCAGAAGTACTAAGGATATGTGAGTTATAATGGGAAGGAATTTCAAATTAAACTATGAATTACTAAAATACATGCACATCTTTGACTGAATATGTGATAAATCTATGTTTCTGTTTGGACAGTACTTGTTTTTCATGCAAAACAATTGATGAATGATACAATTTGAAGGTGCTATTACATCATACATGGTATGAATTGCATCATGTTATTCCTAGATGACACAATCCTAACTCAGCTTAATTACAACACTCATCAGAACAAATTGCACAGCAATTTTTTAATGAACATGACGGATCAGTATTATTTTGGCTTTAGAACAGTCTTCTCAGTGTTTGATTTTTTTTAAGTTTAGCCAAAGTGAGAGATGCCTCATAATTGTTTGAACAATGCAGATCACTTCTGCTACATTTGTGGTGAAGTGACCTTTGCATTAGAAAAACTCAGTATGACTGCTTTGATTAAGAAAAACTATGCCCTTTACTTTGGCTGCAAAATTGGAGATCAGAAAAAGAGTTGGGCCTCACGCATATGCTGCAACACTTCAGCAACACATCTTCACCAGTAATTGAATAGAAAAAGAAAATCCATGCCTTGTTCAGTGCCAGTGATTTGGAGAGAGCTGACAGATCATATCAGCAATTGTTACTTCTGCAAGGTTCCTCCTGTTGGGAAATGTTTATTGAAGAAGAAAAAGTGGACTGTGCAGTATCCAAACATTCCATCAGCTATACACCCAGTACCCCACAGAGAAGGACTGCCAGTTCCTAATACTCCAGAATCACTCTCACTTGAGTCAACTGATGTAGAGGAAGGGGATGAAACTTCTAGTCCCAAACTATCAATGTCACATTAGGGTGTTCCACAAACAAATGCAAAACGTTAATATTTGTAGAATCATTTCTCCACAAGGCTTATTTTTGTCCATTAGGGATAGCTTGCTTACCTGTAAAATTACAGCCTGATTGCAAGACATTTAGAGGTCACCTCATTCTGAACATTTTTATGGATGTATTGAAAATATTCCTCTTTAAGGCTCAGTTCAGGATGACTGCACTTGAGTCCAAGAATGTCACAGATTTGTCTCTGGTTGTCAGTCTTGTTTACATCAGACAGTGGAATGAAGCACCATTTGCAATCCAAGCTCCTCTCAATGACATCAAATTTTTATCAGTTCTTAAGAATTATCCAAACCAGGCTGTTGCATTTTCAAGGCACCTCTGTTTTTTGTCTGAACATTTGTCAGGCTTGGCCCTTTTTGATGACGGAGTGGAAACAAAGAAAAAGATGGTGCAGAATCTTCAGCAGCTACCGCTACCAGACATTCCATTTGTCTGCTGTTTAGTTCAGATGATATTAAAAACTGCCAGATGGGGTAACCTCTAAATGCTGCTAAATGTTCATTAAAATTTTGTGTGTTTGTTATAAATATGATAAAGGACAAAACCGGCCTTGCGGGAGAACTGAAATCTGTTAGTTTGGTTTTTTAGACCACCCTAATGTCACATGACCCAGAGTTTCTCCCATCCTCCTCTTCTGAATCACACTTCATAACACAAGGTGAATGGAATGACCTTGTCAGGGATTCGGAACCTCCTAAGAGTAAGGCAGAGCTGTTGAGCTTCAGACTGCAGCAGTGGAATCTTCTGTCAGGTGATGTTAGGGTTTCTTGTAACGTCAAAAGGATCTTGTTACATTCTCCTTCATTGAAGGTGATCTTGTAGCCTTCAAAAACTTTGATGGTCTGATGGCAGCCCTCAACATCATTCATTATCCAGATGAGTGGAGACTGTTCATCGATTCATCAAAGACGAGTCTTAATACTCTTTTGCTGCATAATGGCAATATTTTGCCATCAATTCCAGTTGGTCATGCAGTTCATATGAAGGAAACCTATGACAATATAAAACAGCTGTTAAGATGCATGAACTATGGCCAACATCAGTGGCAGCTTTGTGGTGATTTGAAAGTCACTGCTCTGTTGCAGACTGGATACACAGAGTACTGCTGTTTTCTCTGAATGGTATAATCATATGAAAGATTCCCACTCCATCAAGGGAGACTGGCTACTCCGACAGTCATCGGCAGCTGGAAAGAAAAGTGTGCAGCATCCCCCACTTGTTGAATCAAGGACGATTTTGTTACCATCGTTACACATTAAGCTGGGTCTAATGAAAAAATTGTCAAAGTCATGGACAAAACAAAACCAGTTTTCAAGTATCTCTGTGGGAAATTTCCAATACTAAGTGAAGCTAAAATAAATGAAGGTGTCTTTATTGGTCCTCAGATTCGTGAACTTCTTTGAGATGATGCATTTAACCACGCACCACATGGCAAAGAAAGGACAGCATAGAAAGCCTTCCACTTAGTGGCAACAAGTTTTCTTGGAAACAACACGGCAAACAACTACAGGGAGTTGGTGGAAAAACCTTCAATGCATACAAAAGTCTTGGCTGCAATGTGTCACTAAAGATACCTCTTTTGCACTCTCATCTTGATTTTTTTTCTCACTGAACTGCAGTGAGCGATGAGATGGTGAGCGATTTCATCAGGATATGGCAGCGATGGAGAAAAGGTATCAAGGCAAATGGAGCCCATCAATGCTGGCAGACTATTGCTGGACAGTGACAAGTGATACTCCATTTACAGAATACAAGAGACAAGCCAAGAAACACCGAGTAGACACAGAATAAGGTCTGAAATGAATACTAATGCATACATAGGGGCTTGTTTACAAAGCCGCGGTAGCAGGTCGCGGTCGTTATCGGAGCCGCGGCCCCATTGAAATCAATGGGGTCGCGGCTCCGATAACGATCGCGAACCGCTACCGCAGCTTTGTAAACAAGCCCCATAGTCATTTCTTACTTTCTGTTTCAAACTAACTTTTTAAATAAATTGTATTTATGTAACTCTTTGGCTGATTTTTAAACTTTTAAACAAAGATGACAAGTGAAATATTATCAATGTCATATACATAGCAACCATAAACACATGAAAAGACCTAGGTTTATAATAATTTGTGATTAAAACTCTACTACCAACACGCTATATATAGGCGTAAAATGGAAAAGCTTAGATATCTTGGAAACAGTAGTCAATCAGCGGTTTTGTCATTTTTTTAATCCAGCGTATCAAAATCCATAAGAATTGGCAGATTTTGTTTCTGAAGCAACTTTTAAAACATTGTAGACCAGTGTAACTAGCAACATCACAATCTAGGGAGATAGTTGCTAAGCTGCAGTAAAATCTTGGATCTTACCACAGCTTGGTTTACCGGGAGAGTCAGTAACCTAAAGTACTGTACCTCAGTACCACAGTTTAATGTTCCCACAGAAAAGGAATGGTACAGCTTGCAGTGATCACCACAATCTGTGTTATTCAAAGAGAAAAATGGAGTTGCCTTTAGTTTTCCGAGCTGAGAGCATCAGGCCACTAATACGAGGCCTGATGCTCCACACCTTTTTTTTTTTAAATGCTTTATTTTCATTTTACAAACAACAAAGGAAGAAAGACATACAACTAAAAGACAATACATACATAGAATGTGATACATACACCAAAGTAAACCCCTGCCACCCCCCTCCCCCCGGCTTCTTCTCTAGAAAACTGAATCATTCTCAAAGCGGGCGTATACTGACATTATTGAGTTACAAAACCTAATGGCGATCTGAAACATGATGATTGTACGTTAAACAGACATGGCAAGCAATAAACAGATTATACATGATCATTGAGTATCTGCCATTTAGACAAGCGATAATGTATTGAGCATGGAAAATAGCTCTCCGAAATATCTGCTCATATATGCTTTATAAGCAGACAAGGTTCACTATTCATTGACGGTAAATCGAGAGCTATCCATCCAAGTCCTCGGGATTAAACATATGGCTATACCCGGCATGACATCAGGAAAGAGCTACCCCTCTTTGGAAGAGAGGGGACCTCCGCCACTAAGCGGAGTCCCACAGTTTTCCAAGAAAGAGGCTCATGAAGGTGTAAAATAAGTGAAATTCGACCCCAGACCCGCCCCCAGAAACCTGTAATTAAGAACATTCATAATGAGCATGAGTAAGGGTTCCCACATCAGTATGGCAAGACCTACACTGGTCCCTAGCAGTTGAGTTCATTTGGTTATGTTCCTAGAATATAAGAACAGCTATGTGCAAAAGACGAGAGTTAAGTTAGGGTAACTAAGGCAAAGCGGGAGACCCGCACTAATTTGCTCCAGGAAACGCTCCAACGCACAGGGATTAAAGTGATTTACAGTTAGCGATCCCAGGCTTGTTGCACGCTACAAGTGGCAGTATCTGTACCCTGACATAATAGTTTGTAAAGGTTAGAGGCTATCCCATCTATCACTAATAGAGTGAAATAGTTCTATTAGCCCATCCTTAATAAAGGTAGAAGGCGGCATGATTAGAACACTTTTGAGGCAGCATGGAAGCAACATCGATTGAGAGTAATGTTGCACTAGTAGCGCAAATTCCCTATATAAATCAGGAAAGATTTTCCAACGAGCTGCAGGGAAGAGCTATTGAGGTGTCCAGATCTCCCTGGAGTACCAGGGCCTGGAAGTAATCATGTGTGGCTGCTCGAATTTCTAACCAGAACTCTGGCTGAATTGATAGGGCTCTATCAGAAAACCAGGCCCCCGGATTCCCATGAGATGCAGTAGTGTGGTATTGAAAAGAAACAGCAGCATAAACTGAAATATGCTGAGAGTGAATCTTTACAGCGTCCACCTGAGGAACTAACAGTATTGAGATTAGAAAGGAGTCTATGCGAAACTGGGATTTATAAGGGGAAGAGAAGAAGATAAAGTCAAGCTCATTGGGGTGTAGTAACCTCCATGGATCGACTAGAACAATATCGTTGATCACTGAGGTAAGCGTGATGTGACTCTTGGGGGGATCACTTGTCCTAGGCGGCTATTTGTCTATCAGGGGATCCAGAACTGAATTGAAATCCCCCCCAATATCAAGGAAGTATTAGCAAAGGCCTGCGTAACCTGAGCAAGAATAGCAAAAGGGCAGGGTCATCCACATTAGGAGTATGAAGGCATATACATGTAACTTAAAAGTTACCTATCTTAAAGTAAACTCTGGGCCATCTACCCACTGTATCTAAGCAGGTCGCAACAATAGTAGCATACCGAGATTTCCTATCCAATATGGCAACCCCACATTTCCCAGGAACGACTGGGGAATAGGTGGCCACCATGTAAGAGTTAATATTGAGGCGGAAAGTTTCCTTCGAATTAAGATGTGTTTCTTGGAGGAAAATCAGGTCCGCAGCTTCATGACTTAGAAAGCTTAGGAGTTTCCTCCGTTTATCGGATTATTGATTCCTTGTACGTTCAATGAGAAAATCTGACATGGTGCCATCAATCAATAATAGACATTTTAGGTAAGAGCTCTTGAAAACTTACATCATAAACAGAATCTGTACAATAATGACTTAAACACCAAGTATGCTAGCCAATACACCCATACTGAAAAATATGTACCAGAGTAACCTAGAGAAGAAGCAAAACCCCCAATGAATATGGCGACCAGATGTCTGCGGGAGGAGGCCCTAGAGAGGAAGATATTGACATAATAAAAGAAAAGAAACACCAGAGTCCATAAGAAACACTGTCTCTGATACTCGTCGAGGCTGCTATGGGCAGAAGGAGTCAGGTCCCATATATCTTCAAAATAAGGCAACAAACCGCCCTCGACAGACTCTTCACCGTGCTGCGGTAAATCCAATATGGCAGGTACAGCGGATGTGAGAGTACTGGCCGAAATATGCTGGAAGTCAGCGCATCAAGTCGGCTTCTTTAGAGTCCAAGAACTCCGCTAGTAGAGCAGGGTCCTCAAATGTTCTTGTCTGATTGTGAAGCGTGACTCGGAGCTTGGCCGGGTACATCAGGCCATAGCGTGCTTGTAGTTGTTGAAGCCTCGGCCGAAATTCCAGAAAGCGCTTTCGGCGGTCGACCGTGGGTTTAGCCAAGTCAGGATAGAAGGAGATCTTGTGGCTCTCATACTCCATATGGCCCTTTGCTCGGGAGGCACTAAGAATTTGTTCCACATGTTGATATCTCAAAAGTCGAAAGATGATAGGCCGCGGGGTCTTCCTGTTGAGCGTTATGTTTGTGGGAACACGATGAGCGCGATCAATCTCCAATTCCTTGGTAAAGGTGATTTGGAGCAGGGAAGGGAGGATTTTACTTAAAAATTCCTTCATATCTCCCAATTCCGCTCCCTCCGGTATGCCCACGAGTCGTAGATTGTTGCGGCGCGCTCTATTATTGCCATCTTCCACTTCTTTCTGCAAGGCCCGCACCTGACGTTCAACTTTGTCGAGTTTGGACAGCCGGACCGCATGGGAGTCTAATATACTCTCCATTTTGTCCTGACGCGAAGAGAGCCCCTCCAGCCTGCCTTGCAATACACCAAGATCTTCCCTCAGCGCTCGAAGTGCTTCACCGTTTGACTGCACGAGGTCCTTAACCCCTCTAATTTCTGCGAGGATTTCCTGCTGCATTTCGGGGCCCTCGCGGAAAGCCGGCCCCTTCTGCGGGGACGGGGGTTCAGTTTTGGAGCATTTACCGTGAGAAGCCGCTGGAGATCCAAATTCCAGACGCGTAGGTTTGGTCCCTGCCATCTCACCAATATGCCCCGGCAAGATCAGAGCAGAAACTCAAGTTTGTCCGGTGTTAATTCAGGATTCTGAGTAGGCCTCTCGGGAGCCTCAGCGTTATGCGACCATCCCGCTGGACATCGGGCTCCGCCCCCCCGATGCTCCACACCTTTAAATTGAAAGGGTCACGGCTGAAAGAAGCAATTGGTAACCTATGGGTCCTCTTTTCCCAGGCAGCATCACTGAGTCATGGATCTCCCCGCCCAACAATCTCCCCTCCCCCAGCAGTACCCCAAACTTAGTACAGAGACCTGAATCTCAAAATCAACCCCCCCTCCCCCCAAGAAAACCATTAACATAAGAACATAAGAACATAAGATATGCCATACTGGGTCAGTCCAAGGTCCATCAAGCCCAGTATTCTGTTTCCAACAGTGGCCAAGCTAGGTCATATGTACCTAGCAGTTTCCCCAAGAGACACAAATTCCACAATGCTTGTACGCACCCCAAATTTCACCCAAAGGTGGTGTCCTCTTTTCACCTCAACCAGGAGGTGGTCCTCCCTATCTTCTTTCCCAGACCGCATGCCAGTCGGGTAGAGGCGGTCCTCCACACCTTGAATGTCATTCTACATTCAACATACTGAAGACCACCAGAAAGCCTCCCAGCTTTTCGTTTCCTATGACCTCAGTAAGCTGGGGGAGGCGGTGTCCAAGCATACGCTGTCCATATGGGTGGTGGACTGTATTGCCCTGGCTTATGAGGAGGCGAGGCTTCCGCTGGAAGGCTGGGTCACGGCGCGCCGTGTCAGGCTATGGCGACATCAGTTGCCCACCTGTGCTCGGTTCCTCTGGCAGACAGCTGCCGGGCCACCACCTGGTCTTCAGTCCATATCTTCGCAGCTCATATCTGCCTGGATGGAGAGTCCTGATGGGACAGTGCCTTTGGCCAGGCCGTGCTCTTTAATCTTTTTGGGGTCTAGGCACCTCCTACCCTCCGCCCCTTCTGTGTTCAGGCTACTGGAGTGCTAGTTCCTTTGGACGCAGAGGTCCTGTTGGTCCGTGATACAGATTTCATTGATGCTGCTTGCAGCTCTCGATGAGGGAGCCTTTTTGTTTTTTCTGGTTTCTTCATCTTTATTATAACAAAAGAGCAAATCCTGTACACAGTTTACTTCAGCTCCTTGACAGCCAAACGTGGAGGTAGGGACTGTTTGAGTTTCTCAACCTTCTTGTCTGTGATGACCAGGGTGTACAAGTATTTGCTACAGTGCACCTTGAATTTCACATTGTCCTTATTTTTCTTGATTTTAACAGATTTTGCATCTTTTCTCCTAGCTGTCAACAGGAAGTCTTTAATCCCTTCAATTTTGTGAGGCATGGTAGAGCAATTGTGGAGTCCCAGACTCCCTTCGCCAGCAAGCAACTTGGACGAGGGAGCCTTTTTTGGCAATAGGTTCATGGTAGCCTGTAGCTGGGGAGTCCCATATGTGAGAACTGACTTCCTGCTGCTTCCACAAGCAGAAATGTAGTCTTCACATTAGGACCTGCCCTGCTGTTCCTGCTGGTCTTGCTGGGTGGCTGACAGAAGTGATCCCCCCTTACTCCTGCCAGCACTGGTTTGGGGCTCAAAATGGTACTTGGGATCCCCTAGAGGACATTTCAGGGTGTATCACTAATTCCAGTGGGGATATTTTTTTGTTTAGGAAAAATTGAAAGGCATGGTTATTTTCATAAATTTGACACATTTTAATATTCAGGGCATGTTTTCCAAAGTTCGCTACGAGCTTAGCACATGTTTTAACATATGCTATTAACATGGGCCCTGCTAATAGCAACCATGCATTAAAAAGCCTCAGTAAGTGCTTAATGTGGGATGAACTGGGCTATTATGCAATATGTTACTATGTGGTAGTTGTCACGACTGTTGATAGCATGACTATACTTAATGTCACCTCAGGTAGCATGGTCATTGCCAAAACTTCTTTTAAAAAAAAAGACTCACTTGGCCAAGGTCTTTCCCCGATCTGATTCCCTCCCCCAATTAGATACCTGCCCTGATCTGTCCCCACGATCTGATTCCCCCCAACCATCAAGTTCCCTCTGATTCAGCATCACCTCCCTGAATCAATATCCCCATACACAAGCAAGACCTCCTCAACTGAAGCTCGTCCCCAATATAATCCCTCGTAAACTGAAGCTCACCCCAACAAGAGCCCTCTCCCAAACTGAAGCACCCCCAGCAAAAGCACCTCCACATCATCATACATTGACTCAACCCCCCCCCCCCACCCCCCATACACACACATGCACCTCATGGAACTCAGCCGGGGTATTTCTTGGTTGTTTTGTGGAAAGGGGAAGGCATTGCCCCCATCCACTCCCATCTTAGCAGCCACCGGTTCCAAAATAGCAGCTGCGACCTCCTAGCAATAGTACATGTACTAACTGCAGGGCAGATAGTGGGTATGCTCCCAACTTAGTGCACAGGCTTTGCACTTACCATGCATTACTTTTTGCACATAATGCACTGTAAGGACAAAACTACCACACTTTAGTAAACATGCCCCTTAATGTTTTATTACTATTTCATTAGATTTTTGTCATTGAGCACCCTATTTCTGGTGTTACTTGTTACCCACTTACCCACCTATGGATGTATGGAGATAGATAGGTTATAAAGTGTTTTAAATAAATAAATAAATAAATAAATAAATAAAATTGTGTGTGCTATTGAGCAATAGACAGTAACCATCCAAAACGAAAAAAAAATTTAAAACACCTGGATAAAATAAAAAATCTCATTAACAACATGGGAAACTAAACAAAACTATTACTACTACTACTTATCATTTATATAGTGCTACAAGGCATATGCAGCTCTATTGTTGTTGTTAAATGCCATCAAGCCAGTGTCAACTCATGTTAACCTTCTGAATTGTTGTCCTAAACTGTGTTCAGTCTTCAGTCAAGCGGCTCATTGTTGATAGAGTGGTACCCATAGCTGTTGTTATTGTATTGATCCATCTCATTGCTGGCCTTCCTCTTTTGCATTGACTTTCAACCTTGTCAAGCAAGATGTCTTTCTGAAAACATCTCCCTTTCCATATGATGTGCCCAAAGTAAGAAAGTCAAAGTCTTGTCATCTGAGCTTCTAAAGAAAGCTTAGGTTTGATCTCTAGTACTGACTGGTTTGTTCTTTGGGCAGTCCAACACAATATTCTTCGCCAACATCATAATTCAAAGGCATCGATTGTCTTCCTGTCTATCTTTTGCATTGTCAGGCTTTCACATCCATATGACGTTATTAAAAATACCATGGCTTGGACAAGTTGAATCTTTGTATGGAGACAAACATCTCTGCTCTTGAGAATTTTGTCTTAGGTCCTTTGTAGCCATTCTACCAAGAGCAATGCATCATCGGTCTTCTTGACTGCTTGTCATTTCCTTATTGAATGATTCAAGCAGGTTAAAGTTGTCAACTATTTACATTTCTTCTCCATCAATGATGAATTTATTGACTTTGCCAACAGGATCTTTGCCTTCTTTATGTTAAGGTGCAGAACCATTTTAAGACTGTTCCTTGATCTTGAGAAGCAAATGTTTCAGATTGTCTTCACTTGCAGTCAGTAATGTGGTATCATCAGCATATCTACTACTACTACTACCATTACTACTACTATTGAACATTTGTATAGTGCTACAAGACGTATGCAGTGTTGCACAGACATGTAAAAGACGGCCCCTGCTCATCAGAGCTTACAATCTAGTCAAGACAGACAGCACAGTAGCTGCAGACATGGGATACATCTAAGTGGGATGCTAAGGAAACATAAAGGAGATCAGGTAAGTCAAGATCCGAAAGCGGCAGCAAAGAGGTGAGTTTTCAGCCTGAATGTGAAAAGGGTCAGAGAAGGTGCCTGACGTACAGACTCAGGTAGATTTTCAAGGCATACGGTGCAGCAAGATGACAAGAGTGAAATTTGTTGATGCTTCTTCCACCAATCTTCAAGCCTTGATTGTCTTCATACAGTCTTGCTTCTCTGATGATTTATTCTGCATATAAATTGAACAGGTAGGGGAAAAGTATGCAGCCTTGTCACATATTTTTGCTGATTTTAAACTATTCTGTTTCTCCTTGTTCGATTGAAACTGCTGCTTCTTGATCAATGTAAAGTGTTGTGCAAAAGAGCTATCAGATGTACTGGTATTCCCATGCTTCTTAATGTAATCCAGAGTTTCTCATGGTCAAAAGCCTTTCTGTAGTCAATAAAACACATACAGATATCCTTTTGGTATTCTTCAGTCTTTTCAAGGATCTATCTCACATCCACGATAATGTCTCTCATTCCTTGCCCTTTCCTGAACCCTGCTTGCACTTCAGGCAGTTATCATTCCAGATATGGTTTTAGTCTCTGTTGAATGATCTTGAGTAGAATCTTGCTGACATGTGGGATCAGAGTGATTGTGCGATAATTTCCAGAGTCAGTTGGATCACCTTTCTTTAGTAAAATTATAAACACAGATCTTTTCCAGTCAGTTGGCCAGGATGTTGTCTTCCAAATTTCTTGACAGAGCCCTTGTAAGATGGTAACAGCTGCATATGAAAAGTTTGGCCTGCATACCCCTATTATCAATATGCTACCAATTCCTTGGCCTGATCACTTTCTCTTCTAACTCTGTCTTTCTATTTTTACCTTAGTTAGATATGCAGCTCATACTGTGAGGCAGAAACCTAAACTGCATTAGCCTGGAAGTCTTTCTATCAATTTTACTACCCTGCCCACTGCGAAGCAATCCTTATGCTGGAACAATGTTTTGAATTCCGCTCTATCAAGGTTGCTTCCTGTTCATGAGTACTCTATTTGTTCTACAAACTGCCACCCCTGGTACTATCAAGGTTAATATATAACACAGGTACACTACCAAAAAACTGCCTCCAGTTTTGCAACTGATTCCTATAGATTTTGGGGTGCTGAATCCAGGAAAAATAGCCAAAATGTTCCATCACGTCACGTTTTCTTGCAAAATTAGATTTCTTACCCATATAAGGAATGTTCACATAATTTCTTTTTAGCCGACTGCAGTTTATTTTCTTGGCCCAAAATAGAGGTTGTAATGGTTAACTAACTAGAAACACTCCCTCATGATATTTTAGAGTGTTTTGTATTCATTTTATACATTAACAGGACAATTGGGAGGCGGGGGGCTAAATCCAGTACTCGCGCTGGCGCATGTTCTTTCCTGTTCGCCTCGCCTCGTTCGCTCGCTCAAACACGATGGTTGCGACATGAACGTTCCTGTCAAATTTCAGTTTCTTGCAAGTTCATTATTACCTTTTGTTTGCTCAGTCGTAATCCAGCTTTATTCCGAAGTGGTTCACTACAGTTGTAGTTTGCAGTGCTGTGTATTTGTGATGCGTCAACTCTCCAGACAGTTTTTGTTTTATTTGTGGGGAATATACCGTGAAAAAGCGGCAGAGGAACATTTCTGCATTTATTAAAAAAGTATATTTCGCCTATTTCGGTTTTGATATTTTGATATTGTTTCAAATCTAGTAAACCCATCTGAGTAATTGTACCAGAAGAAAGCCTCTTTCCATCCACCAATAATTTTGAATATTTTTTTGCACAAAATTTGGCCAATCTAAGGATACAGTCCTTTCCTTCATCTTCTCTGTCGGGCTCTTCTTCTACCCAACCCATTTCTGATGTTCCATCATGCACCTGATTGTCATTTAACCTTTCAATCACCTTTGGTTTGAGGTAAAGTTCTCTCTTCAATGAAATCTGGAGGCGAGGTAAGAAGGAATCCCTGTGTGAAGGATTTTGTGAACCAGTGTAAGGATCTTAAAGCAGATGCGATACTGTATGGGAAGCTAATGGTAATGTATCAATAGGGGAGTGACATGGTCATAACGAGAGGTGCGAGCAAGAAGGCGGACAGCAGTATTCTGAATAAGTCTGCATAAATGACATTTCAATAGTCTAATCAGGTGATTACAAGAGAGAGTATTAGGGTGGGTAAAGATGAGGAGGAAAGAAGAGGGTGCATGGTTTGATTTGGTACAATGTCTAAAGGGACAAAGGAAATGAAATGATCATGGAAGCTCAGGATTGAGTCCAGGATGATGCCGAGGCACTGAGACATAGTACTGAGACCCTCCTAGTTGCTTTGATGAATGAAATTTGCTGCCAGCTTGATGCTGGGTAGTCAGCCTTTATTGTAAGTCTAGATCACAGTGTAGCTTTTAATCTAGTAGACTCAGTTCTCACTCCATTGGCAACTCTCATTCAATAGTGTGGTTTGAGCAGCTTTTGTTATGCTGATGACATATATATAGTGACCTATACTATCTCCACTGCTCCTAAACTCAGTGCCTTAAATAACTGTCTGGATGTCATAGTAAATTGGCTTGCCAGTAACAGCTGGTCCTCAATCCATGCAAATCCCAGAATCTTATGAGCAGTTATGAAATTAGCTTCTCTTCAGTTGGCCCCGTCATTCAAAGGTACTTTGTTTAAGTGGCACAATTACTACACAGGTTTTTGATTCCACTCACTATTGCTTTACAATAGTCAGCTATCAGCTGTTGTAAAAATCTGTCTCTTTGCCCTCAGGCAGTTCCATTCAGTGAAACGTTTTCTTGGCGAAAAAGAACTTCAGGCATGTCTATATGCTCTTATCCTTAACCAACTAGATTACTGTTACTCTCTTTACATTGGTATAGAGTCACTTCTTTGAAGCAATTACAAATAGTTAAACACACCATCGTTAAGCTTCTAAATAAACCTCTTCATGGGACTCCTTATTGACCAACATGGATTCGCATATACTTCCAGAATTAGGTTCAAGACTTTATTACTAATCCATTGTACTCTTTACTCTTCCACATCACTTTACCTTTCTAAAAATGTATTCTCTTATTGCCAGCTCCTAATGTCCACTCTTAAGATGACAACCTGCTTATTGTTCCTCCTGTTGTCCATTTCAAAGCTACTCATAGCTCTGTGTTTGCTCCTCCAGAACCCTCTCTTTGGATTGCCCAACCATTGCAGTTATGGACTGAGTGGCTAACAATTAAAGAGGCCAGCTGAAGGCAGTGGGTGATTAGCCCAGGACAGTAGCCCTCGGTATAAATTTAGCCTTTACTCTGGTCCCTTCTTCTCTGTTAAGTGTTCTAGAGTCTGTCTTTGTCTTTATTACCTTGTCCTGTACCTGCTTTTTTTTCTTATGTCCTTAGTGTATTTGTTTATTTTTACTTCACTGTAAATGACTTTGCTTTGGTTGGCAAAAGGTAGCATAGTAAACCTTTCAATAAACTAAGCTATAAGAAGCAGCTGATCAGGCTGGGCAATAGCAGCTAGAGTGCCATGAACAGTCCAAGGCACCAAAAGAGGTAAATGTAGTATGAACAGCCCTCCCACCAGTACTGTGTTCAGGACCAGATCATCTTAGTTTAGGTAGGAATAGCATCACTGTCTTTAGGGATGAATGTCTTTAACCTCCCAGCCCTTGGTGGTGATGGTCTGTGGTGCAGCCTCTGTTGTGTAGTATAGAAGTGGCCCTGTCTTGGGATATAACACTGTACATGCTAAAGATCGCGGGCCCACTAAACGTTGTCCTGGAAGTCACTTACCTTGGTGGCTAAGAGGTGTAGCAGCTGCTTAAACTCTATCTGCTCAATATTTAAACCCTGCAACTGACATTTATAAAGCAGATGAGATGACTTAAGAAGCAGGCTAATAATCAGGGACAGCAGGATTCAAACACCAATACTTCAAAGACAAACTTAGATCGTAAGCCCCCTAGGGACAGGAAAATGTCTACTGTACTAAAATGTACCTTGCCTTGAACACCTAAGAAAAGTTGTAAACTAAATGCAGTTCCCCTTTAACCACCAGCTGCTGGGAAAGGCTTTTCTGCTGCTGGGTTATTTTTCTCTAGCTTTTAAGTTCAAAGAGGAGAGAAGGCACTCTTTGAAGTCACTGCACTGTTGAGGTATGTGTTCTTATTTAACCTGCAAGCACTGCCATTCCTGGAGGGCCTTCATTGCAAGCAAGTTAATTCTGTGGCTTTTACTACAAGTTCTCTGCCTGAGATTTCTTTAAAAGGGGGGATATTTGTATTATATTACTTTTTCTTTTTTTGCTACTAAGTTACTGGTTTATCTCTTGTAGCTGTTTGCAGAAAGGGATTTTTCTGTTTTAGGAAATTATTTTTTTGCTGCTGGTGTTTTTTTTTCTCTAATTTTCAAGTTCAAAAAGGAGGGAAGGTGCTCTTTAAAGCTACTGCACTGCTGAGATGTTAGATCCTTCCCTTCCCACCTCATATGAGGAATCCTGATTTATAGAACCACTCATCAATTAGCCTGTTGATTAAGACAGGAGTGTTTGCTTTTGGGAGGAAGGACAAATCTAAAAAGTAAATAAATCCATGTTTGGATATCTTCTAAAAGTAGTTATATTTCAAGAAGTTTTAATTAGGTAATTCTACAAAAGGAGCACATTAGACAATACAACTCAGACACGTAAATCAGATTTTAATAGATTAAAGGAATAATAAACTGCTCCATACCCCAACAACAGGTCTACAGGACTACACAAATGGAATCATGACAGACTGTTTGATCTTACATAATAGAGGCTATCTGCTTTCCGTCTTAAAGGACAGTTCAGGAAAAGCTAGGGACTTTGGTAGGTATTTTTCTCATTTCCTTCTGCAGGTACCTACGTTCTTACAACTGAACTATGACTGAGAAAATTATGTAGCCAAAGCTGATACCCCTGTGACAGTTTTGTCCAGAGAGATAGCATGAACACAGGCGAGGGAATGGTTCCATGTGCAAGATGCCTGCAAGTTGAAACACTCTTGAAACAAGTGGAGGAACTAAGAGGAGACGGAAAGGCTGAGAACCATCCGTGACAGTGAGAAATTCATCAATGAAATGCTTCTTGGGGCATCAAAGATTTCCAACAGAAGAAAAGATGGTGTGGTACAGAAAGAAGACAGCTGGATACGGGTGACCAGAACCTGCAGAATTGGCACTGCAACTCCACTGTTCCTCAAATTTAGGAACCAGTATACAGCCCTGGAAGTTGAAGAGACGAGAACATCCCAGGATCAGAAGGAACCATAGCTTAAAAACCTCAAAGTTTCTGAATCAATGACCACAATGAAGCAAAAGGTAGTGATGGTTGGAAACTTCCTTCTGAGGGGTACAGAAGTATTTCTATTCCAACCAGACATGATGTCCTGGGAGGTGTGCTGTCTGCCAGGTGCCAAAAATTGAGACATTATGGAGGGTTTGCTGAGATACATCAAACCTACTGCTAGGTATCTCTGTGAACATATCAAGAGTGAACTCATGGCTCTGGGAGAGAGGGTGAAGGTGGTGTTCACCTCAGTCCTCACAGTTAAGTGTTAAGGCAGAGGCAAAGAAGCTTGCATCCTGGAGATGCATGCATTGCTGCGTGGATAGTGTCATCAAGCATTTCAATCTCCTGAGCCATGGGATGATTTTGCAAAGGATGCTTTGTAGAACTGATTTCCATCGATCCAAGAAGGGTCAAAGTATCTTCTGCAGCAGATTAGGGTAGCCTATTGAAGGTTCATGGAGAACCATGATTGCAATATAATTATACAAAGTTATAATTTATTCAAAAAGCATAGAATAGGAAAAAAAGGGAGGAGGAGTGGCACTGTTTGTATTAAATAATACAAAGCAACAGAAATGCAGAATACTAGATATGGTGTACTTAGATTTCAGCAAAGCCTTTGACACAGTTCTGCACAGGCAACTTATAAATAAAATGGGCATCCTGAGATGGACCTAAAGTGACTGACTGAGTTACAGACTGGTTGTTTGGGAGGTGACAAAGGGTAGTGGTAAAAAGTCCTTTACAGGCAAAAACTGCTTTATAACATTATCCTCTAAGGGGGTTATGAGGTAAGGAGAAGGAACTGTAGGTTAATCTGGAAAGAGGGAAATAAGCATCTATCTATATTGGTTTGATATACAGATCTCCTTCACAGACAGAAGAAGTGGACAGATTTAATTGAAGACATTCATGGTATTGATATGAAAGGAGAAGTGATACTGATTCAATATGATTTCAATATGCTAGATATTGATTGATATTGATCCCTTCTTCTGGGTTAACTAAGAGATCCTGGATTTTCTACAAGGTGAACTATTCAAGCAAATGGTAAAAGAATCCATGCAGGAGGGGCCAGATTGGACCCTTAAGAATGGGGACATTGTTTCTGATGTTATAGTGGGTGATTATCTGACATCCAGTGATAACTAAATGGCTTAGTACCAGGACAAGAGTGGAGGTGGTTCATTCAAAAGTGAGAGTCCTAGAATTTAGGGGCCCAATATTCAAAAGGCATTTACACAGTTTACAGCCCAGTAAACCATATAAATGCCTTTAATCGGGATATTCAACAGCACTTACATGGTTAGTGCCATTGGATATCCCCTTCTAACCCCGCTACACACCCCAATGCTATGCAGTTAGCACTGGGGCATGTTGGGGCCATTCAGGGGCGGAGCAGAGGCGGAGACTGTCGCTAACCGGGCAGAGGCAATATTGTATGCTGCCTGGTTAGTGACCTGCACCTAAAAGACAGACGAAAAAAATCCTCCCTAAGTTTTGGCAGCTCCTTTGTTTGGCCTTTTCAATGCTTCTTTAGAGTTGGGAGTGGTCCCATAGGACTGTAGAAAGATGCATGTGGTCCATCTACAAGAAAGTGGAAGGAAAGAGGAGGTTAGAAATAACAGGCTAGTTAGTCTGATCTATTTTGAGTAAATTACTGGAAGCACTGCTAAAATAGAGGATAGTGAGGTTTCTGGGATTCAATGGACTGCAGGATCACAGGCAGCATGTCTTTATTAGAAGCAGGCCTTGCTAGCTGAATGTGATTAATTTCTTTGAATAGGTGACCGGAGTGCTGGACCAAGGAAGAATACTAGCTATGGTGTACTTAGATTTCAGCAAAGCCTTTGACACAGTTATGCACAGGCAACTTATAAATAAATTGGGCAACCTGAGATGGACCCTAAAGTGACTGACTGAGTTACAGACTGGTTGTTTGGGAGGTGACAAAGGGTAGTGGTAAAAAGTCCTTTACAGGCAAAAACTGCTTTATAACATTATCCTCTTAGGGAGTTATTTCATGGTGGCTGCGGCCCCCTGAATAACCTCCATGCCAGTTTGTGCGGGGAAGTTAGTCAGGGGAGGTAAAGAGGCAGCCCAGGGGCAGAGAGTGGGCGGGCAGTGGGCGGTCACCAGCCCTAGACTTACAGGGTCGATTCTGATGTCAGCCCTGTACGTCCAGGGCCGGTGAAATGTCTGAGGAAGCTTTTCTACCCCTCAAGTGGAATAACTTTCCTGGATGCAACTTTTTAGCAGCTCCGGGGCACGGAAGGGGCTGGTGGGGGGCAAACGTTAATTCCCTGCAGTCCGACTCTGCCCTTAGGAGGCTGGATCGGGGGTCGGGCTGTGGGGAATTAATGTTTTGTGCAGCGGCCGGCATTGCGGCATTTAAATGGAGCCATGGTGCCATGGCAACATGACGCTATGGCACCACGGCTCCATTTAAATGCCCTGGTTGGGTGAGTCAGGCTTTGCTGTATGCGCAGGCCGGGACAGATTCACAGTCCCAGCCTGCACATACAGTGTTGTTCATGATTCTGATCCTGCGGGGCTAGACGAGCTCCGTGGGATCAGAATCACAATCTCCTTTGTCCGGCTCAGCCCAGACATACAAAAGAGATCTATGTCCAGGACAGAATCGGGCCCTAAATGTTTAAACCCCTGTCGATAAATTTTCAGCAGCACTATCTGAAGTGTGCCAAAGCAAAGCGAGAACGAAGGATGAGTGTCCACCTAACTACAAATAGCCACCTATACATATTAGGCACTATTCATAAATTAAAAGCAGAAAAAAGGCTGTCCTAATTAAACTTAGATACTTTATATATATAGCAGCTGAATTCTTGTATCACTGATGCTCCAATTAGGGTTGCCAACCGGCCGGTATTCAGCCAGCCTGGCCGGTTTTTCCATGGCCAGGCCGGCTGCTGGCAGAGAAGTAAAACCGGCCCTTGAAAAGCCGTTTTTTTGCTCTGGCCGCAAGATTGGGAGTGGCCAGAGCAAAAAAACGGCTTTTCTCCCAAAGTCCGCGGGGGAGGGAGCCAGGGAAGCCTGCGCGAGGCCCCAGCTCCCTCTGTACAACCGCCAGCATGAAGATCTTTCTCCTTCACGCTGGCGGCTGTTTCTGTGAAGCCGCGATTGCTGGGAAAGGTTAAAGGCAATGCCCTTTAACCTTTCCCAGCATTCACAGCTTCACAGAAGCAACCGCCAGCATGAAGGAAAAAGATCTTCATGCTGGCGGTTGTACAGAGGGAGCCGGAGTCTCGCGCGGGCTTCCCCGGCTCCCTCTGAAGCACCTCAGACAGCCGCAGGGCTGGTCGGGGGGGGGGGGGGGGGAGGCAAGACAACAAATGGGCTTTGTTGGGGGGAGGGGGGCCAAGGACGGGTTGGGCTGTGATGGGGTTTACCTGGACTGGAAATGGGCTATGGGGGGGGGGGACCTGGACTGGAAATAGGCTATTGGGGGGGGACTGGACTGGAATTGGGCTATGGGGGTGGGGGGTGTACCTGCCCTGGAAATGGGCTATAGGGGGGGGAACCTAAACTGGAATTGGGCTATGGGGGAGGGGGGTGTGGACCCTGGACTGGAAATAGGCTATGGGGGGGGGATCTGGACTGGAATTGGGCTATGGGGAGGGACCTGGACTGGAAATAGGCTCTGGGGGGTGGGGAGAAACCTGGACTGGAAATGTGCTATGAGTGTGCCTGGACTGGAATTGGGCTATGGGAGGGAACCTGGACTGGAATTGGGCTATGGGGGGGGGGGCTGCAATGGAATTGGGCTATGGGGGAGGGACCTGGACTGGAATTGGGCTATGGTGGGGGGAGGGGGAACTTGGACTGGAAATAGGCTGTGATTAGGGGGGCTAGGACTGCAAATGAGCTGTGATGGTTGGAGGGGGGACTTGGACTGGAAATGGACTGTGATGGGGGGGCTAGAACTGCAAATGGGCTGTGATGGTGGGGGGGGACTAGGACTGCAAATGGGCTGTGATGGTGGGGGGGCCTAGGACTGGAAATAGGCTGTGATGGGGGGGCTAGGACTGGAAAGAGGCTGTGATGGGGGGGGGCTAGGACTGGAAATGGCCTGTGATGGGAGGGCTAGCACTGGAAATGGGCTGATGAAGAGCTGGAATAGGACTGGAAATGGGCTGATGGGGGCTGGAATAGGACTGGAAATGGGCTGATGGGGGCTGGAATAGGACTAGAAGTGGGCTGACGAGGGGGCTAGGATTGGAAATTGGCTGATGGGGGGGTTGGAAAGGAACTGGAAGAGAGCATATATGGGGCTAGGACTGGAAACGGGCTGATGAGGAGCTGGAATAGGACTAGAAATGGGCTGATGGGGGGAGCTTGGACTGCAAATGGGTGATGGGCTAGAATAGGACTGGAAATGGGCTGATGTGGTGGCATGGGAGAATGGGACTAGAAGGGATTGGATGCTGGGTGGGTCTAGAACTATAAGGGAGCTGATTTGGGGGAGGACTAGAAGGGGATGGGGATGGGGAATGAGAATGGAGAGGGGAAAATATATTTTGTGTGGAAGAAAAGTCTACGATGGGCCGGGTATTGGGAGAGTAAGAGGGGATTGAGAATAGAAGGGTGAAATTTGAGTGAATGATAAAGGAATAAGGAAAGAAATGGGGGAAAGAGCAAAAGGGAAACGATCAGTATGTTAAAGCAGATATAGAGAGAGAATGGAAAACATCTAAAAGAGAAGAAAGGACAAATGGATAGCTCGTAGAAGACACGAAGAAACCAGAAGAAAGTGACTGGAGCAATTGCAACTGAAAAATAAAATTCCCAAACAGAAGGTAGAAAAATACTTTTTATTTTGAATTTATTAACTGGAATATGTCTGGTCTGGGAAGTGTGTATTGCTAACATCTTTGTGTTTTTGTTTAGTGCAAGAGGAAATTACTTTATAGTTTTATTTCTCCAGTGTTGTACATTTCATGTTTGGCTTTTGGGGTTCCCAGCTTAATTATTATCTGACCAAGGGAGTTAGCCTACACTTATCCTTGGTAATTTTTGTGGGTGGGGCTGGGGTGCAGCATGGGTGGGACTGGGGGTGGGGCAGGGGTGGGGCTAGGGGCAGAGAATGGGTGGGGCATGGCGAGCCACAGGTGTCGGGTTTTTCTCGGTGAAAAGGTTGGCAACCCTAGCTCCAATAGCCAGCATCAGTTAGCAGTGTGTATGTATATTCAGTACCGCTAGCTATGGCAGTCATTTTAAAAGCCAGTTATGATTTGGATGTCCGAAAATGTGCATGTGGATGTCTAAATCACAGAGATTTCCCTGGGGCCAATTTACAAATAGCTTTTAAAGACATCCCCGTATTGGGAATGGCCAAGTAGGCAGAGTTTCTCTCATGGTTTACACAGTCAAAAGCCTTGTAGTAGTCAATAAAACACATATAGATATCCTTTTGGTATTCTTTAGTCTTTCAAGGATCCATCTCACATCCACGATGATGCCTCTTGTTCGTACTCCTTTCCTGAACCTTGCTTGCACTTCAGAAGCATGGGTACACCTGATTGTTCTTTTGCACAACCTTTACATTGATCAAGAAGCAACAGTTTGAATGGAACAAGGAGAAACAGAATGGTTTAAAATCAGCAAAGGTGTATGACAAGGCTGCATACTTCTTCCTACCTGTTTAATTTATATGCAGAACAAATCATCAGAGAAGCAGGACTGTATGAAGACAACAGAGGTGTGAAGATTGGTGGAAGACTCATCAACAACATTTGCTATACTGATGATACCACATTACTGGCTGAAAGTGAAGACAATCTGAAACATTTGCTTCTCAAGATCAAGGAACAGTCTTAAAATGGGCCCGCACCTTAATGTAAAGAAGTCAAATATCCTGACAACTGGCAAAATCAATAAGTTCATTGATGGAGAAGAAACTGAAATAGTGGACAACTTTAACCTACTTGGATCAACTATCAATAAAGAAATAACAAGCAGTCAAGAAATCTGACAATGCATTGCTCTTGGCAAAATGGCTATGAAGGGCCTAGACAAGATTCTTAAGAGCAGAGATGTCTCTCTCCATACAAAGATACAACTCGTTGAAGTCATGGCATTTTCAATAATGTCATATGGATGCAAAGGTTGGACAGTGAAAAAGACAGACAGGAAGAAAATTGATGCCTTTGAACTAAGGTGCTGGCAATGAATACTGTGTATACCATGGACTGCCCGAAGAACAAACCAGTCAGTACTAGAGGAGATCAAACCTAAGCTTTCTTTAGAAGCTCAGATGACAAGACTTCGACTTTCATACTTTGGTCACATCATGCAAAGAGAGAGATCATTAGAGAAAGACATTATGCTTGGCAAGGTAGAAGGTCAACGCAAAAGAGGAAGGCCAGAAAAGAGATGGATCGATACAATAACAGCAGCTATGGGTGCCACTCTGTTAACAATGAAACACCTGACTGAAGACCAAACACAGTTTAGGACAAATATCCAGAAGGTCGCAATAAGTCGACACCGAGTCGACGGCACTTAACATGCCAGAGGTGGTGCAATGGACTTGGGTGCTCAATTTCAGAAATGTTGGGGACGGCTGCAACCCTGTCTAAGTTTAGACTTGCTCCAGGCACAAATAGGCATTGGAAAAGTGATTGTTTTGGCAATAAAATATCCGGAGGGTATAGAGAATATGGCATTCCGCTATCCCCGATAACCTCCACAGTCACAAAGCAGCAGTGAGATTTGAAACATGGCTTCCCTAATCCTAGCCCACTTTTCTATTAGGTTATTCCTAGATTTCCTTGGTTTTGAATACTATTCAGGGATGTCTGTGTAGATGCCCTGTAGACATCCATATCAGACAAATTCACATATGTGAAATTGTGCTTGAACTTGGATGTGCCCACTTTTTTTCCAGATCACACTTAGGTACTAAATACTGATTCACATATCTTTGATACTGCTGAACAAAGGCATTTTTGTCTAGTGTAGATAGAGAAATTGTATCCCAAACATTTACCAAAGATTCAATAGTCAGAGTCTGGAAAATACTATATTCAAAAAATTATGACCGGTCAAATGGAAAATTGCCAATATTAACTAGACTTCACTTAGCAGAGCTCTTCAGACCAATGCATGTTCCCTTCTCAGTGTTTTTAACTGTAATGCAATCACAGAGTGGTCTGACCAATGTACCTATTTGATAATCAGCACCTGCCAAAATTGTGAATTAGGGATGAGCCCAGGCTAGAAAAATCGATTAGTTTTCTGTTTTCTTACAAATATTTCCTGATTTCTGCGTTGTTACAATTAGTTTCAAAATCATTTGAATAGGGAATTTTTAGTGCATACTAAGTCAAATAATGCATGTTTAAAACATTTAGTGTGCAATAAATTGATTTAAGTACACATTTTTTAAATTAATCAAATGAGCCCTAACAAATCCACATCCCTATTGTGAAGAGATAGCAGTGCCCTGCCAACAAAGCCTAAATTAAGAGTATGCTCGCTCACAGTGTGTGCAAAAGAACAGATCATCTGAATCTGCAAACAATTTCCAGAAACTCCTCACAGCTGGGAAGTAATGGAACCAAAATCCCCTTACACCACACTGTTCTCAAAATCTATCCCACTAACTGAAGGTGCTTCAAAGAAAGGAACAAAATTAGCAGGGAAACCCCCAATGGGGAAGGGGGTGGGCAGGAGTTAAGCATATTGCCAGGATCCAGAGATACTACAGTTATCTCACACCCACCCACTCCATCAAACTCTATTAAAGACAGCTGCAGGGATTTTTTTTTTAATAAACTGCTAACACTCCTCCATGATTACTGCCCCATGATTGATATACCATCTTATACTGTGGAGAGCTAAACTGATTCAAAATAATCCAGTTACTTTCAGAGACCCCTGTTTTAGTGACATAAACAAACTGCTGAACCTCTCATCTAATAGCAAGTCATAAAAGCAGTTTAATTACATAATGGCCTCGCATTCATTGCATCAAGCAAATTCTTAAGGTGTGCTGATTCTGAAGTATCCCTGTTTGAGACTTTGGCACTATACAGCTCTTTTACTAACGATGTTCTACGCAGCGTCTTTCTTCTCCTCAGACATCATCGCACAAGTGTAATTTGCTGTACAGAAGAATGGGTAGAATCTAAGACATGTATTTAACATTAGACAAAAAGGTGTACCTACTTTACCCACAAACTGCCAACCCTCAGTCACTCAACTATCAGAACATTTCAAGGTGACAAGATCTGACATCAACAATATCAAAGCAAGCTGCAAGGATCAGCTCAACGAAGTGCATGGTCCCAAAGACAAGGGAAAATATTATGAATTCACAAGGAGCATATATTAACAAATGGACACAAGATGAGCACGCCATCTAAGGCCATAAAGTATGCAGTGCAGATAGCGCAGGTTTTGGCGTGCGAAGCGCATGCCGAAACCAGCGGTACCTCTTACAGCGAGGTCAACACAACTCGGGCCAATTTCGTTACTAACTGTAAATCGCACATTAGGGTGTAAAGGGAGCAGGTTAGGGGCAGAGAGTGGGTGTGGTAGGCACTAAGTGCGGAGGTAAACACTGCACTAACTGTGACCCTTGCAACTAACACGGCTCCAGCTAATGCCACCTCAGTAGGTGAAGTAAAGTGCACTACAGCAGTTGTTAGTTAGTGTTCAGTGCAGTATTTCCCAGGAACATACTGGACACCACCCTGGTAGTTGGCGCATAGCAGTTTTAAACTACCACACATTCATTTTTGCACTAAACCTGCATTGACTGCAAAACCCCAGCACATTTTCGTAAAAGAGCCCTATAGTAGCGTACACCTAGGAAGCACCATAGTCTTTGGAATGCTTTTAAGGAAACAGCACAGGGATAGGCAAGAACCCAGCTACCAATGCTTTGAACCTCACGCAGGGCAAGGGGTCCAAGGTGATCAGAAGCACAGTACTTGGAGTGCTTTTAAACTGCATGCTAGGATCAGTAGAAGAGGAATAATCAGGCAAGAACAGAGATGCAAATGCTCAGGTCCCCACTTATCTCATACTAAGCATGCCCCCTTTAATAAGACTTAACGTTCAGCAGTTTCACCAGTTCCTCATTGTTTTCTGCCGTATTTTCCCAACAGGGAGGAAGTGACATTACACAGCTATGCAGCATGCCATATAAGGAAGCGAGGGAATAAGAGACACCTATGTTTGAGGTCAGCTACTCTGCCAGCTGCAGTATCTTTAGCAGTACAAGTGAGAAGATTCTCCACAAGCCTCCGATCATGACACAAATATATTATGAACCTCAAAAGGGGAAAAATCATAAACGTTGAGCCTTGAATCTATTAACACACCCTATATTTCAAGCAAAATTGCAATGTGTTTTCCAGTCCATAGAGGTTGGATAGAAGACATTTTGTTTGTGGTTGATGAGGTTTTAATTAGGATACTGATATTGGAGGCAGTCTGCATATCTGACATGTTCAGGCTGGCCACAAAGATCTCTGTGGTGCCTTTGCCTAAAAATAGAACTCCGATATCCCTTCTCATCATGTTCAACCAAGATCTTGCATTCTGTTTGATTATAGAAGACAAGGCATAAGGACATAAGATGTCATGTGGGTCAGGCCACAGGTCTATCAATTTCAGTATCCTGTCTCTGGCAGTGAACAATCCAAGGCACTGGGAAATACCTGGAAGATCCCAAAGCATAAATCCCAGAGATGAATGGTGTCTTCCCAAAGACTGCGTTGCTAATCATTATTTATGGGCTTTTCACTTAGAAATGTATCTAACCCCCATTAAGCCCCGCTATGCTAGATGACTTGGCTGCATCTTCTGGCAACAAATTGCACAGCTTGTTTGTTGAGCGAAAATTTTTTTTCCAGGATTTGTTTTAAATCTACTACCTCGTAGATTCATGAAGTGTCCCCTAGTCCTGATACTATTTCAAGGCATACACAATTGTTCTCTATTAACCTGCCCCACCCACTCATGATTTCCCCTCTCAGTTGTCTCTTCTCCAAGGTAAGGAACCCTAAATGTTCAGACTTTCTTCTAAAGGGATCATTTCATCCCCTTTATCATTTTTGTTGGTCTCCAGTATACCTTTTCCAGTTCCTTTGCTTTTTGAGATTGGCCACCAGAATCGCACACAGTGATCAAGGGGCAGTCTCACCATGGATCTACATTCTATAGAAGAATTATAATAATCTCTGATTTATTCTCCATTCCTTTTCAAATAATTCCTAGCATTTTATTCACTTTTTTGGTTGCCGCTGCACACTGGGCTGAGGATTTCAACATTTTGTCCACCCTTTTCCTGGATAAAGACTCCTGACAGGGAACCTAGCATTGTGTAAGCATAGAAAGGATTGTTTTTTTCTCTATGCATTACTTTGCACTTATCCACAAAACTTTCATCTGCCATTTCAACACCCACTTCTCCAGTCTGGCAAGGTCTTTCCGCAGTTCCTCAGTCTGCTTGTTTTAATTACTTTGAATATTTTTGTGCCATCTGCAAATTTGATCAATTCACTTGCTCTTGTTTGTAGATCTTTAATGAATGTGTTAAACAGCACTGGTTTCGACATAGGTCACTAATGCATTTTACTCCTTCCATTAAGAAAACTAGCCAGTTAGTCCTACTACTGGCTTCCCATCTTTTAACCAGTTGCCATTCTACAGTGAGATATCACTTCCTAGCTCATAAATTTCATTTCCTAAGGAGTGCCTCATGAGGGACTGTATCAAATGCCTTCTGAAAGTCCAAGAACACTATATCGACTAGCTCACCTTTATTCACAGCTTCAAAAAATGCTAACAGGTTAGTAAAGGACCTCCCTTTTCAAGCTTGCTCTTCCCCATTGCAAATGCAATATGTGCCTTTAAGACCTTGCTGACCCAGCAGCCTCTGTGTTTTTGGCAGTGTGACCAGAAGAAGATTGCCAGGCCTTTCTTCCAAGGTGATGGAGGGTTAAGTGACTTGTCCAAGGCCATAAGGAGTGCTAGTGGGACGTGAACCCTGCTGCTCTTGATTATGAAACCAGTGCTATAACCACTAGGCTACTCCTCCACTCCCATACGTGCAGTAAATTTGTTTATAAAAATAGCTTCCACAGTTTTACTCAGCATTGACACCAGACTCACGGATCTATAGTTATTTGGATTTCGTCTGGAGCCCATTTAGAAAATTGGCATTACATTAGCTATTCTCCAATCCTCAGGTACTACTACTACTTATTATCATTTGTATAATGTTACAAAGCATATGTGGCGCTGTACAAAGACGTAAGAGACAGTCCCTGTTCATAAGAGCTTGCAATCTCGTCAAGAGAGACAACACAATTGAGGACTAGGATATATTTAGGGAAATAGAAAGGAAACACATAGGAGATGAACAGGAGTCTAGGGGGATCAGGATATCGAGCAGTTTCAAAGAAGTGAGTTTTTAGCCTGGATTTGAACAGGGTCACAGATGGAGCCTGGTGTACTGATTCAGGTAGTTTGTTCCAGGCATAAGGAGCAGCAAGGTAGAAAGATCAAAGTCTGGAGTTGGCAGTGGAAGAGAAGGGAACAGATAGAAGGGATCTGGCAGAAGAGCGGAGTTCCTGAGGAGGTTTGTAGGGAGAGATAAGAGAGGAAAGGTAGTGAGGAGCTGCCGTATGAAGGCACAGATACAAATTTAAATGATAAGTTGCAGATTGCCAGTAACAGGTCAGCAATTTCATATTTGAACATAAGATATGCCATACTGGGTCAGACCAAGGTCCATCAAGCTCAGTATCCTGTTTCCAGCAATGGCCAATCTAGGTCATAAGTACCTAGCAGTTTCCTCAAAAGACACAGGTTCCTCAATGCTTGTATTGGGACAAGCAGTGATATCCTGGGTCCCTTTTAATAATGGTTTATGGACCTTTCTTCCAGGAATTTGTCCAAACCTTTTTTAAACCTGGCTACACTAACAGCTCTTACTACATCCTCCGGTAACAAATTCCAGAGTTTGATTACACGTTGAGTGAAAAAATATTTTCTCTTATTAGTCTTAAATAGTTTACCCTGTAGCTTCATTGCATGTCCCCTAGTCTTTCTATATTCTGATGACATAAACAATCAAGCTACATTTACCTGTTCCACTCCATTCATTAATTTATAGACCTCTATCATATCTCCCCTCAGCCGTCTCTTTTCCAGGTTGAATATTCCTAACCTTTTTAGCCTCTCTTCATAGGGGTATCCTTCCATCCCCTTTACCATTTTGGTGGCTCTTCTCTGTACCTTTTCTAATAACATTACTTAGAACCCTGGGTGGACTACCATCAGGTCCCAGTGATTTGGTACTATTTAGTTTGCCAATTTGCTCTAGCACCATTTTCAGATTAACTCTGATTTATTTGAGTTCTTCTGAATCATTACCTGTAAAGAATACATTCAGTGTGGATATCGCACCAACATCCTGCACTGAAAATACCAAAGCACGGTCTTATTTGTTGAGTGTCTTTTTGGTCTCATCTGCAGTGGTCGTATCTGCCATTATCTTATCCACTGAGTGCCCTTTTTACCTTCTGGTTATCAAATGGCACAACTAAAATCTTGCAGGTTTCTTGTTGCTAATGTACTGAAAGTCATCGGAAGACACAGCATGACAAAGTTTTGATTCCTAGCTTTTACTGCTTAGAAAAACCTCTCTTGACTTGATTTATTAATATTTTAGTTCTATTTTGCCACATTTTATGCAGCTACCAATTTTCATGATTTGGTCTTGTTTCCATTCTTTAAAAAATGACTTTATTTTATTTTAACAACCTCTTTCATAGTGCTATTTGGCCCAGGGCTGTTGCAAGAATATCAAGCCTCCCTTCTGGTGCCCCACTCCAACACACACCTACCTATGAGCCACAATGCTTTTTTTGCAGCTTATCCTCCCACGTTATGGCAGGTAAGAACATAAGATATGTCATACTGGATCAGACCAAGGGTCCATAAAGCCCATTATCCCTTTTCCAACATTGGCCATCCAAATTACTAGTACCTGTCAAGTTCCCAAAAGGTATACAGAGTCAATGCTTCTTGTCCCAGGTGTAAGCAGTAGATTTCCCCATCCTCTTTAATAATGGTTTATGGACTTTTCCTCCAGGAACTCATCCAAACCTCTTTTAAACACAGCTACCCTAACAGATTTTACTATATCGTCTGGTAATGAATTCCAGAGAGATTACGCATTGAGTGAAAAACATTTTCTTTTATTGGTCTTAAATGTGCTACATTGTAACTTCATTGCATGTCCCCTAGTCTTTCTACTTTTTGAAGGAGTAAATAACTGATCTACGTTTACCCGCTCCACTCCATTATTTTATAGACCTCTACAATACTGTATCTCCCCTCAGATGTCTTTTTTCCATGTTGAAGAGCCCTAAACATTTAAGCCTTTCCTTGTAGGAGATGATCAGGTTCCCCTTCAGCACAGGGAGTCAGGGTCAGTCACACAAGCAGTCATCCCAGCAGTTCAATCTCCCACCCCACAACCAGCAAGAGAAAGGGTACTTTTTAACAGCAGATCAGTTTCCTCTTGCAAGACTGACCCGTGCCAAAACTGATATGCTCTTAAGCGCTCTTGCTTCTGGCGAGGTCACAGGGTGGCGTGGAAAGCAGAACTCAGAATCGCTGAGATGTTTGCTTCTTTGACGGCCTCTGGATCCCCATGCTGCAGAGGAAACTAATGAGCTCTTAAGCACCTTTCCTCCTGCTAGCCAAGGAGTGGGAGGCCAAGCTGTCGGGATAATGTTTGCTCATTGCTGCTGGCCAGTTGCCACCTCCAGAACGTCCATGTTCTAAGCAACTGCTAGTCCTGATTTCGCCATCCTAACAAACATTTGCTCTTACATCAACCTCTTTTTAAAAGAATTCAGAAACAAAACTGAGCACAAATATATGAAAAAATATTCTTGAAGAAGAATGAGATACCATAAACAGGTGCTTCATGCTCTTGAAGGCGGAAAAGTGTCTTGTGCATATGTAGAACTTGCCTATGATGCTCATTCTTAGTTTTCTTGCAGCCTTTTTAATGGTGAAATAATGGAACTACCTACAGGAGGTAAATTTATAAGGACATTCTTGCGCGTATGTGGCCACATAACACACGTCAGGCCTATAAAATACCAGCTAGTTTATTTATTTTCTGAATTTACATACAATACATCAAGCAATAATTACACACTTGAAGGAAAAGGAGTAGCACAAAGAAAATAAAACCATACTTCTGATAAAAATATAAGAAAACTAAGAATACAATGCATGTGCTAAACACTAATAGCCCACAAGAACGGCTGGAGGGGATCATTAAATAAACAGAAGGAAATTAAGGCCCAAGGAAAAGGCGTGCAGCATGGCCCTAAATCATAATCCTAACATCCAGGAGAGAGTCAGTCTTAAGAGGACCCCACTGTGACAACAACTGAACCAGGAGACTTTATAGTGTCCAGAAACACCCTCAGTTGTTTAAGGTCATAAAATATATATCTTGCAGAAGAAGATTTAATTAGTCCTTCCAAGACTTGAGTTAAATTCAGGGTGTCTAGAGATGTTCCCACCTGTTTTTCATCTGGTAAAATACTACTTGAACGCTTTTAAATTGGCAGGTAATAAATCTTAGAAGGGGGGGGAGCAATGCATTTTCTGGCATTCCCAATATTTCAAGCAGGTTTTTTTTTTTTTTAATTCAGCTGGGGAGAGATTAGGAGAGATTTGAAAGTTCACAAAATGCAAATTTAGTCTCTTGAAAATTTTTTCCAATTTTTCAAGCTTAGCATCGCTCTGGGTTTGCAATGAAAGAGATTCAACTGTATTGTTGATACTCAGACAGGCTTGCTCATGAAGTTCAAACTTAGTCTGAAGCTCCTGGTTACTCCTTCTACAACATTTAGGCATATGGGAGGGGGGGTCCCTACTGGTCATGGTGTAAATTGAGTCACTGGGTCTGGCACCATACTTAACACCATTCCACTGATATTCACACTGTTCACAGAGCAGGGGGGTTCCCCAACCCCACCGGGAGCTATCGGCAGGGTACCAGAATTTGTCAGCTCCGAAGATGGCAGCACATTCCCTAACCATGAAGGGGGGGGGGGGGGCGGCCAGAGCAACAGTGCACCAGACAGTGGGAGACGCTCTCTCAGAGGGACGCACTGCTCAGGGCTCAAACTTACATCTGAGGCTGAAAGGACCGCCTTTGAGTCAGCTCCAGCACAAATCCCTGCAGAATCTTTGTCATCTCCAACAGATACAAACGTTGTAATACGCTGTTACTTAGGTGAAAGACCAACTTTGGGGTAAGTTTTCATCTTCCCCTCTCTTTTCCCCCATCGGTAATGAAGAAAAAAGAAAAAAACAACAGAGAAAATAAGCGAGTTGCCGGAGAGGGCATACATGCAGCCACCATCTTTGATCCCCACCAGCTAGTTTAAAAGTATGGCAGTGGTAGTGTGGCATGCGTTGAGAAAGGTTCTTCTTTAAATCACAGGCGAGACAGCGGTTCAGGGAAAATAAAAGCAGTTTTATTCTGTCCCAGCTTATTAAACCTCCACAAAACAAAATCCAAAACAGACAGCATTTCAGGAAAAATAAAATCAACTTACTTCTGTCCCAGCTTGTTAAACCTCCACAAGCTGGTTCTTCTGGCTCTTCCTCCAGCCCCATTTAAAGTTCCTAACTCAGACTTACCTTGGAAGGAATTCCGACTCCACGGGCCTCTTTCCCTCCTGCAGCCTGCTGGTTTCTTAACTTTATTTATTTAGACAGATTTGTATGCCACCTTTTCCTTCAATCAAGGTGGTCACGTCACATGATAATTGGAGGGTTACATTTAACATTAGGGTACATGTAAACATTTAGACAGTACAGTTACTTGATAGTAATTAGACAGTGCAATTGAGGTAACATTTAACATGAAGGTATTTAAAACGTGGTATGAAAGATTTGTGTGTGTGGGTAGTATGGATGTGTGTTTAGTTGGTGGAGGTAGTAGTGTTATTGTTTGGGTAGGGGATGTTGCCTGAATGCTCATAGGTTTCTATAAATAGGAATGTTTTGAGGTCTTTGCAGAAGTCTGTGAGGTCATCTAACGCCCTCAGGCTCGTTGGGAGGGAGTTCCAGTGGTGATGGTGCTCTTTTTGAAGTTGTTTGTTTGGTTTTTTGATAGCCTGCGGGCGTGCCGATCATGTTGTCATTATTGGATCTTCTTGGTCTGTTGTTAATGTCTTCTTGGTCTGTTGTTATAACGTTTTGGAGTGTGTCTGCTGAGAGATGGTGAATGATTTTGAAGATGATCATGATTGTTTTGTATTTAGCTCTTGCCACCATTGGGAGCCAGTGTAGTTGTTGTAGGACGGGGGTGATATGCTCAGTCCTTGGAGTGTCTGTAATGATGCGTGCTGTAGTGTTTTGTACCATCTGTAGTGGGTGGAGTGTCTGTTGAGGAAGGCCTTGATATAGTGAATTTCCATAATCAAGCAGTGGTGTAATGAGTGCTTGGCACACTGTGCGGAAGTAGTCTTGATGGAGCATTGATTTGATTTGTCTGATTGTTTTCAATCGATGGTATGCCTTGTTTGCAGTTTTGGTGATGTGGGATTTTAGGTTCAGGGCTCTGTCTAGTGTGATGCCTAGATACTTAACTTCTTATTTGACTACTATGCGTTTGTCTAGGATGCTGATAGTTTGTGGAGGTATGAAGGTAGAGTTCCTAGTGACGAACATTGCCTCAGTTTTGTCGTAGTTGACGGTTAAGTTGTTGGCTATGAGCCAGTCATTCATGTCTTCAAGGCATCTTGTTATTGTTGTAGTGTTTAGTGCTAGTAAGTTGATTGGAGCGTACACCATGATGTCATCGGCATAGATGTGGTAGTGTAGTTTGTGGTGCTTGATGATGTTGCATATTGGCTGTATGTAGATGTTGAAGAGCATTGATGATAGGGCTGAGCCTTGAGGTATTCCCTGCGTGACAGGGAATTGTAGTGATTTCTTTTGATCACATTTGACTTGTTGCGTTTGCCCTTCCAGGTATGATGCAAACCATTTCAGGATATTTTTGCATAGTACTATCTGTTGTAAGCGTTGCATGTGAAACAGTGTCAAAGGCCGCCGAGATGTCCATGAACACTAGCAAGAAGGCATTTTTTATGTTGTCCATGCCTCTTAGGAGATTGTCAAAGAGGGAGGTGAGTAGTGTTTCAACGCCGTGTTGGGGCTTAAAGACATGCTGGTGTATGTCCAATGGGGCATTGATATCTGTATGGTCCTGGAGCTGCTTTTGCACTGCCTTTTCCATGATTTTAGCAAGGAATGGCAAGCTGGAGATGGGATGGTATGATTTTGGTTCGGATGGGCTCAGATTGCTACTTTTAAGTATTGGTCGTATCATTGCGTGCTTTAGGGGTTGCGGCATGTATCCTTGTTGGCGTGATTCTTTAACAATTTTTTGAATGTGATGAGAGAGCTGGCTTTTGGTGGCTTTGATCCAAGATGCTGGGCACGGGTCCGACGGTGAAGTCGTTGTGTTTAGTCCAGTTATAATGTCTTCTACTTGCTGCTTTGTTGGTATGTTGAAGCTCTCCCATGTTTGATGTTGCTTTTTTATCGTGAGATCGTTTGTTTGTGGTGCAGTAGTATGTGTTTGGTTAGTGTTCTTTGACTTCATGTAGTCTGCATATTTTTGTGGGTCAAGATGGTGGGTGCTTTGTTGCGTGTCGTCCTTGATGAGCTTCTGGACAATGCTAAAGAGTTCTCTTGGTCTATTAGTAGATTTCATGGTCAAGTAGATATGGTGTTGCTGTCTCCACTCATTTATTAGGTTGTTATATTCCAGTTGTTTGTCTCTGTATTGGGTTAGGAGGTTGTGTGATTTATTCCGTCTCCATCTTCTTTCCAGTCTTCTGAGAGTGCATTTTGCAACTCTGATTTCATGTGAGTACCATGGTGCGTTAGTTCTCTTATGTGTTTGTGGTTCTTTAGTGGCTGGGGCAGATGCTGCCTTGGATATTATTGTGTTTCATTCTTCTATGTTTAGGTCCAGGGTTTCTTGTTCCTGTTGAAGTTGTGGGGTGATTTTGTTTATGAATGAGTATCTGTTAAATGTTTTGAACTGTCTAGTTATTCTTTCATCTTCTTTGCGTTGAGCGGGGTTATTCAAGGTCATGGTGAATTCAATTACATGGTTGTCTGACCAGGGGACTGGTGTGATTGTTGGTTTTGTGATCTTATTCTGTTCTATTAGTTGCTTTGGCATGAAGACCATGTCTGGAGTTGTGCCATGTTGGTGTGTTGGGGCGTTAATTGTTTGGCAGTATTTTAATGACTCCATGGCTTTTAAGAACGTTGTGGTTTCTCTGGTGGGTGCAGATGTCAGGTTGTAGTCTCCTAGTGCAATGAGGGGCTTGTGAGTTCTGTTATGTGCGCATATCATTTTGATTACTGTAGATAGGTGTTCAGTTGTGGTTCCAGGTGGTCTATATGTTAGGGAGATGGTTAGGGACTTGTTGGCTATAATGAGTGTGCTAGATTCGATTGTGTTAGTGGTGGTGATAGTTTTGAATCTGTATTCCTTTCTGGTAAGTATTAGTACTCCTCCTCTTTTCTGTGCTCTGATGTAGTCCTTGTGAGCCACACCCTCCCTGGCCTGAACTCTGGGCTGCAGACTCTCTTGAAGGGGACTGTTGATAATCTCTTTGGAGAGGGATGGGTAGCATTCTATAGACCCTATCACAAAGCCCTTGCTATGTAGGCACAGTCAGGAGTGTACTTTGGGAAGAGCACAGGAGACGTTGTCACGTATTCACACAGATTATAACACTCTAATCTACGTGCATATATGTGTGAAGTACATGCAGTCATTTATACCTGTGTGTACTTGCAAGAAGGTGTAAGTGATCACAAGTATATTTAAGGGGCTTTCTCTGCCACATGCGCTAGTATTTTATAAGGACAAGTAGGTGCCTTATTTATTTATTTATTTATTTAACAGGTTTTATATACCGCTTTATCATTTCAATCAAAGCAGTTTACATTGAAACTTAAACTTGGTAATGTACATTAAACAGGGGCATTGATAACTTGGATTTTTCTGAGGCAATGGAGGGTTAAGTGACTTGCCCAAGGCCACAAGGAGTGTTAGTGGGAATTGTCTTTTTAAAATATTATCAACCTAATCGTGGTGCTTTGTTATAAAAATTACCCTCATGAATGATTTTTTTAAACAACCCCCCCCCCCCTTACACAAAGAGCAAAAGGTCACATATTTTGAACTACAGCCTTGCTAAACATTGTGACTGTTTGGTTTATTACAAATCTTGGTAAGATATGAGAGGGGAATTGGGTGTTAGATTAAATATAGACTTGTAAGTACCTTAAAAGAAGATGACAGTGCCTGAGGTAGCCCACCAGCAAAGGTGGCCGATTCCAGGACTCTAAAAGAATTTATATATGTTCGCAGCAGATATAGAAGACAGTAGTAGGACCAAAAAGCCAGAGATTGGCCAAGAGAAATAGGTAAGGGGAATTGGTGTTGGTTTAAGTATGGCGATGTGTGTACTCATCTATCCAAAGAAACAGAACAGACAGACAGGCAAATGGGCAAACTGGATTAATTAACCGGTCCTCATCTACCATCACTCACTATGGTACTATGTTACTGTGTGCAATGAACCCACATTTTAAGCATCATCATGTCCCAGAGCAGGCAGTTATCAGCAGTGCTCTGGCAACAGGAAGGAATCTGTGGTTTTCTTAAATGTTGTTCTTCTTTATTTAAACCACTAGAAATAAGACGAAGATGACAGAATCCTCTCCTGCTATAAATAACTGTTCCGGAGCACAGTTATATTCAAGGGGGAGCTCAGATGGCACGATAACACCTAGCAGGCTAATCTTAGACCCGCAATGCCAAGAGATGAAAATAGCTGGTCTAAGAATAGCTGACCCAAGGGAAAAATTCCATTAAAGCGAGTGGCAGACCTTCAGAGCTTGCATGTCGATGTAAAGTATTTAAAAAGCATCTTTGACAGATTCTCCCCACAACCAAGTACCTTTTTTTTGTGCTTGTGTACTAATAAAGCTGCACAAACAAGAAGCAGGCAAAACCTCTTTTTTGAATAAATGTACACATTTGTGATTTACTTTCAAAGATATAGTTCCATCAATCATGCCACATTTATGTCTACATAAGAATCAACACAGGTTTAGCACAATAACTTCAAAGGCCCTTTTTAGATGGGGCGTAGAGAGGAAAATAAAACATCCAGATCAGTATGTGCTCAATTCCCCCAATATTTTGCAAAAGGCTCTACTGAACATGGATCCTTTTGTAAACTACCTAGAAGGTCATGCAGTACTGCATGGCCATTTGCTGACACATTTAGCAGGAGCAGCAATTTTACAGAACAGGACGCGGTTTTGTATTGCTGCAGCCAGGAACATAGTGGGTTCCTGGCTGCAGGAGCATAGACAGCGAGCCCCAAGCCACTATCTCAAAAAGAGGCAGGTGGTGGGATAGGTAACCTCCTCTACTCTTTGATCTCCCTGATACAAACCGACCACCCACCCGACATCCTCCTAACCTCCCCCCCTCCCCACTAAAAAAACCCAAAGACAAACCCTGGCATCCCCCTAAATCTCCTTCACCACCCTGAATCCCTAGCTATTACCAGGGAGTCTCCCTGGTGTCTAGTGGCAGGGAAAGAGTGATCCCCAGTTACCTCTGTAGCATCAAGTGATGATTAATGGAAGGCCAGATCTTTATCTTTATCTTCGAAGAAACAACAGAGCGGTTTACAAAAGAGCAAAATGCACACTGCCAGGAAAAGGAAAAGAATGCCATAGTTTTGATAGGACAGAGAAAAATAAAGAAAAAGGGAGAAACTAGAGACAGAGAGAGGAACCAGGCAGCGAGAGAGAAGAGAGACGAACCTCAGCTAGGGACAGAGGGGGGAGGAAGATTAAAGGCGGGACAGAAAAGATGGCTCTGAACGTCCACTGTGAACCGGACGTACAGAGGGGATTGTGATTCTGATCTCGAGGTGCATGTCTAGCCCTGTGGGATCAAAATCACGAATAGTTCTGCATATTCAGGCTGGGACTGTGATTCAGTTTAGCCTGCACGTGCAGGACTGTCCCCAGCTAACTCAGTTAAGGCTTTTCTATGGAGCCATGGCACCATTGAAGAGCTGCGATGCCAGCTGCCGAAGAACAAATGCTTATTCCCTGCAGCCTGACCCCTGATCTGACCCCCTAAGGCTAGGATCGGGCTGTGGGGAATGTCTTCCAGCCCCCCCCCTGCCCCTTCCACGCCCTGGCGTTTAAATAAAATCACGTCCAGGGAAGTTGTTCCACCTCGGGGGTGCAATAAGTTCCCCATACATGTCGCCAGCCCCGGATGTACAGGGACGACATTAGAATTGGCCCTGCACGTCCAGGGCTGGCGACCGCCCAGACTCCGTCTCCGAGCCGCCCCTTCCCCACCCCCGGCCTCGGTCGGGTGAAGGCACGAATAGTGGGGATGGACATCACGTTGAGCCGTCCATCCCCACTATTTGTGGCACAGAATATCCCCCCATGTGCATAACTCACATTAATACACACTGATGTGCATTAACACTTGTTAACATGTCATCACACATTAGTAAATCTGGCTCTCACTGTCTAATAAATTATATATATCAATATACCCAAATTTTTCCTCAGCATAAAAGAAAAAAAACCCTCAAATATATTGTTTTGAGGTAATAAACTGTTAGGTGTAATTTGCTCTTGTCTGGAAAAGAAAATGGAATTTGTGCAGAAATCACATGTGACTGCTGGTCAGGAAATTCAATGCAAGCGGATAGCTCAGCTGGGTTAAGGGCCCTGAAGAATCCAGCCAGGCAGTAAGTGCTAGTTAAAAGCTTGAACCTCAGGGATTATTGCTTGAATGCAGATACAGTACACTGGGCTATATTTAGCACTACAGCCCATATATATGTAAATCAGGGATCATGCTGAAAGACATTTTTTACAAAGGAGAGAATTAGGACAGGCTCTGCAAATTTAGAACTTTGAAACTTAAAAGAAAAATTGTGATTCCACCATTGTGATTCATTGCACCTTCCCTGCTAGGATAAACAGTTCAGAATCCAAAGTCAGAATCAGAAAGCACACATCTAATCTGACCACTCACTTTGGCTGCTGGCTAAAGCAAAGCATGGATCAGTCTCTTCGCCCTAAAACTAATAGAGAAAATTCACTTTGATAGAATTCTGCTGAGAGCTGGGAGATGCTATACATAGATCTTTCATTCAGACCTAAAACATGAATATATCCAGTTAAAAAAATATTATGAAAAGCTATATAAACATGCATGCATATAGATTCTTATTCACAAATGCCTACACTTCAAGGGCCACTGTTTATCGTGATTCCATAAGCAAGACTGACCAATGCAGCAGAATGTACTTTTCGGCATGAAAGTTCAGCAACCGCCCTTCGCTGTCCATCCCAAACTGTCCCCAGCTCTGATGTACTTGCCCCATATCTGTAACTCTCATCCTTCTCTCCTCACCCCTAAAGAGCAGCTTCTACTCCTATCCTTCTCCCCCAAACTGCTTTTTCTCGTCTCCTCTTCCTCCGGTGACTGGCTTTCTCATCTGTTCACCAGCTACCCCGCTAATGCTCTCTGTACTCCACTGGCAATCCATCCTTGTCAATGCCAATTGTGCTGCCCCATTCACTGACTCAGAGCAATGCAGCCTGGCAGCACTGCCCTGCTCCCTGACCCTCAATGGCTCTGATTGTCCAAGCCCATCCCGAAGACAGCATCCACATTATTTCAATACATCAATTTTCTGAATTAAAGTTGTATTGATATGTTTCAAATACAGTCAACCATTGTTATGATGTACATGCAAGAAGCTGTTTGTAATGGGTTATGGGTTCATGATGCTAATACTAGCATTTCATTCCATTTACTATTTTTTATTATTAATAATAATAATAATAATGATAATAATAAATTAAATGAAATGATAATACTGGCTTCCCAGCATTTATACATCACCCAAAAAAAATCATGGTGATTGTACATCTTAAATGTATAGAAAATGAACCCCTAAATAGCCCTGTGAAATAATGGAAGAGGAATATATTTGCCCAAAGGTAGCAGTAGGAGAAGAACTGGATCCCAGGTCTTCTGTGTTTCAATTGACCACGTTCTCTCTCCCATCTTTCTGTGTGGGTCATTGTTTACAAATGTGTTTATTAATGATTGTCTTGACAAACCAGTGACAGCGTCAAGTTCAGACTTGCCTTCTGATTCTCATTTGGCCAGGGATAAGGATGCTACAGAGACAACATTCATAGCAATTGGCCATCATGCTTTAGGAACATCTACCATTTGAAACATAAAAAATGATGGCAGATAAAGACCATATAGCCAATCGAGTCTGCCCATCCATACCACATACTAAGCTCTACAACCTTTTCCTCTCCTTTATAAATATAGTAACATAGTATATGATGGTAGATAAAGACCAGTATGATCCATCTAGTCTGCCTAGTAAGGTGGCTGCAGTGGTTGTAACCGCCGCTCTGTGCAAGTCACCCCTCCTATGCCTTGGTTTAGGGTTATGCCCACTGCTCCGTGCAGGTTAGCCCTCCTCTATTTATCGAAGTATAAAAGATATTTAAGTTTGCTTCAATTTCATTTTCTTGCTAGAAAGGAATCCACTGTGTCTGTCCCATATCATTTTGAATTCTGTCACTGTATTTGCCGCCACCAACTCCATCAGGAGAGCATTTCAAGTCTCCACCACCCTTTCAGTGAAAAGGTTTACTACCTTGTAGCTTCATGGTATGCCCTCTAGTTTTACAGCTTCCCCTTCTTTGAAAAGGGTTTGTTTGTTCATTAATAACTTTTAAATATTTAAAGGTCGGTATCATATCTCCCCTGTGCTTCCTCTTCTCTACGGAATACATATTTGGGTCTTCAAGTCTCTTCTCAAACGTCTTCTGGTGCAGGTCCAAATTAGTTTGGTTGCCTTCCTTTGAGTCGTTTCAAGTCTTTTTATATCCTTTGTGAGATATGGACTCCAAAACTGAACACAATACTTGAAGTGAGAACTCACCAACGACTTATAAGGGGGTATTAATATGTCCTCCTTTCTGCTGGTTAGTCCTTTCTGTATGCAGCCCAACATCCTTCTGGCTTTGGCTACCACCTTGTCACATTGTTTCGCCACCTTGAGATCCTCAGTCACTATCACTCCGAGGTCCCTCTCCTAGTCCATGCACACCAGGCTGTCACTCCTATGGATTTCTACATCCCAAGTGCATGACTCTGCATTTCTTGGCATTAATCTTAAGTGCCAAGCATTAGACCATTCTTCCAGTGTTTGTAGATCTTTCCTCGTATTGTCCACTCCCATATAAGTGTCTACTCCGTTGCAGATTTTTTGTCATCTGCAAAAAGGCAGACTTTTCCATTCACTCAGAAATACATTGAACAGTATCGGTACCAGGACCTATCCCTGAGGCATGCCACTACGTACGTCTTCACCTCCCCTCTCCAGCCCGTGCTCATCTACAGTCCACACGTCACTCAGCTTTCTTCTTCCTCAGACCTGCCCTGTGGAACTCCCTTCCTACCCCCCTCAGATTAGAAAAGAACTACAGCAAATTTAAATCACTCCTCAAAACACACCTATTCTCCTCTGCCTTTGACCTTCCACCTTCTATTGTGTGACTTTATGTTTCTTAGGCTGTTTCTTCTCCCTGTCATGTCTGCCTGACTGTCTATGCTTTCCTGTCCTATATTGTAGTTCCTTTCCTTTTCCGGCCTCTGGCCTTGCTGTACCTCAGATTTTTGACTATTGTACACCACCCTGTTGTTATGAAGGGTGGTCTATCAAATTGAATAAACATAAACATACCTTCCTTTCTTCTGTCAACCTTCCACCACCACCTTCTGTCATCTGTCAACCAATTTATGATCCATTTCACCACCTTGGGACCTATTCCCAGGTTGCTCAGTTTATTCATAAACCTCCTATTTATTTATTTATTTATTAACATTTTTTATATACCGCACTATTCGTTATCAGCGCAGTTTACATGGAACAAGAGACCTCAGACAAGATACAAATATCTGGGTTTACAGATAACAGGAAAATCAACTTGGATAACAGGATAACATGAGTAACTATGTACAAGACAACTATTTACATCAGGGAGTCAGTGTATAGTAAATGTCATGTAAGACTGTTGAAGTAGTTTGATGAGCTGATGAGACATAAGGTTTACGTGTTTGGCATGTGGTTAGTTGTGTGCGAATGTGAATATTTTGTGCTTCTTTGTTCTCTGGGAAATATATGAGGAAAAGGTGATGTTTTAGGGCCTTCCTGAAGTGGCTGAGATCAGGGAGGGCCCTAATGTGTGATGGAAGGGTGTTCCAAAGTTTGGGGGCACACAGACTGAAGGCTTTGCTCGATGTTGTGGCGTTATATTTTATGATTTCCTTTGGGACTGTAAGCATATTTAGTTCCGTGGTTCTTCTTAGTCTGTCCTATGAAGAACTGTATCAGAGTCTTTGCTGAAATCTAAGTAAATCACATCAATTGCATGCCCTTGATCTATAAACTGATGAATGGAGTGGAGTGGAATGGGAAAATGTAGATTGATTGTTTACGCCATCAAAATATAGAAAGACTAGGGGGCATGCAATGAAGCTACAGTGTAACCTATTTAAGACTAATAAGAGAAAACATTTATTCACTCAATGCATAATCAAACTCTGGAAGTTATTACCGGAGGATGTAGTAAAAACTATTAGTGTAGCTGGGTTTAAATAAGGTTTGGACAAGTTCCTTGGTCCCTTTTTAATAAATCATTATTAAAGGGGACCAAGGAAATCCACTGCTTGCCACAATACAAGCATTGTGGAACTTGTGTCCTTTGGGGAAACTGCTACAGTAGGTACTTGTGACCTAGATTAGCCACTGTTGGAAAGAGGATACTGGGCTTGATAGACCTTGGTCTGACCCAGTGTGGTATCTCTTATGTTCTTAGTTCTCTGGTCACCCAGTCAAAAACCTCAAACAAATTTGTTTGGCATGATCTTCCTTTGGTAAAATCATGTTGCTTCAGATCCATTGGTTTCTAGAAAGTCCATTATTCCTTCTTTCAAGAGCGCCTCCATCACTTTTCCCATCACAGAAGTAAGGCTTACTGGCCTATAGTTTGCCACCTCTTCCACATTACCACTTTTGTGAGGAGGTACCACATCATCCCTTCTCCAGTTTTACGGGACCTCTCCCATCTCCAAGGATCTATTCAAATATCTTTTAAAGGCCTTGCCAGAACCTCTCTGAGTTCTTTCAGTATCCTGGGATGTATCCCATCTGGTCCCATGAATTGTCCACTTTTAGTTTTGCAAGCTGTTCAAAAACATTTTCTTCTGTGAATGGCGTGGTATCTACTCCATTCCCATTGTATATTTCTTAATCATATGTGGTCCTTCTCCAGAATTTTCTTTAGTGAATATAGAACAGAGGTATTTGTTTAGCATTTTTGCTTTTCGGTTCTCATTTTCCACAAATCTGTCCTCGGCACATTTGAGTCCTGCAATCCCACCTCTGATCTTCTTCTTCTCCCAAATATACCTGAAAAAAGTTTTGTTTCCACGCATCACATCTTTAGCCATCTTTTCTTCCGCCTTTCCATTTGCTAGCCTCATTTCTCTCTTTGTCACTTTTAGCTTTATGTTATATTCTTTTCTGTGTTCCTCTTTTTGTGAAAGCTGTGGGTTTTTTACTTTATTTGTGCAGCCACTTCTTTGGTGAACCATATAGGTTTCCTTTTCCTCTTGTTTTTATTTACTTTCCTTTGCGTACATATCTGTTGCCCCTTTTATTGCCTCTTTTAGTTTAACCCACAGCAATTCCACTTCCCTTATCTCCTCCCACCTTGCCAATTTCTCCTTCAGGTACTTTCCTATTTTACTGAAGTCGATGTTTTTGAAGTCTGGGACTTTGAGTTTGCTGTGATTGGACTCCGCCTTGACTTTTAGCTCAAACCACAAAATGTGATGATTGCTGCTGCTCATATGGGCACCTACCTGGACATTCGACACGTTATCTCCATTGGTGAGCACTAAATCCAGCATTGAAGTTTCTCTGGTTGGTTCTATCACCATTTATCTGAGCAATGCTTCTTGGAAGGCGTCCACAATCTTTTCACTTCTTCCCAGATTTGCAGAAGGAATACTCTAATCCACATCTGGTAAATTAAAGTCACCCAATATGATCACTTCTCCCTTCATTTCTACCTTTGCAATATCAATGATCAAGCCTCTATCCATTTCCTCAGTTTGAGTTGGAGGCCTGTAGACTACAACAGTGTGGCTGATAATGCCATCTCCTCTTTCCAACACAATCCACAGCACTTCTTCTTTTCCCCATATCCCCTGCATTTCAGCAGCTTTAATAATGCTTTTGACATACAGGGCTACTCCTCCTCTTCTGCCTTCTCTATCTCTCCTAAATAAATTATAGCCAACTATGACTATATTCCAGTCTTGCGACTTGTTAATCCATGTTTCTGTAATGGCTACAATGAACAAGTCTATTTCAGGTCAGGAACTTTGCTGGCTAGACTTTGAGCATTTGTGCTCATTGTCTTCTAGCAATTGTTGTTTGGCTTGCTTGTATTTTGCATGGATTTTATTCTAGACTCCTCTTCCTTCTTGTCATTGATATGCAAATTAGTATGATGATTTTTACCAATGTTATTATGTTTTTGCTGGGAGTGATGTCCTGAACTTGTTTTTTTCTATCCATCAGTTAGGATCTTTTTTCCAGTCGATCCACACAGTATAGCCTCTTGGTGTTCCATCTATTGCCCCAGTTGCCTGCATATCTAAATCTTTTTAGTTTACACCAGGTTTGGAGCCATACATTAAAGTTGGTATTCGATCATCCTTTGCCCCTTAGACTGAGGCTATTCTTTTTTTTTTAAACTTTTATTTTCATTTTGCAACAAACAAAAGAAACAACACACCAAAAGAGACAAAACAGGTATACAATAAGGAAAAGTAAACCCATTACCCCCCACCCCGATGCTTCTTCTCTACCCGATTATATCAGCATGTGAGCGCTTCCAATTAACAGTGATTATACATCAAACGATCAAAGGAGTATCTACAATACAGCATGATCATGGGACAAAGAAATATACAAAGTTAGACAGTCAGATGAGAGCATTTAGCAAAATGTACATAGTCATTGAGCAGCTTCCATTGAGACCAATGAGAAGAAGTCTGAACGGAGGAAGCGAACAGACGAGGTATTTGTTCACATTTACTGTAAAGACAGGCATGATTCCACCATTCATTGGGGCTCAGATGGGAGCTAATTTTCCAGTATTACTTAATTAGGGAAATAGCAATGCCAAGCATAAAGTTCGAAAGGAGATAAGCCATTTTAATATCAGGTACGGTAGCATGCAAAGACTTCTCAACCAGAATGGTCATCCCGTACCATTTGGAAACGGTGGGAGAATAAGCAGCTACCATGTGAGGCTTAGCATTGAGGTTCAGTGTTTCAGCAGAGTTTAAATGCGTTTCCTGAAGAAACACTAAATCAATATGCTCATGGCTAAGATAGCTAAGGATTTTCTTTCCTTTGAGTGGACCATTAATGCCTTTGACGGTGAATGATAAGATTTTACATAAGGCCATTCAGAAAAGTTAAAATTCTGAGCATGATAGCACACATAATTTCACTATGTCCCTCAAACTGACTGTATCTGGCTGTACACATGACATAGGAAAAATAAACTAATATAATACAATGAAGCGCCCCACATTAACAAAGAAAACCGCAGTACGGTAGAGGAGAAGCAAAACCCCAAAATTACTGGCGACCATGTGTCTGCGGGGAGAAGCCCCAGAGAAGGCCGAAATTGAAAAAACACATAACCTGTAGGACTGTGCGTGCTCCGAATCCGACCGAGGCACACATCATGAAGGGATAGGAGACCAAAAAAACAAAAGTCATATAGAGAAAGAAAGAAAGTCCAGGCTATTTCTGTGCTTGGCTATGACCGCCGCATCGGGCCCTTCAAAATGGCGGATAGAGCCGGCAGATAAGAGTCCAAGATTTGGGATTAGCGCATCTGCTCTGCTTCTTTGGAGTCTAAAAATGTTGATAGTAGATCAGGATCTTCGAACGTCCTGGTTTGGTTGTGGAGAGTCACTCGGAGCTTCGCTGGATACAACAGGCCAAAGCGAGCCTGTAGCTGTTGAAGTCGAGGGCGAAAAGCAAGGAGTTTCTTCCGACGGTCAACGGTAGGCTTTGCCAAATCAGGAAAGAAGGAGACCTTACGACCTTCAAATTCCAAATGATGATTCGCTCGGGCAGCATGTAAAATTTGTTCCACTTGTTGATATCGTAGCAAGCTAAAGATAATAGGCCGGGGGGTCGTGCGGTTGAGCGCCATGTGGGCAGGAACACGGTGTGCTCGATCGATTTCCAGTTCTCTGTGGAAAGTGATCTTCAGCAAGGAGGGAAGAGTTTTGAGCAAGAATTCTCTTATATCTCCTGCTTCCACCCCCTCCGGCATTCCGAGGAGCCTCACATTGTTGCGACGGGCTCGATTATTGCTATCTTCTAACTCTTTTTGAAGATTCTGTATCTGGCGCTCAGCCTTGTCCAGTTTGCCCAAGCGCACCTCGTGCGAGTCGAGGACCCCCGCCATGTTGTCCTGCCGTAATGAAAGACTTTCAAGTCGGTCCTGGAGCACTCCAAAGTCTTCTCGCATGGCTCGAAGCGCTTCTCCATTGGACTGCACCAATTCCTTCACGCCGCGTATTTCCTCCAAAATCTCCAGGTGCATTTCGGGGTTTTCACGAAATGGGACCATCTTCTGTGGAGAGGACACCTCTGTTTTGGAGCGTTTTCCGTGAGAAGAAGAAGGAGACCCGAAGTCCAAGCGCGCTGGTTTATGGGCCGCCATCCCCCCCGAGGTGCCCCGGTCAGCTCGGAGCGAAATAGTGAATTTGTGTAGGTATTAAGTCAGGATTCTAAGTAGGCCTCTCGGGAGCTTCAACGCAAAGCGTCCTACCCGCTGGACATCAGGCTCCGCCCCCAGACTGAGGCTATTCTATGTTTGCATCACCGTCTCCATAAATAAATATTTCCACAGATTGCTCCTCAGTCTACCCCATTTCACTTTCATCCTATGCCCACTCATTCCAGAGCTTCCTTTCAATTGAAGAGTCCCGCCTTCTGAAAATTTATGCTATGGAGGTATTTAAACATCTCAGTGGTTGGGACAGGTTACCTCAGGCCGGAAGTATGCCTCAAGTATGCTTAGATTGTGAGCCCTTTGGGGACAAGGGAATAAAAAGTGCCTGTTAGCATATATCTGTAAATCGCTTTGACCTGGTGAAAAGCGGCATATAAGCACAGCTAAATAAATAAATACATCTCTATCATATCTTCCCTCTCCAGTCTTTCTTCCAAATTTACATATTGAGATCTTTAAAACTGTTCCCATATGATTTATAATTAAGAGCACTGACCATTTTAGGAGCTGTCCTCTGCATTGAATCCATCCTGTTAATCTTTTTGAAGGTGTAAACTCCAGAACTGTATACAGTACTCCAAATGAGGTCTGACCAGAAACCTATACTGTATAGTAGCATTATCAACTCCTTTATCCCTCTGGCCATTCCTCTCCCTTTACACCCAAGCATCCTTTTGGCTTTTGCCATGAGCTTTTCTATCTGTATGGCCACTTTAAGATCATGCCTGTTCTTTTTTTATGCACAGAAGTACTTCATTCCATATACTGTACCGCTCTTTGGATGTTTGTAGCACAAATGCTTGACATTCCATTTTTTAGCTATACATCTCACAAAATTGGACGCGCCCCAAAGACAACCGATTCTGCAATCACGGGAACTATACGTTCCCGTGGTGCAGAATCAGGGCACTTGGATGGCACAGACGTGCTTTGATTCTGCCGTGGGAGATGTCCTACCCCTTGCCCAGCCAGCCCGCTCTATGTTCCTGCTGGAGCACCGGTGCCATGGCATCCCATTGCCATGGCACCAAAATGCCCAGCAGGAGCACAGGCAGCCCAACACCGGTCCCGCTCTTCTCTTCCCACCGCCCAACCCTTGGCAGGGGCAGTCAGGGCCATGATCGGGTGGCGGGGCCTTCACTACAGCTTCTCTGCCAATTCAGGTATTCTGTGTGACCAAGCGGGATAGAGGTGATATGATTGAGATGTTTAAATACCTCCGTGGCATAAATGTTCAGGGAGAGAGCCTCTTTCAATTGAAAGCAAGTTCTGCTACGAGGGGACATGGGATGAGGGTGAAGGGAGATAGATTCAGGAGTGATATGCGGAAATATTTCTTTACGGAAAGAGTAGTGGATCTGTGGAATAGTCTCCCAGTGGAGGTGGTAGAGATGAGGACAGTAACTGAATTCAAAGAAGCATGGGAAGAACACAGAGGATCTATAAATGTAAAAAGGGGACTGTTGTAGTTGTTGATATGGAAGGACAGACTAGACAGGCCATGTGGTCTTTTTCTGTCATCATGTTTCTATGTTTCTGTGTTAATTGCCTTGGCCCCCGGGACTTAATCCATCTCCAAGGTGGAATAAGCCCCCCATCCATCTTGGCCTCCCTGGACATACAGGACTATGACCTGAATAGGCCCAGTACGTCCAGGTTTGTGGGCCCACCTCCGCTCTGCCCACTCTCCCCCTCCCACTCCTGTCCAGCGCTCCCCACGTAAAACCTCTATACGTGCGGGGAGGGCTGGATCCAGAATCACTCCAGAGTCTGGTCGGGAGTTGGACATCCAAGCCTCCTACCTGTCGGTCAGAATGAGTCCCATAAAATTCAGCTGTACTTAGCTTAAAGGGACCCACTGTCTGTGATTTTGGGCAGGTAAGAGGGAAGGGACAAAACAATGAAAAATCTCAAGAACAGTGAGTGAATGCTCATTGTGTCTGAAAGGGTTGCTAAGACCTTAAGCCCACTAGCGAGCTATAGTGAAAACTACATGGCCAGACAAAATAATTTGTAAAAATAGTGCTTTTAAAAAATGCAAAGAATGAAATGGAAAATTTTGAATCACAGTATTGCAGTGCATTGATTCTTTTTGATATATATATTTATACCACTTTCATCTAACACTCCTGAGGGAATTTGACAATGGGATGTACAGTATCATTAGAATTGTGATGTGAAAAAGGCATTATTATTAGGCTGATAAATGGCAGCTTATAAACCGGAAAATTCCAGCATCCCTAAAGTGCAATCTTGTAATATGCAATTATTTATCTCTTTCTTTTTCTCAGTCCTTACTCTTCCAGTCCTCCAATCATCATGTGTTCCACCTTTCCTAGTAGCTGGACTAGAAGATCGAGTGGAAATTCACTGGAGTGGGCCTCACAGAAGAGATATTCAGTTTATTTATTAACAAAAAAATGACTTGGCATAAAAAATGAAACACAAATGAGACAGCAGGACACCCAGCCAATATAAAAATAACTACACACACAATGTGAATTGTAAGCCTAGGTAGTGGGTTTGAAATTGAGGATTGCACTCCAAGCTGAAATTCAGCTCAGAGCCTTTGACTTGACAAACCTCAGCAGAGCTCGGTGCACACTTTTCTTTTAAGCAAACTGTCACCCAGTTCCCAGTGCTCAGGCTTTTGGTCTGCTTCATCAGTTTTGATGATGGTTCTGGATGGCTGCCAGCCTTGATTATTTTGAGAGGAGGCAAAGTGGCATCTCCCTCACTGTGACCATTCCTGAGTAACACTTGATGAAAAATGGGCCAAATCCTCTACATATGCGAACAAAACCAAACGTGACGGCTGTCTTGCTACTGAAAATGCTTCAAAAAGGAAAATCAATTTATAGGAAGTTATTTATACCATCATATTCATGTGCACTTATATAAATTTTAATATAAAAGAATGCTCTAAATGGTATATAAAATAAATTTGAAATTTCGGGCAATGGATGTAGTATGTATGCGGATCTATCTCATTTATATTCTTTAGGGATATCCTAAAAATCTGGCTTGTTTGCAACCTTCAAGGACTGAATTTGTGTATCACTGCTTTAGAAGTAAGTGTCCCTGCCTTGTACATGGGGGATGAGGTTTTTCTACTATGGTGAGTGGTTTAGTAAGTGGATCGGGCTAAGAATCAGCATGTTGGGGTTCAACACCCCTTTTTCCATAGACACTCCTTATAGCCTTGGGAAAATCACCACATCTCACATTGCTCCGGCTAACCACGTAGGGGCTAATTCTTAGTTATGCATCCCCGGGCCATCCAGACGTCCAGACATCCAGATGGCCTGGGTATGCATCCAATTCTGCACCTGTGGGGGCTAGATGGCCCTGCGGGAGCAGAATCATGGCATAGTGGCTGCATGTCTGGGATATGCCCCGATTCAGGCACCCCAGACATCCAGCCACATCCCTGGCTAGCTCAGCCTGGCTCATGCATGGAGCCGTGTTCCCAGAGGCAACAGCAGACTCTGTATTCCCCACAGCCCAAGCCCCAATTGGGCCTTCCATGGTCAGAGTTGGGCTGCGCGGCACCCCCTCACCTGTTTTTTGCACCCCAGCTCTGGCAGTCCCCAATGTCTAGGGGGACTTATTCACCTCCAAGATGGAATAAATCCCTCATTTAAATGGCCAACCCCGGATGCATAGGGCTGACCTCGGAATCGGTCCTATATGTCCAGGGTAGGTATTATGCCCCCGGCTCGTCCTTGCACCCCGCTCGGCCTGCCCCCTCCCGCCCCCACACAGAGCTCCCCACATATCTCTGCTGTACATGCGGGGAGCTCTGTGGGTGGAAACGTTGCTCAGAATCTACCCCATAGAATATACATTTTATTTGGTCGGAACTTCTTGAATCCAGAAGCCATTTGTTATGAAACATTACATAATACCAATATAAAAAATAAATACAATTTGAATGGAAAGCACAGACAGACATGGTGCATGATACATGACTACCAAAAGATGGCGTGAGTTCAGTTTGCTCTGACAGCACAACTGGAAAAATAATCCAGAAAACTGTATTTTCAAAGAGCATTCCTCTTTGTTATAAGGTAAGATGCCTTGCTGATATAAGCCAGGCCTTTAACTATAAGCAGTTTCAAGCCACATCCTAGCTTAACACAACCCCATAGCACCAATGATTCTATAATTCATCATCACTGTGAATTCTAGAACATTATCACAGCCATAACATTAGAAGGCTGTGCATTCACGAAGGAGTGTGTTTATTGCACCTTACCGTCCATGAAGTACCACTGCGGCCACTTTTATTCCTATGGCTAAGGCAGCATTTAATTTGTTGTAATGTTCACTACCACGTGATAACGTTTAGAAAACATGCCCCTAAACTTTTTAAGACACACTAATGAAATGAAAGCCCACTGTCAATTTAACTCACATTAAACTTTGAATTAATGTACATGAAGTCAATTAATTTGGTTTAGTTTATTCTGTGATTGTTTACATCCCATTTTTAAGATCTCAAAGTGAAGAATAATAAAATCACAAAAAACAATAGTTTTACGAGCACATATAAAATAACATTGTAACATTGCACATAATAAAATTATATAAAAGACGTGTTAAAAAGCTCTAACACATCTTAACGTTTTCTTTATATGAATAAATAAAAAGAACGGAAATAATTTCAGAAAATTGAGGAAATGTCTGAAAACAACCCATGAATGAACCAAAAATATTTTCCGTGAACATTACTGAGGACTGGGATTTCTCTACTGAAACTGCACGAAGAACCTATGGACTTTATTTTAAAATAGATCCTTGAATTGCAAACTAAGCTCATAATGGCACAATATGATTTCCTTAAAAAAAAAAACAACAACAACAACAGCTCAGCCTCCTGGGAAAGAACCATCAAACCAGGATCTACTGCACAGCCGCATAGACCAATATTACAGTACCTACATGAGGGGACTAGCCCATGGTTGAGGGGATTTTTGATTATTTGTTAGTCAAGAGTTTTGTACACAAGCTGTGGAGGGCAGGAAGACTTCAGTGCAGGTGGTAGCTAAGGGAGAAAGCAGGAGATTTCCCTTCAGTCCTCAGGTCAGTGATGGTTCCAGCATTTACAGTAAAATAATGATGAAACAATGCCAGAAAACACAAAAAAGGGGGAAACAATCCATTTGAAAATATGTAGCCTAGTCATACAGCAGGGCCGTACCAAGGGCTGTGCAAGCGGTGCGGCCGCACAGGGCACAAGCACAGAAACGAAACTGATATTGTAAGGGGCTTCTGGGAAGCTCAAAACAAAGTGCATTACTGCATGTGTCTGGAACGGAGGGGAGCACCAGATTTGTTAGTCGCACAGGGTGCATTTCTAGCTTGTTATGGTCCTGCTATACAGTTTACAAAGGGGCCCTTTTACTAAAGCCTGCTAAGTGGTTAATGCATGTTTTAGCAGGTATTAGTAGCCCAAAGTAGCTGCTATTGTGTGGGCATGATAGCCACTGGCCACTAAAATGTGCTTTAATTGCCCAGCACAAGAAGGTCCTCATTCTTGTCCACAAGGCTATTCACTCCGGTTCCCCCCAGTGCCTAGCCAATTTGGTCCTTCTCCATACTCCCCACCATACGCTTCATCACGTCCATGTCAATCACATGTTCCTTCCTCCTCCCCCTGTTGCACACCTGGAGTCAACCTGGAATTCTTCCTTTTTCTACCTAGGCCCCAAAACTCTGGAATTCTCTCCCCCCAGATCTCCGACAGGAACTCTCCTTCAACAGGTTTAAATCTCTTCTCAAGACACACCTCTTTTGCTCCACCTTTAACCTCCCTGTTCCTGCTGCTCCTAGCTGAGGTTCTTTCCCCCATCTTTCTCCTCTTAGTCCCTCTTCCTTCTGCTCCTCTCTTTCCTATCTCCTCTTTCCTGTTGACTATGGTGTTCTTTTCCTTTTCTGGCAGTTATTTTAGTCTACTGTGAACCACTTTGGTGTCTTTTCGTAAAGCGTTATACCATGTATTAAATAAAGATAAAGGGGCGGGGAATGAATAGGGTATCGGTGGAATGTAGGCAAGGAGAACACATTGTTAGTTAACAGGGGGGTAAGTCATGCTCAGTCTGTCAATGTGGTACACCTGCATTAACTGCACCATGCATTAGAATATGCGTCTGTGCAATAAAAGTCAGGAACATACTGCCCATGTCTCTAACAGTTACCATGGAGACTTTGCACTTAAAGGACATTCGTTTTTATGCTAAGAACACGATAAGTGCAAAACCCTAACAGGCTCAAATAAAAGGGCTCCAAAATTTCTAATGCCATTCTTAGCTTGCACTAACTCCCAAAATGCGCGTTCCAAGCCACTCCTACTCACCCATGCTCTGCCCTAGGAATTCCTATGCATATATATGCTGTAAGATTTTATAAATAGCACATGAGTTTTGCCAAAATTACTGCATGGTAACTGCAAAACATCTGTGAACTACTGGGGATGTTCCCAGCATTTTTGTGATGGCTGCCATGCAGTTAATACCAATGAAAGGTTGCAACCACATTGCACGACAGATACACAACGCAGTCAGCTACACCTCCTGAGGTAACATTACCTGCTCAGCGTTACCTGCTGCATTAAGAGCTCATGCATGGTAATCAGCTGCACATCAACTATAGGGCACAATCATTCTCCAATTGCCTCCCCCCCCCAAAAAAAAGAGCTTTCTGCATTAGCTGTTTAGTGCAGGCCTTCACTGTTAGTGTGTGGAAATTCCCCTATTAAACTTCTAACACAGCCTAGAAAGCGAGACATATCTTGCATAGAAGTAGGTGTTTTTTTCCAGCACTCATTTTTTTTCACATATACCCTTGGACAAATAAGACGGTCATTTTAGAAGCTCTATTTGTGACATGGACATCCGAAAAAGAGCACACAGATGTACATATCATGGAGATGTCCTCGGAGCTATTTTAGAAACCAGTTCTATAGACGTCCCCAGTATGAATACATCCATGTTGCACGGCGGCCTGGTGGAGGTGTGTCTGGGAGAGTTCCAGTAAAGTTAGACTTGCATGCCTGATTTCAGAAACAGCGATCGTGTCTTCACCCTCCAGCGGTAATGTCCACGTCTATTCTTACACGAATAGGCATCAGGAAAGCTCTCGTTCTTCCACTAAAATACCTTGAGGGAACAGAGAAGAAGGCACTCTGACAGCTGCAATACTTTTCATGACCAAAAAGAAAATGGTCAGCATGCCGATGCATGTCTCCGCTTGCAAAATAGCGGGAAGAGACGTGTGTGCAGCGTGGGATAGATGCCTCCGTTTCCAAATTTTGTCGCGGGGACGTCTACGTGGCCATGACTGCCAGCATCCATTTTGGGCGCCTGCAAATTTCTGAAATCAGGCTGAGAATTGCACGTGGCCATCCTTTTATTCCTATGTTTTGAGCTGCACATCACAGATTGCATTTTAGACGTCATTTCTAAAATGCGCCTTCATGTATCTACAAGCGCACATAAAATACTATTCTACAGGCTCAGCTAACTCATAGGGGCTTGTTTACAAAGCCGCGGTAGCGATTCGTGGTCGTTATCAGAACCGCGGCCCCATTGAAATCAATGGGGCCGCAGCTCCGATAACGATCGTGAACCGCTACCGCAGCTTTGTAAACAAGCCCCATAGTGTATAATGTAAAATTCAGATGCATAAGTTTCTGCACATGCAGAGATGCAAACCAACACAGACCAGCTTATGGTCAGCACATCAAGGGCCCCTTTTTACTAAAAGTACAAGCTAGCTGCCGCATGGTGCATTTTATTCCTATGGACTAGGTGGCAGATAGTTCTGACTAAGTGTTAGTAAAAGGGGCCCCATGTCTTCTACAGGATGCTCTCTGCAAAGAATGCTTAAAAATCACCTCCCTTCATCTTCTGCCTTAGAGGTTTTGCACATTGCGCTTGTTTAACATCTCTGCAAATAAAAGCTTCTAAGATATTCTGGTTTCCAAGGAAGAAGTAAACATTCTGAAAATGACATGTTTGTCTTTCAAGCCAAACAGCCACTTTTATCTAGGTAGGGTTTCTAGCTAAAAAGAACAGAAAACAGTCATATTTCATGCAGTCCTAGCAAACTACCAAATGAACTACACAAAGAAAAAAAATGATAAGTAGACCAATGAAAATTTAGAGCCCAAGATAAACTAAAACCTCAACAACACTGGTAATACTGATCACCCTCATCTTCAGAGAGAGTTGCATAAAAAGAATAGCCTGAAAAGAAAGAACAAACAGCATTAAAGATGATTAAAATGCGAGACTTACAATTTGGAACTATAAAAAGCAACCAAAAATGGTTTTCATCCCAACACAGCGAATGCACTAAGACACAGCTTTATAAGCTCTTTCTGGAATAATCTCTGCCTCCTGGCATTATAAAAGAAAAAAAAAAAAAAAGAAAACAAGGTCAGCTTAGCATCAGTCCATGTTTCAGTCACTTATTGCTCCTCCCCATCTAAAATTAATCTTGGGCGGTTTGGGTTTACAGTGATGAAAATAGACTACTGTACTCCTAGCAAAAATGAAAGTCTTGTTTGCAAATGTCTCTCATTTGACCTGGCATTGACAAACCAGGGGCTTTCGTCTTAAAGAAAACATTTTCTGCAAGAATTCCAAAATGAAAGTAGTATTATATGGTGACGCAACCAGTGCTCAACAGGTGGAAAGGGGAACACTGTTCGAAGAAGGCAAGGGCAGCTTGCAGAATAGTCTTAAGGAAGACAGTGCTGCGATGGCTAAAACTTTCTTTCTGACTTCAGTAGAACTTAATTTAACACATTACAGTATATACAGTGCTTGCTTCTCACTAAGACGTAAGGATTGATTCTGTGTGTGTCTCATGCAGTACCTATGAGATTAACAGGGAAAAAAACACTTTAGAATGAGAGTGAGAAGGAGTCCAAAAACCAGAATGGTTCATGTATGAATGAGACCCAAAGTGTTCAAAAGTAGAATAACAAAAGATTCTAAGCCTTCCCAAAATCCAGGACTTGTTCCTAAGTTGAATGGCAAAGAAGTTCTCTGGGCTATGTGATCTCTCACAGCATCCTACATTCAGAATGAACCTGTCCAAAGGACAGGAAAACATTAAACCTCTGCCAATCCGCTCTGCACCCACTGTCTTTGAACTTCTTCTCCTGCCCAAAGGTCTTCAATATTCAATGAATCTGCTAGACGGACATGCCTGAAGCCAGACAATTTCTCCATAGGCAAGAGAAAGATTTCAGCTTATGAAGTAGCTGAACAGCACAACGTGATAGAAACAGACAGTATGTTTCTGCAAACTTGTCATCCTAAGGAAGGCAAGCATATAAAAAGAGATAAACAGAACAGCTGGCTGTAAGCAGCCGCAGCAGATGGATAAAACCTGGTTTGATAAACTCTCACTCCAGTAAGGCAACAATCATCAAAACCTCCAACTGAATGCTGCAATCCTCCTAGAGAGAATTTATGACTGCCCACACGCTGGTCCTGATGAAAGTAACCCCCACCGGAACAGGTCTTGGGTACAACCAGCTCAAGTCAGGCTATCTTAACAATCGCTGTACTACTTTCCAGCAGTCAAATGCTGTTATCACATATCTGGTTCCTACCTCCGACTGAAAATGCACTGACTGCCGGTCTGTTTGGTACACGAACAGGCAGTCTGCTGTGGTGTGACTGTGACTTCAGACCTAAATGCCATTTGGAAAAAGCCTTGGGGGAACTGATCCAAAAGCAGTAATTGTAACAGGAAACATAAGGAATACAAAACAAAGCCAAATACGTAATTTAAAAAAAAAAAAAAAGCTTTCTAAAACTGACAGGTTCAATGTGATCAGTAATCTCTCCTCCAGCCAGAGAATTGCCCAAGGGCCTCTTACCTGCGCTGATCATGCTGTGCATTCTCTGTTGAGCCAAGAGCTGTTCACGTCCAGAAACCCCATCTGAGGAAAAACACGATTCGCTCTCATAAATTGTCTGCAGCATATTCCAATCAGTCTGTACTTCAGCTACATAAAAGATTCATCACTGCACTGTACAGGAGTGTGAGAAGCACCCCCTCCCCCCTAGTCCTTCCTCCTCCACAGGGGAGTGGAGAGAGAGATAATGTACTTTAGCAAACGCTGCTTCTCTTCAGGAACTAGGCACTAATAAATATTGTATGCTTATTACAATAAGAACTCGTTCACACAGGAATGCCTGTTAGCGTAGCCAGGGTTTGATGCGAAAAAGGAAAGCAGCCATCTGAAATGCAATAGTCTTCTGTCTCTATAGTAAAAAGCCAAGAACAGGTAGAAGAGGAAAACGTTTGCTGCGGGTTCTGTTAAAAAACAACCTATGGAAACAGTTCTATTGCTCTCGAATTCTAGAGGTTTAAATTGCACTCAGTTCCGACAAGTGGTGTCCAGCTTTGTGCCCTTCACTTTCTTTCTGTCTCTAAGCCAGTGTCTGTGTGTATGTGTGTGTCTCTCTCTCCCTCTGCAAACTTGGCTAAACCTAGTGATAACTCATTTGCATATGAATCAACAGTGTGGCCCACAGGCAACATAAATAGAACAATGGCTGCCCTAAGCCAAAAATAGGTCACGCATGGCTGAGTGATTGGAGCCTGCATTAATGTATTTAAAAATACCACAGCAAACACAGCTGTCCAGTGCCTGTCTTTCAAACCACAGTTCTGTACTGTGACTCCTCAGAGCCAATTAACCCATTCTTGACTATGAGAAGTATATGTGTCTATATGCCCACGCACTCGCATACACGCACCATACATACTGAACATACCAGAAGGCATGTGAATTGCGCCAATGATGACCGGTATTATGGCAGGCTAGATGCAGCATTTACACATTTTATCTCCTCAAGGCAACGCTTTTGAGAAACGCTGATGGAGTCAGAGTTTATGAAGCTGCTGAGTGGAGCCATTTGTGTGGGGGGGGGAGGAGGCTGAGCACCTATGATTAGTAATTATACAAATAAATAATGTGATAAATAATAAAGAGGAGATTTTTTTCTGACCTGTGATGTGAGATGAGTCATCAGTCTTTTGGGGCTATGCCACACACCTCTGAGGTCTTTTTCCTCCCTTTAATTCAAAATAAATGGATTTACAGATTTGGGATTTTGCACACATTTTAATACATCTTTTGGAGGATACAGGGATTCCTGTCTGAAGGTGTGTGGTGGCAGCCTTCACAACCTTTTGTGGGAGGGAGTCACAGTCATTGATCAACAGTGATACCTAGTGGCCCTACTCTGCACACAAATACACCCTATTTGAGAGACGCCTGAGCAGGCTGTTGTCCCTGCGTAGCCTTATTTACAGTAACGGCTGTGCAGGAGAGAGAAGGGGAGAATGGGGAAATCTCTGAGCAACTGCAGTTGGTAGCAGAGCCCTTACAGAGATCAGTTCTAACTGAGCTGCAAGCAAATAGATGGAAGAGGAAACCATTGGACCAAACTAAATAATATGACCTTCAGTTACAAACCACATGCAAATATATACAGACATTTTAAAATATATTTGCACTTGCTGTGCATAAAATGGACTTAGCTTACTGTAGATAGATTGATAGAGAGAGGTGCATCCACTAAGTCTAGAATATTTCTTTTGTGCACCTGAACCCAGAAGGGCACTAATAAGAACTGCAGAGAAGAGTTTTTGCTAATATGTGTTTTGTAATGTGCACTTTTGTATATACATAGAAAGAAAGAGCAAAAAGAGAGATGTCTATTTGGTCGAAACTAAGTACAAGTTTTTGCTCCTAATGCGGTTTCTACCTCGCCCACTTGCAGCAGCCCTGAGGTTCTATTTTTGCTGCCAGTGTCTCTGGTCGACACTGGGAGCTTGCTGACTTCTGGTTTCAGTTCAGGACTGAATTTCAGAAGAAATGGCTGCAGATGGGACCAAACTGGCTGCAGATGTCTGCTGCTTATATAAAAACCTCTATTCTTGAATCTTCAGTATGTTTTATTGCTTACTACAACGTTTAAGACATGAAGGGTAAGTTTATAAAAACAAGCCCAGCTAAGGCACATTTTCACGTGCCTATTTTATAAAGTCAAGCACGCGTATACTAGCTTTATATTTACCCCATGGGTGTCCACATGGTAACTGCAAAACCTTACTGCACTTTAGTAAAAGTATCCAATAGAGTTAATAATGAAGCTTAATTTAATTTTCGCAGGAGGGAGAAAATAACACCAGAAAGGTTCTAGCAAAACTTGAATGGTCGAGAATTTGGCACCTGAGATTTAATGCTAAAAAATACAGAGTCATGCATTTGAGCTGCAAAACTCCAAGGGAGTGGTACAGTATAGGGGTGAAGTACTTCTGTTCATGAAAAAAGAGCGGGATCTGGGCTTGATTGTTTCTGATGACCTTAAGGTGAAACGGTGAAAGTCGGAAGGGTGCTTGGGTGCTTTTTTTTCTGGAAAGATGTGAGCTAAATACTAATAATAAATAAAATGATTAAATAAATAGGGAGAAGAATGACCAGCAGGAAGAAGGAGATGATAGTGCCTGTATATAAGTCTTTATTGCAACCTCATTTGGAGTATTGTGTGCAATTCTGGAGACCACACCTTCAAAAGGATATAAACAGGATGGAATTGGTGCAGAGGGTGGCTACCAAGTCCAAAATGGTCAGTGGGCTTATCATAAGGCATACAGAGACAGACTTAAAGATCTCAGTATATGTATTTTGATGGAAAGGAAGGAGAGGGGAGAAAATAGGAATGTTTTAATACCTCCATGGCATAAATAAACAGGAAGAGAGCCCTTCAATTGAAAGAAAGCTCTACAATGAGGGGAAATACGATGAAGGTGAAAGGGGATAGACTCAGGAATAATATGTAGAAATATTTCTTCACGGAAAGAGTGGTAGATGCATTAAATAGTCTCCCAGTGGAGGTAATAGAGATGAGGACTGTATCTGAACTCCAGAAAGCAAGGGACAAATGCAGAAGATATCTAAAGGAAAAGAAGGGACTAGCAGTTGCTATGGACGGCAGACTGGATAGGCCATATGGCCTTTATCTATTGGCATGTTTCTATATTTCTGTTTCGATTTAGATAAAATGCTAGTCAGCAACAACCAACAGCATCTCCCTCTGAGCTCTTCTTCCATCATTATCCAAAGATTAAGGGGTCTCTTCCGTAACATGAATAGCAGGAATGGACGTCCTATTGGGATGTCCTTCCCTGCTATTCATCTGCCTTTCCTGTCCCCGCCAAGCCTCCCTGCCTTTCCTGTCCCCATCAAGCCCCCCCGTACGAACAAGGACTTTTTAAAGGGAAGTAAGAAGGTGGGGGCAGGAAAGGGGTGGTATGGGAGCAGAGTTAGGGCAGGCAGTGGGCGGTCTGTGGCCCTGGACATCCAGGGTGATTCTGTTGTCGGCCCTGTACGTCCGGGGCCGGCAGAGTGGACGGGGAACTTATTCCACCTCTGAGGTAGAATAAGTTCCCCTAGATGGGGGCGTACGGCAGGCCTGTGGTGCATCAAAGGGTAGAGGGGGTGCAGGAGATTCCCCGCAGCCCGACCCTGGCCTTGGGAGGCCAGATCGGGGGTTGGGCTATGGGGAATGACTGAAGTTATTGGCAGCCAGGAATCACGGCTCCTGAATGGAGCCACGGTGCCATGGCAACCAAACACCATGGCGCCATGGCTCCATTCAGGCACTTTGACTGAGTTAGCCAGACAGGTGCCTGTACGTGCAGGCTGATCAGAATTGGAATATGCCTCCACAACGTCAGCTGAAAATTCTTTTGCTTAGCAATGTAAAAAAAAAAAAAAGAGAGAATGAGATGCTTATGGGTCCTTTAACTGGCCTGGCATTGTGCTAAAGCCCACCTAATTTAATAAAGAGAGCACTGTTTTCACTTTCTTGGTCCATTTCTCTCCCCCTCTTCAAATCCATGCTAAAGGCTCACCTCTTTGAAGCTGCATTTGGATCCTAATCCCTTGTTCTCCTTTTTTCTCCTTCCCTATTTGAACCCCCCCCCCCCCCACCTTATTTCTCTTGTATTGTTCTGTCTGTCTTAATTAGATTGTAAGCTTTGCGAGCAGGGACTGTCTTCTTTATATGTTTGTACAGTGCTGCCTATTCTTTGTAGCACTATATAAATGATTAATAGTAGTAGTAATAGTAGGTGGAATTATTTTCCTTTCCACCCTGTTGGAAAAATGTAAATGTTGCTGTAAGTAGAAGACTTCATAGTTAGACAGCATGAGTCTTACAAATTGCAAAGGTTGAAAATAAAAGTCATCACTTTCTATTTTAAGTCTCTCAAGGAATGGGATCATTTTTTAAACTTTGCCTGACAAAAATGTATATTTAAAAAAGAATGTAAAGAGGCAGGCGAGTTATCACATCTATCTGCAAGAGCCTCAAACTATTATAGTAACATGAAGGCACATTTTACAAAAGATGTCTTAGTGTAATCTGGGGCATCCAAGCCAGAATGTCTGAAAAAAAGCCAGGCACATCCAAATTCGGGCACAGTTTCATAAATGTGGAAGGGCATCTACATAGGCGTCCCTAGCATAGTATCCAAGATTGGGGACGTCTAAAAGAGGATTAGTGGTACAACAAGCACAAAACACATTAATCAATTATAAAAAACCAACATTGTGATTGTGGAGCATACTGAGGACAGTGGACTGCCATCTTCTCTACACCCTGCAAATTTTTTGAGCTCAAAGGAGCACTTTCCCGATGCTTATCTGTGCCCGATGCTTGTCTGTGCACATTAATCTCTCTCCATGTCCAGAGGGAACAGTGATTTTAAAAAAGTTAAACAAGCAACCCCATCTGGCAATGACCCCACCCAAAGTCTACCCAGCAGACTCCCCACCCCCAATCCCTATCCCCTAGTGTCTAGTGCTCACTTGCTTACTGTATAACACCAGCCCTGAGGGGATTTTTTTATTTAGCTGTATTTATATTCTGCTTTTCACTGGGTCAAAGTGGTCAATTGGGGGATACATTTAATAAGAGGGGATATGACACACATATGTTAATACTTACAGGGAACATGGACAATGGAGGGTTAAGTGGCTTGCCCAAGACCACAAGGAGCACCTGTGGGACTAGAAATCCCAGTCCCTCTGGCCTGAGATTGCTGTCCCCAGGTGGGACTTGAACCCCCAGCCCTCTGGCCTGAAGTACCTTGTCCTAACCACTAGACCACTCCTCCCTCTTCCTCATAACAGGAAGTTGCCCTGGGAGGAAAAGTTTGAGAAGAGTGATAGGGATTAAGAAACAAAGAGAGATAGGCTGGTAATCCTGTATAAAAAGCCCAGTATGCGATCATCAATATCTTAAATTGAATCCAGTAATTTAAAGGGAGCCAAGGCTGTTCATAGAGCAAAAGGGATACCTAATCCATTTTCCTAGCATGACATAGTATTTTAACAGCGACACTGCACTGTCTTCTAGCACCAAGGGATCAAAAACACTATCAAACCCTTTATAGATGATAAATTAGTCCGGATAAACTGGCTAAAATATATCATGGCTGTTCCTTTCTGTGTTGGAAAGACAATTGCTTTTGTTGTGTGCCGTTGAGTCTATGCTGATTCCTGGCCACCCTGTGGATAGCTGGACTAGGGAAATTAAATGATGCACTTGTATTTTAGTTCTGTTTAGTAATACCCCCTTTTGAAGTTTGGGTAATGGTGCAGTTCCTGAAATAACATTTACTACTAGGTTTCTAGAGAAATTTCTTTAGGAGCATGAAGATAAACTACTTTGCCATCTGCTTGTGGTACTGGTAACATCCTACATAACTGTAGGCTTCTAGAAAAATAATTGCTTGCCCACAGAGATGAGAGTGGGCAGCACCTGGAAAATACTATATATAAATCTGTTTATTTACCATAGACATACTCTAATCAGAAATATTTGGCCACCTAGGGTTCAGTTTTAGATTACTTGGAAATACTATGATCAATTTTTCATCATAGTAACATAGCAGCAATTTTAAAAGGTGTAGAAATGGCTTCATCTAAAACTGTCCAGGATATATACACCTAAACTTACATACATTCCAGTTTAAGCTTCTGCCTGTATTTATGTGCACAGTCGTGTAAAATAAAATGGCACATCTGCGGCATTTCAGAGCAGATATAAATGTGTGCTGGGCCAATGAGGGTGCAAGTTGATATCATCCCTGGACTTTAAGGAAGTTCAAAACGAGTGAGTTACTGCCCACAGCTAGGGGGCGCCAGATTTATTTGTCAGCACAAGGCACATTTCTGACTTGGTCTGGTCCTGACTGTACAGGTTTTCTAGGGATAATTTTATAAAGGAAACAATATGAATACATTCCCTTTTAAAACTGCTATGACTGATACTCATACCTTTGTATAACTTAAGAGGTGTGTTACGAAATTACCTTCATAGTAACCTGGAAGAATGTTGATAATAGAGACATCAGTGCCAAGAGGTCATTTTGTGAATTGTGTGGTGATAGAAAAGATTCTTAAGTACCAAGAAATGCAGTCAGAGACCAAGAAATGTGGCAGAAAGATACAGAAATATTTCTGATCGTATTGGGAACTACAGACATGATCAAGCGCACTTTGCAACACATCTTGATAGGTTGCCTATGCATGTTACATCTTATGAACCCCAGAAGGAAGCTCCCTTTGGCATGATGGGAGAGAATTTTGAAGGAAAGGATAGTGAAGCACTTTCAGTCAGATAGTTATCAGGATCCATAGCAGCATGGTTTATTAGATGGAGACCATATCAGACAAATCTGACCATTTATTCAGGTGGATGACTAGAAATTAGATCAAGGGCATGCGCTATATATGCTTTATTTGGATTTCAGCAAATGGTTTCATATTGTCCCACAACTTGTAAAGTGACCAACCATTCTGTATTATATGGGACAGTCCCATATTTTAAGGATTTGTCCCTGGAATTATATTACTTCAGTTGGGGCACCTAAATGTCTCCTATTTTAAAACACGTGTCCCATTCCTCCACTCCTCCACATTTGTACCAGTGGAGTTCTCCACTCTAGCTGAAATTTTCAAAGGGAAACTATATAAGACTATTTCCATCAGAGAGAGAGAAACATATACACATGCAGGCACTCTGTTGTACTTCAGTTACACACACATGCACATGCATTCATCCCCCCACCCCAACCCCCAAATCAGGTACACACATGCACACTAGCACTTTTCAGATAGACAGATTCTGTCTCTGACTGTCTACTTGTGCTGTGCTGATTCTGCACTTCTTTATTTCAATGCCCCCAGTTCTTGCTTTTGCTACCAGTTATTTTTCTCAGCATGCTAAAATAGCCTCCTCACACTTCACTCCATTCCTTTTACATTTCTACCCTTTCTCAGCAACCCTACTCAACCCTACCAAGAAACACACTTATTCCACTGACTTTCTCTCAGGCCCTGTGCAAAAAATTAGCCCACCCTTCCTGTGACTAGTACAGCCTTTCCATTGGCTGGAACCAACCACTTACTCTGCACAGTGAGGGGGAAGCACTGCCGAGCTGTAGAGCTAAACTTTAAAAAGTACCCAGACAATTTAGACATCATTCTGACTAAGATAGCTACTTTAGCAAGTCGTAGAATCCTAAAATAATTTAGAAGGTTGGCAATCCTAAACTCCTGAGTCCTTAGCACATCTGACAGATCTGGCTCTGCTCCCTCTCCAGGGCCCTGGCAACCATCAGTCAGACAAAGCCAGTCAATAGGAACGAGGGCAAGGTGGGAACAGCAACTATGATACAGAAACCTTCCTTTCTCCCTTGTTCTGCAGCTCTGGAATATGGTGTTTGTTTGTTTGTTTGGGGGGGGGGGGGGGTTGCTACTGATATACAGATCTATAGGAGAAATTATTGGGGTTGCTCAAGCACTGATAGTACCCACAGAGCTGGCACCTATGATCCTGGGACCAACATCAGTATCAGTATCACAGTGAGTGGTAAGCTGATTTCATTGATTCTATCATCTGTGTAGGCTCTTAGCCTAGGGTGCATGTTTCTATTTTGTCTTTAGACTTTATTTTCATTTTAAAATACTGAAAAGAAAGTATGTTTTTAATGACCAATGACAAAATGAATACCCGTTGATTAAGAAACAATCTGGTGATAGCACAGTTTTTTGTAACAAATGTCAGTTTTCCTTTTCAATAGCACATGCAGGAAAGGGTGACATTGGTCAGCACCTCAGCCAGGAGACCAGCATGACGGCCTCGGGTCATTATTCCTTTCCCTCCCCCACCCCCCACCCCCGCCCAAAATAGCTGCACTGCCTCCGCATTTGGAAAAAGAGATGTCTTTATTTCTAATTGTCAACAAGTGGAAATATAGTATCAAAACTGTTGGCCACAGCATAAACCCAACAACATCAAAACATTATAACACTATTCCATCATAAACAACAAAATTATACCTTCACTCTTTTATCTCATTCCTTCTCAAGAGGCACAGCCCACATTTCCTCATGTCTTCTGACGCCCGGCAGGGATATTCTGGAAAAATGGCCGTCCAATCCTTTTCCCCACTGCTGTCGGTCCCAACCAGCATGACAGCGTATAAAGGGTGCTTCAGTTAACAACCGGCCCTTCAGGGCTCCGTGACTCTTTGCAGCAGTGTCCGGATCTACCTCTGCCCAGGGCCCGTCAAAAGGCGTGAACAGGGCTACGATGAGAACTATATGAGGGAGGCCCTCTGGACACTGTTCCTGCTTCATCATCTGGGTACTCTTGGGGGACACATCAGTTCCTTTGTGCCCCGCTCCCCCTTCTCATGTCTGGGCTGTGCGCTCTCTCGTAAGGGTGGGGCTCCTATTTCTCCTGCCAATCCCTCCCGGCAGCGACTCCTCGTTTGCCAGGAGGTTCCCCCCCCCCCACCCCTCGCTGCTGTGGCCAACACATGCTTCTGCCACAGGCGTTCAATTGTGTCTTGTATTGCACAGAGATACACATCCATCCCAATATCCGATAAATGTATCCCATCCGCGCGATACAATCCGGGGCAGTTTTCTTCTATAAGGTCGTGGACGATGCCATATCCTCCGATTGACTCCATGAATCGCGCCATCCACCTATTCACTTTTTTTCTTGTTCTTTCTACTGCGTGATGCGACCATTCGCCCTTCCATACTCGCCGCGGTATGATGTGAGACAAGACCAGTAATGTTCCTGGAAAGGCACCCGTCAGTGTCAGCAGGTCCCTCTGCATTTTCTTCATGAGCCCGACACTGCGCGTACCCGTCAGGTCATTACCTCCAAGGTGCACCACTATTGCCCATGGCTGTCCACCCACCTTCTTCAACTCTAGTAGGAATGGCATCAGCTGGTCCCACACCATACCTCGGCGGCCCATCCATTTCACTGCTAGTTTCTCCCTGGGGAGGTCCAAATTAAGCCCCTGCGGTCTTAGTCTCGTCCTCTTTTCAGCCCAATGAACAAACGAATGGCCGCATATCCACGCCTCGCAAGGAGAATTGGCACCTATATAAAGTGTTATTATAGAGAAAAATTACAGCTTGTTAAGATCACATTGGGTGCAGCAATACCATGGTAATAATATTGTTTCTATGTCGCCTATTACACCCAGATTAACCTATAACTTGTACAACAGAACTCTCATCACTCCTGAAATTTTCCTTAAAAGATTCCCCCCCCCCCGCCATTTTTTTTTTTTTTATATATATCTGCCTATTCCTACCCGGCGTCAAACCGGGCGTACATACAATTTATATCTATTGGAGTGCCACCTCCCAATGTTCATGATCTGCTCCCTCGTCATTCCTATACTGGCTGCCGTTGAAGTGGCCCCTATACGGAATGAATGGGTGCTGTACAAGCATGCTTCAATACCCGCTGCCTCCAGCGTTAACTTTAGCATCTTGGTGAACTGGAAGCGCGAGAGGGGGGCCCCGTCCGAATGTACCAACCAGTGCTCAGCCCCTGCTGGCCGTATACGCTTGTATTCGGTGAAGGTTGCTACTGGGCAGGATGTGCCCCCGGCAGCAGGGCTAGCACTATCTGTGTGCCTTTTGCCTCGGTGTCGGTTTTTGATCTTCGTATATGCAGTATGAGTGTCCCATTCTGCAGGCTGACATCCCTCTCCCGAATCCCCTCCTCGGCGGATTTGCGACTCACTGAGGCTACCACTTCGCCTATTCTGAACGCTCCAAAAAACGCCCAAGAAAATGCGCATCTGAATAGCCGGGTCTCGAAGTTTTTGAAACATATATGGCCCGTGACCGCTATCAGTCTCTGCAGTATTTTGTGTGTTATAGGGTGCCGGCCGTCTTTCCTGCCACGCTGCTCCGTCATCCAGCCCTTCATCACCTTGGTTATAACAAAGTCCGCTCTTGGATTGTTCTTACCCATTACTTTCGCAAAGAAGGTGATTGCTGCCAACTGCGCTTTTACCATTGATTTTTTGACTCCGCTACTCCTAGAATGCAGAATCCACTGCAACATGGATTCCGTCATGGGACAGACATCCTCGATTCCGATTCCTCCGCAGAAGGCTTGAATTTTCTCCCATGCCGCCAGGTATTTCCGTCTTGTCCGCTCAGATAGGGAGCTCAACACAAGCTCCCAAACTTCGGTGGGCCAAGGTCCCATGCCTGTGGCGGGATAACCGTTTTGGCTGCATCGGCTTCGGGAACGAGCGACCGAAAGAGCTGGATCTTGGAACAAGAGAGAGCATCGGCAATGTTATTATGCTGCCCGAGGATGTGCTCCACCCTGATATTTATGTTATGTTTTAAGCACAACATTACTATGTGCCTTAGGAGCGCCACGACCCCCGGAGTATGAGCACGCATTCCATTTACTGCATACACCACCGCTACGTTATCGGTATGGAATGTGATTGCCTTGTTGCCTAGCTGCGGGGCCCATATGTATAGCTCCACCACGATGGGGAAGAGCTCCAGGAAGGTAATATCTTTGGTGATACCCCCGGATTGCCATTCACAAGGTCATTCTTCCGCACACCATGCGCCTCTAAAATAGATTCCGAACCCGCTCCCTCCCGCAGCGTCAGTGAACAGGTCAAGGTCCTTATTCGGCACCGGATGCTCCTACCAGAACGCCAGGCCATTGAAGGATTGCAAGAAGAGCTCCCACATGCACAGGTCTTCCTTTATGCCCTTTGTGATCCTAATCTTGTGATGCTTTCTCCTGACCCCTCTTGTCGCCATTGCCAAGCGACGGCAGAACACTCGTCCCATTGGCATGATCCTGCATACGAAACACAGCAGACCCAGCATTGATTGGAATTGCTCCAGCGTTGCCTTTGTCCGTTCTTGAATGTCATGCAGAGCCACTCTCAGCTTTTGGATTTTGTCGTCGGGCAGGCGAGACCGTTGCGCTGTTACGTCGAGCTCTATGCCCAAGAATGTGATGGTCCCTATGGGCCCACTAGTCTTTTCTTTCACCAGGGGAATCCCAAAGCACTTGGCAACTTGCTCAAATACGTTGAGGATCCTTTGGCAGTCTTCCCCCCCGTTTCCGATGAATAGGAAATCGTCCAAATAATGTACAACGGTACCATGACCAGCAATGTCCTCCACAACCCAATGCACAAATGCGCTGAACTGCTCGAAGTACACACACGATATCGAACAACCCATGGGTAGGCATTTGTCATAATAATATTCCCCATTGAAGGTGAAGCCCAGTAGTGAAAAGGACTCCGGGTGAACCGGCAGCAGTCGAAAGGCTGATTCGATATCTGCCTTCGCCAGCCTAGCCTGGCACCCTAATTTTCCACGGCATGATCAATCGTTGAATAGGGAGGAGGGCGAGCCGCAGCACGACCGGCGCTTCTATAGCTGGCCGCTGCACCGCCCTCCCCCTCCTCTACCCCCCCCCCCGCCCACCGCCAAGGTTAACCCTTGGCCTGCTGACCCGTGCCTGTGTCCGGCCGTGGTAATCCACAGCCGGATCTAAGGACGGACAAACACAAGACAGCAGATGTAAGTGCTTCTTCAAGTAAAACTGAGACTTCTTTTTTTAAAAGTCAAACTTTTGATGAGAAAACTCAGTCACAGCTAAAACTGAGCAGGGTACATGGGCTTATCAGTGCTGTCCAAAGCCATTCTTTTCAGTCATCAGAATGTACTTTAAAGTTGTTGAAAAAATGTTCTCTTATGCGTGAACCAAAACGGAAACAATCATCTTTAATGTTTTCAAACCTGACTCTTCTGAGAAGATTTTAGTAGTTTTTTTGTGATTGCTCAAACCATGGAATCATTAAAGTGTGCTCTATTTTAGTAAGGTACTTTCTTCCTGAGGACGGGATTAGGTAAAAAGTTCTTAATGTCCAGGAAGTTAAAGGCGAAATTTCTGACATTCTTTCCAAGTGCATTCTTGATACAGTTGAGTCCAATGGACTAAGATCCAAAGTTTTGGCATTGTGTGCTGACAATACCAATTGCAATTTTGGTGGGGCTGCTAGGAGGGGTAGTAACAATATTTTTTACAAACTGCAAAAGATTTAGGAAGTAATTTAATTGGTGCAAACTGTGCAGCTCACATTGCTCACAATTGTATCAGCCATTTGACATTGAAGTTATTGTTAACAAGATATTCAGACATTTTCACATTTATACAGTGAGAATTGAAGAATTTAAAAAGATGTGTGACTTTGTTGAGAGTGAGTTTCCTCAAATACAGTAACACTAGGTGGCTGGCTTTACTATCAGCCATAAAGAGGTTAATTAAAATTTTCCAACCAGTGAAATCATATTTTCTGAGCCAGGAAAAATGCCCAGTTATCATCAAAAATGTTTTTGAGAATGAATCAGCAGAGGTTTGGCTGTACTTTCTGCACAGTCAGGCAGTGATTTTCCAAAATGTGACTTTAAAAATAAAGTCTCAAAAATCCCAATGACAGAGGTGGCTGGAGTAATCAGTGACCTTAGAAACAAGTTAGTAACTAGGAAGAATGAAGTGTTTTTGCCTCTGACAATTAGAAAGAAGATAAAAGATCTTGCAGAAGAAGACAGCATTGATGAAGCAGATTTCAAGCAATCTGTGACATCTTTCTACACCACTTGCATTGATTACTTGGATCAGTGGACCACTCACTTCCAGGAGATTGGAAAACCAGAGTGGTGTGAGCTAGAGTTGTCTTTAGAATACGTTTTGTCTACAAGACCCGGCCTAGAGTCAGTAATAAATGATACTGAACTGTTTGATGAGTTCTCTTGTCTTAAGTCATTTGTTTCTGAAGATAAAGTGTAAGAATGGAATAAAACCAGACACTACGTTTGACGAAAAATGGAAGGAGGTGTTTGGACACTGAAAAGTAAAGAGGTACCATATAAAAATTTATGCAAACTGGTTGAAATTTTTTTATTTGCCAAGTTCCAGTGCTCCAACTGAAAGGTGCTTTTCAATCATGAACAAAGTGTGGTCTACAGAAAAAAACAACAACTGCATGTAGAGACTCTCAAATATCTAATGACTGTAAAGTACAATTTTGAGTTGAATTGCTCAGAATTTTTTAATTATCTTAGTGAAAATGTTGCTATTTTGAAGAAAATTCACTCTGTAGAGTAGTGCAACACGTAGGCCTGATTGACACAAATTTATAAGTATAAAGTTTGGGTTAAAATTGCAATTATAAACATATTTTTTAATTTTCCTTAACTTTGAACCCCCTGGCTTGATTGAGTGTCCAATATTTGAACGTAGAAAAGATGGTCAGGTTAACATAGGAGGCTCATAAATAAACGGAATAGCCAGGAGGTTAATGCTAAAATGGTGAACTGGATTAGAAACTGGTTAAATGATAAATACATTTATTTATTTGGCTTTTTTGTATTTAGGTTGTGCCTCTTTCATAGCAGCTCAAGTCGAGTTACATTCAAGTATACTAGGTATTTTCCTGTCCTTGGAGGGTTTACAACCTCAGGGGCTGATATTGAAAATGATTAATGTGGTTAGCAGACCTGCAAAGTGCATTAATTGTGGTGAACGGGATATTCAGCAATACTAATATGGCTAGTGCCATTGAACATCCCCGGGTGCCAACACTGCATGGCCCAGTGCTAGCCAGCTAGCATCACAACCGTCCGAGGGGGCGAGGGGAGTGGCAGCGGCTCCCGGGGATAACCGAGCAGCAGCAATATTCAGCCACGGCCCGGATATCCCTCGGCGGTGAAAGTCTGGCAAAGTAATGGCTAGCCTAACTCTTTCCACCGAAGCTAACCGGGCAGCAGCTGAATATCAGCTCTCTGCTTCTCCGGCACTGAATGTCCAGCAGCAATGACTAGCCGCTGTAATCAAACTAGCCACTGCCGCTGAATATTGGGCCCTAGGTTTTTTGTACCTGAGGCAATGGACTTAATGATTTGCCCAAAGTCCCAAGAAGCAGCAGTAGGATTTGAACCTGGCTTCCTTGGTTGTCACAACTAGAATTTGTCCACATCCAGTAACACTTCTTCAAAAAGGTGCTTAATACTAGGGGTGTGCAGACAATCTGCTGCCTGAGGTGAGATGTGAGCTGGCACCCCCATCTCCACCAGTCATAATAGAGGGACATCCTTAGAGCTTTAGTCAGCAAGCAGGGGACCCCTCACTCAGAACACCGCTTAAGTGGTTGCTCCAAGAATAAAGAAAGCAACATATTCCCAGGCTATATAACTTAAAAAAACCTTTCCAGTGATGTTCATATGCAGCAAAAATTGTAGCAGTTTAATTATGTAGCCTGGGAATCTAATATACTGTAAAACATATTGACTCCTGACACTGCACATTGCATATTTATGGTATTAAAGGTAAATATATATTCTGTAAAAGACAAATGAGATGCAAGGTGGATACATTCCAAAAGAGCAAAAACAAAAAGCAAGAACCACAGCACTCTGTTGTGGTTCATGCTTTTTCTTTTTGAACATATAGTCTACATCCAAAGAAACTGCTCTCCCATTAATGGATGCAGAGCAGAGCTAGGACATTTCCCACAGAACTCAACATACCCAAAATAATTTCTGATTCTGTTGTCATCTCAGTAACAATGATACCAAGCTGCAATAGCCTTTGATGCTAACAAAGTGCATTAATGCCAATACTGCTGTATTGAATCCACAAGAATCACCAAAGCTGTATTAGCTGCAAACGCCCTGTGTTATCTGTTGGGGCATGCATAGCATTTCCCAGCAGATAACGCATGGAAAAAGCACATATCATGGCAGAGCAGCACAGTAGATGCAGAGGTGCCCACACCCTGCCCATTCAAGCGACTAACGCACAGTCTGCAGATAGCGCAGGAAATCATTGCGCTATCTGCAGTTGCTCCACGTTAACTGTTAGTATGGCATGCTTTTCCCATGCTATCAGTGCGTTAACAGCTAACAGTCCTTAGTAGACAGACAGAGTTCTTAGAAAGTTCTCATGACATTTAACTCAGGGATGTAAATAAGCCAAGAGCACTGGGCATATTGTGAAGGAATATAAAACCTTACAAAAGTGACTCAGGACATTCTGAATTGGCCATCCATCCCCCTGTGTGGCCGACCAGAAGTGGGATGCCCGGAGTTAGACCTGATTCTGATCTTGTGGGAGCTAGACATGCCCATGGGATCAGAATTGGGTCTACGGCCCAAACGTGTAGGTCAGGCCCCGATTCTAGTTGGTCTGCACGTATAGCAGATCCCCAGCTAACTCAGTCAGGCTCCTGAATGGAGCCATGGTGCCATGGCATCCCGTTGCCATGGCACTGCAGCTCCATTCAAGAGCTGTAAATACCGGCCACCGTTGACCCTCTTCTTTCCCCACAGCCGGACCCTCAATCTGGCCTCTCATGGCCAAGGTCTGGCTGTGGGGAACTTCTTTGCCACAGCCCGGTGGCATGATCCCCTAACATCCAAGGGGACTTATTCCACCTCTGCAGTGGAATAAGTCCCCATCCATGTTCATGGCCTCGGACATACAGGACCGACGTCAGAATCGTCGCTGTACATCTGGGTCACCACCCACCCATTCCCCACCCTCACTCTGCCTCAGACACACCCCCTCCTGACCTCATCTAAGCCTCCCCCTACAAACAAGCTGTTCATACAGGAAGGCATTAGCCAGGGATGGTAAGGAAGCGAATAGTGGAGATGGACGTCCAATCCAGACATCCATCCCTGTTATTCGCACCACTGAATGACTCCCAGTATCAATTGATCTACAGTATCAATTTCCAAAACTCACACAAGGGGCCTATCCAGAAAAGAGGAACACCATAAATATTGCAGTGGGCCCTAGAACGTCATACACCTATTCAGAAAATCAAACAAACTACTACTACTACTACTACTGCTACTATTAGTGAACATTTGTATAGCACTACAAGATGTACGCAGCGCTGCATAGACATGTAAGAGACAGTCCCTGCTCATCAGAGCTTACAATCTAGTCAAGACAGACAACACAGAAAATGTAGACAGGGATACATCTAGGGGGAATGGTAAAGAAACCAGGAGAGCAGGTGAGTTAAGATTCAAAAGCAGCAGTGAAGAGGTGAGTTTTCAGCCTGGATTTGAACAGGGTCAGAGAAAGCGTCTGGCCTACGGACACAGGTAGTTTGTTCCAGGTGTAAGGTGCAGCAAGGTGAAAGGAGCGAAGTCTGGAGTTAGCAATACATGAGAAGGACAGAGAAGCAATTTGCCAGAAGAGCAGAGTTCCTGAAGCTGGGTATAGGGAGAGATAAGAGAAGAAAGGTAGTGAGGAGCTGCAGAATGAATGCACTTATAGGTCAGCAGGAGAAGTTTGAAATGAATGCGGAAATGGATAGGGAGCCAGTGAAATGACTTGAGAAGAGGGGTAATATGGGCATGACAAGGCTGGCAGAAGATTAGCCGTGCAGCAGAGTGTTGACCAGATTGAAGGAAAGAGATGATTCAAAGGGAGACCCGCAAGGAGTAGGTTATGGTAGTAAAGATGGGAGGTGATTAAGGAGTGGATAAGTGTCTTAGTAGTGTGTTCAGAAAGGAATGGGTAGATTTTGTTGATGTTATAGAGAAAGAAACGGCAGGTCTTAGCTATCAGATGGATGTGTGTGGAGAAGGAGAGAGAGGAGTCAAAGACAACCCCAAGGTTGCAAACCGAGGAAACAGGGAGGAGTAGAGAGTTATCCACAGAGACTGAGAAAGGAGAAACAAACCAGATTACTACCAATCCCTACAGAGAATTCCATGCTAATGGAATAAATTACCACAACCTAAAAAACAGATATATATACAGTAGATAAAAATTAAACTGAAACCCCAAGAAATCAGACTGTGCATCAGTGGTGTAGCCAGGACTGTTTTTGGTGGGGTCTGGGGTTAACATGTGTGAGCATAAAGCAGTGTGAATGTTGATACTACCTCCAGTTATCCTCTCATTCAACTGTTTTTCTGCAGCTGACAGGGTTGGTCTAATGCCAAAATGGAGGGACGATGGCTCGCTCACAGCAGCCTTGGCTGCACCCCTGCATACAGTACAACACCAGAGAAAGGAAGAGATGCATATGACCCTATACTGTACAAAATATAAAGACAGAACAAGCAAATTCCATAGACTGACATATTCCAAACACTAAATTGAAAATAAAATTCATTTTTCTAGCTTTAATGACTGGACATTTTATTCTTTAATCTTGTCGATCTGAGCCTCTGGTTTCTGCTTTCTTCTGTCTTCTCTTATCTCACTTTCTAGTCTCTGGCACATCTGCCATTTCTCTCCCTTCCTGTCTTCTTCACTTTCCTTATATCTCTAGCATTTATCTTTTCCTTTCAGCTTTCTTCCATCTAATTTTCTCTTTTTCTGTCAACTCAGATTTCACTCCCCCTCCTTACCATTCAGTCTTCAGTTCCCCCTTGTTACTACAGCTACCCCTTTTCAAACCTTAACACAGCCCTCCCCTTCCCCATCTCTTTCTCTCCTTCCCCAGCCTCGTAATCCCCAATCTTTAACTAACTCACCCCTTTCTCTCTTCCTCACCCCGTGTCAATCATCTCTCCCCCTCTCTCCTCCTATCCAATGTTTCTCCCCTCTCTTTCCTCCATCTAGCACCTCACCCCCTTTTACTCAACCCCCCCATGTACACTATACCCCTTCTCTCCCTATTTCTCCTCCATGTCTATCCCTTTTTCTCTAGCTTTCTGTGTCCAGCATCTCCCCTCTTCTTCTCCACACACCCCATGTCCAGCATTTTATATCTTCCTCTCATTCTCCCTCCCCTCCCCGTCTAACATTTCCTCCTAGCTTTCTACCCCATGCTCAGCGTCTCCTCTCTCTCTCCCTCCCCTTGTGCCCAGCACCCCTCTTCTCCTTCCCCCTCTGCCCAGCATCCTTCCTCTCCCCAGATCTCTCCTCTCTCACTGTCTCCCACTTCCCAATGTCCAACATCTGCTCTATCTCCCACTCATGCTCAGCATCTGCCCTTTCTCTATATCCCCCTATATCCAGCATTGCCCACCATGCCTCCTTGCCTAGCATCTGCCCTTTCTCCCTTATTTCCTCCCATGCCCAGCATATGCCCTCCAGCCCCACTGACCAGAAACTGTTCTCTCTTCCCATCACCCCCCAAGTCAAACATCTACTCTCCATCTTTCTTTGTATCTCCCCCTATACCCAGTATCCACCCTCCATGCCCTGTGCCCAGCATCTGTCCTTTTTCCATATCCCCCACGTCCATCATTGTCCTCCATGCCCCCTTGCCCAGCATATGTCCTTTCTCCCTTATCTCCCCCACATTTTGGTGGTGGTGAGAATCGAGGAGGAATGTGACAAATTCTATCTATCCTTATGATGTCTAGGACATCTGCACCTTGCCCACTCGCATTCTTAAATGACAGAGGTGTAAGGCAGGGGTCTCCAAATCCAATCCTGGAGGGCCATAAACTAGTCAGGTTGGCAGGATCTCTCTAATGCATATATATCTCATGCATATTCATTAGGGCTATCCCGAAAACATGCCAGGATTGTGGCCCTCCAAGACAGGGTTGGACACCCCTGCTTTAGATGAATTAATAGCGATACTTTCACTTATTGGAGTTCCATGCAGATTTTCCTTGCTTGGAAAGCAATAAGCCCGTGGTGTCTAGCTGGCCACTGTGTTCCTCCTGACTCTGCATCTCAGCTGCCATGCCCTTCACCATTGCTGATACAACCACTTCCAGTTAGGCAGTTAGGAGAGATGATCACGGGGGCTGGAGGAACTGTAGGCTTACCCAGACTACAAGAAATTTCCTCAGTCAGGAGGGCCGTGGCTTCACTCGGCTCTCCAGTGACTTCATCAAGTAAAGAAAAACATTGTCACAGCGTCACTTGCTTGATTTTTGTCTGATGAAGCTGGGGAATGTGGTGATTGTAAGAGAGCATCAACCGCACCTTCCCTTTAAACTTGTCAGCCTGCCTCTCCATCCTGGCAGCCAGTAAAGTGTTTCACCTCGGAGTTCACTGCAACATGTCTGCTCTTGCAGGTGCCCGGGCTGATCTTTTTCAGCATTTTATGTGAGAGATATTGCAGTAGGAGCAGGAAAAAAAATTATTATTTTGCAGATGATGCTATTATCTGCATTGTAATGGTCACAACAGAGGGAGCAGATAGAATGAGATGCGATTTAAGGAAGATTGAGGTGTGGTTGACTGTTTGGCAGCTAAGTTTCAGTATAAAAAAGTTCAGAGTTGATGCATTTTAGATGCAAAATTCCAAGGGAGTAGTAGACAATGGATGAAACACTGCTGTCCACAAAGCAGGAAAGAGACTTGGCGAGGGGGCTCTATCCATTAATTTCAAGGTAGAGAAAGAGTGACACAAGACAGTGACTAGAGTTGGAGGGATGTTAGGGTGCATAAGAAGCGGTATAACTAGTAGAAGAGAAGAAGTGATTATGCCACTGCACAGATCATTAGTGAGACTTCATCTGGAGAACTGTATTAAGTTCTGGAGGCCCTACCTTCTTAAGAGTACAGATAGAAATGACATAGTTCAGAGGAGTGGGCAGAGGAACATCTATTTGGTTGGGGGAGCCAAACAAACCAAACGCCAGCCCTGTCCCAAAGTTCTCTGATTGCTGACGCTGTGTTGGGCAAAATATTAGTAGGGGAGTCTCTGAGAAAATAGAGAAATAACATTTGTAAATATTGTTTTATGTGAAGGGCAATGGGACCATGAAACGCCCCTTTGAAGTGGGTGGTAACAGCTAAAACAGTAGTGGAATTTAAAAGGGCATGGAGTAAACACAGAGGACTATTCACTAATAAAGTAGAGAGAACTAGGAACAAAAAAGTTAATAAGAAAGGATAGAAGTCTAGGGGCAGCTCCAGTATCTACATGGCAGGTTATATAGCAGTTGTGATAATAGAATTGACTGACAACTTGGTCTGTCTGGCAAGCTACAATTTCCATAATTAATTAGAAGTCCTACCAGAAATTCAGTCAATCATGTAGCTAGGTTTGTCCAGCAGGCTGTATTTTGATTATTACAGAGCCCTATCTTTAGCCATACTGGAAGAAACTAAGGCGTCTATATACTAAAATGTGGTAAACGTTTGCAATTACCACAGGTTAATGGCCAACTAATGCACAATATTTGCAAAGTCTTCCTTTTAATTGTTGGGGATGTTTCCAACATTTTGCCATTTAGCCAATGCAGAGAAAAGTAGCATGCATTTAAATAATGTAATGCATTTCATACATTTCCTCAGAAGGTGTTAACTACACCATGTTATCTGTCACGTTAGCCGTCAACATGCAGTAACTTCTCATAAGTTAGCTGTAAGACGCATTCCCCATCCTTTTTCTACCCTCTCTCCACCCATTTTCTATCCCATTCTGAATTAGCTGTTAACACAGAAATTGCCACTAAGACATTGCATTAACCATTAGCATGGCACCCCTGTTCTCTGTTACTGCATGGTAATTGCCATATAAACAATTAACACTATTTAAGCTCGTAAGTGGGGTAATGGGCGCTGGAGAAAACTAAGTGGGAAACTCGGATGCTCTTTTAGCCAGGATGGCGGTGTTATCCTGGATGAGGAGAAATCATTAAGGTGATCGCATTTTGCGGCTGGAATTTAGGAGGTGAGGCAGAGTGCATGGGTTGGATAGTCTTTTCCCTGCCATCATTTAATATGTTACTGTTAGTGATTTTTATATCTTGTGATACCCTTTTTATGCTTACTATTTATTTGACCCTTTATTGTAAGTCTTTGTTATAATTCTCTTTAAACTGGTTGAAAAGTGGACTATAAATGCAAATCTAAATAAATAATCTGGTAGCAGGTTTAAAGCAGATTAAAGTAAACATTTATTCAGTCAGCACACAATCTGTCAAATTTTTTGGCTGACGATATGATTAAGATGGGTTTAAAATAGGTTGGAATAATTTTCTGGAGTAAAGATGTAGAGCAGGGGTTCTCATTTCTCCTCGGGGCACAACCAGCCAGTCAGGTTTTCAGGATATCCCTAATAAATATGAATGAGATATTTCACAGAGAGTGGAGGCAGTGCATGCAAATCTCTCTCATGCATATTCATTGTAGGAATCCTATAAACCTGACTGGCTAGCTGTGCCCCAAGAGCTGGCTTGAGACCCCCTAGGGTGCAGGACTCCAGGTCCTTACTAATAGTGATTAATTATAGGTTCAAATAACGTCTTGGATGTTTGAAGTCCAGTTGCATAATTCATCCTTGCAGGCAGCATTATCCTGAGTCTATAAGAGAGGGATTGTAAGCGTAGTCTAGGAGTAGCCTTCTTGGGAGTAGTTTCTTTGGAAAGTTGTTGGAGTTTTGCAGAGAGGCATAATGGGTGCTGGTCTGCTCTCTGGAGAGCTTTTCCAGTTTCTCACTTTTTCCCAGAAGAAAGGCCACTTGTCTTCACACACAGCTTCAGTGAGCCTGTTCTTGTTCTTTTCTAATATGTTTGGGAATAGGAGATATTTCCCTTTTAAACACGAACAAAAGAAATTCCAATCATCTGCAGATCTTTTTGAAACCGGGAATTCTAATAGTAAAGAAAAATCCACAGCTACGTATCTGTAATTCATTTGTTTATGAGCAGAAATCGGAGGGCATCCATCAGAGAAGAGACCTGTGCATTCTTCAGAGGCTGCAAGCACTTACAGGTACAAAGGGCAATCTATAATAGTAACACAATTTTACATTGATTCTGTGAAAAGTTGCCGAACAAAAGAAGTCAAAAAGACACCTGGAATTTGTACTGCTTATCTGTTTTGTGTATTGTATTTCTGAGAGACTATGGGGGCAGCTCTATTCGTGATTTGCATGTCTGAAAATGCTCATTCAGATGTACCAATCCTAGACCTGTCCCAAGAGTTATTGTAGAAAGCCCTGCATATATTTGTGAAGTGTACTTCTGAAAAGATACAAGTATGTGGGGGCGGAGCTTGCTGCAAAGCATGATGGCCGCCTAACGAGCTCGCTCCTATTTCCCACTACAGAATCTGCCCCCTCTTCCCGTTAAAAGGTGTGTTTGATGGTAACGATTGAGACACGGATAAGGGTGAATATGGCATCTTTAAAACCAGCCAAGTTGGACTTTCAGCCTTCCGGGGGTCAAGCGGTAAAACGCTCGAAGCAAGATGTGGCCTCTCCGCAAAAAGGGAAGTTGGAAAAGGAGGCCAGTGATGGTGTCCGCGAAATTTTGGCTGAGCTGAGAATTATGAAGGATTTGCTCGCCAACAACGGAGAGACACTTACTCAAATGCAGGAGGAATTGCATGAGGTTCGTGAGAAGCTGAATTATATGGATGGTCGTTTGGTGAAAGTAGAGGCTTTGGCTCAGAAGCACGAAGGCATGTTCTCGCAGATAGGCCCCCTGGCTAAAAGAGTCTCACTGCTGGAGTTGCAATTAGAAGAGAAGAGCAATAGATCTCGAAGGAGTAACGTTCGGGTTGTCGGTATCCCGGAGGGAGCGGAGGGAGCGGAGGGAAAGGATCCGGTTGGATACATGGAAAAAATGATTCCGGAGCTCCTGCAAATTAAATTTACAACCCCTTTCAAACTTGAGAGAGCGCATCGGGTGCCCACACTAACGACGGCTCAAGTGAAAAGGCCGCGACCAATGGTGATTAAGATTCTGCGATATCCTCAGGTGTTACAGATAATGCAAGTGGCGAAGCAGAAAAGTTCCCTACAGTTAAATGGCAATAAGATCACCTTTTATCCTGATCTGTCAAAAAAAACTGTAGAGCGGAGGAGGGAGTTGCTTGCCTGCAGGCCTATGCTTCAGAGGATCCAGGCGCGCTACGGTCTGTTTTATCCGGCCAAGATGCGGGTTACAGTCGACAACGTTACGCGGAATTTTGACAACGCCGCGATGCTGCGATCCTTCTTGCAGGACTATTCCCAGATGGAGACGGGCCGTTGAAGATGGTAACCTGGGTTTTCACTTGAAGGATGGAAGATATTGTGACCTCAATAGCGGCTCGATGTGATGGCGCTGCTATAAGGACTATTGCAGGATGTTGGGGGGGGTCTGCAGGCTAGTTCATACCCAGGCCTGACTTTTACAAATCTGTCTCTCACATAATGCTTTCAATTGCGGGGCAGGGGAATATAGAGGGATTGTTTACGGGCGGAAGGATGTGGTATTGTTATGCATGGGTATGGTTGATTGGAGAGATGAGGGGAAGGATGGGATGGAAGGGGGAAGAGGGAAGAGGGTGATATGATTATGGTTCTCTTACTGTTAGTTACAGGGGGGGCGTGAGTTGGCGGCCTGATTGCAGAGGGGATGTATTCCACCATATAAATAGGTTTATTTCTAGTTTTGTTTGTAAACTGGCTATGTATACAAAATATGTTATACTGTAATTGTAAGATGAGAACACACCTGGTGACGGACGCTGACCTCAATGAGTTTCATAAGCTTCCTGATGGCTAGTGGTGGGATAAGAGTTTTAACTTTAAATGTCCAGGGCATTAACAACCCTGTCAAGCGTACGAAAATTTTAACGTACTGTCAAAGACAAGGAGCAGATGTATTGTATTTACAAGAAACGCATCTGACCTTATCAGAATCTTACAAAGTTAATAACGGCGTATACCAGAATATCTTAGCTTCCCCAGCAGTAAAAAAGAAGGGAGGAGTAATTATACTCATCAGGAAAGCTTTGGATCCAATTGTTAAAGAGACCAAAATAGATCCAAATGGAAGATGGGCGAGAGCGCAAGTTCAGATTGGATCAGATGACTACCTATTAATGACAGTTTATGGTCCCAATGTTGAAGATCTGAATTTTTTCCAGCAAGTTGCAATGGAGGTGAGAGATGTGGCTTCAATGCACATTATACTTGGTGGGGACTTTAATATAGTACAGGACCCTTTGTTGGATCGCACCCCCTATAAGCCGCAAAATAAACCCAGGGCATCCGGGATTTTGCAGGGCTTGAAGGAGACCTTTGAGTTAGTTGACCCGTGGCGCCTTATGCATCCCAATGCTCGGGAATATACATTTTACTCCATGCCACATAATATGCAAACTAGAATTGACTATTTTTTGATATTCAAAACGCTACTGCCTCGACTTACAAGTGTGGGGATGAATGCAAAAACAATCTCAGATCATGCAGCAATTGTGCTCATGCTAGGAACCAAGGTTTCTGGGCATTCCTGTTCGAGATTTAGATTCGATAAAGCCTGGTTGTCTGACAAGGATTTTGTGAGTTACATTCGGAAAGGTATTGCCACATATCTTGAATTTAACAAGGTCGGTGACACGGCAACATGGGCCTGGTGGGAAGCTCTTAAAGCGAATCTCAGAGGCTATGTATCTACCTATGATATTCAACAGAAGAAAGTCCATAAAGAAAAGTTGGAGGAACTGCAAGGCTCAATTAGGGCGGGAGAGAGGATTCTCGCTCGGAAAACGGACCCACTGGTGTTACTTTGATTACAGAAACTGCGGTATCAATATAACGCTATATTGAGTGATGAAGCGCAGCAACAAATGCAAGCACAGCAGAGTGTTTATTATCATGAGAGCAATCGGGCCAGCCCGCTTTTGGCTACATCATTGAGAGCTAAATGTGCGGTTAAACGCATTGCAGGACTACAGGATTTGAATGGTAAATTGCTTGTGAAAGATGACGACATCCTGGAGAAATGCAGGGAATTTTACGTGCAATTATATAGGTCAGAAGTAGCTTGGGATGAGGATGCATTCCAAAGATTGGTATCCAATGTTCAAGGGCCAAAATTATCCCAACAGCAGACTTTGGCGTTGGAAGAAGAGATCTCCTGTGCTGAAATAGATAGAGCTATGTGTCAGTTGGCCAAGGGGAAGGCTAGTGGCCCTGATGGTATTCCGCTAGAGTTTTATGTAACTTTCTCAACACTTCTGGTTCCAGAATTACAAACTTATTATAATCGCCTATTTGAGGAGCATCCCGAGGTCGGAGCATTGGCCGAGGCTAATATTGTTATACATCCTAAACCTGGTCGGGATCCTCAGAGGGTAGAAAATTATCGACCTATTTCACTCCTCAATTCGGACTATAAAATATATGCCAAAATCCTTGCTAATCGATTGAGTAAGGTGATGGGTGCTCTCATTCATCCGGATCAATCCGGATTCATGACAGGAAGATCGACAGTCGATAATGGCAGATTATTGGCACACATATTATTGCAGTCTCAGAAAGCCACTAATCCAATTGTGGGGCTGGCGTTGGACGCAGAAAAGGCATTTGACCGGGTTGAGTGGGCCTTTCTTTTTCGATCCCTGAAGTGGTTTGGGTTTGAAGACAGATTCAGGAAGAGAGTGGAGTTGCTGTATACCCAACCCACGGCCCGGATAATTGCGAATGCAGCGACATCACCGGTTTTCAAGTTATATAGGGGCACGAGGCAAGGCTGCCCTCTGTCGCCATTGTTGTTCAACTTGGCCCTAGAGCCGTTGGCATTAAACATACGGCAGCACGAGAACATTAGAGGCATTGAGATCCACGGCTGTCATTGTAAGCTATCAGCCTATGCGGATTACACAGGTACACTACCAAAAAACTGCCTCCAGTTTTGCAACTGATTCCTATAGATTTTGGGGTGCTGAATCCAGGAAAAATAGCCAAAATGTTCCATCACGTCACGTTTTCTTGCAAAATTAGATTTCTTACCCATATAAGGAATGTTCACATAATTTCTTTTTAGCCGACTGCAGTTTATTTTCTTGGCCCAAAATAGAGGTTGTAATGGTTAACTAACTAGAAACACTCCCTCATGATATTTTAGAGTGTTTTGTATTCATTTTATACATTAACAGGACAATTGGGAGGCGGGGGGCTAAATCCAGTACTCGCGCTGGCGCATGTTCTTTCCTGTTCACCTCGCCTCGTTCGCGCTCGCTCGCTCAAACACAGTGGTTGCGACATGAACGTTCCTGTCAAATTTCAGTTTCTTGCAAGTTCATTATTACCTTTTGTTTGCTCAGTCGTAATCCAGCTTTATTCCAAAGTGGTTCACTACAGTTGTAGTTTGCAGTGCTGTGTATTTGTGATGGCTCACAGAGCCAGAGGTTGCGTCAACTCTCCGGACAGTTTTTGTTTTATTTGTGGGGAATATACCGTGAAAAAGCGGCAGAGGAACATTTCTGCATTTATTAAAAAAGTATATTTCGCCTATTTCGGTTTGAAGTTAGGCGATCAAGACAAACCGTGGGCTCCTCACAAAGTGTGCAAGACATGTGAGGAAGATCTACGCTTATGGATGAAAGGTAAAAAACAAGCATTTTGTTTCGGAATACCTATGATGTGGCGTGAACAAAGAGACCACAGCAGTGACTGCTATTTTTGCTCTTGCATTGTGAAGGGATACAACTTAAAAAATAAGAACGTAATAAGTTACCCCAACCTTCCCTCAGCAATTAGGCCTATGCCTCATAGCAACGAAGTACCTGTGCCTGAACCACCAAAATCTTTGGATCATATTTGTGTGGACGGTTCTGATCATGATGAGACTCATCAGATGGCTTTTCCCGATGAGTCCAGTACTTCCGAGTTTGAAACTGAACCAGATCCGAAACCTGAACTTTTCTCTCAAGCTGAATTGAATGATTTAGTCCGGGATTTAGGACTCCCAAAAGATGCTGCCCAACTGCTAGGTTCTCGGCTTAAACAGAAAAATCTATTGTCACCAGGAACAACTTTTTATTGGTACCGCAACCGCGAGACACAATTTTTGAAGTATTTCAGCAAAGAGGAAGATTTGGTATTTTGCAACGATATATACGGAGTGATGGAAAAGTTTAAACTCAAGTATGATCCTGCTGAATGGCGGCTGTTCATTGATTCGTCAAAAGACAGCATAAAAGGTGTTCTTCTTCATAATGGCAACACATTCGCTTCAGTTCCTATTGCTCACTCTGTTATTCTCCAAGAAAAATACGAGAATTTGGCCCTGATTCTTCAGAAGATTCGTTATGATGAGCATAAGTGGATGATTTGTGGAGACTTTAAAATTCTATCCATGCTATTAGGGCAGCAATCCGGTTTCACCAAATATCCCTGCTTCCTTTGCTTGTGGGATAGCCGGGCCCGCGACCTACACTGGGGGAAAAAAGACTGGCCAATTCGGGAGTATTTGAGACCCGGTGAGAAAAATGTTCTTCATGAGAGCTTGGTACCTCGTGATAAAATTCTATTACCACCTCTCCACATTAAGTTGGGTCTCATTAAGCAATTCATCAAGTCCCTTCCAAAAGATGGTGAGTGCTTTCGGTACCTTTGCTCAAAGTTCCCCCGACTTTCTGAAGCAAAGCTAAAGGAAGGAGTGTTTGTTGGCCCTGATATAAGGAAACTCATTTCAGATGGAGCATTCGCTGAAACGATGTCTGAGAAGGAAAAAGAAGCCTGGGATTCCTTCAAGGATGTTGTTCTCAAATTCTTGGGGAACAGGCGGGATGCTCAATGCCTTCAAAGAACAAGGTTGTAACATGAGCCTGAAAGTCCATTTCTTGCACTCCCATGTGAACTACTTTCCCGAAAACATGGGGGCGTACAGTGAAGAACAAGGTGAAAGGTTTCACCAGGACATCAAGGACGCAGAGAGAAGGTACCAAGGAAGATGGAACACCACTATGATGGCTGATTTCTGCTGGTTGCTGCTGCGGGAAACCCCAGATGAAAAATACGCCAAGCAGCGCACCAAGAGAAGCATTCGGGGGAAGAAGAAACGGGCCCACCAGGAGATTGATTGACCCAAGAATGACTTTAAAATCTAAACTGTGTTGACAAATATCGTGTTTTTACTAAACTTTGAAATAAAAATTTGCTAGTTATTACCACAGTGTCGGATCTCATTTATTAGAATTTTATTTTCACACCATCGGGTGTTTGTCTTCATGTATTGCAATGGTGCGGTTTGCGTTTTCTATTCTTACATACATACCTGTACAACATTTTTTGCACATTTCTTTGCTTTGCTTTGTGTCTAACCTCGCTCTTATATGCTCAATGTTTGTGCACATGTATGTGGCTGTTTTAAGTGCAGACAATTTTGCTACCATCACAGTGTGTTTTGTTGACATTACTCTATTCTTATGTGCTGCCTTGTTACAATTTTCTTTATTCTTATTTGAATAACTACTAAACAATTAGTATAAAGAATTCATCCAAGAAACTTTTATCTCGATCGCACTCAATCTGAAACGTTCACCTCAAACTGCTAACCCAATGTAGCAAAAAATCTGTACGTGATGGAGCAAATTGGTTACCAGATTTGGATTCAGCGCACCAAAAAACGTAAAAATCAATCGAAACATTAGAGGCAGTTTAAAAAAATTTTTTTTTAGTGTACCTGTGTTATTTGCTTCTTTTTCTGGAGCCTAGTTCAATGGATCCAATGTTGGAGACTATTGCGATCTACTCTGCAATCTCTGGATACAAATTGAATCTTGCCAAAACAGTAGTGGTCCCTTTAAATCCTTTGGTGTCTCGGGAAATGTTGGATCAATATCCGTTTAAGATTGAGCAGAACTTCTTCAAATATTTGGGTGTGGAGTATGGTACTACCTTGCCAGAGACGGTGGCAAGAAATGAATCCCACTGCGAAATGATAGTCCGAGATTATACTCGCAAGTGGAACCCACTCCATTTGACGTGGTGGGGTAGACTTGAAACTATAAAGATGATGATTTTGCCCAAAATCAATTACAGTCAAACCTCGGTTTTCATTTGCCCCGGTTTTCATACGCTTCAGTTTTCAACGTCTTTTCTGACTGAGATTTTGTCCCGGTTTTCATGCATTGCTTCGGTTTTCAACGTCTTTTGACTGAGATTTTGTCCCGGTAGCAGGGAAGAAAAGCTGTCAACGTAAGCAGGAGATGTTGCATGAATGTGGGAGGCAGTTCTTTCTCTTGCAGGGTACGTCTGAAGCTATATCATTAAGATTTCTGCCATTCTGAAGCATTGAGCAGATAATGTAAAGGTATTTTAATGGACTGAATTCAATGTGATTCCGAAGAGAGCTGGGCACAGCAGCTTGTCAGGGGTGGCTAAGGCCAGATGTTAACATACTGTACTGTACAGTACTGTACTTAGCTTGCTTTCAGTGATGTTAAATGTTCATTTATCCATTTCATTAGTCATTTATATTTATTTCTCATTGTTTTCTGTATGTAAAAATATAGTTATTCTCTATAAAATGTATTTTTTGTGAATATTTTTGGGTGTCTGGAACGGATTAATTGGATTTACATTATTTCTTATGGGAAATATTGCTTCAGTTTTCATACGTTTCGGTTTTAGTCAGACTTTTTCGAACGGATTAATCATGAAAACCGAGGTTTGACTGTATATCTTAAGTATGATACCAGTTCTATTTCAGCCGCGCTTTTATACGACATTAGGTAAAATCCTATCATCCTTCTTGTGGCGCAATAAAACTCCCAGAATTGCGTTATGAAAACTCAAGCTATCCAAGGAACGAGGTGGAGTACAATTTCCTGATTTTTATTGGTATCATGTAGCGGTGTTATTGCGACAAGGCCGCCTTTGGAGTGAAGAAGAGTTGAGACCGGAAGACCCACCGTGGCTTTGGATAGAGGCCGCAATCAGCAAGCCGCTTCCCTTGGGGGCTCGTATCGAGGCAATTAGTGCCAGAGGGGAGAAGTCTAATGAAGTAATCCGAGCGACACAACAAGCTTATCAAATGTTACAGATGTATATTGAAGATGGGATGGAATATACGGTTGAGACACCTATTTGGATGAACCCCAGATTCAAGATCGCAGGGCGTTGCTTTGCATGGCCTATATGGATAAAACACGGGATTTATACTCTTGGACATCTGATTACTGATGGCACTTTTAAGACTTATCCGATGTTGCAACAAGAATTTGGCCTGCCGGACAGCTGCATGTTCCAATGGTGTCAGCTACGACACTGTCTAGGGAAAGCTGAGGTCTCACCAGTCGCATTGTATGCTTCCAGTCCATGGATGATGAAAGTAAGGGAGCTACGGGAAGGATCACGGATTGTCTCGAAAATAGTGTCCATTATTAGGGATGGCCAGACCAGATGGTATAAAGGCTTGCAGTCAATTTGGGAAGATGAGGCTGGTCATATGGAGAATCAGGATGACTGGAGCTATTTCTGGCAATCGCAGATAAGAGTAACACGATCAGCCTCCTTAACGCAAACGTTATATTTTTTGGCACATCGGGCATACTTGACTCCAGTCAAGATAGCGAAATGGCAGTCCCAAGCTAGCAATTTGTGTTGGCCATGTCAAGAGGAACCTGGTACGTTGGAACATATGCTTTATACTTGCTCAAAGTTGCGAAGGTACTGGCAACAAGTCTGGGATAGAATCTGTCAACTGATGCATATACAAGCGCCCTTGACATTTCACATAGTAATATATAGATCACAAGCTGGGATACCTGAGCTACGGAAGAATGATTACTCAATTCTGGACTTATTGCTTGGACTTGCTTTGAAAATCCTGTTAAGTCATTGGAAGAATTTTGGAGGTCTGGCTTTTGAACAATGGTGGAACTCTTTATGTACACATCGCCTGCATGAAAAAATATACGTCAAACAAAACCCATATCGTTTATCTATGTTGAAGAAATGGGTAGCCCTGGACTTGAAAATATTTCCCAAATAGTGGCCGCTGGAATCTGGGTTAGGTGTCCGTCGCCAGGTGTTCAGCTGTATACCACATTATGTTTCCTGGTTCATAGTGCCATTTGCAAGTGCAAGGTGGGTGGTAGATCAGTCTGATTTTCAGATAGGTATCTAAAAGTACTGCTGTATAGAGTATTTCATAGCCAATGGATGTTAACTGTACTGTTTGGTTTGTTGTATGTTCTTATGTTCTTGAAATGATTAAATAAAGATTAAAAAAAAAAAAAGAAAGATACAAGTATGCACCCAATTTTAGAACAGCACTACATGTCTCAGTGGTAGGCCAGGACATGCATGTGTCTAGAAATACATGTCCACATTCTGAAATAGCTTCATCCCTGTCCATGTATGACACGTGCAAGTTTATAAAATCAGTCGAAAGCCTGCAGGTGTCTGACCCATCATTGTGCACCTCCCCATTTCGTACTTTCTTGCGGAGATGTTTATCTTTTAGGATGCAAAGGGGTGGATTTTCAATAGCACCTACGTGTGCCCACCCTCTTTGCTGCCGCTCCCATGGAATTTCAGATGTCTCAGACTGCACCGGAGTGACCTTTGTGACCTCTCTCAATTCAGGAAAGAACTAAAAGCGTACCTATTTTCCGAACACTTTGAAATCCCCTACCCCCCAAGTCCAGCTCCACAGCAACCACAGTCACACAAACACAAAACCCCTGAAATTACAATTAACTAACTCCTGACAGTCCTCCGCCACACACACTCCTGACTTACGACAAAAAAAGGAAATTAATTCCAATACCTACACATGCCCAATAACTATCCAAATCTGTAACACGCTATACATAGCCTCTGTAAATAGCCAATGTAAATAGTTTGACAGTTGTTTGTATTATTACCTGTACATAGTTGAATTCTACTGTTCAATGTAAATGTATATAGAAGTGTACAAGTTTGTTAAACTGTTCCATGTAAACCGCCTTTGATCTCTGGAAGGGGCGGTATAAAAGAAAATAGATAAATTAAATAAATTAAATAAATAAATAAATAATAAATGTACCTTCATATTTCTGGGAAAGGAAGTTATTTCCTAACACTTTCCATTTTGCAGCAGTAACGTTTTCTTTATTGACTGTGTTCAGAGCATTATGGAGGTCATTCCAGAGCACAAATAAGCCGGTTAGATGTGCAGGACAGACTTTTTTCTCACTAAAACATTGAAAATCGTATTCCAAAACTACGTGGCCCTCTATGTACATGTCGCTAGGATAGGGATCTTAGAACGTGGGCAGTAGGGGCGGAATGTGGGTATCGCAAGCCACGGAGACATAAAAACCGCATTCAGGAATAGACTTATAGATTTAAAGATCTCAATATATATACTTTGGAGGAAAGGACGTCTCCAGAAGAACAGCTAAGCAAATAGAACTCTTCCAAGCAACTGTCACTACAGAACTATCTCCAGAAGTTCCAAAGATAGAGCATACTAGCCAGAACAGACACAAAGAGGAGGAGGACGACGACTTCACTGAGTCTGACTACATTTGCCATTCATAGTAAGTTACAGTAACTCTGATCCAGTCAATTATTTATTCAGGATTTCACTATTTCTCTTCTTGCACATTTACCTTGCATAAGATCCCAAAAAGAAAATATATATGCATATAGTCAAGCGCTGTAATTATTGAATAAGCTTGTGATTTTCTTTAAATAAAACCTGCCCAGCAACAAGAGCCTAGTCCTTATTCATAATATTGTTACCGTGCATGTTCTAAATGAAGGCTAGTGCATATTCTCCAATGTATATATAGTATATTATATCCCTCTCAAGAAATAGTTTGAGAGGATGCTTCATGATCAGCACCTTTTTCAGTGCTTGCTAAAATTGACCCATGGTCCATGCATATGAATGAAAAAGCCCTGCATATGAGCACCGGCACTTTTTTGCTAAGAAAAATGTACTGTGCAACTATCTGGCAGGAGACAGATTCCATCTGGGGTTCTTGTGTCAGGCAACTGAACATTACTAAACTTGTTTACCTCGACAAATGTCTATTTCCAGAAAATATTTTGATGATGGAAGTGACCATTCTGGGCATGGCCGTACCAATGCGTCCTGTGTGACTTGCAAACTTGGTGTCACCCCATCCCCCTTTACACAGCAGCTCCCCATCTTACCTCACTTCTCATTTCAAGCCAGCTTCCCCCTTCCCCCCCTCTGCCTGCCCAGCCTGTCCTTGCCCCACCTCCGCTCTTCCTGTTCTCTTGGCGGCAGCAGCAGTGGTGGCAGAGGTGGCATACCTCCTCCAATTTAAAAAAAAAAAAAAGGGTCTTTCCGAAGCCACAATTCCAAGACTGGTCTGATCCCTTCCTTCTCTGGCATATGCTCGCATCAGAGGAGGGAGGTACCAGACCAGCCATGCAAGTGTGGCAAAGATCTGCATTTGTTTGTTTGTTTTAAATTGGAGGAGGTATGCTGTCGCTGCTGCCGCCACCAAAAGAACAGGAAAAGCAGTGGTGGAGCAAGGGCAGGCAGCACGTGGGGGGAGGGGGAGCCCCAAATGCACCCCTATTTTTTTACACCATGTGTGGCTACACCGCTTGCATGGGCCTAGGTATGACGCTGATCCTAGATACTTGTGACCTGGATTGGCCACTTTTGGGAGCAGGATACTGGGCTCGATGGATCTTTGGTCTGACCCAGTATGACATTTCTTATGTTCTTATGTTGTTGGTCCTAGAAAAATGTCAAAAGGTTTGTACTCATCCAGATTAATTACTCTATGTTCTCCATATGTTTTGAGGAGGTTTAGAATGTCTAGTTGGATTTATGTTACTATAAAATTGAATATGGAAAAATAAGTAGCAGCCAGTTATAAGCATTATTATGAGGGTGGTGTCAATGATATAGATACCAGTCATTCTTATGATGCTCTTTCTAAAGACGGCATTGCAAACTTCTGAATCGCACCTAGGCTAGCACATATAAAGATCAATTTACTAATAGCACTTGCTATCACATGTCCATTTTATTCCACTGGGCCCTGTGGCAGAAAGTCCATGCTAACCCCATAATAAGCAATTGTCAAACTGCCTACACTGGTTCAAAATCTTCAGGCACTTTTTATCCATGACTTCTGTAATAATTTTCAAAGAGAATGTATGCCCATATTTCACACTGAAATGTGTCATAGTCCCCATGGTCATTTGAACCTTTTTTTTTATTTTGTGCAGAGTGTTTCAGGACAAATAGGATTGATTCAACTCCTTCTACAACATCACCACTTGAAGACCATCCATACTTATTCATACTATTGCAAAATGCTTTAGCTGGACATAAACCAGTCCTCTCTATATTGCTTGATGCTCTTTTGGAGTGTAGCAACAAGACTGATTACAGGATTTAAAAGATATGACCATATCACACAAATTTTAAAGGCTCTCCACTGGTTGCCCATCACTTTCAGAATCCTTTACAAGATCTGTTCACTAATAAACAAGCTATTGCTCACTGGCATTCCCACTTACAGTGGTGGTCAACATTCCTGACACCTTTGCAGTTCAATGCCTTAATGTTCAATATCTCCTAAAAAAGTGGCCAGTGAAATGACTTTGGACTACATATGTACACATATTTGATGCATAAAAGAATCAAATAAAACAAGACCAATTAAAAAGGAAATAGCAGAAAATAGTATCAAAACTGTGACATTGCCAGGACATGATTATTGGCACCTTTATAAAAAATTCAAATCACTTTGAACAGAAGACTCCCATTGTAGTACTCACATGACTTGAATCGACCAATGAATGATGGCTCTAATGTTTAAAATGGCCACATTCACTCCCTGTTTCATTTTCACAATGGGTGAAGACAAAAAGAGCTGCCTGAGACTGTCAGAAAAGCCATTATCACCAAACATCAAATTTCAAAGGGGTACAATGCCATCTCCAAAGACCATGGCATTCCTGTGTCTACAGTTCACAATGTTATTAAGAACCTCCCAGGACGTGGTGGGAAGAGGAAAACTAATCCAAGAAGTCTTCGAAGGTTAGTGCAAACTGTTGAAAAACAGCACATACAACATCCAGAAAGCTTAATGCTGACCTGGAGCAATCTGGAGTGGTGGTTTCAACTCCCACCATACGCCGTGTACTAAACAAAGAAGACGTTCATTTTTTTTTTTTTTAGCTGCATTTATATCCCGCTTTTCACCGAGTCAAAGCGGTTGGGGGATACATTTAACACGAGGGGATATGAGACACATACACTAATACTTACAGGGAACATGGGCAATGGAGGGTTAAGTGGCTTGCCCAAGACCACAAGGAGCACCTGTAGGACTAGAAACCCCAGTCCTTCCGGCCCAAGGTTGCTTTCCTCTAGTGGGATTTGAATCACCAACCTTACGGCCTGTGGTACCTTGCCCCAACCACTAGGCCACTCCTCCCTCAGAAGTCAAGGAGGACCCCACTGCTCAAATGCAGATATAAAAGGTACGCATGATCTTTGCCAAAACCCACCTTGAAAAAACACAGTCCTTCTGGGAACATGTTCTGTGGACAGGTGAAACCAAACTTGAGCTCTTTGGCAATGCAGACCAGTGATACATTTACGGGTGAAGAAATGAAGCTTATAAGGAAAAATAACACCCTTCCTTCAGTTAAATATGTTGGAGGTTCCATGATGATATGTGGCTGTTTTGCTGCCTCAGGAACTGGAGGCCTGGAACATATTGAAGAAATCATGAAGTCAGAGGACTAACAAGGTATTTTGGAGTGAAATGTGCTACCTAGTGCTAGAAAGCTAGGTCTAAGTCAAAGGTCATGGGTCCTCCAACAGGACAATAACCCAAAACATGCATCCAAAAGTACAAAAGAATGGTTAAAAGGAAAAAATAGGCTGTTTTAAACTGACCAGCAATGATCTCTGATCTCAGTTCAATCAAGAAGCTAAAATCTGCCCTTGGTAAAATAATACTGGAAACATATATGAGCTGGAACAAGGATGCAAAAAGGGGGGGGTTGTCACTCTTCCATATAAGGGTTTTTTGCCTTATATGGCAGCCTGACCCCATCCAGTGCATCCCATGATGCAATGCTTGGGGGCAGGCACTGCCATTTCTCAAGATAGCAGTGCAGAGGTGGGCAACATTCCCGACCCAGAATAAAGGTATGGGGAGGGGGGTGGAGGGGTTAGGTGGACACCGGGCCACCCAGGATCTCTTTCTGTTTGGGGGGATGCACTGGGTGAAGTCAGGCTGCCATATAAGGCAAAAAACACCTTATATAGCAGAGTGACCCTCCCATGTTGCATCCTGGGACACAAGCTGTTCCAGGATGCAAAAGGGAGGTCACTTAGCCATATAAGGGTTTTTTTTTTTTGCCTTATATGGCAGATTGACCATCCTGTTTTGCTTCTTGGGATGCACGAGTAGTCCCAGGATGCAACGGGGGGGGGGGGGGTCACTGCCATATAAGGCATTTTATTTTGCTTTATATTGCTGCCTTTTTTCAAAATGGTAGCACGGGTGGGAACATGTGGGCAATGATCCGGCCCCAGATTAAAGGTACCGGGAGGGTGGGTGGAGGAGTTTGGGGGCCACTGGACAATCCAGTGTTTTTTGTTTGTTTTGTATGGGGGGTGTTGAGGACACAGGGTCACCAGGGATTTGTTTTTGTTTGAATGGGCGGACCACTAGGGATTGTTTTAGTGGATGGGTAGAGGATCTGGGCTGCTGGGCCACCAGGGACTTTGTTTCTGTCTGGAGGGGTGTTGCTATCGAGGGGCTTTCCCCAATGTCTAGGTCATCTGAGGTGAAGTGTCAGACTTTACCTCAGATGATCCTATTTCTCTGGGACAACATGTCAAACTTGCACAAATTTCTGCGTGCAGGTGTTTGGCTTGCTCTGCCAAAATTAACACTGACTTTTTGTGCACTGGGTATTTTGCATATTGCATTCCATCACAGATTCAGCGCTAGTCGCGTAATGAAAGCCTGCACTACGGTTTTAAGCAATGGGTGCTAGTGCAGGATTTCAGCATCAGCCTGTTAGATTAAGCCCTCTAGACACAGGAAAATACTTACTATACCTAAATATAACTCACCTTGAACTTCGTGAGGTAAATCCAATTTATTGTTATTATTATCTGAAGTTGCACCTGAGGCAACTTCCTTCTTTGCTTCACATATCATCATGGCCTTGCAATGCATGAAGCAAAAAAAAATCTCTCATAGTGCCTACACCCAACCATCACCCAATCTCTTTCTCTCATAGCCACCCCCCCCCCCCCCTCAGCCATCACCTAATCTCTATCTCTCTTTCCCTCAAAACCTCCAGTCATCAACCAATCTCTTGCCCTCAACCTCCCCCCCCCCACAGGCTTCACCCTTTCTCTCTCTCATAGCCCCCAGTCGCTACCCAGTATCTCCCTCTCTCTCATAGCCCCTCCCACCATCACACAGTGTCTCTCTTTCTCTCATAGCCCCCCAGCCATCACCCAATATCTCTCTTTCTCTTTTTCATAGACCCCCCTCCCTCCCCAGTCTTTATCCACTATCTCTCCCCATTCTTCCTGCATAATTGTTTCTGGCTGCATCAAAAAGTCCACACTCCTTTATTACCACTGCAAGGAGCTTAAGCCATGAGATGAAGGATGTTTGGGTCCAAAGTTCCTCCGGCATGCGATTCAAGTGCCTTGCAGAGAGCCAATCGCAGTAAAGGTAATAAGAAGCTTGGCATTTGGGAGGCAGCATCAGTGCATACAAAAACCTTTCAGGGGCATGAAATTCTGGGCACCAGGGTGCAAGTTCTAAGTGCCATGGTGACCTGGCACCTGGGATTTGTCAAGCCCTGTTATATATGTATTATACTATTGTAAATCGCTTCGCTAGGCCAACAAGACCAAGAGGCAGTATACCAAGAAATAAACTAAACAAAAATATGTCAAGTTGAAAACACAATCTACATATGTTTCAGGGGAGGAGTAGTTGATGTCTTTTCATAATAGGAGAAGTTTAAAAGGGAACATTGTCTCTTGCCTCCTTTTTTGTCGAGCTCAAGAGAATGCGCAGAGCTTCCTGACTTTCTATCTAGTTCCCAGACGAAGGAAAAGTTGAGGACTTGTGGTCTTTTACCTCCTTTTCACTAAATGAAGTGTAGAAGGGCTAGATGAAGTCCTGTGACTGCTGGTGGTTTGAGTCCATGGGGGTGAGGGTGTGGAATGTGACAGAGTGCTATGGGGAAGAAATCTCTCATTGTGGCACAATGTCTTACATACTAGATGGTGGACTTCCTGTGCTTAGGAAGAGAGAAGGGTTTACAAAATTCAAAAAATTTATTTCAAAAGATAGTGCGGTTGTCATGTTAATCTATTAGAATGCATGGAAATAAAGGTTAACAAAATTTACACAGATTACTTTTCAATGCTTTTAACAGAATTTTCAAATACAATGCCATCACTATTTTCATTCATTCTCTTGCTGATTCCATTCCCTAGTCCTGTTTTTTACATCATGTACAGAATTTTCTATTTTAACTTTTGTTTCTCTTTATTGTACCCTTCCCCTTTTTCTTACACACCCACTGTTCCCTCTAAGCTGTGCGTGTGTGCGCGCGCACACACCTCACCGAGCGAGCGCACATACTTTACAACAGAGCGCACAAAAATTACGGTTCCGATTCTGACAGAAAACAACACAGACGTCTTAAAATTTAAAAGTTGTTATGTATTTACGGTTTTCACAAGTTCTACAATGTTTTCTAGTGCAATCAATGTGGTGTACATACTGTATTCTGATGTGTAGTCAAATTTTAAAGTATATAACTCCGACTGTTGTTATGTGGCGCACAAAAATGTAACCTTCCTTCAAAAGCTGCACAGCTGATATTTTACACCCCAACTCCCCTCTTGATAGCACACTCATCCTTCCCCAGCTCTCTTATACATACATCTTACCCCATCCGCTCTCACATACGACTCACCTCCTCCTCCTCCTCCCTCATAGATACAACCCTCTTCCTTCCCTCAACTTTTTTCTCCTCCATTCCTCTTATCTGTCTTCCTTCACTACTTCCTTCTTTCATTTGCCTTTTCTCTATTATTTTCCAGCCTTCTATCATATCTCTACCATTTCTTAACTCCATCCTTTATCTCTTCCCCAGCCACCTTTATTAAACTTCATTCATGTCTCCTTCAAACTTTTCTCTCCTTAATCCTGCACCCCTCTCTTTGGTCCCACCCTTGTCTCTCAGTCCCTGCCCCATCAAATTAAATACAGTTCTTTCAATTAATTTTTTGTTCCAGGCTTTTTTTTACTAGTTCTCATTCTTTGTGGACAGAATACTTTCTTTTTCTAAAAGAAAAAAAATCAGTAAATAAGGTGTCTATACTGTTTTGATGCTATACTTCAAGTCACATTATATACTGACTGCCCTGGAATTGTAAGGCATGTATATGTCCAGTATCCACTTCTCTCTTTCTATCTACCTCCTCTCCTCATTGTCTCCTCCATCCCAAGCCATCCAGCTCTTCTTAGGCCCAGATCACTAAAAGGTTTTCTCCAATTCTAGATCTATGGAAAAGATGTCAAATGCTTAGCAGTACTGTTTTCTCCCTTTTCCCTGCTGCAGTAATAAAGAACACTGGACTGCTATATAACAGTGCACTGTACCTTTCCATGTAAACACTGACTTGCTTGAAGAGCAGCAGATAAAGACTGGTGCTAGCTACAGGCTGAGTTTAAGCTTGGGCTGTGGATGTTTAGCAGATGTAAGCTCTCTTCTGCCCCTGTTAACCTGCCTCCTTTAAACAGGAAATATGTGGCTAGAGCCAAGGAAAGAGCTGGGCCAGCAGTGGCAGACAATGCTATATTCTCTCAGACCGTCCTGGTCCGTGCAGCTACAGCCGTTGCTCCTTGCAAACTTAAATGTTACCATAAGGCAGGCGGGGATAGATGAGAGGCCTCAGGACCCACATTTTGTGGGAGACGGCTCTGGACCACACTTCACTTGCGGACCAGTGAACAGTGCAGGCAAGTGACGGAAAAGGTGCCAATACTCTGTACCAACTGATTACTATTATTATTTTGCAGCCTGCATCCAGCGCATCATTCTGTTACCCTTTGACAGAGGGCTGTATTTACATTGAGCTAAAACAGAATGCTATGGTATATTAGGTGCCAAAAGACCTTGCCCAACCTGTCATGTAATGAAAGTAAAATTAGAAATGATGCTAGCATTTATTTAGAGTTGAAGAGTTTTATTGTATTTCAGGCAGTACTGGAGTCAGAAAATCCACTTCTATGAAGGAAGAGTTGTTGACGCTTACCATTTTCAGTTTCTGCCTCTCAGCTGAATAAAAAATGGAGATTGCACACTAAATCAAAGGTTTTTTTTTCTTTTTCCATATACTGTAGGAAGTCAATGAATGATGTCTAATTGTAGGGTGGCATAAGGCTAGTTTTAAAATGTTTTCCTTTTGAACAAATCTGAAACTGCTTGATTAGAAGCGGGTCGTGCATAATTAGCCTGTTCCATTCTGAAGGTGTTGCTTGAGCCTTTTGTTTGGATAAGCAAAGGAACTGACGTCGACAGTGACCTTCTACTTCCTAACGAAGCACCTAAATCAGTACCATTTGCTATCATAACTGCGATGCAATCATCGAGTTGGATCCGGGTTGAAAAGAACAAAATCTGTTACTTTTCAACAATAGAGTGCCACAGATAACGTCTGTATAATGCAAAGTGTTTACCAGCTGTAGTCATTTGTTCCCTTGTTTCGCAAGACGCACGGAAGAACTCATAAAGTGCAATTGTACATAAGCATCCCTCAGCAGTTTAGACCCACAAAGAAGGAAGGAGCTATTGTATTCAGTGCGTCTGAATCATTTCTAAAAGAAGTAAATCAAACAAGCCTGCCTGGAGACTTCTCCTATGGAATAATTACACACACAATTATCAATGGCTCATGAAACAAGTACACTCAAAATATTAGCATATTGTACAGCTCAGAGAAGAAAAGCCCCCCCCCCCCAACACACACACAACCTTCTAATACAGATGGCGTAAGTTGTAAAACAATGTTATTATGTAAATGAAATTCAAATGAAAACTTCTGCAATGAGCACATGTCATCAGTCAAGCAGACCTTCTAAACCTTGCTTACACAGGACCTTACGATGGTGTTGTGGGTTCTTTTCATCAAATGAAAAAGGCCAGTCCTGTAACACATTTTGTAAGCAAAGTGGCAATTCTCTGTCAAAAAATAATGTTTCAAAAATAAGACTTGCATCCACTTGAAAAAGATGGGACCGCAGAGTGTGTGGATGTTCTAATTTTTATTGATCACTGGATATCTGTAAATATTAGGAATGCATCATAGGCTTTCAGCAGCTTAGGTAACTTAGGAGCAGACTGTCCCCCCTTGCCCGCCTCCTCCCCCCCAACAAGATGGTATGGTGCTGCATTTGATAACGTAGAACAAGTGACTTACACAGCTTTGGGGAGACTGTCCATAGGCACTTGCCTGATCTGCCTGTTGTTAAATCTGCCGCTGTGAGGATTGTGGACACCATATTTTCTGGGTTCCGTATAGACAACTTATGAGTGTTTTTGAGGCATACCACAGGTTGGCTGTGGTTTGGATTATCTTACAATGTTTTGGAAAATAGAGGATATATTAGGATTAACTGCTTCTGAGGCTATTATAGCATCGACGTTTGTATTCCCCTCCCTTGGCGTTTATTTTGCTTTTGGAATGCAATGATGTGATCAGACGCACATTGTAGCACTTGTTCAGAAAATGCAATGGACTGCATTATGACTTCTGCAATGTTTTCAGATACAAAATTTGTCGGTCATAGATCATCCCCTAAAATTAATGGTGCAAAACATATCCAGAGCCACCTCAATCAGCAGGCAGACTACGAGGTTGCTTGGGGGTTGCTTGTTGAGAGTGCAGAGAACAGCTGCAGTCAAAGTAAAATGATAGGTCTTGACAGCCACACAAATTTAAGGAACCCTCAAGGCATTTTTTTACCCACAGAAAGGGTAGGCAGTTTGCAAATTGCATATTTACCTCCATAAATGGTGGTTTCCAAAAGCCATTTATGTAGGTAAATATGAAAACTGCCTACTTCTCTGTTGTACTATGTCAGCCATACTGGTCCACTGGGGATGGCGCTCTGCACCTCCTGCTCCTCCTCTGTCCGGTCACCTTACCCGAGTTAGTTCTAATCTGTTACCTTGCCTTCCTCCATACTTGTCCCCTTGCTCATGTGGTCTACTTGACCATTCCCACCTGCTTCTCAGTCTGGCTCTTATTAAAGGTTGATCCCTCTGGTCCAAATCTATTCTTATTCAGAATCTCATCATTTAGTACTACTTAGACGCCCTGTTTATCACTGAGACCTGGCCATGGCAGGATGAAGATCCTTTGCTTAACTGCTATCTCCCCCCTGGCTTCTCCACCTTTTACGTCTTCCATTCAGGTTGCAGCAGTGGGGGAGTGGCTATCCTCCATTGCTCTACCCTTCCCATGACCGAAGTTCACTCTTCCGCACTTCACTATCCCGAACCTCTCCAACTGGACTCCTCCCCCCTCTTTACTTTTTTCTTCTGTACTCCTCACCATCTCACCAACCCAATTTGTGGGACTCTATGCTGTTAACCCTTTCTGAGGTTTCCCTTTCATATCCCCATCTAGTAGATCTTGAAGACTTCAACATGCACCTTGATTTCCCCTCCAGACACCTGGACAAGGCTTTTCTTGCTCATCTCTATGATCTCTCTCTTCTTCAATATGTTCTCTGCTCCACTCACACTGCCAGCCATATTCTTGACCTGATTCTCATGCCCTCTAGCTCACCCTTCATTTCTTCTTCTCTTTCTGCTGTTCCAATCCCACAAGTCTGACCACTTGTGCATACTCTTCTCCTTACAGCTCCATTCCAATCCTCTCTCCTTGGCTGGGGATTCCTCCTCTGTTCCTGGCCCAACTCATCTGTCACATCACATTACACCCTCCACACTCAAGCTTTCCCCCGCCCCTCTGACAGGCTCCTTCCTGCTAGCTTCTCCACCCTTTCATCCTCGATCAGCTAGCCCCTCTCCATCCAGCTCCACCTCCTCGTACATCCAAACATCATCTTTGGTATCACCCAGGCTTCCTCCTTCACCACTCATACCTTTGTTGTGCCGATGCCTCTGGCACAAATGCCCTCTCTCCTGAGTCTCTCCTTCACTTTTGATATTGCCATCACCACTATCACTCCCTGATCCATACTGCCAAACAATCTTATTATTTCCTCATCCTCCAACTCCTCTTGTCAGCTCTATTCCATTCTGTGTTCACTCTCCGCTCCCTGTACCTCTCCCCCCATGACTACCCCTTCCTCCTCCCCGGATCCAGCTCAGTTCACCATCTTCTTCTCAGATAAAATTGTCTCTTGGCTCCACCTTTCCTGACTGCCCCACCTCTTTCCTCAACTACCCCCTTCCTCCCTGTTTCCTTGTCACCATCCCTTTCACATTCCCGGGCCTCCTTCCACCCAATCTCTTCGGCAGAGCTTTCCAAGGCCACCACCTTGTCTCATAAGACCACATACCCCTCTGATCCCATTCCATCTCACTGGCTATCTGAACCCTCCCTGGTGCTTCTTCCATACATTCTCACCATGTTTAATACCAGTCTCTCATCTAGTTTTTCCCCTTTTCCTGGAAGCATGCCCTCATCTGTTCCATCCTAAAGAAACCTACCTTGGATCCCTCAGTCCTAGCACACTGGTGTCCTGTCTCTAATTTCCCTTTTCTTTCCAAAGTATGGGAGGAGCTGTTTTTTTACAACTGTCTTCACACCTTGACACAACACATGCCCTTCACCCCCACCAATCAGGTTTTCACCCCAGACACAGCATAGAATCTATCCTTCTTTCCTTTCTCAATGAATTGCATGTCTCTCATGACCATGGTGATGTCTCTTTCTGGTTGTTTCCTTGGATCTTTTTTCTGCCTTTGATCTGGTCAATCACTCCACTCTTCTCACCTGCCTTCACAGCTTCAGAATTTGTGGCACAGTGCCACAGTGGTTTCACTCCTTTCTCTCCTCTAGGTCCTTTTCTCTTCTCTCCTGTTTCTGTTCCTCTCCCATCACCCCCATCCTCTGTGGTGTCCCACAAGGCTCCTTCTAAGGCCCCCCTTCTTTTTAACATCTTCTTAGCCTTTTGACTTTACTCATCTAGCAACATAGCATCTCAGCATATTATTATGCCAATCATATTATCCTTCTGTACCACATTAGCCCTTTCATCCCCAATCTGGCCCCATCCAACTCCTGTCTTTCTTAAATTAGCTTCTGGATATCTTCTAATTTCCTATACCGCAATCCCTCTAAAACAGCAGTCATCTGGTTTACCTTTGTTGGTTCATGCCTTTCACTCGCCACTCTGCTTTCTGATATTCTTATCCCTCTGGTTCCCTCTCTTTGTTACCTTGGTGTCACCTTGGATACTTCTCTGTCTTTCCGAGAGCACCTTTCCTCACTCATTTGCCATTCTTGGCAAATTCATGCTATCCATCCTTTTTTGTCCCTTTCTTCTCTGCCCACTCTCTTCCTTGCTCTATTTACTGCACGTCCTGATTACTGTAACGTCATGTTCAATGGTCTCCCTCAATGCCAGCTACCCCAACTTCAGCTCCTTCAAAGTAGCGCAGCTCATATCCTTACTCATGTCTTTTGTACAGACCACATCACTCCTTTGCTCAAACATCTTCACTGACTTCCCATTAAGTTTCAGATTCAATTCAAAATACTCATTCTGTTCCACAAAGCTATCCACACTGGCACCGCCCCAATACCTCTCTGATCTCATCCATCTTCATGCCCCACATCATCTCCTTCCCTCCATTCACACTCTCCACCTGCACCTTCCTTCCACCTGTCAAGCCCATCTAGAAGTCACACATAATTCTGCTTTTTTCTTCCTTGACTCTGCACTTTGGATATTTTTAGGGCAACAAAACATTTTGTTAGGAAAGTACATAAATGTAAAAAAAAAAGGCCACTATGCTTCTCAAAAGAAGTAGCTGAAAAAGTGAAGAAGAAGAGGGCGGCCTTCATAAAATATAAGAAAGAAGAAGACAAGCATCAATATTTGGAAAAGTTAAGAGAAACTAGAAAAGGAGTCAGGAAAGCAAAGATACAAATGAAAGAAAAATAGTCAATGCAGTAAAATGGGGGGGGGGGACAATTTTTCAGATATGTTAGTGAGAGGAAGAAGTGCAAAAATGGTATTGTCAGACTCGTGAAGGGGAAGAATATGTAGAAGCTGATGAGGATAAATTGGAATTGATTAACGGATGAAGGGCCAGGAGCAGGAGCCCAGAAAACATTCACAAATAGGAGCAGAAGTGAGGGGTATTCTGAACAACTTTCAGAAGACTGTGTTTGTGAGAAGCAACTAAACTAAAAGTAGACAAAGTGATGGGGCCAGATGGGATACTACTGAGAGTACTGAGGAAACTTAGGGAAGTTCTAGCGGCTCTACTGTCTGACCTTTTCAATACTTCTTTAGAGTTGGGAGTGGTCTCAGAGGACTGGAGAAGGGCTCATATGGTCCCTTTATACAAAAGTGAAAGTAAAGATGAGGTTGGGAACTACAGGCCAGTTAGTCTGACTCAGTGGCGGACCTATATTTTTGGAGCCCTGAAGCTTGAATTGTTATGGGGGCCCCTTCGCAACCAGGAATGAGGTCTGAGTAACCACTGTTATCTTCTTCAATTGGGTTGTTCCTCAACAGATCACCACAATTTATTTTAAAAATTTTACTACTACAGACAGAATGTTTTTTTTGTTTATGGATAGCCTACATGATACTTTAATAACCATTTAATTTTTATTTTAACTATTATTTTGTATTGAATTACACTATATTATTAATATTATTATTATTTTTTAATCCCTTCTCATACAGTAGACCCAAAACTTTTAAGCAATGTGGACTAAAGTCACTTCTGGGGCTCCTCCGAGATTAGGGGCCCTGAAGCTTAAGCTTCATTAGTTTCACAGTAAAGCCGCCCCAGTCTGACCTCTGTTCTGAGTAAATTAATGGAAATGCTGTGAGGATTATGGAGTCCAGTGGACTTCAGGATCCAAAGCAGTATGGTTTTACTAGAGGCAGGTCTTGTCAAACAAATCTAATTAATTTCTTTGACTAGGCGACCAGAACATTAGACTGAAGCAGAGCCCTAGATGTGGTGTGCTTAGATTTCAGTAAAGCTTTTGACACTATTCTGCACAGGCGACTTATGAATAAATTGAGTGCCCTAGGGATAGACCCTAAAGTGACTGACTGAGTTAGAATTTGGTTGAGTGGGCGGCGTCAAAGGGTACAGGTAAATGGAGTTCTCTCTGAGGAAAAGGATATTACCAGTGGTGTGCCACAGAGATCTCTCCTTGGTCCAATTCTTTTAAACATTTTTGTTAGTGATATTGCGGATGGCCTGTTGGGTAAGTTTTCCTCTTTGTGGATGATACAAAAATGCAATAGAGTAGATACCTAGGAAGGGGTAGATAACATGAGGAGGTTTCTAGCAAAGATTGAAGAATGGTCAAGAATTTGGCAACGATGATGTAACATTAAAAATTGCAGGGTCATGCATTTAGACTGCAAAACTCCAAGGGAACAGTACAGTATAGGGGACAAAATACTTCTGTCCATGAAAGAAGAGTGGGACCTAGATGTGGTTGTTTCTAAGAGGTGAGTTGCTGGTGGCAGTGAGCCATCTGGAAAGGCTACAAAGCGTTGATAGCTGCATGGATCACAACCACACTGATGTTGGTACTCGGGATTATTGCGCGATCTTCTAGCTGGACATGGGAGGGGAAGAGTACTGGGTGTAAACTAAAAACAGAATCGTGCATGTCCAGCCATATTAGAAAGTGAAATAAAATGAACAAAAAAAAGATGATAAAAGCAATCTTGGATAAAGAATGATATCCTCCTAGCAGTCATGCCCTACAGCTGGCAGATGGTATACTTAGCAGTGTGGACAGGAATAAGTGAGCAGAATGGTCTTTTACTTGCTGGTTACTATGTTGCTATGTTATATCTGGACTGCACTAAAGTCATTTCCCTCAACAGCCAGCATTTGATTGAGTTCAAGCACGTGGCAATTCTGTAACATAAAAAAGACTGGTCAAGAAATTTTTAAAAATACACTGATATGAGCTATGTTATATGTCAAAGTATACAGAGAAAAACAAACATATGGGGGAGTGTACCTAACTCGCATTTAGGCTCATTAAGTGCACAGCCTTTGGGGGTGTGGACAGCATGTTCCCAGCAGTTAACATGTGGCACTGTACCCTAAAGCAGGGCGCTATTCCCATAGGGGCACTTATTAAGGTGGAGGTAATTACTCCCGCACTAACTGCAATGCTCTCACCATGCCCACTCGCTGCCCCAACCTATGCATTCACCATCCCACCACGCAAGTGGCACTCAGCACTCAAATCAGCATGTGGAAACTGTCCTATCCCGGCGCTAACACCGCAGGCCCAAGCATGTGGTTACCGTGTGCCAAAACCTGCGATAACTGCTTAGTGCACTTTAGTAAAATGGCCCCATGGTGGTACTGAGGTTTATGCCAGTGGCGTTACAGCTGTATAAAGATCTACTCAGCAAAAATGTCAAAGGAATTACTAAGCTGTGCAGTTAGAACAGCTAAAAATAAACTTCGTGAACTAATGCTGGAAGGATGTAACACTCTGGTTAGGCCGCACTCAGTAATATGTTCCCTACTTTCACTGCTGCTCTAGGAGGACACCAGTAAAGAAACAGGAACGGGAAATAAAAGCCACATTCACTTTCCTGCCAAGCATTGCTTTTAATATGCATTTTTCCAGCATTTTATTTTTGTTTTAAAATGGAATGCTCATGCTGAGGTTAGAGAGATCTTTTCAGAACCTCTTCAACTCCTGAGCTGTGTTTTCAAGTCTGTGGGACTCTTCCAGTTTATACATTTCATTTCACAAAGTACTCAACCCCGTCAAACTTAAGAAGTTGCACAATGCACATATATTAGGAGGCATTTGGATTTTGGAAATTCTCTTGCTGAAAAAAACAACAACCTTGGTATATAAGAGATGTGGCCCAAGCAAAAGGAGTGACCTTCATTCCAGGGCTGTACCAAAGGCTGAGTGAGTGGTGTGGCAGCACAGGGTGCAAGTACAGAAAGGGCCGACATCATGACTGGGCTCCAGGAAGCTCAAAAAGAGTGAGTTACTACACATGGCAGGGGAAGAGGGGGCGCCAGATTTGTTAGTCGCACAGAACACATTTCTAGCTTGGTATGGTCCTGCTCCATTCTGCTTCCAAAACTGCTTCCCCTGGGCAGTAATTCTGAGGTGATTCTGCCAAAAGCCCAGGATTTTCCTGCATGCTGTGCACTTGCCTGCCAGGTGAATATAGTTACTGCTGGTTGAGTCAGAGGAAATTCCCTTGGCTGTGCTGCTCCATTCAAGGGTCCTGGAACTGCTTTTGCTGTTTTTATTTCTTTTCCATCTAGTCTTTCTCCCACAGCTACTCATTCTTCTCTTTCTTAAACACAATTCAATACTTTCTTTTATACTTTTACGGTATGTGTTCTTTCCTTTCTGAAACACATCATCCTGCGACAATATTGCCATGGCTTCCACCTTTAGTCTCTTTCTCTTGCAGTGTTTAATCCACCTCATTTCTCCCTGCTGGCATTTAAAAAAAATGCTGTCCTAAGTTTATCCACATAGTCATACAGTTAGGGGACTGAGTATTGCCGCTAACCAGATAACTCCTAACTCCACCCAAGATCCACCCAGCCTTTTCTGGATAGCACAGAGGTGGTCAGAGGAAATATTCATTGCCACTACATGGGCAGTACTGCTGACTAGGTCATTGGTCAGCCCTTCTCTGCTTAGCTGGTGCTGCTAGTGCTAACAGGTAAGTGCTTTTGAATATCATTCCCACAGTTTCCTATGTCACTGTCTGTGAACTATGCTTACATTAGTCTCTAGAGCAGGAGTGGCCAACTCCGGTCCTGATGCACCACAATCCAGCCTGGTTTTTGTAATGTCCCTAATGAATACCCATAGAATATATTTGCATGCAATGGGAGGCAGTGGACGCAAATATACCTCATGAATATTCATTAGGAGCATCATGAAAACCAGGCTGGATTGTGGGGCACAAGGACCGGAATTGGCCACCCCTGTTCTAGAATCTTTCTTCCTGTCATAATTACACTTCTCTTGTTGAACAGCAGACCCAAAGGTTAAAGTAAGCATGGAGCATACATCATAGTTTAAGAGAAGGAAGTAACAGAATTTGCAAAACAAGAGAAAAACTCTACAAAGAACTAGATGAACAAATGAGGAAAAACAAGTGGCAAATGCAGAAATACAGTAGGAAATACAGACTGTTACTCCAGGAACCCTTTGTCGATCAAGAATGCACACATTAATGGTTAAAGAGAGGTGAACTGAAACCAAAAGATGAGAAATTGATAGTTCCAGCCCAGGACAGAGGCTTATGAATGAGATGGTTTACAACGAGCACTGAAAAAACTGCCAAAATAGACATATGTCGCTTCTGCAGGAAAGAGCTGGAAACAGTGACTCACCTTATAAATGGCTGTGAAGTTCTGATGGTCAAATATTTTTATGCAGAAAGGCACAACAAAGTAATGGAGTGCAGAAGTAGCCTAATGGTTAGAGCACTGGCTTAAGAAGCAAGAGACCAGGGTTCAATTCCCACTAGCACTCCTTGTGGCCTTGGGCAAGTCACTTAATCCTCCATTGCCTCAGAAAAATCCAAGTTATCAATGTCCCTGTTTAATGTACATTTTAAAGTTTAAGTTACAATGTAAAGTGCTTTGACTCAAATGATAAAGCAGTATAAGAAAACCTGTTAAATAAATCCATTGGAAACTTTGTAAACACTAAAACATCACTATGCCCCAAAAAGAGAATAAAGAGGTTATGATCACCTGGGATACTTCCATTCTGACAGATAAAAAGCTGAATATGAGGAAACTGGGTATAGTGGTAAAGGAGAAAAACTGATTATAGTGATGTCAATTCTGAGTGACTACTCTGTGAATTGCATTGAGGGGGAGAATATCTTCAAATACCAGGAAATGCAGTTAGAAACCAAGAAAATATGGCAGAAAGACATAGGGGCATGTTTACTAAAATCCGCAAAATAGCGCGCCGCAAAATAGCGCACGGCAACGCAGCACTGAAACGCGTAGAAACGCGTTTAAACGCCCCGCACACGTGCGTGTCACCCCCGCACAGGTACGCGGCTCACTAACGGGCCCCGTACAAGTGCGGGCCCGCAAATGTCCGATAGAGGCGTGGAACGGCGAAAGGAGGGCGGAGGAAGGCTCCGGAGGGGCGGAGGGACGGGGTCAATGGGTGGAGAGTGGGAGGGGAGAGGCTCCCCGCACAGTAGCGGGCCCGAATTTGCATGTAAAAACTACCGCGAGTGAAACACTCGCGGTAGAAAGCATTTAAAGGGAAGAGAAACCATTTCCGTCAGCAATGTACAGGAAAACCGGGGAAACCAGCAAAACGTGAGCAGTGTGATACATGTGCACAGCACAAAAGTGAAATTAAAAATAGAAAATGACCACAACAGAACTATTAAAAATAGTAATTCAGCTGGGGAACAGTTATAGTGATGGGCAAATACAGAAATCACACCCAGCAAAGCTCCAGAAAAACGAAATGAAGTTTGGAAGGGTCTACTGAGAGGAGACTCTTCCAAAAAACATTTCCACGTTTTGGAGCTTTCCTGGGAGTGTTTGCTATGGTTGCCCATTAATATCACTGTTGCCCAGCGTGGTGATATTGTGTCCCACATTTCCCGTGGTCATTTCCGGGGTTTATGTGCACGTTTGTCACCAGACAGGGTGCATATGCCCACAGTAGAATTGCGTAGAGCAGGGTTTGTGACTCCATCCTGCCAGGCGTACTGCCTCCAGGGGCTGCACTGTCTCTGTGGCCAAAGTGTGGTACAGCAGACAGAGTTATTACCTCTAGGACCAGAGGGCAGAGGTTCAAAACCCAGCTGGGGCACCTGCCAGCCCAGTCCCTATATTTTACCCACCACTAAATAAAGATAGCGCAGACACCCCTGTATGCATGGGGAAAACACCCATATTTTACCCAACACCGCACACACCCCACAACAATGGGCATTACCTACAGCCAAGTCCCCCAAATGCAGTCCCATACTGCCACATTGCAATCAGGTCAACTGCTTTTTCTGAGAGAAGTTCATGCCAGCATGTTGGCGGACAAGTACATGTGGTGCAGGGGGCAGTGGCTGCTAACCACAGAAGACAGAGGCCTAGCCATGTGCAGGCTGGCACAGTCCACTGCAACAGACAGGTCCTGCCGGATCCACAGTCATGGACAGTCCAGGGAATCTAACCAATCTGTGGCTACACAGTGGTGCAGTGCACACAGACACTGCATACAAGAACAGAAGGTCACAGGTTCAAAGCCCAGCTGGGGCTACTGCCAATCCTGCCCACATATTTTTCCCACAACTAAACAGTGATAGTAAGGACACACCTTTCATGGCGGGGACATATGCAATGGTAAGACAGCTATCTTTTACCCCACTGAGCACAGACACCATGAACAGGGGCAGTACCTAGAGCAGAATCACCCAAATGCAGTCCTGGTGGGCCACACACCAGTCAGGTTCCATGCTGACACTCATACAAATGCCTGTGCTGTATATCTATGCACCACCCCCATGGCATGTAGATGTAGCCCATGCATATTCATGAGGGATAGAGGGAAAACCCGAACAGTGTGATGCAAACCTGGACTGGAGTTGGGAATCTGTGCCGTAAAGCAGCAGCCATCAAGGGCAGACACACCCACACCCACAGGCCCCATTGGCCAATGTCTCCTGGAAAGGCAGAACATTGGACCGTGCATGCAGCACCCAAAATGAGCACTTGCATAACTTACCAATGTCACCCTACACCTGAGGTATACGGTACACAGCTCGGAGACGTTTGCTAGGAGCACAGGCAGGCAGTTATCCATACGTTACGTACATACTGATAGTTGACCCCATCCAAACAATCTGTTAGGTGTTTGCAGGGCATGCTCCAGGCCTGGCCTCTGACGGTGCTTACCACCCTGGGGAGTGACCACCAGCTGTAATGCGTACCATATCCATGCCTTGCCATGCTCAGGACCGGTTTGGTGGGCAAGGCTACTTACCCCCTCAATCGTAGCACCATGATGGCAGAGGTGTGGAAGTGTGTGTCTGTCTATACAGTGGGTGTTGGCTGCAAGCCCCTTCAACAGCCCGCACTGCCAGCACTGTTGCCAGTATTGGCCAGTCAATGTGCATAATGAGGTGCAAGGTACCATGGGTATAGCCAGGGCAGGGTGACGTGGCCAGGATGCATCTGCACTGGGCATAGGGCCCTGGCAGGGACATTGGCTGGGATATTGTAGTGTCCGGCCACCACCTACACAGACAGGGTGGCCAAAGCATGTCCTTCTGGGGAATCACGCTCACCCTGACTGTGCAGTGACCACAGCATGGCTAGGCCCCCCCCATAGTGCTGTATAGTAGATCTCTCATGTGATAGATATGGGTTTCTCTTTGGGGCCTAGTCACTGATCTATCTGCTTGCTGTGTATGCAGACAGCCCAGTTCTGGGTGCATGCATCTCCATTGGGAACATGCACTATGGACTAACCAGCAGACTGTTTGTAGCTGGTAAATGTCTTGCTATAATGGCTTGCAGGGTGCAGTGGCTGTTGGCTTGCTGCAGGGGAATATCTGGTGGTGGAGTGCAGCTTACCATACCCTGGGCTTATGTCTGTCGGCTATTGTGTTATGGCTGTGTATGGAGCTACCTGCCTGGGGGGTGGTGGTGGTGTTCCTCAGCAGGACTGGGGTTGATGTTGCCCTCTACTGCCACCTTTGCAGGGAGGTAGAGTGTGGATCCCTTGATGGAGACCATGTTTGCCCGGGGGGGGGTGCGCCTGATGGCGGCAGACAGGGATATCCATGGTGTTTGTGCAGAAACTAGCTATCTTACACATTAACACAGCTTTGGAACGCCCGCTTGTCCTCCATCAGCCATGGCAGGTGTTGTTGACCTGGTCCTGGCCACCTCATTGCACACTCAGGGTGAGCACAGTACCCGCACGAGGTAACAGTGTGTGGCTACTCTGTGCCAGTAAAACACCCGGTCAGTGCCCCCTACTAGGCCAAGGTGCTGTGTGGGTGCACCCGGTCACTTTCCCCAACAGGGCCGAGGTGCTGTGGGGGTGCATTCCCCATCTTGTGTCCATCTGCGGACAGCTAATTTGCATGTGCAGTGCATCATGGGTACGGGTGGCCTAACCCTATCCTGTTGACACCAGCAGACTGTCTGTGCGGTGACGTGTAGGCTATCTGCAGCCAGCCAGGGGCCTGCTTACAGCTATGGAGCTGTAGCGCAATGGTTACATCACTGCCTGTGCAGCCAGAGGTCATGGGTTCAAACCCACAGTGGGGCCCTTTGGTAGGGCTGTCCACAGCTTTATTTTTATTTACTGTACATATGTCTATGCCGGCAAGACCACCCTCAGCTTACTATACCCATTAGGTGCCTCTGAGGGTGCTTCATAGGGCGCCCTGTAGGCCACCTTATGGTTGCCATCCCTATAGGGTGCACTATACATTATCCTGTGTCGCAACATACATGCTGCCCTATAGGGGTCATTCAAGGGTGCCTTGGCGAACAGTGCACTGTAACATGTGCCTTATGGGCCGCCGTATGTTAACATGCTGGGAGAGTGCGTTTGCTAGTAGTGTTAACAAAATATAATTATACAGCCTCCTACAGCACTCCTCAACATAATACATACTGCCTCAGCAGGCATTTTTCACTGGGCATTGTGAGGAGTTGAACCCCTGATCCCTGCACCATTGGTCAGTGTTTTAACCATTGTGCTGTGGCTCTGTTCCTGTGCTTGTGCATCAGCGCGCCGCCTTGTGCCTATCAGCGCGCCGCCTTCTGCCGCCCAAGGGGACCAGTGCCCCGCCTTCTGCTGCCCAAAAAGCACTGTGCGCCGCCTTCTGCCGCCCAAAAATAACTGTGCGCCGCCTTATGCCGTTCCAAATTAATTTGCCTCCTAAAACAATGTTAATCATTACAGTTACTGCCTCAGCTGACCTTTGTCGTTGCACACACTGGGGGATTGAACCCATGGCCCCTGCACCATTGGTCAGTGTCTTCACTGTTGTACCACGGCTCTGTTGTTTTGTATACTCAGCAGCGCGCCACTTTGCCTTTCCACGCGCTAATGTCGACCCCCGCACATTAGCGTGACGCACACACGTCCGGTTGCTTACTACCGTTTTTTTTCTATTTTCTGCCTGAACCGCCCACTCCTTATATGGCACAGGCACACTAGCGCGGCCCTGCACGTTAGGAATGTTTAGTAAACATGCCCCATAGAGTTACTACCCATTGTGTTGGGTGCCACAGGCCTAATTAGGAGGATTTTCAAGCATACTTAGATAAATTACCCATACACATAACATCTTATGAACTCCAGAAAAAGGCTCTTTTTGGCACGATGCAAGTACTATGCCAAGCATTAGCAGTAAATTTGAAAAACTGAGATCATAAGCCACATACTCTGGCTTAGAAATAAGGTTCATGACTGTCATGGTACGTGCAAAATTTACCCATTTGGAGAAACTGCCCCTTTAAGTGCCATAAGCTAAAAAGAATGCTGCTAAGTGAGAGTTAAGTGGTGCTCTAAATTCCATACACACAACCGCTGCTGAGAGCTAATTCTAAATAACCCCAAAAAGAAACCAACGCTCTCGATAATACATATAAAAATCTAAACAACTTCGCTTCACAAAACAACTTCAATTATCAATACCAGGCATAATGACCTCAGATGGCACAACCCCTCATATGGCGAAAATCACCATAGGGTGTTGGTAGATGCTCACATCACCGGTCAAGCCTCCTCCAAATCCCTAACTTTATTCACTAATACCATACTATAAATAACCACCAACTAACCAATGGGAAAAATCTTATCCAAATCTATTTGAAGAAATACACCAACTCACCATTCACTCTCTAACACATCTCCCTCTCTCATTCATACTACTAAAATTTAAAAAGCATCTATAGCAAATTGTACACAAGGTACAAATACAGCTGAATGCAGCCCTGACAACTTAGGTAAAGAACCTGCAAAAATAAATAATTACAAAAACTGTAAGAAGATAATAGATAGCACCATCATAGTATACAAAAGACTTATCTTTTAACTTGAGTCTTGCAGCCGACTGGGTTCTCTGCCTCCCAAACAGACGCGTAGTAATCAAGGGTCAGCACTAACGTCGCCTCCAACGCGGGAAACAAACTTTAAAGCAAATAGCATTTATCACCAAACCACCTCAACTCACAACCTCCGCTCTACAAAAGCTTTCGTTTCGCCGTAAAACGGCTTCATCAGGAGCTTCGCCGTCCAAAATAAATGCTATACAATGGCTCCCTGCAACTTCCCGCTACACCAAAACCAGCGTGTGACGCATCTGATAACCCCACTCTCACCAATCAAAATCAACCAAAACGTGACATCACCTAAAAGCAACACTCCCCTTCACTCTCCATTCTAAAAACCCTTTTGAACTGCACAGTAGTTCACCCTTAAACTCAATACCAGATGCAAAGTGCCACCAGCACTAAAGATGACAAAAATTCAGAAAAATAAAGCCCATTCAAGGCGATCATTCAGACCGCCGGGATGCAACGTATCTAATCTGAAAATCCAGCGTTGTTCTTTCTGTAAAAGCAATTTCTTGCGATCCCCTCGCCGAGGATTAAATGGCACAACTTCCAAAACAGTACAGCGAAGATCTTGAAACTGATGACAATGATCCACACAGTGTTGAACCAACGGGGTATCTAACCGTACCTTCTTCAAACTATATTTATGCTCTGCCAATCTTGTCCTCAAAGCTCTCGTAGTTTTCCCCACATAGAGCAACTGGCATTCACACCATATAGCATAGATTACATAGTCTGTATTACATGTGGTAATAGCTAATTGTTTCACCTGCCGTTGATACTTTTCACAAATAGACATGCTCATAATACCACAATATGAGCAATTTTGACATGCAAAATGGCCAAATGTAGATGATTCCATACTAGAACGGGTAGGAGTGTTTTTGGATTCTTTTTTGAAAGCTGAAGTTCCAAAAATCATTTTCTGCAACTTCTTGAAGATGAGTGTCAGATGGAAGAAGTGTTTTTTATGGCAAGTTTGGATGTGGCAGCTCTGTACACCTCTATCCCTCAAGATGAAGCATTGCTGGTCTTATGACAAGTTTGGGATTCTCGGGAGCAGCCAGTTCAGGTGCACACTTCTTTATTGATGACTCTTGCAGATTTAGCGTTGAAAGAGAATTAATTTCTATATGGGAACACTTTTTTTCAGCAGATATTTGGAACTGCAATGGGTGCTACTTTTGCACCCTCTTTGGCCAATTTGTTTATGAGCGATTATGAAGAACGTTTTGTTTACCCATCACAGTATGCTCAGTTTATTATACGTTGGTATAGGTATATTGACGACATTTTTCTTTTATGGAGAGGGACTAAGGTTTCTTTGGAAGAATTTTTTGCTTATTTGAATGAGTGTCATCCCTCTATTAAATTTGATATTGACATTCAAGAGAGCGAAATACATTTCTTGGACGTGAAGATTTTTAAACAACGAGATTGTTTTGTTACTACTCTTTATTCAAAACCGACGGACAGGAATACTTTGTTGCATTTTTCTAGTTTCCATCCTCCACATCTGAAGCGGAGCCTTCCCTATTCGCAACTGTTGCGATGTCGTCGTATTTGTTCAACTAATGAAGAGTTTAAATATCAGGCTAAGCGTATGATGGGTAAATTTTTGGATCGAGGATACCCTCCTGCAGTTTTACATCAGGCTTATAGAAGAGCGAAATGTAACCATCGCGAGTGGCTGCTTTGTCCAGTTAGAAAGGTACCTTTTGAAGATTCATCACCTACTGTTACTTGTGTTTTACCTTTTTCGAATTTGTCCTCTCGGATAGCGATTATGATACGGAAGCATTGGCACCTGATTAACCGGCATCCTCAGCTTTCTACATGTAAGTTGCGGATGGCATATAGCCGTGGACGCAATCTTCGAGATCGACTGTGTCCTGCTGTGGTGAGGCGTGATACAGTACCTTTTACATCTACATTTGGCCATTTTGCATGTCAAAATTGCTCATATTATGGTATTATGAGCATGTCTATTTGTGAAAAGTATCAACGGCAGGTGAAACAATTAGCTATTACCACATGTAATACAGACTATGTAATCTATGCGATATGGTGTGAAGGCCAGTTGCTCTATGTGGGGAAAACTACGAGAGCTTTGAGGACGAGATTGGCAGAGCATAAATATAGTTTGAAGAAGGTACGGTTAGATACCCCGTTGGTTCAACACTGTGTGGATCATTGTCATCAGTTTCAAGATCTTCGCTGTACTGTTTTGGAAGTTGTGCCATTTAATCCTCGGCGAGGGGATCGCAAGAAATTGCTTTTACAGAAAGAACAACGCTGGATTTTCAGATTAGATACGTTGCATCCCGGCGGTCTGAATGATCGCCTTGAATGTGCTTTATTTTTCTGAATTTTTGTCGTCTTTAGTGCTGGTGGCACTTTGCGTCTGGTATTGAGTTTAAGAGTGAACTACTGTGCAGTTCAAAAGGGTTTTTAGAATGGAGAGTGAAGGGGAGTGTTGCTTTTAGGTGATGTCACGTTTTGGTTGATTTTGATTGGTGAGAGTGGGGTTATCAGATGCGTCACACGCTGGTTTTGGTGTAGCGGGAAGTTGCAGGGAGCCATTGTATAGCGTTTATTTTGGACGGCGAAGCTCCTGATGAAGCCGTTTTACGGCGAAATGAAAGCTTTTATAGAGCGGAGGTCGTGAGTTGAGGTGGTTTGGTGATAAATGCTATTTGCTTTAAAGTTTGTTTCCCTCGTTGGAGGCGGCGTTAGTGTTGACCCTTGATTACTACGCGTCTGTTTGGGAGGCAGAGAACCCAGTCAGCTGCAAGACTCAAGTTAAAAGATAAGTCTTTTGTATACTATGATGGTGCTATCTATTATCTTCTTACAGTTTTTGTAATTATTTATTTTTGCAGGTTCTTTACCTAAGTTGTCAGGGCTGCGTTCAGCCATATTTGTACCTTGTGTACAATTTGCTAAAGACGCTTTTTAAATTTTAGTAGTATGAATGAGAGAGGGGGGTGTGTTAGAGAGTGAATGGTGAGTTGGTGTATTTCTTCAAATAGATTTGGATAAGACTTTTCCCATTGGTTAGTTGGTGGTTATTTATAGTTTGGTATTAGTGAATAAAGTTAGGGATTTGGAGGAGGCTTGACCGGTGAGGTGAGCATCTACCAACACCCTATGGTGATTTTCGCCATTTGAGGTGTTGTGCCATCTGAGGTCATTATGCCTGGTATTGATAATTGAAGTTGTTTTGTGAAGCGAAGTTGTTTAGATTTTTATATGTGTTATCGAGAGCGTTGGTTTCTTTTTGGGGCTCTAAATTCCATACCATTTCTTCAATGGCCAATATCATTGAATATCTTTCCTTCCACCGACAGATGGAATTCAGGCATACTAGAAAGAAGATCATGGCTGACCCTGGAATCCCATTGTATTGCTCCCCCACCATGATGTAGGCTCATCAAGGAAACATTCTGGTTTCATATTCTCCAACTTTAATTGAACTTTCAGAACTTTGAGAGCCATTGGCACAAAATCAGATATGTAGCAACCCTGTCCAACAAACATATGGTCATAGGTAATGAACATTCAACTTTTCAGTTTCCAATTACAGAATAAATATGGGATTGTATGGACTCATATACATATGGGGCATAGAAGATATGTCTATTTTTTGAATTTGTTAAATGCACATGTAGACATTCACAGTCAGTGAGTCATATTGCAAAACTTTGATCTGAACTTTGAGGAACTGAAGCAGACCTTCTAATTAGCCATTGTTATCAATCTTCTATCAAACCTTAACATACAATCTTAATTAATGTGTACCTTTCAGGAGTAATTTTATGAGGAGCCACCTAGATTTAGGCACCAAGTATGCATCTAAATGTCGGTAATTTAGTCAATTCCACATGCAAATGACCTCATAAAATACTGACTAGCTTAAAAGTACTCACCTTGTTTGCATTGCGGGCATGAACAGGGACAGAGTTTGGGCGGAGTGCAGGCAAAGCATGCAAGTATATGCATTTATTATACAATATGATCATTTACATGCATAATTGCAAAATGTAGGCGCAGGCATTTGCATCAGCTCTAGGGCTCTTGTAAATTTCTATGCTTAAACTTAAGGCATTTTTTTGACCTCTTATGCTAGTATTTTAGAAAGAAAAGTAGGCACTTGTCATAAAATTACCATCCACAAGCTGCTGCTTGCCCCAGCCATGTGAAAGCAGTAGAAAGAATACCCACAGAATCACAACACACATTATTGAAAAGTCATTTACATCTGGTCTAGCTGTATAAACAATGATCCCAGCAGCTACTGAGGGCATTAAAATATCTCTTGATGATGCCACTTCAAACAAGACCAAAGAAAGAAAGAATAATTGTAAACTTCAAAATTAATTATTTTGTATACCCTCTATGTGAAAAAAAAGTCAATGTTGGATATTGGTTCTATTTTTTAACTTTATTTCATTCTTGGTCAGTTGAAGTCATCAAATCTTGATCTTACTATATTTTAAGTAGTCTAACAAATGTAAATCTAGATTGGTTTTCTACCCCTTCAAAAAGCAGAAAGACTAATGTTAGTGTCACTGAATATCCCATTTAAGGGCATTTACATGGTTTACAGGTCTGTAAACCGAGTAAATGCCTTTGAATATCGGGCCCTTAAAGATTATGGGCCCGATTTTGGAAAGCCATTTACACGATTTACAGCCCATATAAATGCCTTAAATCAGGATATTCAATAGCACTTACATGCTTAGTGCCATTGAATATCCCCTTCTAACTCCCCTAAGTGCCCCAATGCTATTCAGTTGAGGCATTGAATATCTGTGTTAGAGGTTGGCAGGGAGGGCTATGCGCCGATGTGGCGCATAGCCCTGCGAAAATGATCCTAGCTCAATATCGGGCCCTATGCTCCTAAATTTTGGCTTGCCATTTGTTTGCCTAGATTTATGAGCCTAATTTAGGTTTCTAGTGTTGAAAATCAATGCTAAGCTCCAAACGTTTTTCCCTACCCTAAATCCACCCCTGTTACCACCCACTTTATATGTTCCTAAATTTAGGAGTTTAAGGACATTTTAAATAAAAAATTAGGCACTCAGTCCAAGTCCATTTTCAAAGAAACCAATTTAGGGGCATAACTCAGAGTGGAGGAGTGGCCTAGTGGTTGGGGCAAGATACTTCAGGCCAGAAGGTCAGAGGTTCAAATCCCACTAGAGGACAGCAACCTTGGGCCAGAAGGACTGGGGTTTCTAGTCCCAGAGGTGCTCCTTGTGGTCTTAGGCAAGTCACTTAACCCTCCATAGCCCATGTTCCCTGTAAAATAGCTATCTCCAAGTTATAATGCCCTGTTCAACGTAATTTCAGTTTGTTCAATGTAAACTGCACTGATGCAGAATAGCACAGTATATATGAGAATGTAAATAAATTGGGGTGTGTCTGGGACATTCCAGGGCAGAGTGTGGGCAGCAACAAGCAATAACCAGGCAGAAGCAATATTGCATGTTGCCCAGTTAGTGATTTGCAGCAAAAATATAGGTGATAAAGACCCTCACCCATCTTTAAGGCGCAAGGGGGTAACCGGGAAGCATGAAATATCGCTGCTGCCTGGTTAGCTTTGGCAGCTTCCAGTGTGTGTAGCGATCGCCAGATATTCAATGCAATGAATATCTGTATTAGAGGTTGGCAGGGAGGGCTATGCGCTGATGTGGCGCATAGCCCTGCAAAAATGATCCTAGCTCAATATCGGGCCCTATGCTCCTAAATTTTGGCTTGCCATTTGTTTGCCTAGATTTATGAGCCTAATTTAGGTTTCTAGTGTTGAAAATCAATGCTAAGCTCCAAACGTTTTTCCCTACCCTAAATCCACCCCTGTTACCACCCACTTTATATGTTCCTAAATTTAGGAGTTTAAGGACATTTTAAATAAAAAATTAGGCACTCAGTCCAAGTCCATTTTCAAAGAAACCAATTTAGGGGCATAACTCAGAGTAGAGGAGTGGCCTAGTGGTTGGGGCAAGATACTTCAGGCCAGAAGGTCAGAGGTTCAAATCCCACTAGAGGACAGCAACCTTTGGCCTGGAAGGACTGGGGTTTCTAGTCCCACAGGTGCTCCTTGTGGTCTTAGGCAAGTCACTTAACCCTCCATAGCCCATGTTCCCTGTAAAATAGCTATCTCCAAGTTATAATGCCCTGTTCAACGTAATTTCAGTTTGTTCAATGTAAACTGCACTGATGCAGAATAGCACAGTATATATGAGAATGTAAATAAATTGGGGTGTGTCTGGGACATTCCAGGGCGGAGTGTGGGCAGCAACAAGCAATAACCAGGCAGAAGCAATATTGCATGTTGTCCAGTTAGTGATTTGCAGCAAAAATATAGGTGATAAAGACCCTCACCCATCTTTAAGGCGCAAGGGGGTAACCGGGAAGCATGAAATATCACTGCTGCCTGGTTAGCTTTGGCAGCTTCCAGTGTGTGTAGCGATTGCCAGATATTCAATGCATTGAATATCTGTATTAGAGGTTGGCAGGGAGGGCTATGCGCTGATGTGGTGCATAGCCCTACAAAAATGATCCTAGCTCAATATCGGGCCCTATGTTCCTAAATTTTGGCTTGCCATTTGTTTGCCTAGATTTATGAGCCTAATTTAGGTTTCTAGTGTTGAAAATCAATGCTAAGCTCCAAACGTTTTTCCCTACCCTAAATCCACCCCTGTTACCACCCACTGTATATGCTCCTAAATTTAGGAGTTTAAGGACATTTTAAATAAAAAATTAGGCATTCAGTCCAAGTCCATTTTCAAAGAAACCAATTTAGGGGCATAACTTTCAAAGTTAGGAGCATAACTAACTGCTGTCCTCAGGTGGGTTCAAGTCCCACCTGGGGACAGAAATCTCAGGCCGGAGGGACTGGGATTTCTAGTCCTGTAGGCACTCCTTGTGGTCTTGGGCAAGCCACTTAACTCTCCATTGCCCATGTTCCCTGTAAGTATTAGCGTATGTCTCTTATATCCCCTCGTGTTAAATGTATCCCCCAATTGACCACTTTGACCCGGTGAAAAGCAGGATATAAATACAGCTAAATAAATAAATAAATCCTTCAACTATCAGGCCCAATGTTTTTTAACTACACAGTTTTGGAATGTAAATAAACAATATGCCTGACCAAACCAACAGCTGTACTCAGTGCTAATGTTCTACTTCATCTGAGGTACCTGAGATATGCAAAGTCATGAACAGCATAAAACTGTTTCATTGTTTGTCAGACCACAGATTGTGCATTGGTCAATAAGGTCACAAGATATCTTACGGTATATCCCATCACAAAGCATTACAGATATAAGCCTTACATCTATCATTTGTTTTCTTTCCAGGTCGCAAATCTAAAGAAGTTGACAAAAATACTATGCTACTTCTTTACAGTACATGAAAGTACTATTGTTACATGGCTACTGCATCCTCCCCCACCCCTCTCCCCCAGTTCTGGTTCTTCTCAGGCTCCATCTGGGCCCATTGCTTTTGCCAGATATCACAGGGCCAGTGCTGGGATGCTCAACAAATCGAGCCTGCAGCACTGTTCCTGCAGACCTTCCCTTGATTTTGTGCTTCTGAGAGTTTTTGTTGGCACAGATACTTGACAAATCAGTCTCTCTGTGTTATATACAATGTTTTCCCAAGATTATATGTGCCAAGAAGTACAGTAGAGGAAGTTTGTCTTCTCTTTCAAAGGCATAACCATGCTGCAGAATAAACGTCTCATTAATAATGAATCTGTTATCCAGTGATCCGAGGAACCACGCCGTGCAATCTTTAGCATAGCTGTAGTTTGCCGTCTTGGAGAGGTCATATTGGTAATGGAGTGGGGGGGCAATTCAGCACCAATACCCAGAGCATTTGGTTGGGGGCTGCCTCCATCCTTTCCCCACCCCGAAAAAGCCTCTGCCTGTGGTTTTTAAATTACCAGAGTTGCACAGTTCTATGGAAAGTCTGCTTTTCAGTCTTTTTTCATCTCATATGAAATTATCAGCATTTGCCCACACATAATATAGAAGCAACTGCAATAAAGTGACACCCAAGCTACTGGAATGTTTGAATAAGCAAGCGACACTGAGGTTGTATTTCTTTTAGAAGGGTTGCAGACATGAAATCCCATAACAGCTGAATACAGGTCCAGTGAAACTACAGAACTTGTTTCTCACCTGCACTTAAAAGCTGACATGGTAATTACTGGTAAAATCACTGCTCTATTCCAAAGCTTTCACTATAAATAGGAATACTATAAAAAGCAGGTGTGCTACCAATTACTGCTCTACTGACTTGCTAACTACTAAAGGGCTAATTGGCTGAAGTAAAAATAGTATGGTAAAGGAAAAGGTTGAGATTGGAATTCTGGCAGAACTTGACAAAAGGCTCTGCTGACCATGGAGCATTTTGTAAAATATAGCACATGATGGGAAGAGACATCTTACAAATCTACATGCGGGGAAAATGAGTGTTACCATCTAGGGCAGCTTCCACTTGTAAGTGCTAGCATTTCCAATGTCGAGTTTTCATTTTCACGCTTATATGTGTTATTGGGCAAATCTATGGGGCATGTTTACTAAAGTGTGTTAACGTAGCAGCAGCTACGTTAAGGTGCGTTATTTGCCGTTAAGGCGCCTTAACGTTCCCAGCCGCGTTAAGGCCAGAAAAGGGTGGAGAGAGGGCGGAGAGAAGGGGTCAATGGGCGGGGAGTGGGCGGGGAGAGGCCCCTTCACACTAACGCGGAGAAATTAAGGGCTGAATCCTAACGCAACTGAGAACCTGGCGTTAGCACACATTTGCAAGATAGAAACCATTTCAGTGTCAGCAATGTACAGCATAGGCAGGGAACCTAAGAAAGGTGATAGTAGTGCTTCATTTGCAGCAACAGCATAGTACCCTGGTATGAAAGGCCACTATGGTGATGGCGCAAATGCGGCATGGGGGCTGCAGGTAGGACCTGCAGTGGGGGCTACTGGGGCATAGGGTGGACTAGGCGGTTGCCAAGGTGGCACATAGGAACACAGAAAATGGAAACCAGAAAGACAGCAACTGGCCAGGGCCAGACATGTCCATGAGTCTGTGTCCCACAGTGTCCCATCCAGGGGACATCACCCAGCAGGCACTCCAAGGGGTGCATAAAATTGCCAGGTGGTGCCGGGGAACGCGTAGACATCTATGTAGGCACCCCTACCCCAGATCCCACAGCTTAGGCAGCTGCCTACCTGCCCCCTGGATGGCCTGGGATGTTGCACCACCAGCACCAACAGCATATGGTCATGGCGGCATGGCAGAGGGGGTGGGTGATTGTGCTGGAAGGAGCAGTGTCACTCGCCTGCAGTGGACCTAGGTCATGCCCTGTACCAGTATGTGTTGTGCAGTGCAACAGAAGAGGTCTGGTCGAGGAACATAAGGGTAGCCCCAGGGACCACTGTGCTGCTGTGACAACAGTGTGGTGCAGTACACTCAGCCAGCATGTCAAAAAGCAGAGGTTCAGATCCCATCTGAGGATCCTGCAGAGCATCTCCCCATAGTTTTAGCTCACAATGCAGCCACAACAACAACATGGGCAAACCCCAATGCAGTGGTGGATAGGGGTACGGACACTCACTCACAAGGGCTCCACTATCCACAGCTTCATGGAGTGTCAGGCTGTTGGCCCCAGCACAGAGCTGCAGTTATCACCAGAGCACTACTACTACCCCCTGCACAGATTAGCAATGTCGGCACTGTGATCAGGACCAGTGCAGGGGGTAGGGTTGGCAACCACCACCATCTCTGCACAATGCTGAGATAGGTGTGGGAGTGTGCATATGTCTCTCCATTGTTTTGTGTCTGCCAACACCTCACAGAGCCCACATTGTTCACACTGCTTCCAGCGTTAGCCTGCAAATGTGCATAATGAGCAGCAAGGTATTGTGGGTATGGCCAAGACAGGGCGGACTGGCCAGGATGCATCTGCACAGGGTGGAGGGCAATGGCTGGGACACTGTTGTGGCTGACCACCATCTGCATGGACAGGGTGGCCACAGCATGTCACGCTGGGGGGGGGGGGGGGGGGGTCACTCTCACTCTGACCAAGCAGTGACCATAGAAACCAGTCAAAAAACGTGGGTAGCAAGGAAGGAATCATGGAGATACCTGCTTGGTGTCTGTGCTGTGCATCCCCTTCTGGGTGCACAGGTTTCCCCTGTGAGCATGCACTATGGACTGGTTAGTGGGCTGTCTGTAGTTTGCCTGTGCATGGTGGGAACACCTTATAGGATGCTGGAGGTGCAGTCTAACTGTGCTGTCTGTTGATGAATGGCGGACTGTGGCGTGGGGCAGTTGAGCCTACCCCAAGCATCATTGCTGGTCTACAATGGTCACAGGTATGGCACTGGCCCAGCAGCCCTGGAGGGCTATCATCCAGCAGCAGGACTGTGGTTGCTAGTACTACAGCCATTCTGCAGAGTGCAGCCACCTGTCCCACCACACCCTCATCTACAAACAGGGTGATTGAGGCCCCTTAGGGTATATAGGGCATACTACTTAGACCCATAGTGGCAGTGCTACATAGCCCTCATGCGAGTCTAGACTCCCCACTGACCTGATAACAGGTACCTATGGCAACCAGACCTTAACACCTGGTATGCACTAATCTGGGTGGTGTCCGGTCCCACAGGGCCACATATGACTGCAGCACACAGCTGGAACAGATGTACCTTTGACTGCACTGCTGGGAACACCTGTCACACACTGGCACTGCTGGGGATGTGCAGCAAAACCTATCTCTAGCACCACATGTACTGTGGACCTAGCGCTGGGCGCCCATCCTATCCTTCAGGGTTAACACGGAACCTGCACAATGGCATGGTCTGTAGCTACTCTGTGGGAAAGGAGGAAACACAAGGAGGAGCAGCGTGTCTTGCACTAACAACCAGGGACACAATGGAGCAAGACCAGAGATTGTGGATGTTTGAAAGACCTTTATTGGTAGGAGTAAATACCCCAACGCGTTAAAAGGGATGATATTGTTTTAAATATCTGGATGATGTTAAAAAACTAGAACATGTGTTGATGACTATGAATAAAATTAGTAATTTGGACAAATCTTATCTTAAATCAGAATGAGAGTTTTATTGGGTGAATACTCAATAGCTATTATTTAAAACAATATCATCCCTTTTATATACCTTTTATACATATTTATTAAATAACATGGTATTATGTTTGCATACCGTTCATACAACTAGGCTGTTTGTCTGTTATTATGGTTTAATTCCTCATGTCCTGCGTTTCTCTAGTATTCATTCAGAATTTATTTATATATTTATGTGATTCCCACAGTCGTCGCATATTGTTTATGTTTTATATAATTTTACATTCCTATCTATATATACATATAATTTTACATTAACCTATACGATTGAAGATAGTTAGACAGGTTGAATCACTTTGGTATTAGTATTGATATATTTATGTTTTACAATGTGTATATGGTATTAATCTTATGGTTAATTAATCAGTTTTCTATGAGTTCATTTTAACATTTTATATGTTTATGCTTTTATACATATTTATAAATTTTAATTTAACATCATGTATTATTCCCCCTTTTTTCAAGACTTGTACCCCCTGAAGAAGGCGTCCCACGCCGAAACGCATTGGGGTATTTACTCCTACCAATAAAGGTCTTTCAAACATCCACAATCTCCGGTCTTGCTCCATTGTGTTCCTGTAGCTACTCTGTGCCAGTATCACGTACTGTCAGTGCATCTTACCACGCTGCAGTCCCGGAGAGGTGCAGACCCCATTTGGTGGTCAGCTGTAGGCCGCTGTTCTGCATTTGCAATGCACCACGGGTGCTGGTTGGATTACCCTATCCTGGCGCATGGAGCAGACGGTTTGTGCCGTGACCTGCAGTCCTTCCATACACAGCCATTGCTATGCAGCAAGCCATAGAGGTATAGCCTACTGATTAGTATGCTGACATTCTAGGCAGAGGTCATGGGTTCAATTCCTTGTTGTTCCCTCTTGTCCAAGGCAGATATTTTGCTTGCCTGTGACAGTCATATCTCTGCAGATCTGTGCTGCCAGCCCATAGTACCTTCACCACAGTTGGCAACAATCCTTATAAGGCATTACAAGACTCCTAATTAGGCACAGTACAAGGCGCGTTAGAAGGCACCTTATGAGGCACAGTACAAGGCACGTTAGAAGGCACCTTATTAGGCGCAGTACAAGGCACGTGCCTTATAACGCGCCTTATCTGACACAGCTTTAATGCTGCCCCACCCACTCCTTTATATGGGCATCTGTATCATCAATGCGGAACCTAACGCGAATGTCATTACCGCAGTTTAGTAAACATGCCCTTATATGTATAAGTGCTGCCAATTAAGTATTGTGGCATAATCTCTGATGACTTTTTTCGGAGGCAGAAATAAACAACAGGGGATTAAGTTAAATTTCTTCCTTTTAATCCCTTCTGTAAAGCTCTATTCAAAACCAGAACTTTTCTAAAATCTATGAATGTTTCTGAGTGTGAGGTCTGCCAGAATTTAAACCCACAAACCTGGGCACTGGAAGTCAGAGATTGGTGACTGGAGCCAGTGAGGTCACTTACTGACAGAGTCAAGTCTAGGGAACATGACCAGGGTACAGCAGAAGCAGAGGCCTGTTCCCCTCCCTTTCTAGAGAATCCCAGCTAGACAGACCTTGCTGGTACACTGGTTCTCGGTGGGCCTGACATACATCGCTGTCACTAGGTAGAGAGCTCTGCCACACTTCTCCTGTGCTTGACTCCTGCTCCACACCTGCTTCCTGCTCCATGCCCGTTTCCTGTTGCTTCCTGCTCCATGCCAGGTTCCTTTTCCACACCTGGTTCTCGTTCCACATCTGGTTTCTGCTCCTTGTTCAGGTCCTGCTCCATTCTGCTCTGAGATCTACCCTCTTCCCCATGCCACCGCCCAAGGTAGGGCCTAACAGCTTGTACCAGCCCATCACCTGGGGCTAAGTAATAATGGAGAACATAAGAATATAAGATATGCCATACTGGGTCAGACCAACAGTGGCCAATCTAGATCATACGTATCTAGCAGTTTCCCCAAAAGACACAGGTTCCACAATGCTTGTACTGGGTCAAACATTGATATCCTGGGTCCCTTCTTAATAATGGTTTATGGACCTTTCCTCCAGGAACTTGTCCAAACCTTTTTTAAACCCAGTTACACTAACAGCCTTTACTACATCCTCCGGCTACTGCAGAGACTTTGAAAACCATAGCAGAGGCCTTGCAAGAATGCAGAGACAGCTGCAGGCCCTTCAGCAGAGGATGGATGCACCCTAGGACTACCAAAAGGGACTGCTATAGCTAGAAATAGATCTGCACTTGTAAGTATTTATCTTCTGGAATATGCTATAAATCTTGGAAAAAAAGGAATTCTTTGTGTTAAGGCTGCTAAATCTGTGTATTTTAGAATTCAATGTTTTTGCTGAGTCAGTCAGGTCTTAGTACCACCACAGAGCTTTTCATTAAAATCAAATGAGGGTATAGCTTAGCACAGAAAGTTAAATAGAGTAAATAGTTAAATACATGTCTTGCTAGAGAGCTTTTTTATTTAAATAATATCAGAGTATAGCTTAGCATACAATGAGAATAAATAGTCTTTGAGTACAAAAAAATAAACTTGTTTCTAGTGACCTTCCAGTTAGGAGGCAAAAGATCTGTGAAGTTGTCTTAAATAGGTGTTAAAGACAAGTGAGGCCTTGCAAGAATGCAGAGACAGCTGCAGGCCCTTCAGCAGAGGATGGATGCACCCTAGCCCACTGCTCAAGAGCAAGGGTCCTGAAGGACTACCAAAAGGGACTGCTATAGATAGAAATAGATCTGCACTTGTAAGTATTTATCTTCTGGAATATGCTATAAATCTTGGAAAAAAAGGAATTCTTTGTGTTAAGGCTGCTAAATCTGTGTATTTTAGAATTCAATGTTTTTGCTGAGTCAGTCAGGTCTTAGTACCACCACAGAGCTTTTCATTAAAATCAAATGAGGGTATAGCTTAGCACAGAAAGTTAAATAGAGTAAATAGTTAAATACATGTCTTGCTAGAGAGCTTTTTTATTTAAATAATATCAGAGTATAGCTTAGTATACAATTAGAATAAATAGTCTTTGAGTACAAAGAAATATACTTGTTTCTAGTGACCTTCCAGTTAGGAGGCAAAAGATCTGTGAAGTTGTCTTAAATAGGTGTTAAAGACAAGTGATGGATCAAAGGGGCAATTTGAAAGGCCCCCTCTATCAAACTAAGGACTATGTGAATCACACAGGAAATTGGTAAGACTTTACCTTAGAAGCACAGGTCAAGACACTGTGTAGCAAGCCAGTTTTTATTAAATCTTCTTTCCCTCCCAGCCACCCCAGGGATAATCTTAGCTTTATAGGTTCTCAAACCTATTAAAGGGATGGAGGTGTCTATATTCACTTTCAGGTGCGGCTGGTTATCCTCATCAGGAATACATTAATTAAGGATCTGAGATTAATTAATCTTGAGTTGAACAAAGTCCATTAAATATATTAGGTATAGTTGTATTTGTATAAATATCCCGAGCAAACCTAAGTAAGTAAACAACTTAAATACCTAAACAAAACCTTAAAGGTAAGATGCAGACAGCAGTCCAGCAGTGAGATGGGGGCTTTCCAGTCTTTTTCAGTGAGTGTCACATGTATGATTTTCTCCCAGTTGGTGAGAGGTCTTACGTGTGCACTAGGTGCAAGGGGCTCTTTGCTCTCAGGGAATGAGTCCAATCTCTGGAGGCTAGAGTAGCAGACTTGGAGGACATAAGGAAGACAGAGAGGTATATAGACAAGACCTACAGGGACATAGTACTGAAGTCCTACCTCCAGCTGCAGCCTTCCTATTGCCATGGAGGAGAGAGGTCATGTCACAGGACAGCATCACCCTGGTGTGGCAGGAAGAAATCCTGTAGCTAGGATCTGTCCTCCAGGTGATATAAAACCCTCTCACACTGAGGAGGGTTCTCCATGTGCCCATGAGGGAAGGGTTAGGACAGCCATTAGAGTTGGTGATTCGATCATTAGGCATGTAGATACCTGGGTGACTGGTGGATGTAAGTATTGCCTGGTAACATGCCTGCTTTGTGTGATGGTAGCGGACCTCAAGCGCCACCTAGATAAGTTTTTAGATAGTGCTGGGGAGGATTCTGCTGTCTTGGTACATGTTGGTACCAATGACATAGGAAAGTGTGGTAGAGATGTTCTGAAGGCCAAATTTAGGCTTTTAGGTAGGAAGTTGAAATCCAGAACTTCCAGGGTAGCATTCTCAGAAATGCTTCCCATTCCACACGCAGGACCCAAAAGGCAGACAGAGCTCCAGAGTCTCAATGCATGGATGAGACGATGGTGCAAGGAAGAGGGTTTTGGATTTGTTAGTAACTAGGCAACATTCTGGGGAAAGGAGGGGCTTTTCAGAAGGGATGGATACCATCTTATTTGGCTGCTGACATTAACCTTTAAAAGGAGATAGAGTATATTTTTGACTCGATAATAAGGGAAAGCTGACAGTTGCCCAAGAGTGCATGGTTCGGGACGATGTATCAACAGAGAAGTTCCAATAAAGACAAAAGTAATCCAAATGCCCTTAAGTAGAGAGCAGACTGAGCTTACAGATTCCAAATTACCCCGCCTACCAATAACCAGATCAATATGAATAAAATACAACCTCTAAAAATGCTTGTATGAAAATGATAGAAGTATAAAAAAATAAGATGGGAGAGTTAGGATATATAGCACTAAGTGAGAGGTTAGATATGATTGGAAAAGGTGAAGAAAAAGAGGGAGGCCTTCATGAAATACAACAGATCACAGAGAAAGGAAGAGAGGCATCTCTATTTTGAAAATAGAAATTAGCAAAGTAGTCATGAAAGCAAAGATACAAAAAGAAGAAGAAATCACCAATATAATAAAATAGGGGGATAAGACCTTGTTCAGCTAGGTAAGTGAGAGAAGGAAGGGCAAAAGTGGTATTGTCAGATTCAAGGGTGAAGGGGAGGAATATGTAGAAGCTGATGAGGATAAAATGGAATTACTTAACAAATATTTCTGTTCTGTGTATTCACAGATGAAAGGCCAGGAGCAGGACCTCAGAAAACAACCAAAAATAGGCATAGAAGTGACGAGGATCTTGAATAATTTCAGATGACTGTTCGTGAGGAACTAGCTAAACTAAAAGTAGACAAAGCGATGGACCGGATACTCAAGAAACTGCGGGACGTTCTAGCAGCTCCACTAACTGACCTTTTTAATGCCTCTTTGGAGTCGGAAGTGGTGCCAGAGGACTGGAGAGAGGTACATGTGTTCCTTTTACACAAAAGCGTAAGTAAGGATGTGGTTGAAAACTACAGGCTTTTTAGTTTAACCTCTTTGGTAAGTAAACTATTGGAAATGCTGCTGAAAGAAAAAATAGTTGATGTTTCTGGAGTCCAATGGATTATCGAATCTGAGGCAGCATGGATTCACCAGAGGCAGGTCTTGTCAGACAAATCAGATAGATTTCTTTGACTGGGTGACCAGGGAGTTGGACCGAGGAGAGCCCTAGATGTGGTGTACTTAGATTTCAGTTAAGCTTTTGACACCGTTCCACACAGGTGACTTATAAACAAACTGAACACCCTAAGGATGGACCCTAAACTTACTGCTTGGGTTAGAAATTGATTAAGTGGGAGGCGACAATGATTACAGGTAAATGGAGCTCACTTTGAGAAGGAGGTTACCAGTGGTATGCAGCAGGGATCTGTCCTTGGTATGATTCTTTTTAAAATTTTTGTTAGTGATATTGCAGAAGGGCTGTCGGGCAACGTTTGCCTCTTTGCGGATAATACAAAAATCTGCAATAGACACCCAGGAAGGTGTAGATAACATGAGGAGGGAACTGCCTAACCTTAAAGAATGGTCTAGAATTTGGCAGCTGAGATTTAATGTTAAAAAATTCAGGGTCATGCATTTGGGCTGCAAAAATCCAAGAAAGTGGTACAGTGTAGGGGATGAAGTACTTCTGTCCATAAAAGAAGAGCGGAACCTAGGCATGATTGTGTCTGATGATCTTGAAGTAGCTAAACAGGTAGAAAAGGCAACAGTGAAAGCTAGAAGGATGTTTGGGTGCATAAGGAGAGGAATGACCAGCAGAAAAAAGGAGGTGATAGTGCCTCTGTATAAGTCTTTGGTGTGACCTCATTTTGAGTAGTGTGTGCAATTCTGGAGACCACACCTTCAAAAAGATATAAACAGGTTGGAGTCAGTGCAGAGAGTGGCTACTAAAATGGTTAATGGTCTTCATTATAAAGCATATGAGGACAGATTTAAGGATCTTAAAATATATACTTTAGAGGAAAGGCGGAATAGAGGAGTTATGATAGAGATGTTTAAATACCTCCTTGGCATAAATGCACAGGAGTAGAGCCTCTTTTGATTGAAAGCAAACTCTGCTACAAGAAAACATAGGATGAGGGTAAAAGGGGATAGACTCAGGAGTAATATGCAGAAATATTTCTTTACATATACAGTGGTAGATGCGTGGAATAGACTCCCAGTGGAGGTGGTAGAGATGAGGATATTATCTGAATTCAAAAAAGCATGGGAAAAACACAGAAGATCTCTAAAGGTAAAAAGGGGACCATTGAAGTAGTTGATATGGAATGGCAGACTAAATAGGCCATGTGGTCTTTTTCTGCCATCATGTTTTTATTTTTCTATCTCAGAGACCAGGTGGAAGGAGGACAACCAGTGGAACACTGTGATACCTGGGTACAAATCATATTGCAATGATATAGTAGATCAAATTGGTGGAGGGGTTGATTCACACAGGATTAAAGTTTTGCAGGAAAGAAAATACACTGTAGAATCTCTATGGATTGAAATTCCATGTAAGAAGGGAAAGGCAAAGTTAGTGGAGGTGTACTACCGACCATCTGGCCAAAATGAATAAATGGATGATGAAAAGCTCAAAAAAATCAGGGAAGCTAACAAAAGTTACAACACAGTAATAATAAGGTCTGCGACTAAAAAGCTGTTTGATATTTTGGTGTGCTGAAAACAAATAAAATATTGAAAAAACTCCTAGACGTCATGATTTGCCACAACATGCAAAATTGTCTTCAAATTTATCAAATTTTTTCAAATTACTATTAATTAATTCAAATTACTATTAATTAAGTCACATAAGTGCATTTAAGATATAAAATACCAAAAAAACCTTAAAGGGGTTGTCCGAGTTATGTAAAAAAAATATAGCACTGTAAATCTGATGGTCAGCAATATATACATAAGCTAAGCAAGTTTTAAGTCCGTGCTTCTAATGGTAGAAGGGGTTAATCTTTCCTGAAGAATCCAGTGGGAGAGAGACACAGGGCAGATAGCAGCAGCTCCGGTCAGTGCAGGGGGGCGTGGCCAGCACTGTGACGTCCATGTACAGACACAGAGCTGCTCTCTCCTGCATGCCACACTTGTGCACGAATCATCATCAGGTTCTTGATTCTAGGCTGTTCACACTTTTTCATCGCAATTCGTGTTAGCTCGTCATTCTTCAACCGTTATGTTATGGCTCCGCAAAAGTGTATTAATTCGCCAGACAATTTCTGTTTCATCTGTGGTGAATATACAATGTTGAAGCAACAGCAGAATATTACAGACTTTGTAAAAAAAGTATACTTTGCATACTTTGGACTAAAAATTGGAGATCAAAATAAAGTCTGGGCGCCTCATAAAGGGTGCAAATGGTGTGTTGAGGACCTTCGAAACTGGTTCAAGGGTAAGAAAAAATCTTTCCATTATGGGATTCCTATGGTATGGCGAGAGCAAAAGAACCATAGTGACGACTGTTACTTTTGTTCATGCGATGTGAAAGGGTTTAATTCCAAATGGAAGCATTCCATTTCATACGCCAATCTTCACTCGGCAATTTGTCCCATCCCCCATGGCACAGATATACCAGTACCCAAGCCCGCTGCTACCTTGGAAGAGATACCTAGCTCCGATGAAGGTGAAGTCATACCTGAACCAGATGATGAATCAAGTTCTGACTTTGAAGATGATACAAGACCAAAATTGTTTTCTCAGGAGGAAATGAATGATTTGGTAAGAGACTTGAATTTTCCCAAAGATGCCGCTGAGTTACTTGGATCAAGGCTGAAAAGCAGGAATTTATTGTTGCCAGGAGTGTCATCTTCATGGTTCAGACATCGTGAAAAGGAGTTCGTTCCTTACTTCGTCCAGGAAGACAAGTTGGTTTATTGCATCGATGTCGAAGGTCTGATGGGTCAATTTAAAATCCAATATGATTCAGAGCAATGGCGTCTTTTTACAGATTCTTCGAAAAGAAGTCTCAAAGCAGTTTTACTCCACAACGGTTTTTACGCTTCCATACTTGTAGGTCATTCCGTACACTTGAAGGAAACCTACGAGAACTTGGAATTGGTTCTTCATAAACTTAAATATGAAGACCATGGTTGGAAAGTGTGTAGGGACTTGAAGGTCTTGTGCATGCTGCTTGGGCAACAAGCTGGGTATACCAAATATCCTTGTTTTCTGTGTCTATGGGACAGTCGAGACCGAAAAATCTCTGGACCAAGAAGAGTTGGCAGCCGAGGGTGCTAACAGTCGGTGAAAAAAATGTCCTCAGAGAAACTTTGGTACCTTCCCATAAAGTTCTTCTACCACCTCTCCACATAAAATTGGGATTGATGAAGCAATTCGTAAAATCACTTCCAAGAAATGGAGAATGCTTCAAATACTTGGTCCCCAAGTTTCCAGGCCTGTCGGAGGCAAAATTGAAGGAAGGTGTGTTCATCAGACCAGAAATTAGAAGGCCTATAGTTGATCAAGAGTTTGTCAATACCATGACGGATCCTCAAAAAGAAGGGTGGATTGCATTTAAAGAAGCCGTACAGAAATTTTTAGGCAATAACAAAGATCCTCACTACAAAAAGATCAGCGGACGAATGCTGAAAGCATTTCAAGCTTTAGGTTGCCTGATGAGTTTGAAAGTGCATTTCCTCCAGTCCCACCTTGACTACTTTCCTGAAAATTTGGGAGCTGTGAGTGAGGAACAAGGTGAACGATTCCACCAAGACATTAAAGAGATGGAAAGGAGATACCAGGGGAAATGGAGCATTACAATGATAGCAGACTACTGTTGGATGCTTCAGAGAGACATTCCAGATGCTACTCACAAGTGTAAATGCACCAAGAGGAGCCTCACAAGGAAGAAGAATCTAGTTTAGTGTGTGTAGGTGAGCTCATTTCAGTTCAGAAAAGGATTTTCATGAAAATATTGTAATAAAACTTTAATTTTATAAGTCTATTTCCATTTATTTTGATGTATTGCCTTATTTAACATAGTTAACTAAATTGTCAGGAAACGTGATGTCTTATGAGGTTATAAAGTTTCTAGATGAAATAAATGACTGCTTCTTGGAGCAGCTGGTTCATGAACTGACAAGAGGGGAAACCATTTAGGATCTAGTCCAAGAGATAAGGGTGTTGGGGCCACTTGGCAATAATGATCATAGCATAATCACATTTCATTTAATAAATGGAGGAAGGATGGTAAGGAAATCCACAGTACTACCTTTTAACTTACAAAAGGGAGTCTATAATAAAATGAGAAAAATAGTTAAAGAGAAAACTAAAAGAAGCAACTACAAAGGTTATAGATTTACATCAAGCATGAGTGTTGTTTAAAAATACTATCTTGGAAACCCAGATCAGCTTTATTCCATGCTTTAAGAAAAGTGGAAAGAAGTCAAAAAAACTGCCAGCATGGTTTAAAGATGAGGTCAGAGACACTGTTGTAGCCAAAAAAAGCATCTTTCAGGAAATGGAAAAAGGAGCCAAATGACGAAAACTGGAAACATCATAAGCACTGGCAAGTTAGATGCAAGGCATTGATAAGTCAGGCAAAGAGAGAATTTGCTTCCATAGAAAGCTTGTTTTCAAAAATATATAATAAAAACGTTTTCAAGTGCATTCGTAGGAAAAAAACCTGTGAGAGTCAGTTGGACCATTAGATGATAGAAGGGTAAAAGGGGCACTAAGAGAGGACAAGGCCATAGTGGAGAGTCTGAATAAATTATTTGCTTCAGTCTTTACTAAAGAAGATGCAGGGAAGTAACCCATGACTGAAATGGTATTTAAAGGTGATGCATTGGAAGAATTGAAATAAATATCAATAAACCAGGAAGATGTATTACAACTATTTGAAAAACTAAAGAGTAGCAAAACACCTGGATTGGATGGTATAAATCTGAGGGTGTTCAAGGAACTGAAATATGAGATTGCAGACCTACTGTTAGCAATCTGTGAACTATCATTAAAATTATCTGTAATACCTGAAGACTGATGAATGGCCAATGTAATGCCAATTTTTAAAAAGGGTTCCAGGAGTGATCCGGGAAACTACAGACCAGTGAGCCTGACGTCAGTACTGGGTAAAATGATAGAAACTATTATAAAGAACAAAATTGCTGAGCATGTAGATAGTCATGTGGGTATGTTTACAAAGCAGCGGTAATGGTCTCCTTGCGATATCAGAGCCACGGTCCCATTGAATTCAATAGGGCTGCAGCTCCGATATCGCATGGAGGCCGCTACCACTACTTTGTAAACATACCCCCATGACTATCTACATGCTCAGCAATTTTGTAAACATACCCCATGTTTTTTTGTTTATTAGAATCATTCAAAATGTTATATAAGCAACCACAAAAACAGCAATTCTTCTTAAAGAAATAATCCAAGAAATATAAAAAATAAGAAATTAACTGCATAGTAGTGAAAGAAGAATATGCTAAAGTCCACATTAACGGGATTCACCATATTGATTCAAAGTAGCCCAAAAACTAACCAATAAACCCCCTTTAACATCCTCAACCCACCAACACAACAGAATCCACAAGAAATGTTTCCAAATGCAACACATCTGAAAAGATATATTTAGTGCCAGAATACAACAAAATATACTTATAAGGAAATTTTAAATAAAATGTACCACCCACTGCGAGAACCCTAGATCTCAATTGCAAGAAAGACTTCCTACGAAGTTCTGTAGCTTTAGCCACATCTGGAAAAATATTAATTTATAGTCTCTTCTATTTAATTTATTTATAGTCTCTTCCCATTCACAATACCTAATATTCCTACACTACTTATTAATACCTGCCTCAATGAAATAAACAATTGGCTAAATGAAAACAACTTATTCATTAATCACGCTAAAAAAGAAGCCCTAATAGTAACTAAAAACACAACTTTCATTCCCCCTTCACACATTACATTGCAAAATAATGATATCAAAATAAAAACTGAAATACGTTACCTAGGAGTAATACTAGACAAACACCTCAGTATGGACACACATATACGAAATATAGCAAAAAAAGTTTATTTTAAACTTAAAGTATTAAAACAACTCCGCCCCCTAATGCACCTACAGAATTTTCAACGTATAATACAAGCTATAATAACTCCCCATTTCGACTTTGCGAACTTAACCCTACTAGGCGTAACAAAGCATAATTTTAAAAAACTTCAACTAGCACAAAATGCAGCAGCCAGGACTATAATGAATGCCCCACCATTCCACCATATAACACCTATTTTAGAATATTTACACTGGCTCCCGATTCAATGCCGGATTCAGTATAAAACTCTTTTAACTACTTACAAAGTCCTAAATAACACAGCACCTCTTACTTTAAATAACCTTATCAATAAAGAACCCAATCATAATCATCAAAGACGAGACCAACTAAATAAATTAATAACACCAAAGGAATTTATAAAGGCTAAAAAATCAACAAACAAGAAAGCATTCTCTCATGCTGCCCCTATAACTTGGAACAACATTCCTTTGGAATTAAGATCCTTACCTCAAATCATGGAGTTCAGGAAAAAACTTAAAACACATTTATTCGCAACATACTACAGATCCTTGTCAAACTCACCTTTTCAACAAGAAAAAGGATAGTTTCACCAGCTGACATAACCCACCTCTGAACTGAAATAAGTGCTAAAACCCCAAACCGATGTTTTGAAAACATACATACCTTGTACATAGTTATAATCCGGTTCTTTGTACATAGTTTACAACTTGTTAATTGTAAGATTGAACTTCTTGTAGTTTCACATTGTTATATGTAAAAACAGCATTGCCTTGTTTACTGTTGTTCCATGTAAACCGCAACTGATCAATGGAAGGTGCAGTATATAAAAACTCGCTAATTAAATTAAATTAAAAATTTAATTCTATACCGCGCTATTTGATATCAGTGCGGTTTACATGTAACAGACGCGTTTATACGGGCAGAAATCTACACCGTATTTACAAATAACAGGTGAATCAACCTGGATAACCAGGGTAACTATTTACATACTTATGGTACAATATCGGTCTATGTCATCAGGGTAACTATTTACATATCTATGGTACTATATCAGTACATGTCACAGCTTAAGCAAAGCGTGTTATTGTTGTGTGAGGCGGGTTGGGGCGCATTGTTCTGGGTAGCACTTGAGGAAGAGATAGTGCTTGATAGCCTTCATAAATTGTGTTATGTCAGGGATTGCTCAGATGTCGGGTGGCAGAGCATTCCAGCACCTAGGTGCACAGAGCCTAAAAGCCCTGTTCACTGTTCCCTGGGTGCATTGTGTCACTGTTTTGGGGATTATCAGTGTGTCTATTGTTGCAGATCTTCTGGCCCTATTGGGAGGAGTAATGTGAATAAGGTCAGCGAGTGAGGAGGAGGAGAGCCCATTAATGGCCTTGAAGGTTAGCAGTAAGGTCTTGAAGGAGAGCCTGCTGCGGATGGGGAGCCAATGCAGTTGTTTCAGAATGGGTGTTACGTGGTCACGCCTGGAAGCGCCATTCAGAACTCTGGCTGTGGCATTCATGGTGAGCTGTAGCAGAGCCAGGGTGGATTGTGGGAGCACTTAGAGGATCGCGTTGGCGTAGTCGAGATGTGGGATGGTCAGTGCTTGATAGATCATTCGGAAATCATCCGGTTGTAGCAGGGGGTGTAAGTGTCTGAGAGTCCGAATCTTATGGTAGACTGCTCTTACCATGTTGCTAATGTGTGCCTTCATGTCCAGTCATTGGTCAAGAGTGACACCAAGGTATCGAATCGTGGACTTGGTTTGCAGCTCGGCTTCCTTGACTTTTAGATAGGCTGGGGGGATGAGGTTTTGGTTCCAGGGATGGTTAATGGGATGCCCTTGAAAAAGGGTATCCTTTTTTCAACATTATAACTATAAAATAGCACGTTTTTCAATCTCTTTTGGGCACATCATTAAGAGAAGACTCTAAAAACTGAGTCAATTCCATACTATCAACATTAACCAGCTTGTCCACTTCCCCAACAGGAGGCCCAAGAGAACCACTATGGGGTATGTTTACTAAACCGTCTTAATGTGCACCAGGTGACGTTATCGTGCAATAATCCCATTTTGCTACGTTAAGACCAAAACGCCCACTCCTTTTATGGCAGCCTGCACACTATCGCGGGGCGCACGTTAAGATGGTTTAGTAAATATACCCCTATGAGGGAGATAATATATAGAAGAAACCAAAGAATCATCAAACTTTGAATAAGACAATATCTCCCTCAAGTATGTCTTCAAAAGCTCCTTTGGGGAAAGGAGACGAACCACTGGAAAATTCAAAAAAATCTTATGTTCCTAGCTCTAGCTACATTTTCTAGAAAATTTATCTTAGTGTAAAGCATAAAATTATCTTTACCAAATGAATTTCCCAGAACTTGAACACTGCTCACACCATCCTCAAATCTAGATATCCTTCCCTCTAGGTCAGAGAATTGTGCACAATATTGCTGAAAAATCTTAGTAGCATCCCGGGATAAATTACAAAGCTGAGACAGAGTACCCTTAAGTATCCCCTCTATTCACTCAATAGAGTACCCTTAAGTATCCCCTCTATTCACACATCCTTCAAAGAAATGTCCATAGCCCCCAAGCTCATTGTCACCAAATCCACAGACACCACAGGCATAGAAACTGGAGCTGGAAGGCAAACATCTAAGTGCAAAGAGATTATTTGCTGGCCAACTACACTGTGGGATAGGGGAGTAGAAGTAGATGGCATTACAGCCACCACCAGGGAGACTTCTACCACACTCACTTCATTCGCCACAGCATGCTGAGGGGGAGGAGTTCACAACCCAGAACTTAGAGGCCTCTGAGGAAGAGACAGTTCCAACGGGTATAGGCAATTTAACAAAAGAAGCTGCACACACCAGATGGTAATCCATTCAGCCTTGCGCTACCTTCGCCATAGCAGGCACTTTAGATCTGCCTTTCCGCTTCCCCATCCAACCAAACACACTAAGACGGTAACAACTCTTCAGGTGTCCTCAGGCACTCTTAAGGTGCTCCCAAGGGGCATAACATGCCCCTTACATCACACCTCTTTAGACCTGCACCCACAGCCATGTTGTGTGGTACTGACCAGATTTTTATCCTTGAGTGGAAGGAGGGAGGAGCTATGACACTTCCGGTATTTGCAAATGGAATCGGGACCCCGCTCTGATGTCCCATGATGCTCTGGGCAATTGGGATGCAACAGGTGCCTTAGAAATCCTGCAACACAGTCCAGCTTTATCCTCCAGTGCAAGGAGGGAGGAGCTGTGACACTTCCAGTGTGTGCGAATGGAGTTGGGACCCTGCTCCGACATCCCACAATGCTCTGGGTAACAGAGATGCAACAGGTGCATCTGATAGTCATGGTTTAATGGAAGAAAGCAAACATGGCTTTAGCCAAGGAAGGTCTTGTCTTACTAATCTGTTATATATTTTTGAAGGTGTGAGTAAACAGGTAGATAATGGTGAGCCAGTGGACATAGTGTATCTGGATTTTCAGAAAGCCTTTGACAAGGTTCTCATGAGAGACTCTTAGTGAAATTAAAAAGTCATGGGAAAGGAGGCAGTGTACTATTGTGGATCAGAAACTGGTTAAAAGATAGAAAGCAGAGGGTAGGGCTAAATGGCCAGTTTTCCCAATGAAGAAAAGTGAATAGAGGAGTACCTCAGGGATCTGTGCTGGGTCCACTACTTTTTAACATATTTGTAAATGACCTGGAAATAGGAATAATGAGTGAGGTTATCAGATTTGCAGATGACCCAAAATTATTCAAAGTTATTAAAACCCAAGAGGATTGTGAAAAATTGCAAGAAGACCTTGATAAATTGAAAGAATGGGTATCCAAATGACAGATGAAATTTAATGTGGACAAGTGGAAAGTTATGCACCTAGGGAAGAACAACCCAAACTATGGTTAAAACAATGCAAAATTCCACATTAGGAACCACCAACCAGGAAAAAGATTTAGGCTTCATCATGGATAGCATGTCAAAACCCAGTGCAGCAGCAGCCAAGAAGGCAAATAGAATGCTAGGAATAATAAGGAAAGGAATGGAGAATAAAAAAAAGGATAATATAATGCCTTTGTATAGTTCCATGGTGAGATCGCACCTTGAATATTGTCTGCAATTCTGGTCACCGTATCTTAAAAAGGATATAACAGGTACAGAGAAGAGCCACCAAAATGGTAAAGGGGATGGAAGGATACCCCTATGAGGAGAGGCTTAAATGGTTAGGGCTCTTCAACCTGGAAGAGAGACAGCTGAGGGGAAATATGACAGAGGTCTATAAATGAATGAATGGAGTGGAACGGGTAAATGTAGATCTGTTGTTTACGCCATCAAAACATAGAAAGACTAGGGGACATGAAATAAAGCTACAGTGTAACCCATTAAAAAATAATAAGAGAAAATATTTTTTTCACTCAATGCATAATCAAACTCTGGAATTCATTACCTGTGGATGTAGTAAAATATGTTAGTGTAGCTGGGTTTAAAAAAGAGTTGGACAAGTTCCTGGTGAAAAGGTCCATTAACCATTATTAAAGACGATCTGGGAAATCCACTGCTTGCCCCAATACAGGCATTGTGGAACCTGTGTATCTTTTTGGGAATTTGCTATGTATTTGTGACCTGTATTGGCTACTGATGGAAATAGAATACTGGGCTTGATATCTTACTTTCTTATGTTCAAGGACAAAGGGCTATCCTGTTCTTGAACTGCATATGCTATTACTAGAGAAATTTGATGGCATCCAGGGAGAACTGCGGGAGATCTTCACCACATTCTGTGCCCAAGGTAGGCCCTAAAAGTGAACTGTTGTAAAACTCAACAAGGAAAGTTTTCTCCATATATGTGGATTCCCTTTGTAAAATAGAGAATGTGTGTAGCTTTTTGGCTACCTTGAAATCTCTGTGTGATATGGATCTCTATTTGTAAATAGTGGCATTCAGAAATCGCCATTTACTCATCTGTGCAATCTACACATGTAAATAACTGTATTTCCATGTGGAAAAGGCACCAAAGGATTCTAAAATAATCTCCATAATTTATTATTGTGGCTAAAAAGAAAACATAGACATATGTGATTTGTTTTATTCAGTGTAGTATTGAAAAAAATATGAAGGGAGCTTCAGGAAAAACAGCTGTATTTGTTATTCCTCTATATGAACAACTTTTTTTTTACTCTTTTTTGAGTGGTATTACAGTGGAGACCTCATTTAATTCTTCCTTAAATGGACAGAATTTATTCAAATTGCTTTTCAAACATTTGAATAAATATTCTTGAAAATGCAGTTTTAGTGGATGCACAAAAGAACAGGCATATTTTTTTCAGGGGCATTTTCTACAAATAGGTTAATTTTGTACATACCATGACAGTCATGAACCTCAAGCCAGGGTATGTGGAGAAGGATCTCAGTCTCTCAAATTTACTGCAAAATCTTGGCATAATACTTACATTGTATGAAAGAGAGCCTCCTTCTGGAGTTCGTAAGATATATATGTATGGGTGAATTATCAAGGTGTACTAGAAAATTAATTTTAATCAAACCTGTAGCACCCAATATGATGGGAAAAATTCTGTATCTTTTTGCCATGTTTTCTTAATCTCAGACCTTTTTTTTCCCTGTGCTGAGTTTGGTGAATTTTCAACATGAACCTATGTGCATACTTCTGCTTTGAATATCATCCATGCAAATTTCTATGTGCATATTTAAACACAGTCTTTTGCTTGCAGCACTTTTCTGGGGTAATTTGTGCACCTAGCTCAAATTTTTGAAGTATTGTCCAAACTTGTCCCTGGATCATATACACTCAGGTCCAGTAAAGTTATGTAAGTACGTGCACGTATCAGGTATGCTGCTTTTAATAGCCTGTATCTTTGCATACAGCAGTGCTTTAGCTGTGGAAATGTTTTTGAACATTACCTTCTGGACATCTTTGAGGAACTATTATAAATGGACCTATCAGGATATTTTATCAACTTTACCAACACGTACAACTCAGTTTTACATGCAAAAAATCCATTTGTAAAATTACCCTGGGGTTAAGCGCATATGTGTCCTGAGAAGAGGTCCTATAGGGCATATACTTTTATATGATGCATGGGTAGTCGTGTTTGGGGTGGAGTTTCAGCAAAACATGAGCAGAGTCACAAAGTATGTATCTAAAACATGCATGGTCACACGGATTGTACGTGCATAGTCACCCGGATTGTACATGCATACATTTACACCTGCTTCTGAGCTGGTGTCAATATTCACAGTTTCAGTCTAACCATGATTTTGCCAGTTGACCCCTAGTATTTTATAGAGACATATAAACATCCACATGTCTTTATAACATAGGCTAGAAATAGGTGCCTCCCTGCCCTCTAAACCTAAACAAACTGTTATAAAATTACCATATAGGGGGCAATTTTATAACACGTGAAATGGCATTTTAGAAAAGCCTTCCAAGTGCAATCTGGGAAATCCAGAGCAGAGAATTCAGAATAATGTTGGGGACGTCTATATTTCAGCCCAGTTATAGAACATAGATGTCCCTGACGTGGATGCCTGTGCTGGAGTCCATATAGATGTCCTCACTATGAAACCGTGAGGTGGGGTCGTCCATCTCAAGGAAGGTTGCATGCTGGAAGGTCCAAACACGAGGCCCCATTCCCCATCAGTGTTCATTGTTAAGTTGTAAAATAGAGGGGATATGAGTGCACCTCCTTCTCCACACCCTCCACAAGTTTGCCTGACAAAATGAGCACTTTTCAGATGCATATTCACTGGAGCAGGTATAACCTTTGATGCTCTTCTGGACATCCAGGACATGTCTGCAATTGGGCAAAGACATCCAAGTTCTTGGGAATGGCACTGCCACGCCTCCACCACACCCCTGTTCCGACTTGGATATCCTCAAGCTGGGAACATCCACAGACCTGGTTTCTAAAATGGCTCCAGGAATGTCTAGGCTTTGGATGTTTCTATGCCCATTTTCAGACATCCAAATATACGAATAGGGCTTCTAAAATAAGCCCCTAAGTGTGTATCTAGCAATGCATGCATGTAAAATGGCTCTTATAAAAATGCTACTAGGTGTAAAAGTACATATCATGGAATCCGCACACATATAACTGAAGACATGATTGCGGGAGCAGTCTGGGTGAAGCACAGATGAAATTGTGAAATGTGCGTTGTGACTATAAAATCCCTTAATTTGCACACATACTTCCATAATGTAGGCAAGGGTTTTTATACCTACTGTCGAACAGGCATAATGTCCATGCCTGGAATAAAGCTGTGATTTGTGTAGGATTTACACTAATATTTTATAAAGGCAAGTACAGTAGACACATATGTGTCTTTATAAAACAGGCTTAAAATAAGGGGGCCTGCCAATACATTTAACCAAATGTAAATCTTGATTCCATACATAGCACCATGTGGAACTACTACTCCATCACTGGATACACTCACGTGCTCCCAAAATTCCAAAGACTAATATATGTGCCACCAATAAATTTTTTGTCGGATCACTCACCTTGAAAGGGAAGTATCCCATTCTCGGAGTGAGCCCTCCATTTTAATCAATTTAAAGCATGCCACCCATGGGCTATTTAAAAAACCGACTCCACGACACAAGTCGCCGTCAGAATCCACATATAAAGTCGATAAAAGTTCAGGAAGCTTATTCTTGCTGATAAACTACTCTCCAAATCAGTCCATCTTACATACGGTAACTGACATAAGGTAGGAAAAATACTTAGCTTCCTCAACAGGATAGAAGGAAAAGATAAGTCGGCTGGAGCACAAACGCTTTCTCCGTAGCTCATCCAATCGAATGGGTACAGCTCCAACGCCGATAAGGCACTCCTTCCGAATGCCAAATATCAGGGGTCCTTGCGACACTAATAGTGTTTCAAGCCGCGTCTTCATTCAGCTCTTCATCAGGCTTATGAACCCCTCCCTACAAAGTTCCATTTAAATGCCATAATAATGTGACGTCAGAAAAAAACCAACGTGCAGATCCTTCACCAAACTTTATTGCACCGACAAACCCCACCAGTCAATCTCCACATTCATACCCCGTGGTGACATAGAGGCCAAGCGATAGATCCAGTACTGCTCCCGCAAATGAAGGCGGGCTCTTCGATCCCCACCACGACTGGGGACTGGGATCACCTCCAATACACGCCATCGCAAATCTATAAAGTAATGCCCAAACTGTTGACAATGTTGCACCCCAGGGGCCCCCTCTTGCCGCCGATTAATTCGCGAGCGATGTTCTTGCAATCGCTTCCTCACTGACCGAACTGTGCTACCCACATACAAAAGAGGGCAAGGACAGACCAGTACATAAATTACAAACTCCGTGTAGCAATCAGAAATTTGCAAAGAACGATATTGTACACCTGTATGGGGATCCTCCCAACCCTGTCCCTGCACAGTGGTGTCACAAAAGTCACACTGGCCACAAGCATAATGGCCTCGAGTGCCATCACGGTAGTCGGACCCTAACCCACTTTGGGCTGCCGTCTGCACAAGCCAATTACCCACAGTGCGGGAGCGACGATAGGCTATCAGTAAGGGCTTCCGAAAACACGGATGCAAAGAGAGTACTTCCCAATGCTTCTTCAAGATGTGAAGTATCCCTGGAGCCTTCGGCACAAAAGGGAGTACCCCAATTATTACATCCTTCCGTACACCGTACATTATTATGGCATTTAAATGGAACTTTGTAGGGAGGGGTTCATAAGCCTGATGAAGAGCTGAATGAAGACGCGGCTTGAAACACTATTAGTGTCGCAAGGACCCCTGATATTTGGCATTGGGAAGGAGTGCCTTATCGGCGTTGGAGCTGTACCCATTCGATTGGATGAGCTACGGAGAAAGCGTTTGTGCTCCAGCCGACTTATCTTTTCCTTCTATCCTGTTGAGGAAGCTAAGTATTTTTCCTACCTTATGTCAGTTACCGTATGTAAGATGGACTGATTTGGAGAGTAGTTTATCAGCAAGAATAAGCTTCCTGAACTTTTATCGACTTTATATGTGGATTCTGACGGCGACTTGTGTCGTGGAGTCGATTTTAAATAGCCCATGGGTGGCATGCTTTAAATTGATTAAAATGGAGGGCTCACTCCGAGAATGGGATACTTCCCTTTCAAGGTGAGCGATCCGACAAAAAATTTATTGGTGGCACATATATTAGTCTTTGGAATTTTGGGAGCACGTGAGTGTATCCAGTGATGGAGTAGTAGTTCCACATGGTGCTATGTATGGAATCAAGATTTACATTTGGGATTTGATGTGTTGATTCCTGGGGGTGTATACATTTGGAATACATTTAACCAAGCACCCTTTTTTTAATTACCTTCATACACTGCACAAAGCAAATCCAGAACTAAGTGAAATATTTTTTATTTATGTGGTATATTTATTATGCACTAATCCAGGGTTCTCAACCCAGTCCTCGGGACACACCTAGCTGGTCAGGTTTTCAGGATAACCACAATAAATATTCATGAGAGAGATTTGTATTCAGTGGAGGCAGTGCATGCAATCTCTCTCATGCATATTCATTGTGGTTCTCCTGAAAACCTGACCGGCTAGGTGTGTCCCGAGGACTGGGTTGAGAACCCCTGCACTAATTTATGGGACTACCCAGGGAAGAGTACATCTAGTACAACAAGAAATTGCAAAACACAAAATGCCAGTAAAATCCACACACAAACAATCAAGACCTAACAGGCTTGGCACCTAAGTTGATAGATCCCAATAGACTTCAAAAGTCCAATTGAAATATAGGTGCATGGTTACGAAAGTGCAGCTATAATGCACATTTTAGCATGTGCTCACCATAAAGACAGTCCCACGGTAACCACTGCTATGCGCTAAAAGTGGGCAGCACAGTAAAATTCTGCACTGCTTTCATGACAAGGGTGTCAGGGTAAAGTGTGGATGTGGCGGTCAGGGACAGCTAGTGTGCGGGATGTTGCCATGCATTAGTTGGCATGACTGCTGATAGCGTGGCTGCACTTAATGTTACCTCTTGAGGTGGAGTTAAGTGCAGTCATGCTATCAGCAAACTGGTAGCATGGGGGCTGTCTGACACTAGAAGGCATACGTTGTGGTGGCCATGATGGCCAAGGTGGTGCCCCCTTCCAGGGCACAGTCACCCCTAATCACAATGCCCTCCTTCCCCCCCCCCCTCCCCGCTCCAATCCTTCTTGTGGCTCAAGCATAACTCAAATAAAATTATATGTGGATATTCAGTTACAGCACTTCTAGTTTACGCCACTGAAAATTTGCATAACTTGAATTGGATTTCTTATCCTTTTAAAGTTACGCTGTCCACAGAGTGGTGAAAACTGACCTTGGTCATGCTGTACTTCTGAATTTTATGACTGCCTTGTAGCATTTAGATGTATACAATAGCATCAGTCAATCAGTATCAGATAGGAAACTGTCAATGCGTTTACAATTTTAACATGAACATTTTAATTAAAAGTTATTGATAAAGTCTCACAAAACAGCCCTCCGCCTAATACTGTGCATTCAGTGGTTCAGTTTTATACTCTTGTGTATCAGTTTGCTGAGAAAGCCACATGATTTTTGTGTGTTTGGTTTTATGTTGGGGTTTCCTGCCTGTAGCATTGTTATCAATAAGATTATCCAGTGAATTCTGTTCTTACCTCAAAGCTTAACCTTATCTTTTTACTCCACTTACAAACCTCAGGAACAACACAATACATCTGGTGTAGTCTCCTGCTCCCAGCACCTTATATCATTAACCCATATTTGCTTTCTCGGTTTGATGTTGCATACATTCAGTGTGAATCAATGTTAGCCTTTGGTTGTTATGGCTACGTTAGCAAGTTCGGTTTTCTGCGGAATGATGTCAAGGTAAATAGTACTAATAATCACTGTCAGCTCGACATCAGACATTGCAGGAGGCAGTTTTTTTTAAGCACCGGCAATAATGTTTAAATCTATACTGCATATTTAGCACCGTTTCTAAAGGTATCGGGATGGGGGTGGGGGTTACAGGGCTGCTGGGCTACCAGTTATTTTTGGTTGGGCAGGGTGGGGGGATCATGGCTGCTTATTAGCTTTCTGCTGGGGGCAGATGATCAAGGCATCAGAGAAAGCCCGTGATGCCATCAAAATATTGTCAGGGCTTATATGCAAATTAGCCACGTATTGCCCCTGTTTCTCTGGGAGAACATGCCAAACCTGCACCGACTTCTATGCGTATGTGTTTGGCTTTCTCTCCCAGTTAACGCTGCCATTTGCGCACAATTTAACACGTGGCTAATACATGGCTAATTTGCATATGACTAATTTCTGCATGTCGGCATTAAAGTCATACGCTATCGGTGCGCTGCAAATAGGCGTATAGCACACAACTTCAGCGCCAGCTTTCTGCATTGGCCTGTAATTCTCCATCTTCTCTATACTTTCTGGATATTTTAAGGTGAAAACAAGTACTCTTTTGATGCCTATTCGTGCCCGGAGCAGGTATAAACATGGATGTGCCTACAGAGGTCTCTGACATTTCTGAGATCAAACAGGGATGTGTAAGTACATTGCCCCTCCCTGGATATGCCTCTGTCACACCCCTGTGCCTACTTGGACATCCCTGCACCGGAGACATCTGCAAATGTCATTTGTGGAATGGCTAAGGAGACATGTCCATGATTTCAATGTCCACGTGCACATCTTCAGATGTCCAAATCATGACTAAACCTTTTAAAATAACCCTCTATGCCAATAGTTTTGTGGTTTAAGTTAAGAAAGATTTTTGTAGGCCCCACCATCTACAAAGCTGCATGGAGAACAGCTAAATATTGCCAGCTATCCATAGAAAGAAGCAAAATGCTTGTGTTTTGTCCTTGTGCCACGCTGGCACTACCTGGATAGTGCCACTGATAATTCACAGATAGGGCACGTATCTGAATAGTGGCAGTAACTATCCAGATAAATGCTTTTCAGTATTAAGCCAGATACATTTAAGGGTAAATATTCCAAAGCTCCATCATGATCTAGAGGTGTAAACATAAGTAGTAGTGTGGGAAAACTGGTTAAATCCACATAAGTGGATTTTTAATTGCTTGAAATACGTGTGATTTCTCATAACACATCTAGGGGTATGTTTACTAAACCGTCTTAATGTTACCGGCGTTAGTTGCAGTCTTACTGTGACGAATGCCATATAAGGTAGTGGGCGTTCCGGTCTTAAGGTAGCATTTCGGGTTATCACGCGATAAAGTCCATTATCACGCAATAGAGGGAGCCATGGCACGTTAACGCACGTTAGCCTTAATTAGGCGTGCTGACCTACAAACACTGCAAAAGACGTGTAGCACAATGGTTAATACAATTACTGATGAAACAGGGGTCATGAGTCCAATCCCCCAGTGGGCTTAATGAGTAAGGCTGTCTGAGGCACTACCCTTTACTTTAAATCAGTGCTGTCTGAGGCATTTTATTTTTTAATTTAAATTAGTGCTGCCAGCAAACACACCCTCACAGTGCCGTAACCTAAGGTGCTGCATAAGGCGCCCTATAAGGCACTCCAGAGGGCACATTATAAAGTGCACTGTCCACCAAGTCAACTTATAATGTTCCCTATAGGGCGCCTTATGAGGCACCTTAAGGTTACAGCACTGTGAGGGTGTTTTTGCCGGGAGCACTAATTTAAATTAAAAAAGGAAATGCCTCAGACAGCCCTATCAAATAACACCACTGTGGGATCAAACCCATGAGCTCTGCCTCCACAGTCAGTGAAATAACCAGTGGCCTACATCTCTATAGCTACTAACAAACCCCTGGCTAGCTACAGAAGGACTGCAGGTCACCACACAAACTGTCTGCTGTGGTTACCAGGATAGAGTTAACCCACCCATACCCATGATGCACTGCAAATGCAGATCAGCAGTCTACAGATAATCACAAGATGGGGTTTGCACCCCCACAGCACCTCGGCCTGGTAGGGGTAACTGACCATGTGTGTTACTGGCACAGAGTAGCTACAGACCGACACATTGTGGGGGTACTGTGCTCACACTGAGGGCGAGGTGGGGCGCCCAGCACCAGATCCGCAACACCTGGCTTAGCTGAGATAGGTTATGCTGCAGGTCGCCATCAGTGCCAGTGTGTGATAGGTAGTCCTTGCAGACACACCTAGGATACACCTGTGTCCATCTGTATTTTTCCAGTCACATCTAGCCCTTGTGGACTATGATGCACCCAGAATGGTGCATATCCTGTGTGGGTGCCATGGTCACATGATTTAAGTGAAGGGGTGTGTTTGGACCCAAACCGCCCTCTGGGGTTCAGGGTGGGGACAGGATCTTCCACCAACAGATCCACATTCTACATCCCTGCAATGGTGGCAATAGAGAGTACCATCATCCCCAGTCCTGCTGGGGAACAGGCACCCTACAGGGTAGTCAATGCAGATTTGTATGCATCCATAAGGCAATGGGAGACAGACAGTAGGCCTGGAAATGCTCAGCTGCCCCCCACCATTATATGACATTCTCCAACAGTGAGCCTCCAGCTGCTACAACCTGCAAGGTGTTCCAGCTATACACACACTAACTGCAGACAGTCTGCTAGCTAGTCCATAGTGCATGTTCCTAGAGGAGATGTGTGCACCCAAAACTGGGATGTGAGCACACACACCAAGCAGATAAGTCAGTGATTGGGCTCTAGAAAAGAAAACCCATAAATATCACTTGAGAGAAATACTATATAGCACTATGGGAAAACCTAGCCATGCCATAGTCACTGCTCAGTCAGGGTGAGAGTGACCTCCCAGCAGGACATGCTGTGGTCACAACATTTTGGTGGTGGTGAGAAGCGAGGAGGAATGTGACAAATTCTATCTACCCTTTTTGATGTCTAGGACATCTGCACCTTGCTCACTCACAATCTTAAATGACAGGGGTGTAAGGCAGGGGTCTCCAAATCCAGTCCTGGAGGGCCACAAACCAGTCAGGTTGTCAGGATATCTCTAATGCATATATATCTCATACATATTCATTAGGGCTATCCCAAAAACCTGCCAGAATTGCGGCCCTCCAGGACAGGGTTGGACACCCCTGGGATAGACAGACACACACTCCCACACCTATGCCAGCATTGTGCAAATATAGAGGCTTTTGGCAGCCCTGGCCACCACACCAGTCCTGGGCACAGTGCAGGCATGGCTATGGTACGCAATACTGCGGGGGTCACTCCCCGGGGTGGTAAACACTGTCAGAAACCAAAACTGAAACATACTCCACAGATATCAGAAAGGTTGCTATGATGCAGGTCTATCAGCAAATTGTGCTTAACTTAGGAATTGATATCTGCCATTAATCATAGCAACCTTTTGTTATACGTGCAACGTATTCCTAAGTTTAGGGTGGCATTGCTAAGGTATGCAAGTGCTAGTATTGGGAAATGCTGCTGCATGCAGGGCCCAACAGCCTGACTCTCCATGAGGCTTTGGATAGTGAAGCCTGTGGGTGTGGGTGTTTATGCCCCTGTTGGCCGCTGTTCTAGGGCAGAGGTTCTCAACTCCGGTCCTGGTGGGCCAAACACTGTTCAGGTTTTCATGCTGTTCCTAATGAATATGCATGAGATACATTTGCATACAATGGGGGCGGCACATACAAATGCAGCACAGGCATATTTATTAGGGACAGCATAAAACCTGAATGGTGTTTGGCCCTCCAGGACTGCAGTTGGGAAACTCTGCTCTAGGGATTGCACATGTTTATGGTGTCTGTGCTCTGTAGGGTGACATATAGGCATTTATGGCATGTTTCATTTCTCTGCAAGAAAGGTTCTGTCTTTATTACCATGGTTTACTACTGCATAAAATATGGAGACATGGTTTGTAGGGGCCACAGCTGGGACTTCAACCTATGACCTTCTGCCCCTGAACACACTGAATGTGTGTACTGCAGCACACTGTTGCCACGGAGCCAGATCATTCCCTGGGGATACCATGACTGTACGTCAGACAGATCTTGTCTGTTGCAGTGCATAGCACACGCCTAAACGGGGCTTGGCCGTGGTCTGCTGTGGGCAGCTGCCACTGCCCCCTCCACCCCAGCACCCCTCTGCCACCATGCTGACATGCCCTTATGCTGGTGGTGCTGGTGGTGCGCAGTCCCAGGCCAGCCAGTATGCCGGTAGGCAGCTGCCTATGGTGTGGGTTCTCGGGTGGGGGTGCCTCCATTGGACATGCGCCCTTCCCCCGGCACCACCTGCCAATGTTCTGTGCCCTTGGGGGTACCTGCTGAATAATATCCCCTGGGACACTGTGGGGAACACACTCGTGCCCATGTTGGACCCTCATCAGTTGCTGTCTTGCTGCTTTACATTTTCAGCATTCCTATGTGCCACCTAGGCATCTGCCTAGTCCGCAATGTGCCCCAGCGGGACCAGAGCTTGTGCCGCCTGCAGCCCTCTGTATCCCATTTCCAGCATCATTACAGTTGCCCTGTCCTACGTTTCCACTCTGCTGTGGCTGCATATTTGCACGCCATAACAAACCTGCCCAATATACAAGACAAACACCCTGATCAGCGGTATTTCAATGTGGGATCATTCACTTTGTAGGGGGACTGAGAATAGACCCTTCCAGACATGATATCTTCCTTTTATGCTTTGTCAGTAGTCTTGCTTTATGTTTCTCATTAATATCACTATTGGTCAGCTTGGTTATTGGGATTTCAAATGCGGTTCTGGTCATTTTATCTGTTTCTTTGCTTTTTTGGCTCCTGCACATGTATCACTACTATCACGTTTTTGGGTTTCTCTGTCTTTGCTGTACATTGCTGACTGAAATGGTTTCTCTGACCTGCAAATGTGCCTAACGCCAGGTTTTCATTGGCGCTAATTTTCTGAGCTTCATTTCCCTGCGTTAGTGTGCAAGGAGCCACTCCACGCCCACTCTCAGCCCATTGACCCCTTCTCTCCGCCCCTGGGGAGCCTTCCTCCGCCCTCTGGGGAGCCTTTCTCCACACTCGGCGCACCTTACTGCCGTAGCAGACATTACTGCATGATACGTGACGTTCTCACATGGTAATGTGCCATTATCGCGTGATAATGTCACATATCACGTGATAACGTCACAGCTGTGACATTAGCGCCGTTTAGTAAACATACCCCCTAGTTTAGCTACGTTAAATTGAGATATTCCCAGGGGGATGGGGACAGTGGATGTTACAAACTGCATGTATACATTTAAGTTTCAAAAATGTATATGTGCAGTATGCATGTCACTGACACACCCGCCTTTTAAGTGTATGCAGGTGTTTTAGCTGTTTAACAAACCAATCTTCAATTACGTGCTATATTGTGTTTTGAAAATTGACTGGGTCTGTGTGCAGGCTGTAAAGTATCTACATATTTTTGAAGTTAGGCACATTATGGAAAATGTATCTTTAATGTATGCAAGCCAAATCTTTCCAATCAAGGAATATGGCAGCATAGAGTGAGATGAATGAAACAAACTGCTTATAAAAAACATTTTGATCTGATACCAAAACCCATGGATAAAAATCATGACTTGGAAGCCTTGTACCCTATGGTCATCCAAAAATTAGTGTTATTTGTCATCAATTTCCATTTGACACATCACACTGAATGGATTTGAAGGCAGCATTCATAATTTTTTCCAACCTCTTTTTCTTGCAGTAAAAGGACTACCAAAGCTCCCCAGCTTCCTTGCCGATATCTGCCCAACTCCCAGATTCTTCACATCAAGTTCTATTACATTGCCTTTGAGTTTTGTATCCTACTATCAATAGCACTACTGAATGTTGCAAAGCTCTCCCCAGTCTCTTTGCCTAGAACTTGTTTCTCTCCGACATTCAACTCCCATTTCCCCCCAATAATAGCATTACTGAAGCTTTGCAGCTTCTCTATAGGTCTTGTGCCCATGGGCTTGGCTTTCTTATCAGATAACTGCATTAATGAAGTTGTCTAGGCTTTCCTTGCATCCTTTCTCAAACAATCCCTTCCAGAATTAAGGGATTTGTTGCTGAGGTCCTGATCTTTATGAGGCCTTTTCATCTTTATCTTTATCTTTATTTACATTTAATATACCGCCCTTGTCGAAACGTAAGGGCGGTTTACAATAAAATAATATAAATAAAAGCATTAAAACAGAAAGGAAATCCATTAAAATAAAGAAAAGATGGACCAAAGAGGTCACAGAACACAACAAACAAAAGACAGACCGGACAAACCATATGAGACATAAGCAGACAAAGACAAAAAGACAAGACTATTGGGAGGGAAGATCATAAGCCTGTTGAAACAGGTAGGTTTTGAGCTGATTTTTGAATTGTTGGTAAGAAGATTCCAAACGGAGAGAAGGAGGTAGAGAATTCCAGAGTGGAGGACCCAAGAAGAAGAAGGCGGCATGACGTGTCTGTTCGAGGTGAGCGCGAGAAGGGGGGGGAAGAAACAGGCGGTTGGCATGCAATGATCGAAGCTGACGGTAGGGGGTGTGAAGGGAAACCAAATTTGCTAAATACTGAGGATTAGAAGTGTGGATGGCTCTATGTAATATTATAAGGACCTTATATTTAAACCGGAAGCGGCAGCATGCACAGGATTCAGAGGATCTTTGTACTGTACATCTCTGTGGTTATATATATGTTCTTATCTCTGTTTCAAAAGTATGAATAACTCCTTATTGGACATGAAGCTACTTTATTCCTCTTGCCATGATCTTCCCATGGGGTGGTGGCATATGGTAAGCCTGCCAGGGGCATCCGTCAGCAGCCTCCATGCTAACTTTTATCATCCTATTCTTTGCAGACTCCTTCCTAACTTTCTCTGGAACTTTCCTCAGAACATTGGACCAAATGATATAGGGTGTCACTTCAGAGGTGTTCTTGGGGCATACTTTAACCTAAACATAAACCAAAGTGTTGATGCATATTCAAAACAATTAACATGATAAGCAGACTAGCTAACCATGTTAACTGCTGTGTGTGGGATATTCATAGTCCATGCATCCCTGTTCCTAGGCCTAATGCCTGCCCTACTCAAAAAGACCCCAATTCATCCTATCCTGAAAAACACAAAACTTGACCCAGCCTCCCCCAAATCATATAGGCCTATATCCAGCATCCCGTTTGTCACTAAGATAATAGGGAGGAGTAGCCTAGTGGTTGGGGCAAGGTACTTCAGGCCAGAAGGTCGGGGGTTCAAATCCCACTAGAGGACAGGAACCTTGGGCCGGAAGGACTGGGGTTTCTAGTCCCACAGATGCTCCTTGTGGTCCTGGGCAAGCCACTTAACCCTCCATAGCCCATGTTCCCTGTAAGTATTAGTGTATGTGTCTCATATCCCCATGTGTTAAATGTATCCCCCAATTGTGTTGTGACTGCTTTGATTGAAGGATAAGGCGGTATACAAAAACTGTCAAAATAAATAGAAAAAATTGCCTTCTTACAACTTCAAAATCACCTCGATGAGCATGCACCCTCAACTCTTATCAGCATGAATTTAGACCCTACCACGGAGTCTAAACACTTGTTACCTCTCTACTAAAAACACTCTCAACTTGCTTCCAAAACACCAAGAGAGTGTTTATACTAATCTTTCTGGACATTGCATCTGCCTTGACTCCCTTTCATACCATCTACTGCTTCAAAGGCTCTCTGAGATTGGACTCCAAGGCACAACACTAAGCTGGTTCTGCTCTTAACTAGATTTCAGAAAACAACAGGTAAATGTTGGTCAAACAACATCAAAGCAATTTACCCATCAAATGGGAGTATGACAAGGCTCAAGTCTTTCAGCTCTACTCTTCAATTTCTTCATTCAGCCTCTATGTCCAACATTTCATCGGTAACGAACAAAGAGAATGCCTCGCCTATTGACTGAACTTTGTCTGCCCTTGTAACGCCAGGCATCTGACGAAGCAGATTAGCTGCCGTTGTATGCAAGGCAGCATTAGGCTCGTTTACTGACCATATGCGTCCACTCTTTGCCTTGTAGACTTTACCTGATTTCTTCTGTTTATAAAATCCTGTTAATTTTTTTTCTTGCTTGGTTGTGGATCATCATCATCATCAGATGATGATGCACTGTCTTCATTCTCCGCAGTATCACCTGCCAGGTACTGTGCTTCCTGTCTCTCAATTTGATCATCATAGTCACTAGTTTGTTCAACATTGTCTGGCTCACCATCAGAGTCTTCACCTTCTATTCCTGTTTCATCTTCTGATGATTCATTTTCAAGTTCAGCTAATACTGCCTGAAGTACAGCCTGGCTTGTTAGATGATGAGGACAACTATTACTCATTTCACTCAGAATTCTTGGAACAATAAAATAACTGAAACCATAATAAATAACTGTTATTACCAATCAAATATATCTCAGAAAAAAGAAACTATGTTGGTGGCAAAGTGCCATTACTTCTATAACAGCAGTGAATAGGTCTATACGAACACATGCCTGGTATGAACTCAAACGCTGAAAAATGTCGCCTTAATTTCACATGAAGATCACAGTAGCCTACAGATGAAATAGCCTAGTAATGCCAAATTAACAATAATAACTACAACATGAACCTGAAACAGGAATTCTGACAACATTGGTTTCTCTAAGCTGTGGTCAATTTGACCCCAGGTGTGTATAATAGGTATATACACCATAAAAATGTTAACATAAAATTACTGTTCTGATTAAATGATAACACTCTACGGGAAATTCAATGGCTGTCAATATTGAGAAGCTACCGGAAGTTTTAAGTCATGGCTGAAATAAACAAGTAAGTAATTTGATATAACAAAAGGCTTGGGGTCAAAATGACCCCACATGTGTGGTGAAGGGTTAAGAGCTCTTTGTCTTATTTGTCCTGTTTCCATATTGCATATTTTTCTGCAATGCTCCACAGGCTAAACCAATTCAACATCCAAGGAAGAAACCCAGTCTCTCGCTTTCCAACTCTTTATTACAGTAAATGAAGTTGAAACACTTACTGCAATAGTTGTAAACAAGAGGTACCATAGTCCTGGTCAGACATGCAACGTTCTAAATCTGTCTGACTTATTGCTGACAGGATGGATTATGGAACTGGCTGAATGGCTGGATACAGACTGCAGTAGGATGGATTATGGAGACATTTAGAAAAAGGTGAGGATGCTGAACAATAAAAAATGAAATGAAATGTCTTGGATGAAGAAAATAAATGTGGCAAAAGGATAATGGAAATCCAAGGAAAACGAAAAAGAGAGTTGTGGAGCTTTGCTTTTTTCCCCCCAAAATGGAGATTTTGCACTGAAGGGGAGGAGTGCAGAGGAACTACCAAAGAAGCTAGAGGGGCCAAACGTGTAGCAGCCGACCTGTAATATGTTTGTAGTATGTATTTACGTGCAAGATTCTTCATCCAGGAAATATTAATCACAGTGATGTAAATGCATTTTGCTCTTGTTCCTGAAAGCATTGCAGCCATAAAAATGAGCACGTTTTTGTACCATATTCATGGTCAGGAGCAGGATTCGGCATGGACACCTCAACAACTGGGGATAGACGTGCTTGTGCCATTCTGAAATAGCACAACGATGTGCATCTCCCTTGCTCCACCTTGCTCCCATGCCTCAACCATGCCCCAGTGCTGCCTGGACGTTCTTGCTCTAGGGATGTTTAAATATCCAACTTTCTAAAATGGCTCCAGGGACATCTACATAATTTGCACATCTATGTGCCCATTTTAAGATGTCCAACTCACAAATAGAGCTTCTAAAAATACCCACCTAAGAGTCTCTCAGTGGTCCAAGGAATCTTTCTTCATTCCACAGGATCTTAAATAAAAAACACTAACAAACAGGCAACAGTGGACAATAAAAAGAGAATGACCTTTGCAGTTTTCCGGGTCATGCTGTGTCTTGGTAAGTGGAACTGATGTTTCAGCCATCGTTCTCTGGCTTTCATCAGGGTGAAGTGCTTCTGCAATGAATGTCTGTTCCTATATACAGTGGTTCTCAGATCAGATTGGTGTGTTTGAAGCAGGAAACTTGAATTTTTGGTGGGAAAAGGCAGCACATTTGAATTTGATTTTGGAGGGAAAGTTCATCGGAGAAAGCTAGCACTTTTGAAATTTGAATTGTGGCAGGAAGATTGTTGTGACACCATCAGATTTTGGAAGTTGGAAAAAATCTTTTGTCTTCAGTCCCAGACTTTGTAGCACTAAACCTTCTGTGAAAAAGGGGTTTCCATGCTTTGCTGATGTTAAGTCCTTTGTCTTCAATGAAGTTTTATGGGTGTGTTTCTATCTCTACCGCCTCTTTGATCCTCCTTGGCCACCAGCATTGTTCTTTTTCCAGGATTTTTGCGTCATTAAATTTGATTGCATGGCCAGTTTCCATCATTTGCAGGATTACAGCAGATTTCTCTGTGTTACAGAGTTTATAATATCTTTTGTGCTCTTGTAGCATTTCTTCTATGGTGTGGCAAGTTTTGCCTACATATGAATGGTTGCAGCTGCATAGAATTTCATAGACCCCAGAGGCTCGGAGTGGAGGTATGCAGTCCTTCACTTGTGTGAGTGAAGATGCCAGTTTTGTGGTGTGCTAGACTCTGTTCTGATATTATTCTTTTTAAGCAGTTTACCTATGAGGTCTGCTACTCCATGGACATAAGGGTGCACCGCAAATCTTTGTTATGTCATGGGGTTGTTATCCAGTGGTTGTTGTTGTTGGTTGCTATTCTTGTGAATTGGTCTGTCCAAAGGTTTAAGGCTTGGGAGATGGCCATTTTGTTTAGCCATTTGCTGAGAACGTGTCCTAGAGGGTGTTCTTTTCTTCCTGGAAACTGTTTGGGTCACAGACTCTTAGTGCCCTGTTTACTAGTATGCGTAAGATACTTCTCTTGTGGATGGATGGTGGTGTGAGTCTGCATATAGATAACAGTTGGTATGGGTGGGATTCCTGTATACAGTGTGGCTCAGACTTCCGACTGTCCATTTTTTTAAAATTACATCAAGAGAGGGGAGACATCCATTGATCTCGGCCTCCATAGTGAACTTTATATTGGGGTGGCTGCTACTCAAATGGTTCAGAAAGTCTTCAACAATTTCCAATCCATAGGGCTAAATGATGAATGTGTCATCTACATAGCAGACCCAGAATTTGGGTTTTGGCTTTGCATTGTCCAGTAGGGTGGATTCAAGAGACTCCATAAAAATGTTGGCTACCACTGGGGAGAAAGGGGAACCCATAGCTGTGCCTTTTCTTTGAGAATAGTAGTGTTTTTTAAACTGGAAGAAAGTTGCTGTTAGACAAAATGCTAGAAGTTCATGTGTTTCTAGCTTGCGTGAAGAGAGAGATGACATCAAAATTGACCATGATGTCTGTGTTTCTTAGAAGGTCAATTGGTTTAGTTGTGCTTTAGATGTCTAAAAACGTGTACATAGTCATCAAAATCACAGATACAACTCTGTAGCAATTCCACAAATGCCATTTTCAGAATTCTCCAGTGCATGGACATATAAGTAGGCACAGGGGTGTGATGGAGGCAAGTCCCATGAGTGGCAATGCACTTATACAACCCCATATTGCAGGCACGTCAATGTTTATACCTGCTCCAGGAACAAATAGGCATCGGGAAAGTGCTTGTTTTCACCTTTAAACATCCAGAAAGTGTAGAGAACATAGAGAATTAATTGATCAGCCTTAGATTAAAAGACCACAGTGGGATTTGAACCATGAATAATCTGCTTTTAAGACACTACTCAAACTATTATGCTATTAGATATATTGGTTCTGTAATGCTGACCTGGGGATGTCTATATAGATGTTTGATACATGTGCATTTAAATACCTAAAATATATGGAAAGGAAGTTGTAGAACTGGGGATCACAATACTCTATGAAACTTCAAGTGGGAAGACTCAGAAATAATAACAGACAATATATTTTTTAATGGAGAGGATAGTGCATGCCTAGAATGCTCTCCTGGGGGGAGTGATAGAGATAAAAAAAGCAGCTTAATTAAAAAAGGGGGGATCCCTAGTAGTAAGAGGATGGAATTGAAGTACTAGGGTTACATGCATGAAACAGCAGTCATAACCCTCTACAACTAAAACAGCTGTATAGCACTGGGGGAAGGAGGGCAACCTACACTGGTAGCAATTCCAATCCTAAAAGGCAATGGTACTACTTTAATATGCTAGGTGAGGGACAACAAGGAAGGGTGCCTGGGTGTTGGGTTTCATATGCGAATTTGTTTGCGATTCTACCCAAAGTGGACAAATTGCTGCTCAGCAGATGGGAACATACCTGTCAGAACAGGGTGGGTCACATGGGCCATGGCCTCACCGATATTTTGCCTATCAGCAGGAAGTTAAAACCCTTAACTTCCTGCGCGAGCTCTGCCACTCCACATGCATTTGGCACTGCCTTGCGGCCTTGACACCCCACCTACTCCTCACCTCGGGGAGGCCGCTGCAGGCCAGATTCACTGCTGTCCCAACCAGATTTGCATCCCTGCGCTGTCTGCCTCCGTGGAAGCAAACTGCCCACAATCAGTTGTTGCTGCCGCGGCGCCGCCTCACCTGCTCCCACTGTGGGGAGATCTCAGCAGGCAAGATCCACTGCTGCACCAATCGGATCTGAGTCCCTTCTGTTCCTACCTCTGCAGACACCCAGAAGCAATCAGTTGCCTCTGCGGGAAGAACATGGCAGGCTGCAGCAGCAGGGCAGACGTTTCCACTGCCTCCCTAGCTAGAAACCGCATCATCCCTGCTCACACTGCCTCCCTAGCTAGCACCCGCATCGTCCCTGCTCTCACTGCCTCCCTAGCTAGACCCGCATCGTCCCTGCTCTCACTGCCTCTCTAGCTAGACGCGCATCGTCCCTGCTCTCACTGCCTCTCTAGCTAGACCCGCATCGTCCCTGCTTTCACTGCCTCCCTAGCTAGACCCGCATCGTCCCTGCTTTCACTGCATCCCTAGCTAGACCCGCATCGTCCCTGCTCTCACTGCCTCCCTAGCTAGACTCGCATCGTCCCTGCTCTCACTGCCTCTCTAGCTAGACCCGCATCGTCCCTGCTTTCACTGCCTCCCTAGCTAGACCCGCATCGTCCCTGCTTTCACTGCCTCCCTAGCTAGACCCGCATCGTCCCTGCTTTCAGTGCATCCCTAGCTAGACCCGCATCGTCCCTGCTTTCACTGCCTCCCTAGCTAGACCCGCATCGTCCCTGCTTTCACTGCCTCCCTAGCTAGACCCGCATTGTCCCTGCTTTCACTGCCTCCCTAGCTAGACCCGCATCATCCCTGCTCTCACTGCCTCCCTAGCTAGACCCGCATCGTCCCTGCTCTCACTGCCTCCCTAGCTAGACCCGCATCGTCCCTGCTCTCACTGCCTCCCTAGCGAGACCCGCATCGTCCCTGCTCTCACTGCCTCCCTAGCCAGACCCGCATCGTCCCTGCTCTCACTGCCTCCCCAGCTAGACCCGCATCGTCCCTGCTCTCACTGCCTCCCTAGCTAGACCCGCATCGTCCCTGCTTTCACTGCATCCCTAGCTAGACCCGCATTGTCCATGCTCTCACTGCCTCCCTAGCTAGACCGGCATCGTCCCTGCTCTCACTGCCTCCCTAGCTAGACCCGCATCGTCCCTGCTTTCACTGCCTCCCTAGCTAGACCCGCATCGTCCCTGCTTTCACTGCCTCCCTAGCTAGACCCGCATCGTCCCTGCTTTCACTGCATCCCTAGCTAGACCCGCATCGTCCCTGCTTTCACTGCCTCCCTAGCTAGACCCGCATCATCCCTGCTTTCACTGCATCCATAGCTAGACCCGCATCTTCCCTGCTTTCACTGCCTCCCTAGCTAGACCCGCATCGTCCCTGCTCTCACTGCCTCCCTAGCTAGACCCGCATCGTCCCTGCTCTCACTGCCTCCCTAGCTAGACCCGCATCGTCCCTGCTTTCACTGCCTCCCTAGCTAGACCCGCATTGTCCCTGCTTTCACTGCATCCCTAGCTAGACCCGCATCGTCCCTGCTTTCACTGCCTCCCTAGCTAGACCCACATCGTCCCTGCTCTCATTGCATCCCTAGCTAGACCCGCATCGTCCCTGCTTTCACTGCCTCCCTAGCTAGACCCGCATCGTCCCTGCTCTCACTGCCTCCCTAGCTAGACCCGCATCGTCCCTGCTTTCACTGCCTCCCTAGCTAGACCCGCATCGTCCCTGCTTTCTCTGCCTCCCTAGCTAGACCCGCATCGTCCCTGCTTTCACTGCATCCCTAGCTAGCACTTGCATCATCCCTGCTCTCACTGCCTCCCTAGCTAGATCTGCTTCGTCCCTGCTCTCACTGCCTCCCTAGCTAGACCCGCATCGTCCCTGCTCTCACTGCCTCCCTAGCTAGACCCGCATCGTCCCTGCTCTCACTGCCTCCCTAGCTAGACCCGCATCGTCCCTGCTCTCACTGCCTCCCTAGCTAGACCCGCATCGTCCCTGCTCTCATTGCATCCCTAGCTAGACCCGCATCGTCCCTGCTCTCACTGCCTCCCTAGCTAGACCCGCATCGTCCCTGCTCTCACTGCCTCCCTAGCTAGACCCGCATCGTCCCTGCTCTCATTGCATCCCTAGCTAGACCCGCATCGTCCCTGCTCTCACTGCCTCTCTAGCTAGACCCACATCGTCCCTGCTTTCACTGCCTCCCTAGCTAGACCCGCATCGTCCCTGCTCTCACTGCCTCCCTAGCTAGACCCGCATTGTCCCTGCTCTCACTGCCTCCCTAGCTAGACCTGCATCGTCCCTGCTTTCACTGCCTCCCTAGCTAGACCCGCATCGTCCCTGCTTTCACTGCCTCCCTAGCTAGACCCGCATCGTCCCTGCTCTCACTGCCTCCCTAGCTAGACCTGCATCGTCCCTGCTTTCACTGCCTCCCTAGCTAGACCCACATCGTCCCTGCTTTCACTGCCTCCCTAGCTAGACCCGCATCGTCCCTGCTCTCACTGCCTCCCTAGCTAGACCCGCATCGTCCCTGCTTTCACTGCATCCCTAGCTAGACCCGCATCGTCCCTGCTTTCACTGCCTCCCTAGCTAGACCCACATCGTCCCTGCTCTCATTGCATCCCTAGCTAGACCCGCATCGTCCCTGCTTTCACTGCCTCCCTAGCTAGACCCGCATCGTCCCTGCTTTCACTGCCTCCCTAGCTAGACCCACATCGTCCCTGCTCTCACTGCCTCTCTAGCTAGACCCGCATCGTCCCTGCTTTCACTGCCTCCCTAGCTAGACCCGCATCATCCCTGCTCTCACTGCCTCCCTAGCTAGACCCGCATCGTCCCTGCTTTCACTGCATCCCTAGCTAGACCCTCATTGTCCCTGCTCTCATTGCATACCTAGCTAGACCCGCATCGTCCCTGCTTTCACTGCCTCCCTAGCTAGACCCACATCGTCCCTGCTCTCACTGCCTCTCTAGCTAGACCCGCATCGTCCCTGCTCTCACTGCCTCCCTAGCTAGACCCGCATTGTCCATGCTCTCACTGCATCCCTAGCTAGACCCGCATTGTCCCTGCTTTCACTGCCTCTCTAGCTAGACCCGCATCGTCCCTGCTTTCACTGCCTCCCTAGCTAGACCCGCATCGTCCCTGCTCTCACTGCCTCCCTAGCTAGACCCGCATCGTCCCTGCTTTCACTGCATCCCTAGCTAGACCCGCATTGTCCCTGCTCTCACTGCCTCCCTAGCTAGACTCGCATCGTCCCTGCTCTCACTGCCTCCCTAGCTAGACTCGCATCGTCCCTGCTCTCATTGCATCCCTAGCTAGACCCGCATCGTCCCTGCTTTCACTGCCTCCCTAGCTAGACCCGCATCGTCCCTGCTTTCACTGCATCCCTAGCTAGACCCGCATCGTCCCTGCTTTCACTGCCTCCCTAGCTAGACCCGCATCGTCCCTGCTTTCACTGCATCCATAGCTAGACCCGCATCATCCCTGCTTTCACTGCCTCCCTAGCTAGACCCGCATCGTCCCTGCTCTCACTGCCTCCCTAGCTAGACCCGCATCGTCCCTGCTCTCACTGCCTCCCTAGCTAGACCCGCATCGTCCCTGCTTTCACTGCATCCCTAGCTAGACCCGCATTGTCCATGCTCTCACTGCCTCCCTAGCTAGACCGGCATCGTCCCTGCTCTCACTGCCTCCCTAGCTAGACCCGCATCGTCCCTGCTTTCACTGCCTCCCTAGCTAGACCCGCATCGTCCCTTCTTTCACTGCCTCCCTAGCTAGACCCGCATCGTCCCTGCTTTCACTGCATCCCTAGCTAGACCCGCATCGTCCCTGCTTTCACTGCCTCCCTAGCTAGACCCGCATCGTCCCTGCTTTCACTGCATCCATAGCTAGACCCACATCGTCCCTGCTTTCACTGCCTCCCTAGCTAGACCCGCATCGTCCCTGCTCTCACTGCTTCCCTAGCTAGACCCGCATTGTCCCTGCTCTCACTGCCTCCCTAGCTAGACCCGCATCGTCCCTGCTTTCACTGCCTCCCTAGCTAGACCCGCATCGTCCCTGCTTTCACTGCATCCCTAGCTAGACCCGCATCATCCCTGCTTTCACTGCCTCCCTAGCTAGACCCACATCGTCCCTGCTCTCATTGCATCCCTAGATAGACCCGCATCGTCCCTGCTTTCACTGCCTCCCTAGCTAGACCCGCATCGTCCCTGCTTTCACTGCCTCCCTAGCTAGACCCGCATCGTCCCTGCTTTCACTGCATCCCTAGCTAGCACTCGCATCATCCCTGCTCTCACTGCCTCCCTAGCTAGACCCGCTTCGTCCCTGCTCTCACTGCCTCCCTAGCTAGACCCGCATCGTCCCTGCTCTCACTGCCTCCCTAGCTAGACCCGCATCGTCCCTGCTCTCACTGCCTCCCTAGCTAGACCCGCATCGTCCCTGCTCTCACTGCCTCCCTAGCTAGACCCGCATCGTCCCTGCTCTCATTGCATCCCTAGCTAGACCCGCATCGTCCCTGCTCTCACTGCCTCTCTAGCTAGACCCACATCGTCCCTGCTTTCACTGCCTCCCTAGCTAGACCCGCATCGTCCCTGCTCTCACTGCCTCCCTAGCTAGACCCGCATTGTCCCTGCTCTCACTGCCTCCCTAGCTAGACCCGCATCGTCCCTGCTTTCACTGCCTCCCTAGCTAGACCCGCATCGTCCCTGCTTTCACTGCCTCCCTAGCTAGACCCGCATCGTCCCTGCTCTCACTGCCTCCCTAGCTAGACCCGCATCGTCCCTGCTTTCACTGCTTCCCTAGCTAGACCCGCATCGTCCCTGCTTTCACTGCCTCCCTACCTAGACCCGCATCGTCCCTGCTCTCACTGCCTCCCTAGCTAGACCCGCATCGTCCCTGCTTTCACTGCATCCCTAGCTAGACCCGCATCGTCCCTGCTTTCACTGCCTCCCTAGCTAGACCCACATCGTCCCTGCTCTCATTGCATCCCTAGCTAGACCCGCATCGTCCCTGCTTTCACTGCCTCCCTAGCTAAACCCGCATCGTCCCTGCTTTCACTGCCTCCCTAGCTAGACCCGCATCGTCCCTGCTTTCACTGCATCCCTAGCTAGCACTCGCATCATCCCTGCTCTCACTGCCTCCCTAGCTAGACCTGCTTCGTCCCTGCTCTCACTGCCTCCCTAGCTAGACCCGCATCGTCCCTGCTCTCATTGCATCCCTAGCTAGACCCGCATCGTCCCTGCTCTCACTGCCTCTCTAGCTAGACCCGCATCGTCCCTGCTTTCACTGCCTCCCTAGCTAGACCCGCATCGTCCCTGCTCTCACTGCCTCCCTAGCTAGACCCGCATTGTCCCTGCTCTCACTGCCTCCCTAGCTAGACCCGCATCGTCCCTGCTTTCACTGCCTCCCTAGCTAGACCTGCATCGTCCCTGCTTTCACTGCCTCCCTAGCTAGACCCGCATCGTCCCTGCTCTCATTGCCTCCCTAGCTAGACCCGCATCGTCCCTGCTTTCACTGCCTCCCTAGCTAGACCCGCATCGTCCCTGCTTTCACTGCCTCCCTAGCTAGACCCGCATCGTCCCTGCTCTCACTGCCTCCCTAGCTAGACCCGCATCGTCCCTGCTTTCACTGCATCCCTAGCTAGACCCGCATCGTCCCTGCTTTCACTGCCTCCCTAGCTAGACCCGCATCGTCCCTGCTCTCATTGCATCCCTAGCTAGACCCGCATCGTCCCTGCTTTCACTGCCTCCCTAGCTAGACCCGCATCGTCCCTGCTTTCACTGCCTCCCTAGCTAGACCCGCATCGTCCCTGCTTTCACTGCATCCCTAGCTAGCACTCGCATCATCCCTGCTCTCACTGCCTCCCTAGCTAGACCCGCATCGTCCCTGCTCTCACTGCCTCCCTAGCTAGACCCGCATCGTCCCTGCTCTCACTGCCTCCCTAGCTAGACCCGCATCGTCCCTGCTCTCACTGCCTCCCTAGCTAGACCCGCATCGTCCCTGCTCTCATTGCATCCCTAGCTAGACCCGCATCGTCCCTGCTCTCACTGCCTCTCTAGCTAGACCCACATCGTCCCTGCTTTCACTGCCTCCCTAGCTAGACCCGCATCGTCCCTGCTCTCACTGCCTCCCTAGCTAGACCCGCATCGTCCCTGCTCTCACTGCCTCCCTAGCTAGACCCGCATCGTCCCTGCTTTCACTGCCTCCCTAGCTGGACCCGCATCGTCCCTGCTTTCACTGCCTCCCTAGCTAGACCCGCATCGTCCCTGCTCTCACTGCCTCCCTAGCTAGACCCGCATCGTCCCTGCTTTCACTGCCTCCCTAGCTAGACCCGCATCGTCCCTGCTTTCACTGCCTCCCTAGCTAGACCCGCATCGTCCCTGCTCTCACTGCCTCCCTAGCTAGACCCGCATCATCCCTGCTCTCACTGCCTCCCTAGCTAGACCCGCATCGTCCCTGCTTTCACTGCATCCCTAGCTAGCACTCGCATCATCCCTGCTCTCACTGCCTCCCTAGCTAGACCCACATCGTCCCTGCTCTCACTGCCTCCCTAGCTAGACCCGCATCGTCCCTGCTCTCACTGCCTCCCTAGCTAGACCCGCATCGTCCCTGCTCTCATTGCATCCCTAGCTAGACCCGCATCGTCCCTGCTCTCACTGCCTCCCTAGCTAGACCCGCATCGTCCCTGCTCTCACTGCCTCCCTAGCTAGACCCGCATCGTCCCTGCTCTCACTGCCTCCCTAGCTAGACCCGCATCGTCCCTGCTCTCACTGCCTCCTAGCTAGACCCGCATCGTCCCTGCTTTCACTGCCTCCCTAGCTAGACCCGCATCGTCCCTGCTTTCACTGCCTCCCTAGCTAGACCCGCATCGTCCCTGCTTTCACTGCATCCCTAGCTAGACCCGCATCGTCCCTGCTTTCACTGCCTCCCTAGCTAGACCCGCATCGTCCCTGCTTTCACTGCATCCATAGGTAGACCCGCATCATCCCTGCTTTCACTGCCTCCCTAGCTAGACCCGCATCGTCCCTGCTTTCACTGCCTCCCTAGCTAGACCCGCATCATCCCTGCTTTCACTGCATCCCTAGCTAGACCCGCATCGTCCCTGCTTTCACTGCCTCCCTAGCTAGACCCGCATCGTCCCTGCTCTCATTGCATCCCTAGCTAGACCCGCATCGTCCCTGCTTTCACTGCCTCCCTAGCTAGACCCGCATCGTCCCTGCTTTCACTGCCTCCCTAGCTAGACCCGCATCGTCCCTGCTCTCACTGCCTCCCTAGCTAGACCCGCTTCATCCCTGCTCTCACTGCCTCCCTAGCTAGACCCGCATCGTCCCTGCTCTCACTGCCTCCCTAGCTAGACCCGCATCGTCCCTGCTTTCACTGCCTCCCTAGCTAGACCCGCATCATCCCTGCTCTCACTGCCTCTCTAGCTAGACCCGCATCGTCCCTGCTCTCACTGCCTCCCTAGCTAGACCCGCATTGTCCCTGCTCTCACTGCCTCCCTAGCTAGACTCGCATCGTCCCTGCTCTCATTGCATCCCTAGCTAGACCCGCATCGTCCCTGCTTTCACTGCCTCCCTATCTAGACCCACATCGTCCCTGCTTTCACTGCCTCCCTAGCTAGACCCGCATCGTCCCTGCTCTCACTGCCTCCCTAGCTAGACCCGCATTGTCCCTGCTCTCACTGCCTCCCTAGCTAGACCCGCATCGTCCCTGCTTTGACTGCCTCCCTAGCTAGATCCGCATCGTCCCTGCTTTCACTGCCTCCCTAGCTAGACCCACATCGTCCCTGCTTTCACTGCCTCCCTAGCTAGACCCGCATCGTCCCTGCTTTCACTGCCTCCCTAGCTAGACCCGCATCGTCCCTGCTTTCACTGCCTCCCTAGCTAGACCCGCATCGTCCCTGCTTTCACTGCCTCCCTAGCTAGACCCACATCGTCTCTGCTTTCACTGCCTCCCTAGCTAGACTCGCATCGTCCCTGCTTTCACTGCCTCCCTAGCTAGACCCACATCGTCCCTGCTTTCACTGCATCCATAGCTAGAACCGCATCATCCCTGCTTTCACTGCCTCCCTAGCTAGACCCGCATCGTCCCTGCTCTCACTACCTCCCTAGCTAGACCCGCATCGTCCCTGCTCTCACTGCCTCCCTAGCTAGACCTGCATCGTCCCTGCTCTCACTGCCTCCCTAGCTAGACCGGCTTCGTCCCTGTTCTCACTGCCTCCCTAGCTAGACCCGCATCGTCCCTGCTTTCACTGCCTCCCTAGCTAGACCCGCATTGTCCCTGCTCTCACTGCCTCCCTAGCTAGACCCGCATCGTCCCTGCTTTCACTGCCTCCCTAGCTAGACCCGCATCGTCCCTGCTCTCACTGCCTCCCTAGCTAGACCCGCATCGTCCCAGCTTTCACTGCATCCCTAGCTAGACCCGCATCGTCCCTGCTTTCACTGCCTCCCTAGCTAGACCCGCATCGTCCCTGCTTTCACTGCCTCCCTAGCTAGACCCCCATCGTCCCTGCTTTCACTGCCTCCCTAGCTAGACCCGCATCGTCCCTGCTTTCACTGCCTCCCTAGCTAGACCCGCATCGTCCCTGCTTTCACTGCCTCCCTAGCTAGACCCACATCGTCCCTGCTTTCACTGCCTCCCTAGCTAGACTCGCATCGTCCCTGCTTTCACTGCCTGCCGAGAGGCTCGACAGAAAGTTTGTACTTCAGCCTTCAAACATAGGTAAATTGTGTTATTTTAAAATATAAAATTAAGATTCCTTTTCTCTGTTGGGATTTATATTTAATTAATGATGATACATTATTAAGTTATGAGGTATGGCTATGAATGAAGGGGTAAGATTTCTTAAATTCTGACTGTCCAGTTCTGCTCACCTGACCTTTGAAAACAATTTGTTATCCATTGGTAAAGGCTAAAGAAGTAGGCTGAAGCCTTATCACATTTTACAAATATGCCACTTCTGAACATACTCTAGGGATGGGAAAATATCTACTGTACTTGAATGTTTTTTTCCACATAGTCCTTCCAGATTATATTGTTTGTGCTGCTGAACACAATGTCCAGGCTATCTGACTTGGGCCAAATCATTAAGCTTACCAGGAAATAGTGTTATTACCAAAGAAGTGTAAATAGTTCTGGTTTACAACTGAACTGAAAGTTAAACCCTATTAAATATTCATTTTCAATCTCAGCTGTATTCAAACTAGTCTATTTTCAAACCTGCAAAGCATGTTACCATGTGCTATTAGTGAATAGCCCTCACAGCCATTAAAGGGAACTTTGGTAAATAACACATGTTAATGCACATTAATGAGCATAACCACATGCTGCAGGTTAGTAAACAGACCACTCACTTTGTCTGAAAATGGGCATATAATAATAAGTATAATTATTTGCATGCAATATGTAGATCAGTTGGAGAAACTGTTAAATCAGTTCCTAATAATTAAGAGCACAGTTGCCATAACAGTCTACTTGGATATACAGAAGTAAAGGTTAACAAAAAGTTATAATGATGTTTTTTATTTGGATTAACCTAATATATTTCAGACTGGCATTTAAAAGCTACACTTTCTTCATCACATCGAAGTAAAAGAACTTCAAGGTAGCTACCAGCAATAAGCAACTGACTGAGTTTTATCTCATAAGAGTATAGAAACTGGGCAACAACCAATAGAGAATAAGAACCAGCTACATCAGAAACAGATGCAACGTATGTTTCTCTATTTTTTATAAAGTCTGCTAGGATCCCATACAGGAAGTATTTCAGACATAATAGACAAGGTGACCTTCACAAATTTACAATGTATTTATACATTACCTGGAAATGGGAAAAACAAATGAAGTGATCAAATTTGCAGACAACACAAAATTATTCGAAGTTCTTAAACCACAAGACGATGGTAAAACATTGCAAGACGACCTTGAGAAATTGGGAAACTAGGCATTCAAATGGTAGATACAATTAAGAGGCCCTTTTAATAAAGTGTTCTATACAGTTAACGCATAGTTTGGCATATGTTAACTGCATGCTTGGGCCTGCAGTAAGTTACCAAGAGGCATGCCAATTAACACATGCTGATTTTTGCACTGTCAGTCATACATTAGGGTGTCAAATGGGTGGATTAAGGGCAGAGAATGGGTGTGGGGAACACATTGCAGATAGCATGGGAGGACATATCACACTCTAACTGTCAAGGTTGCTATTAGCAGAGGTGCATTTACCTCCATCTCAATAGATGGAGATAAGTGCATTTGTGGTTAATAGCAAGATGTCCTGGGGTACACATATGTGTGTTAATTGTTGTGAGCATGCTGGTCATGCCTCTGACAGTAACCGTGGAGGCTTTGCATTTAACCCTGGGAGTACCGATGGGGTCAAAAGTGACCCCATTGCAAGTTTCACAACGTGTATCTCGGAAACTAGTTGTTCAAGAATGCAATCTTTTTATGACTTTTCACATGTCAATATTCTCTTTATATTGCACCATGAGAGGAATAATTTTCATTCGCTAGGTGACGCTAGTGAAGAATTGCAGCACAGAGTACCAGTGGGGTCATTTTTGTGTTTTGTGTTTTTGCAGTTTTGTGAATTTTTTGATCTGACAAAGGTATTTACCATTAATTATGTATCATTTATTTTTTGTACTCTTATTTTATGAAAATTACACAATTTTTGTAATTGATATCATGTGTTCTCTCATTATTTCCAATGAAATCTAAAGGCTTTCAGCTCGTTCATCACGATTATTGTACACATATAGTAAAACTGCTTTGCGTTTTATTCAACTTTATCTTTGTTTATTTATTTTAGGTTATTGTTTATGATGTCAAAATGAAAGTATTCAGCTGCCCAAGTAAGAGAAATATTGCAACGAGATGCTGACAGTGACAGCTCTGAGTCGTCTGATGATGCAGCATATTCAGCAAACGAAGAAGCATATCAGCCAAGTTTGGGCGATAAATCTGATGATGACAGTCATGATTCAGATGACGACAGCAGTTGGTCGCCAAGTGAATGTGAGACTGATGTTGAACCGGTAACATCACCTGCAGCAAAGAGTCAAGTTACAGGTGGAGGCAAAGGTCGAGGCTGTGCTGGACGGGGAAGAAGGCAGGAGTCCTTGGTGTCAGAATCATCTGTGAGGAATCTTAGTTGTGGTCGTAGAGGAGCTAAGAGGTCATCAACTATAAGAACAAATGTTGCCATTGAAGCCTATGTATCTAAGGATGCCACATCATGGAACAGGAAACCTATAAAGCAAGCAGCTGGAAGATACGTCAGAGCTAATGTCATGCCCGTACAACAAGGTCCTACAAGGTATGCTGTACGAAATGTTGATGGCCCTCTCGCAGCATTCCACTTGTTCATGAGAAAGAACTTATTGAATGAAATCATGATGTGGACGAGCAAACAAGGAAGACACATTTATGATGACACCTGGAAAGATTTGACAGACGGATAATTTCAACATTTTCTTGGACTTCTGATCCTCTCAGGCATGTACAAGTCACAAAATGAATCCATAGTTCAGTTGTGGAACGTTGAAGATGGTCGTTCTGTTTTTGCAAAAATATGGCCTGTAACCGTTTTCAGCAAATTTCTTGTGCTCTCAGATTTGATGATGCAACCAACAGACGTGAACAACAAGGCATGGATAAGCTTGCTCCAATCAGACACATTTTTAATACTTGGGAAGCAACTCTAAGGGGGATGTTTACTAAAGTGCGGTAATCGTGATTAACGCGTGTAAAGTACGTTTAACGATCGTTAGCACGTCCGAACGCGCGTTCTGATGTGCTAACGATCGTTAAACGTACTTTACGTGCGTTAACCGCAGTTAACGATCGTAAACCTCCGTGGCGCGTTAAAACAGCGCAGAAGGTGGAGAGTGGGCGGAGAGAAGGGGTCAATGGGCGGAGAGTGGGCGGGGAGAGGCTCCCCTCATACTAACGCGCTGAATTTCTCAGCTCAATTCCAACACGAATGAAAACCTGTCGTTAAAGGCATTTAAAGGGAAGAGAAACCGAGGAAACCCACAAAACGTGAGCAGTGTGATACATGTGCACAGAACAAAATTTCACATAAAACGTTAAAAATGACCACAAGAAACATTTTAAAAAGCATAATTCAGCTGGGCAACAGTGATAGCAATGGGCAACAAGGAACAACACTCCCTGGAAAGCACCAAATAAAAAAGAAATGATGTGTGGAAGGGTCTACGCTCCGCAGACTCTTTCAAAGATCATTTCATTGTAATGGAGCTGTCCTGGGAGTGTTGTGTAATGTTGCCCAATGATATCATTGTTGCCCAGCTTGGTTATGGGTGTGTGCCCCTTTTCTGAGGTTTATGTGCACCGTTGTCTGCATACAAGGTAAATGAGGCCACAGCAAACCTGTTGCAGAGCAGGGATTCTGACTCGTCAGGCCGGTTTAACTAACTCCAGGGACTGCACTGTCTCTGTGACCACAGTGTGGTGCAACAGACACAGCCAGTGTCTGTAAGACCAAAGGGTCACAAGTTAAAATCCCAGCTGGGGCTCCTGCCAACCCAGTCCCCATAGTTTTACCCACCACTAAACAGTGATAGTAAAGACACTCCTTTATTGCAGAGAACATACGCATGGCCTATATTTTACCACACCAAACACAGACACCAGAAACAGGCACATTACCTAAAGCAGAGTCCCGCAAATGCAGTCCTGGAGGGCCCCACACCATTCTGGCCTCATGCTGCCTCTAATAAAGATGTCTGTGCTGCATAGCTATGCACCACCCCCATGGTATGCAGATGTAGCTTATGCATATTTATGAGGGACAGCATGAAAACCCGAACAGTGTTTGGAACACCAGGACTGGAGTTGGGGAACTCTGCCGTAAAGCAGCAGCCAACAGGGCCACACACCCACCCACAGGCCCCATTGGCCAATGCCTCCTGGAGAGGCAAGACATTGGGCCCTGCCTGTATCTCCCAATACTAGCAGTTGCATACCTTAGCAATGCCACCCTACACCTGGGTATATGGTACAGAGCTATCAAACGTTCCCTATGATAACTGGCAGATATCAATTCCTACGTTAAGCACATTTTGCTCATTGAGCTCCACCATAACAATCATTCTGATGTCTGCGGTGTTTGCTGCAGGTCTGGTCTCTGACAGTGTTCACCACCCTGGGGAGTGACCCCCCAACAGCCTTGTGTACCATATCCATGCCTGTACTATGCCCAGGACTGGTGTGGTGGGTATGGCTGCTGACAACCTCTATAGTAGCACAATGCTGGCATAGGTGTGTGGGTGGCTGTCTGTTTATCCAGTGTGTGGTGGCTGCAAACACCTTCCACAGCCCATACTGCCAGCAATGTTGCCAGTATTGGGCTGCCAATGTGCATAATGAGGAGCAAGGTACCATGGGTATAGGCCGGACAGGGTGGCCTGGCCAGGGTGCATCTGCACAGGGCAGTGACAGGCACATTGTAGTGCCCGGCCACCACCTACACAGACAGGGTGACCTCAGTTTATCCTGCTGAGAGATCACTCTCACCCTGACTGTGCAGTGACCACAGCATGGCTAGGCACTCCCATAGTGCTATCTAGTATTTCTCTCATGTGATAAATATGGGTTTCCTTTTGGGGCCCAGTCACTGATGTATCTGCTTGCTGTGTATGCTGACATCCCAGTTCTGGGTGCAGGCATCTCCACTGGGCACTAGCAGACTGTTTGCAGCTGGTAGGTGTTGTGATGGAGTGGCTTGCAGGGTGCAGTGGCTGATGGCTTGCACCAGGGGAATATCAGATAGTGGTGGGGTGCAGTACACCATATCCAGGCCTAATGTCTGTCTGCTATTGTGTTATGGCTGTGTACAGAGCTGCATTGACTGCCCTGTGGGGTGTCTGTTCCCCAGCAGGACTAGGGTTAATGTTCCCCTCTACTGCCACCATTGCCAGGAGGTAGACTGTGGATCTTTTGATAGGAGACCCTGTTTGCCACCCTCAGCCCTGGGGGAGGGGTGTGGTGGTGCATGGGGGCTACACCTGACTGAAACAGACAGAGATATCCAAGGTGTTCCTGCAGAAACTACCTATCTCACACAGTAACACTGCTTTGGACCTGCGCCATGGACGGTGCTGTGGACCTAGTGCTGGGCGCCTCACTGCACCCTCAGGGTGAGCACAGTACCCACACAATGTGACGGTGTGTAACTACTCTGTGCCAGTACAACACACGGTCAGTACCCCCTATCAGGCCGAGGTGCTGTGGGGGTGCACATGGTCAGTTCCCCCTACCAGGCCGAGGTGCTGTGGGGGTGCATTCCCCATGGTGTGTATCTGTGGACAGCTGATTTGCATGTGCAGTGCATCATGGGTGTGACTGGCACAATCCAACCCTGTGAAACTCCAGCACCTGCTCACAGGCTCTGATAAACCATAGGCCATCACACGTACATCTGTTAGCATAATGCATAGGTGCAAGACACCCTACAGAGTCTGTAATATAAGATGCTCACACTGGTAAAAACACACGTACCCACGCACGTAAAAACACACGTACCCACGCACGTACCCATGCACGATTGTACGCGCGCAGCTACGCACGTACCAATGCATGCAACCTCGCACGCACCAACGTACGTGGCTAGGCACACTCCGAGGGTGTTTTTCTGACACCAATACTCAACGTAACGAAAAACATGCCTCCTCTTTCCCTCTGTAATGTACAGGGTGATGCCTGGGACAGCCTTCTGCGTTAGGCACACGGGGGACTCGAACCCATGCTGCCTGTAACAGCGGTCAGTACCATAACCATTGTGCTACAGCTCTGTTTCAATGCTTTGTGTCTGTACGTCTTCTTATGTTTAACACGCAGTAACGCGCCACGGCGCCCGGTAACGCTCGTTAATTTTTTTAACGCGCGTTAGTGGTGACGATGTACCGCCCATGTCCTTATTTGGGGTTTCTGTCACTACCGCGGCTCCTAACGCAAATTGCACTAACGCAGTTTAGTAAACATACCCCTAAGTGACGCCTTTGTTCCTGGTGAAAATGGTACCGTGGATGAGCAACTGCTTACATTTCGTGGCCGTGTTCCATTCAGACAATATATTCCCAGCAAACCTGGGAAATATGGCATAAAGCTATGGATGTTGCGTGACAGTGCAATGCCATATGTTCTGCGTCTTCAAGTATATACAGGAAGGGAACTCGGACAAAACAGGGAACAGAATCAGGGTGAAAGGGTTGTCCTGCAACTCACTGAAGGATTGACGTGATCTGGCAGAAATCTTACTGTTGACAATTTCTTCTGCAGTTTATCTCTGTCACGGAAATTGCTAGAAAAACAAATGATACTTTTGGGGACAATTCGAAAGAACAGAAAAGAATTACCTCCAGAATTTGTAACAGCAAAAGGCCAAGAGGTATTCACGTCACTATTTGCCTTTCGCGATGACCCCACTCTGGTTTCCTATTGCCCGAAGAAAGGAAAAGTGGTTGTTCTTCTGAGAAGTTTGCATGATCAAGAAGTAGATAACACACGTCCAGACAAAAAACCACGCATGATCTTGGACAATAATTCTAGTAAAGGTGGAGTAGATACGGCAGATCAAATGTTGCGCACGTATACCACAAAACGAATGATAAGACTCTGGCCAGTGACAATCTTCTACAACATGTTGGACATCAGTGCTTTGAACGCCTTCATTGTTTGGATGTCACTAAATCCAGAATGGCAGTCCAAGTCAAAGCACAGATGTTGTCTATTCCTCTTGGAATTAGGAAACAGCTGCTTCAGAGTAATTGCAGTGAGACTTCTTCCAGCATTGAAGAAGCCACTGATGCTGTTTGCAATGTCGGGATCCCAAAGAAAAGGGCAGGTGTCACTGCTGTTTCAGAGAAAAAGACAAGAAAAGCAACATAGTTTGCACCTCCTGCAAGCGCAATGTTTGCAAAGAACATTCAGAAATTGTCTGTGTCTCATGCAAATGACTGTAGTATTTTACTGTGTTCATCAAGTGCATGCAAAAAACTGCTTTCATGGCAACTCTTCTTCATGAAATTTTATGATAAAGCATTAAATTTCAAAACATTTAACCTTCATATAATAAATAATTCATTTGGAATAATATTTTGTCTGTTTAGTTTAAAGTTTTTATGGTTAACAATTAAAATTAGTCGTGTGCAAAAAATCTTGGTAATTCCAGGGTTAACACACTTTAGTTTTTGTGCTAAACCTAATGCACTTTAATAAAAGTTATGCACTTAGGGAAGAACAAGTCAAACTATAACTATATGATATAAGCTTCCGCATTAGGAATCACAACCCAGGAAAAGGGATCTAGGTGTCATCATGCATAAGATGTTGAAATCCTCTGCTCAGTGTGCAGCAGCAAGCAGCCAAGAAAGCTAATAGAATGCTAGGAATTATAAGGAAAGGAATGGAGAATAAAACCAAGGATGTCATAATGCCTCTGTATTGCTCCATGGTGTGACTGCACCTTGAGTACTTTGTGCAGTTCTGGTTGCCACATCTAAAAAAGATATAGTGAGATTTGACAAGCTTTAGTGGAATTAGAAAAGATAAAGAGAAGGACTAAAAAAATAATAAAGGGAATGGAATGATACCCTATGATAAAAGCTTTTAAAGGTTAGGGCTCTTCAGCTTGGGAAAGAGACGGAGGAGGGGAGATATGATGTAGATCTATATAATAATGAGTGGAATGGAATATGTAGTTCTTTACTCCTTCAAAACATACAAAGTCTAGGGGACATGCGATGAAGCTACTAAATGGTACATTAAAGACTAATAGGAGAAAATATATTTTCATTTGATTAAGCTCTAGAATTCATTAGGATGTAGTTTTAAAATCTGTTAGTATAGCTCAATTTAAAAAACATTTGGACAGGTTTTTGAAGGAAAAATCTGTAGACTATTATTAAAGTGGTCTGGGAGTATCCACTGTGTACCCCTGGGATGAGCAGCATAGATCCTGTCTACCTTTTGGGATCTGCTAGCTACTTTTGATCTAAATTGGCCACTGTTGGAAACAGGATGCCAGGATGATGGACTTTTGGTCTGACCCAGTATAGCAAATCTTGTTCTTACAAAATAGGTTTTCCTGTAAAATATTTGTACGCTGAAATTCAGCAATAATACCTCTATGTTTCCTGGTTATGGATGCTTATCATTTAGGGAAATCAAGTGATACTGTAGCTATATCAATATAGGTGTATTTAGTTATACTGTAGATGCTCACACTTTTAATATTAGTCCCTTTATCCCCGCATAATGAACATGCAAAGAGTGCTAAACACATCCCTGGTTTTATGATTTTATTCTGAAATGCATTCACAGGTAGAATCATCATGACTCTGTCTGTTTGTGCTGCACTGAGCCAAGCTACGGGAAGATTTAGAAGGCTTTTGGAATGGAGAACTCATCAACATTTTGCAACCTTTAACTATTGCCAATAAAAGACAAAGGTATTTTTAAGAGACTTAATACTCCCAAAATACTGAGCCCGATGTTTTTAATTTTCAGACTCTAGTAAGCTTTCTTCTTGAATACCGTGTTCTCCAGAAAGATATAAGGTTGATGATGTCCATAGGAAAGTTACTAAAATGGAGCAGACTCTATACCGTAAGGTCAATGAAATGAGATTTCAGACGCCAACTATGTATTTAACAGAGGAGAGAAGCAGAAATTAGATACACAGGGAAATGAAACTCTAGAGCAGGCATGTCCAACAGGTAGATTGCGATCTACCTGTAGATCGCGGAGGGGTCAGAGCTAGATCGCCAGCCCCACTTGGCTCCATCTCTCCAGCAGCTCGCCCCGTCGCTAGGAGAGAGCTCGTGCCGGCAGGTCGTCTGCCAAGGGCTTACCGCCGCTGCTGATCCTTTGCCTGTCTTTTTTCCCTGCCTGCGGGAATCTTGCCTGTGGGTGTATTGGGGGCGCTTGTTGTTTTCATGCCAATAGTTTGTGGGTACCCCAGGGGCTGCTGCCTGTGCCCTGCAACGAGACGCCACAGGCCTGGCATCATACCTGGTCTCCTGCCTCTCAGAATCACCCATTCCTGCCCCCGCCCCAACACCCCTTAGAAGTGTGTTATATACCGAGTGATATCCATTCGCCCGGGCTTTACTTGGATACACTTACCGTATTAGTTGTGTCGTGTGCTGGTCATTGCTTTATAGTACGCTTTCATTAAACGTTTTCGGGCAGACACAACAAAGTGTCAAGAATTGGTGATTTTGATGGGCTTTTCCAATTTTGTTCTAACTTGCTTATGCCTTGCCTTCGAATTGGTTCAAACCACTGCGACTTTTGCTTGCCTCTGCCATTTTATTTTGCCTAGCCTTTGCGTTGATTCTGCACTGCAATTTTATTTTGCCTTGCCTTTGCGTTGATTCTACACTGTGTGCAGAATTTATTAAATCGCGTGTGGTGGTATTTGAACTTATTTGGCGGTATTTGATTTTATCTGGTTTGCTGGACAGGTGTTTGAGTTTTTTTGATGATTGTTTGGTGGTATTTGATTATTGGTGCCAGTATGATGAATTCTTATTTTTACTTTTAGAACTGCATGTGTGGTTTTGGCATCTCCAGTCCTTGTATGGCACATCATCCAGAGGTCTTCAGTTCCTGTTGATCTTTAATACTTTGGGACAGTGATAGTTTTGGACCAGATTCAGCCAGTGTTTATACTAACTTAGCAGATTTGGCCTTCTTACATCCAGCCACCCCAGTATAATGAAGATGAGTGTTCCAAAGAAAAGCAAAACCTACCACTTTCATGATGAATGGGAAATAGACTACTTCTTCATCATGGTGAAAGACAAGCGGTGTTGTCTAATTTGTAATGCCGCAGTATCCTTGCCCAAAAAGGGTAAAATTGGTCAACAAATTTTTACAAAAGTCATGTTATTGAAATAAAAATAGTCATTTCTTATCAATTTTTATATGCTGAACACGAATATGACAGTGAAATTGCAAAGTTGGCTCTAGTTATTTTGTAATCTACAAGAATTAATGTTTACATCACAAAATGCATGTCAATAGTAAATATAATAGGCCTTCAGTTAATACCTGTAAAAAAACAAGTCATAGACTACTTCTTAGATTTGTTTCCCCTGTCTCTTGTACAGCTGTTCGGGAGCTTCTCTGGGGAGTGTCCAGCAGTAGTCAGCCATCATTGTAGTGGACCATTTTCCCTGGTATCTTTGCTCCATCGTTGCGCTATCCTGGTGAAAACATTCACCCTGTTCATCACTAACCATACCACAGTTGTCAGGAAAGAAATTGAGATGGGAATCAAGGAAATGGATCTTTAGAGGCATATTGCAGCCAAGTTTCTGATACTGCATCAGCATGTCTTCTACTAGTTCCTTGTAGTTTTCTGCCCTAACATTCCCGAGAAAGTTTGTTGACACTAGGTGAAAAGCATTCCATGCTTGTCTCTCATCACCCTGCAGCAAGTTGTTGAACCGGTCATCTTTGAAGAGCTCTCGAATCTGAGGACCCAAAAAACTCCCTCTTTAATCTTTGCTTCGCTGAGTCGAGGGACTTTTTCATGCAGGTATCAAAAAGCTGGTGAAATGCGGTCCATGGCTTTCACAAAGTTTTTCATCAAACCTAGTTTGATGTGAAGGGGTGGTAGCAGGATTTTGTGAACTTCAACCAGAGCTGGGTGCTGGATATTCTTCTCTCCAACTGTTACATTTTGTCTGCGATTACATTCCTTCCGCAAGTAGTGCCAATCCCTTGCTCGGCTATCCCACTCACATAAGAAACACATGTATTTTATATATCCCTGCTGCAATCCCATTAAAAGGGCAACTACCTTCAAGTCACCACAGAGGTGCCAGCTGTACTTGTTATAGTTAATGGAAGTCAGTAGATACTTTAAGTTATCGTATGTCTCTTTCATGTGGACAGCATGCGCTACTGGAATAGATGGAAGACGGTTTCCATTGTTCAAAAGCACAGCCTTCAGTCTGAGTTTCGAAGAGTCTATAAATAGTCTCCAGTCTTCTGGGTCATGAGTGATTTTTAAGGCATTCATGAGGCTTTCAATATCAGAACAGAATACCAGATTTCTTTCCTTTCCGACTGCGTATAGTACACTGCTGACGTCAGATGGCTTCAGCAGCCGCCTGGCAGTAGTATTGCATTGCATCAGAAAATGATGCAATCAACTCTGGATGATGTGTGCATGCTGGTATTATGCAATGTGATGCAATATTACATCATTCAAGGCTTATTTGGGATGTTGTCGATGTTCTACTGGATAAAGTTACATGGTGAAACGTCAAAAATGAACTACATGCAATATCTTCAAAACGAGAGCCAATAAAAATTTTTTAATGTTATATTCGTGTTCAGCTCACCAAGATACTAAAGATTAAGGCCTTTTAAAGTCAATAACGATTTCAATGTTGACCAGTGTAATCTGGAACGTCATTATAAGGCTCTGTATAACAATAAGTTTGATGCTGATTTTCCACCCAAAAGTGAAATTCGTAAACTGAAGCTCAAAGAACTTAAATCAAAATTGGCTAGTCAGCAACAGTTGATGGCGAAGCAAAGGTCACATTCGGACAATGCAACCATAGCATCCTTCAAGGTCAGCAACCTGATCACAAAGAAATGCAAACCTTTCACTGAAGGGCAATTTGTAAAAGATTGTTTTCTTGAAGCAGCTGACAATCTTTTTGAAGGATTTAAAAATAAGAAAGAGATCATAGCTGCTATTCAAGGTGTACAATTGTCAAGAAATACAGTCGTGCGGCGAATAGAAAAGATGTTTGGAGACACAACTGAACAATTGTTGGAGGATGTTTCAAATTGTGTTGCTTCCTCACTCCAACTGGATGAATCTACAGACATAAGACACATAGCCCAGTTACTAGTCTTTATCCAGAAGTTTTTTGAAGACTTCAGTGTTAAAGAAGAACTACTTGGAATGATTTCTTTAAAAGGGAGAACTACCGGTCAGGAAATATTCAGTTCTTTCCATTCTTTTGTGACAAAGTGTAATCTTCCATTGCATAGACTTGTTTCCATCACTCAGGTCCGGCCCGTCCATTGAGCAAGAATGTTTTTTGCACAGGGCCCCGCGTTTCAGGGGCCCCACGCAAAGAACATTATGCTTTTTTTCAAAATTAAATAAAAAAAAAAAAAGCTGGCTGCTACCGCTGCCGCTACCGCCGCGGCAGAATGGAGTGTCCCGCTGGGCCCCCTCTGCCCGGCTGAGTCCCTCCCTCCTTCCCTCTGCGACGGCTGAGCCCCTCTGTGTTGGCTTTCAGATTCGCGAAGGGAGAGTGTCTCCCTCGCGTCTCTGTTAAGCCCACAGGGGCAGATGGAAACCGCAGGGGCTGATGGGAAATTTCCCATCTGCCCCTGCGGGCTTAGCAGAGACGCGAGGGAGACACTCTCCCTTCGCGAATCTGAAAGCCGGCACAGAGGGGCTCAGCTATCGCAGAGGGAGGGAGGGACTCAGCCGGGCAGAGGGGGCCCCGCGGGACACTCCATTCTGCCGCTGCCGCGGCGGCAGCAGCAGCGGTAGCAGCCAGCTTTTTTTTTTTTTTAAAATTTTACTTGAGCCGATGGGGGGGTTAGGACTGGTAATGGGCTATGGGGGGGCTAGGACTGGAAATGGGCTGGGGGGTTAAGACTGGAGGTGGGCTGATTGGGCTGTGGGCTGTTGGGGTGGGGTTAGGACTGGTAATGGGCTATGGGGGGCTAGGACAAGAAATGGGCTGATAGGGAGGGGTTAGGACTTGAGGTGGGTTGTTGGGGGGGTTAGGACTGGTAATGGGCTATGGGGGGCTAGGACTGGAAATGGGCTGATGGGGGGGTTAAGACTGGAGGTGGGCTGATGGGGTTAGGACTGGTAATGGGCTGTGGGCTGTTGGGGCGGTTAGGACTGGTAATGGGCTATGGGGGGCTAGGACAGGAAATGGGCTGATGGGGAGGGGTTAGGACTTGAGGTGGGTTGTTGGGGGGTTAGGACTGGTAATGGGCTATGGGGGGCTAGGACTGGAAATGGGCTGATGGGGGGGTTAAGACTGGAGGTGGGCTGATGGGGTTAGGACTGGTAATGGGCTGTGGGCTGTTGGGGCGGTTCGGACTGGTAATGGGCTATGGGGGGCTAGGACAGGAAATGGGCTGATGGGGAGGGGTTAGGACTTGAGGTGGGTTGTTGGGGGGTTAGGACTGGTAATGGGCTATGGAGGGCTAGGACTGGAAATGGGCTATGGGGGGGCTAGGACAGGAAATGGGCTGATGGGGAGGGGTTAGGACTGGTAATGGGCTGTGGGCTGTTGGGGGGGGTTAGAACTGGTAATGGGATATGGGGGGGTTAAGACTGGTAATGGTCTGTGGGCTGATGGGGCTGTCTGGTAATGGGCTATGGGGGGGTTAGGACTGATAATGGGCTATGGGGGGGCTAGGACAGGAAATGAGCTGATGGGGAGGGGTTAGGACTTGAGGTGGGCTGATGGGGTTAGGACTGGTAATGGGCTGTGGGCTGATGTGGGGGTTAGGACTGGCAATGGGCTATGGGGGCTGACTGGAAATGGGTTGATGGAGTTAGGACTGGAAGTGGGCTGATGGGGGGTTCGGACTGGTAATGGGTTATAGGGTGCTTAAACTGAAAATGCGGTGATGTGGGGTTAGGACTGGAAGTGGGTTGATGGGGGGGCTAAGACTGGTATTGGGTTGGGGGTTGCTAGGACTGGAAATGGGCTGATGGGGGGCTATGACTGGAAATGGGCTGATGGATGCTGGGTGAGGCTGGAACTAGAAGGGAGCTGATGTTGGGGGAGGATTAGAATGGGATGGGGCTGGGAGAGTAAAATGGAGAGGGGAAAAATATTTTGTGTGGGAGGGAAAAAAAATCTACAATTGGCCGGGTATTGGGAGAGTAAGTGGGGATTGAGGATGGAGGGGTAAAATTTGAGTGGATGAAATAGGAATGAGGAAAGAGTAAAAGGAGAAAGATTAGTATATTAAAGCAGATGTAGAGAGAGAATGGAAAAAAACTAGAAGAGAGAAGAAAGGACAAATGGACAGCAGACAATGGAGAGTTAGCAGAAGACACGAAGAAACCAGAAGAAAGTGGCTGGAGCAATTGCAGCTGAAAAAAAATGCACAAAAGGTAGAAAAATATCTCTTTATTTTGAATTTATTAATTGGAATATGCCAACTCTGGTAAATGTGCATCATTAACGTCTGCGCTTTGTTTAGTACAAGAGCAAATTAATGTATAGTTTTATTTCTACAGTGTTGTACATTCCAAGTTTGGCTTTTGGGATTCCCAGTTTAATTATTGTCTTTCTGTTTCTAAATTGTGATTACTTGTTTGGTGATGGTCTATGTTCTGCATGTGTAACTGAGCTGAGGTGTTCTGTTTATATAATTCCTATTTGACATTGCCACTTGTTCTCTTTCCCCAGTAGGTCATGTATTGTTATTCTCTGAAATGTATTGGTTTAATATTTGCATGTTTCCTTTTGATAGGTAGGGTATGGTGCTTTGTGAGTCCTGGTAGTGCTGTTAGGATACGGCGGGTTTGCTATGGGTTCTAAATGGGCAGTGTTTGTAGTAGTTCCTAATGTGCCTGGCGGTTGGCATTGGATTATAGTAATGTAGAAATCTTTTAGTCTTTCTTTATCCATACACTCATTAAGAGGCATGTTTACTAAAAGTTAGTATATGGTAACATTATGCAAATATTTATGCAAATGAGACCCCTTATGCAAATGAGGCCCCGCACCAAGTCTCCGCACATGGCCCCGCACCCCCCTTGGGCCGCCCATGCCATCACTACTGATGGAGCAAGAGCAATGACAGGTGAGGTTAACGGTTTCATAGCACTCTGTAGACAGCATGACAACTTCCCTGATTTCCTTTCTTACCAGTGCATCATTCACCAGCAAATTTTGGCAAGCAAGAGACTCAATACAAAGACTGTCATGGACATCACTTTCAAAATTGTAAACTCAGTTCGTGGAAGATCACTTCAAAGATGGCTTTTCAATCTTACTCGATGAAGGGGCAGAAGAAATAATTTTGCACACAAATGTAAGGTGGCTAAGTAGGCACAAATTTCTGCAAAGATTTTGTGATTTGCTGAATGAAATAAGATGTTTTTTTGAAGGAGAGGGGAGATGACCAAGCAGAGTGGGAAGATGAGGAGTGGTTATGTGATCTGGCATTTCTTGCTGACTTTACAGGCAAACTAAGTGATATGAACCTTGAACTACAAGGTAAAAACAAATGCATTGGCGAGATGATAAGTACAGTTTAATCCTACAAGAGCAAATTTGAGCTAATGATGACTGACCTTACAAACAACACTTTTGATCATTTTCCTAATAAGCAGGACCATCTGGGACAATATCCACATTTTGTTTTTCAGAACGAGAAGTATGTGACAGAAATCTGTTCTGTTATCCAGGAATTTGAAAATAGATTCTGTGACTTCCAAAAAATTGGAACAGTTGTGGAGTACTTATCATACCCATTCAAAGTAGATGTGGACATTAAAGATACTGCAGCTGCTATCAGTAAAAATTACTCATTGAATAAGCCATCTCTTGAAAATGAAATATTAACCCTTAAAAATGACATTTTTCTCAAGACCTGTGCTGAGCAAGAATCGTTTTGGAAGCTAGTACCTAGACAAATTTCCCAACTTGAGAAGATGCAGTGAAGCTATCCACTCCTATTTCGGTTCAACTTATTTGTGTGAATCTGCGTTTTCCCATCTGAAAATGGCAAAGAGTACACAACGTTCCAACATGACAGATGAACATCTCCAGGATTCCCTGAGACTGGCCCTCATGCAATATTCACTCAACTTCAAAAAGCTGGTGGATGAAATGCAGGCTCAGACGTCTCACTAATGAGCAAGAGCGAAATATTAAAGATTGTGCAAGATCAGCCTGGATCAATACTTGACCTCAATTTAACACGAATTACTCAATAAAAGTTATAGAAAGTTATTAAAACAATTAAAGAAAGTTATTACTCAATAAAACTTTAAGAAAAAATGTACTTTCCATTTCCCCTCGCAGTTCTTACTGGATCTTCATCTCTCTGTTTTGTTTTTGCTTAATTTGCTTAACAGCTGATCACATCCAAATGACAGAAGGTTCATTAAAATGGGGGGGGGGGAATCCTCCAACTTTATTGGGTTAAAATTTAATTTGAAACTAATTTGAAACTTAATTTTCATGGTGGTAGATCACCGGCACTTTTGGCTGGAAAAAGTAGATCACGACCTGTTCGAAGTTGGACATGCCTGCTCTAGAGCAAGGTATTCTGAGATTAGAAAGAGGCAGGTTAAGAATCAATGTAAGAGAGAGTGGCAGATGCATGGGGCAGCCTCCCAATACAGGTAGTGGAGGCAAACTTATCAACATTCAAGAAGCCTGGAACAACCCTGGGAAATTCTTGGTCGAGTTGAAGAGTCTATGTTACTGTAGTAACAAAGGGAAATGGACCAAATAGATGGGTCTTGCAATTCTTATCTGCTATATTCTCTCTTTTTATGAAAGACAGAAGATAAAAAATGTTTACAGTCATTGTAAGACCTTTTTTTTGGTGTATAAATTTTTATTGAAAGTCATGAACCATACGCAATACAAATATCAATACACACACATATTTAGCTACAAAAAACAGAGTATAAACACTTTCAATCAATACATTCACATAAGTACAGAATGTAACTCGTCACCCCCTAGTGGAGACAAAGGTAGAGACTTTCGCTAACGGAAATCAATTACAGATACACACTTCTTTCAACCCTAATCCCCCCCCCTCTCCCCAACACCCCCCCCCAAGCTAAAGCAGAAGAAGTAGAGAAAACACAGCCTACGCACTCAGACAATAATATCAAGACTATCAAGAAAGAGAGAGAAAAAGAGGGACACAGCGTAATGCAGCAGAAGGCAGAGTCTGGCATGTAGAGACATGCCGAAGCCAAATCGCCATCAGAATCAAAGCGGTAGCACTAGCCTCCATAGAACATGCCACTTATTCCACTTATCCCACTCATCCCGCAACTCGGCAGTCAGTTTTCCCATACGATAGAGATCTCACACTTTAATCATCCACTCCTCCATCGTAGGAACAGTTGACCTCTTCCAGAATCTGCTGGCCACAGAACGCGCCGCTAGCAGGAGACCCTGGGCCATACTAGTGTGCATTGGGGTCTTTAAGCCCTGGCAAAAGTGACCCAAAATACAATGTTCCACATTAAAAGGGAAATTAACCTCCAACGTTTGAGAAATCATTTTATACACCAGGAACCAATATTCTTGCATCTTGGGGCAATCCCACCACATATGAGAAAAAGTGCCTATCCCACCACAGGCCCTCCAGTAAAGAGGATCATCGGCTCGCCCCAAAAGAAGAGGGAGACGGGCACCACAGACATTTGTAGGACAATTCTTAATTGCGTATTAATTAAAGATAACGAAATAGAACATGTGTGTGTGCATAATGAAACACCTCAATCCAAAACTCATCAGATTGAGGCTGAATAACCTCTTCCCAGCGATCGCAAGCCTTCAATTTAGATGTCGCTGCCGCCATTTCTCCAAATAAAGAATGATATAAACGTGCTAAGAGAGCTTTATCAGTTTTTGGTAAGAAAAGAAGTCTTTCCCAAACTGCAGGAGAACGCCTAGCTGCCGCACAAATCAAAGGGGACAATAAACAGTGACGGAGTAGAAAGTATTGGAAGGCCGAAAGCGAAACCGGCAAATGCAACTCTACTGGGAATGGGATAACACCTCAGAGTCGTGAAAAAGATTTGCCACAGGTACATTGTCCAGGATTCTTTGAGCAGCCACAGGAAGGGATCTGACAAAGGGAAAAACCCCTACCGGCGCATATGGAGACCACCCAGAGGCCCGGGACGTTTTGACACAAATTTTATGCCAAGCAGTCCAAATCAGACCGAGAAAGAGGTGTGAGCGAATATCCCATAAAAGCAAATTGTCTGTAATAAAAGGGACTGCAGGAAGAGGTGTCAGATAGACTGTGTAGGCTTCCAACCCAACCCAAGCTGCTGTCCTTTTCAAGCACCAGAGTGGAATGGCTCGCAAGCAAGCACAGAAATAATAGAGTTCAAAGTTAGGGAGTCCAACCCCTCCCCGATCTTTAGGACGGATCATTGTATTCCAACTCAATCTCAATCTCCACCCCTGCCAGATGAAGTGCATAAGAAGCTTTCGCAAGTGTAAGAAAAACGAATGGGGCAAATGGATAGGAAGTTGTTGAAATAAGAAGAGGATTTTGGGAAGGAGTAACATCTTCATAGTATTCACCCTACCAAGCCAGGAGACCGATAATGCTTGCCAGGTAGCAGTCTCTTTAGACAAGGAAATCAAAAAGGGGGGCATAATTAAGTCTATAAAGCTCCTCAACTCTCTGGGAGATCTGCACTCCCAGGTATCTGAAACTCGTAACCTTCGGAAAAAGACTGTCTTGCTCCAAAGGACCTGCACCACCACGAGTCAGACAAGACAACATTACAGATTTCTGAAAATTAATCGAATATCCTGACAAATAAGAAAATTCAGTCAAAATTGCGGAAAGGACTGGAAGAGAGTCTCTTGGCTCCCGAAGGAATATTAAGGTATCATCAGCATACATGGAGACTATGTGGTATTGGTCTGCAAGTCAAATGCCAAGTTGAGACTGGAGGGACCTAAGTTAAACAGCAAGGAGTTCTAGTGCTAGAGCAAATAAAAGCGGAGACAGAGGGCAGCCCTGTCTGGTGCCACGTTCTAGGGAAAAAGATGATGAAAGGAAGCCATTTACTTGAACCACTCCCGATGACTCCCTATAAAGCGCCGAGATCCATGTCCGAAACGAAGGTCCAAAACCAAAATGGTGCAATACACTTAAAAGAAATTCCCATTCCACCTTATCAAACGCCTTCTCTGCATCTAAGGAGAGAACCGTATACTTGCCGTTGAGCTTCCTAACCCCAGCCAAGATGCTGACGAGGCGGCGGACATTGTCAGAGCCCTGACGCCCTTTAATAAACCCTGTTTGGTCCGGATGGACTAGATCTTGTACCATGGAGCTGAAACGGGAGGCTAGAATTGCAGTAAAAATTTTATAATCTACATTCAACAGAGAAATGGCCTATAACTACTGCCCTGTAAGGGATCTTTTCCCTCCTTAGGGATTACCGTGATTAAGGCTTGTCTCATCGAGTCAGGCAGACTTTGCCGTTGAAGAATGAAATTATAAACCCTAGTTAACAAGGGAGTGAGCAGATCCGAAATAGATTTCTAAAATTCCGCCAGAAGCATGTCAGGACCCGCTGCCTTGGCGGCTTTCAACCGCTTCACAGCCAATTTTACCTCTGCAATCTGAATTTCTCTATCCAGCGAGTCCCGCTGCTCCTCAGACAACTGTGGCAGATGAAGCCCTGATAAGAAATTCTGAATTGTGGAGGTGTCTGCTGCAAGATGAGTAGAGTACAAATCTTTGTAAAATCTGGCAAACCTCTGCGCAATATCCCCTGATTTAGTAAGAGGACGATGATGTTCATCAAGCACCACTGAAACTCTGCGAGCTAATGTTTGCCTCTTTAATTGCCATAAAAGTAATTTACTGGCTTTATTACCATGTTCAAAAAAATGTCACCGGGTTTTCAACATACAAGAAGAAATCTCCTCAGTTTCAATGGCAGCCAGCTTACCATGAAGAGCAGTCAGTTGACGATAGAGCGAGAGTGTGGGGTGGCGCTTATGCTGATACTCGAGATTCTCGATTTGCGACCTAAGGGCTGCCCGTACCCCCTCCCCCTGGCGTTTATAAGCTGCCGCCAAAGAGATGATCTGACCTCGCAAAACAGCCTTCCCTGCCTCCCACACTAGAGAAGGAGACATCCCTTGCTGATCATTATGAAGAAGATAATCTTTCCAGCACCCTCGTAATTGTTGTTTCTTAAGTTTTATTTCTTAATAAGTGGCGAGGGAAAGACCACGAGTGCGGAGGGACTTCTGAGTCACTAAAATCACAGACCAAAGAAAGCGTAAAATGATCAGAAGGATCCGAAGTGCCAATCAACGCCTCACTGACTTGCGGAGATAAGTGTTTAGAAATTAACCACAGATCAATACGCGAATACGTACCATGAACGGAGGAGAAAAAAGTATAATCCCGTTCTCGAGGATGTCGCAAATGCCACACATCCTCCAATGTGAAGGTAGAAATTAAAGAAGCTAAGTTTTGTGACAAGTGCTTCAACGATGAGAGCCCAGAGGATCTATCTAGATTCGAGATGACACAGTTAAAATCTCCTCCCATAATTATATCACCCAGCTCCAGAGAAGCCAGAGTATCTGCCAAACTTGATAGAGATTGAGCAATGTCCACGGGTGGAATGTACACCTTAACCAAAGAGACCTGATCTCCATTCAGAATACCTGTCAATACTAAAAAGCGACCTGCAGGATCCTGAATTTGCGTTTTCAGCTGGAAGGAACACTTCTGTGCAAACATTATGGCGACTCCCCTTTTGTGAGTAGAAAAGCCTGAAGCGTAAACAACTGGAAAGCTACGGGAAAGTAAACAAGAATGAGCACCTGGAGCCAAATATGATTCTTGTAAAAAGACAACATCCGCCCATTCTCTACGCAGGAGGTCCATAACTTTCTGCCATTTAATGGGATGATGTAGACCCCGAACATTCCAAGAAAGTAGTTTAACCAGTTTAATCCCAGAGATTAGCGTGATACTGATCTCCTACCCTAGGAAGAGAAAGGAGACTCCTCCAAAAATAATAAGCTCTAGTGAGAGCACAAACGAAGAACCTAACCAGTGGCCAAATACTCTCGTTAGCTCGCCAAACCTCTCCCTCCATCCCCTGCTGCAGTGACCCCGCTACAATTCTGATAAACTGAGAAAATTTAATCATACCTACAAACTCTTCTCTAGTATCATGCTGCAAGCTCTCGTCCCTTCGTTCTCCCTCTTTTCCCTTCCCCCCACCCTTCCAAACCCCATCCCCCAACCCCCCTCTCCCCCCCAAATCTTATCCATACAAGAACAACCAAAACTACCAGCGATCTAAAGATAAGAAACATCTTTCCCTCTACAGAAAACTCTGAATGAGGATGGGGTATCTTCCCACTACTGAGGGGACACTAAGTACTTAGGTAAGCAAACTATCACTCCCAAGCCAACATTCTCTCGAATGGAAGTAGAGAGAAAAGGAAATATAACATCAAGGTCTCCTAACTGGAATTCCCCCCATATATTATCCATAAGAACAAAGAATGCATAACATACTTAAAGAATACACCCGCCCATTGGGCTAGCCTCTACCGGCAGTAATCCTACAGGTTGAAAGTCCAAACGTCCAGATAGAGAAATTTCAACATAGCCAAGACTCAAATCTGAGAGTGAGAAGAAACAATCAGGATAACTGCTACCAACACCATAGAAAATATCAAGTGTCTCTTAAGGTTGAGCAGCAGTGTCCATCCCTTGGGTCCCCGAACTGTCCTGATCAGCTTCTGAAGAGCAGCGGGATTTTCCGGCACTTAGGCATAGAGACTTCCCAGTCCCCTTTCGATGGGCTGCGGGCAGGAGGTCTCTCTCCAAATTGAAGTGTATCAAGAAAATGTAAGCAGTCAGAGAGGTCGGAAATACGGTGTTTAACTCCGTTCCACTCAAAATTCAGGGAGAAAGGGAAACCCCATCGATATTGTATGGACTTTTTATGAAGCGCCTGAGTAAGAGGGCGGAAGCTCTTCCTGCGCTCCAAGGTGCGCTGGGCAATGTCTTGAAAGATCTGACGCTCATGTCCTTTATATTGAAAAGAGCGTTGGCCCTGCACACTGCGTAGTAGAGCCACCTTATCTTCAAAAAAGGAAAAGCAGGCAATGATAGGCCTCGGACGAGCATTGGAATCACTTCTTTGGCCCAAACTGCAGTGCGCTCTCTCCAGTTTGACCGGTTGATCAGAAGTGGCAACACAGAATGCAAATATTTCCTGTACTAGCGCTGTCGTATTTTCCTTATTGCCAGAACTCTCTGGAACCCCTAGAAGGTGGATGTTGTTTCTCCTCTGCCTGTTCTCTAGGTCTTCCTGACGCTCCACCACCTCCCTAGTAACTTGATCCATCTTCCTCAATTTTGTTTGGAAAGCTATTGAGGAATCCATCTGTTCCCCCAACAGGAGTTCCGTATGAGACACCCGATCGTCCAGCGCCTTAATGTCAGAGCGCATCCCAGCAATAACTTTGGTAAAGTCAGTAAGAAAGAGTTTCAATTCCTGTAGGATTTCAGCCAATTCTTGCTTTGTAGCCAAAAAGGAGACTACTGTTTCATCCAGCACCTTGGAGGCAGGAAGTCTCTCACCCTCCGGCATAATCTTGGTAGAGTCCTCAGAAGATCTGGAAAATTTAGATAATGCTGAGGCATAGTTCTTGGCTTTAGCCATAGTGAGAAGCTAACCAGAACTAAAAACTGCAGATTAAATCAAAAGGACTAGCAATCTACTGAGTGACCACATGAGGGAGCTCCCAATCAGAGCAGGATAGCTATCACGTAAAAAAAAAAGGCACACTGCTGCAATCCTGACTTGTCAATCAAAACTTGGCGGCCATCTTGAAATGATCCATGTGTTCCAACTCTGCATTCCAGGCATCACCGGCCATTTTGAGAGCTCATGCTTGCGGTTCAGCGGGCAGCATAACACAGGCAGCGATCTCAGCACCAGCACAAAGATGCGTTCCAGCAATCTTCCTTCCGGGTTCTTCCCGCCCAAGGCACTACACATGCCTGCGTTTCATCATGCGTTCCCGGGGAGTCTTACAATAATGGAGACCCAGGATACTCACTCAAAGCGCTTTGGGGGGACCAGACAGTCACCACCACCCTCTGCAGCACCGTGAACATGAAGCCTTAGCAAGTAAGTGCCCAATCGTCCTCACACATCAGGGGGAGCCATGGGGCAGACACAGAAGACATTAGCGAAGCACCGTAGCACTTGCTCAGCTGCTGCAGCAGTAGACAGAACGGAAGGCATCACCAGAAACCCCATCAAAAAGCATCGGGGAGGTGAGCGCTCAGAGCAGGAGAGTGGTACCAGCGGGCGTGATACAGTCAGTAGGCAGCCACTCCAGAAGCTCTCCACATCGCGTCCCATCCGCCATTGCCGGATCGAGCCCAGACTCGCAGGCAGTCTTCAGAGGGGGATTCCTCAAACTAAGTGTCCCCGATTAGGGCACAAATGTCATCAGTGATATCGGGCAGCAAGCGGCTCAGTTAGGAGACATAAAAAATCTGAAACGGACCCCGATAAAGTACCTAAAGCATTCACATCAGGGAATGTGGCTACGGAACTTCAAGAATGTGTGGCCATTGCTGTCCCCCATTGCGCCCCCCATAGTAAGACCTTTAAAAATTTAAGTATGAATGCATAAAAAACAAGGATGAATTTGGCACACTTCAAATTTATTATAAAACTGTCCTTTAGTGTAATGTCTGGAGAGACCATCAGGTATAAGTAAAGGGGCTAGTCTTAGAGGTCTGTAGTACATACTGACTAAGATATGCTAACATGTCTTTCTTTTTGGCAAGGGATCTTGTTTACTGTGCTAGTAAAGATTTTTTATTTTAGAACAGATGTATTACTCAATTAAGCTGAAACTCTTGAAAACACTACCAGGAGAAATAACATTTAGCTCCTTGAAGAGTCTTCCTCCCTTAGCTAATACCAGACTGCCAATAACTTCAAAGAGGTACCTCCAGTATGTATTAAAATTCCTGAAAAGGTCACCCCTATCAGCAAAATCTTTTTATTTGCCAGAAGCAAGATAAGTAGAAAATTCTAAGGGAGAGGACAGAGAAGAACATCTGGACCTCTCCCAGTTCTTGAAATCATGGAGGAAGGTTTATGGGACTAGGGTGTCCTGACCATTATGCTTTTGAATGGGATAAGAAAGCAATTTTCAGATTGCTTTTTCAAAACAGAGACTCTCTGTTTCTAAGTCTTAAAATATGCAGTTTTCTAGATATTTGCAGGGTGACAATCTCAGTACAAAAAGATTTCAGCTTTGTGTTTTATTTCCTTGTGTGCTCAATGCTTTGTTAAATTTCCCTGCATATGCATGGGATTATGTCACAATCAGGGTATTTAAAGAGGATTTCAGAATAAAGCAAAAAAAAAAAAAAGAACTATTTGAAACTAAGATGATTATGCAGGGCTTAGTATAGACATAAGAACATAAGATATGCCATACTGGGTCAGACCAAGGTCCATCAAGCCCAGCATCCTGTTTCCAACAGTGGCCAATCTAGGTCATAAGTACCTAACAGTTTCCCTAAAAGACACAGGTTCCACAATGCTTGTATTGGGTCAAGCATTGCTATCCTGGGTCCCTTTTAATAATGGTTTATGGATCTTTCCTCCAGGAACTTGTCCAAACCTTTTTTAAACCCAGCTACACTAACAGCTTTTACTACATCCTCCGGTAACAAATTCCAGAGTTTGATTACACATTGAGTGAAAAAATATTTTCTTTTATTAGTCTTAAATAGGTTACCCTGTAACTTCATTGCATGTCCCCTAGTCTTTCTATATTCTGATGATGTAAACAATTGATCTACGTTTACCCCTTCCACTCCATTCATTAATTTATAGACCTCTATCATTTCTCCCCTCAGCTATCTCTTTTCCAAGTTGAACAGCCCTAACCTTTTTAGCCTCTCTTCATAGGAGTATCCTTTACCATTTTGGTGACTCTTCTCTGTACCTTTTCTAATAACGCTATATCCTTTATAAGATACGGTGACCAGAATTTCACACAATATTCAAGGTGCGGTCACATCATGGAACGATACAGAGGCATTATAATATCTTTTGTTTTATTTGCATTCCTTTCCTTATGATACCTAGCATTCTATTTGCTCTCTTGGCCGCCACTGCACACTGGGCGCATGTTATCCACGATGACGCCTAAATCCTTTTCCTGGGTGGTGGTTCCTAATATGGAACCTTGCATCATGTAACCATAGTTTGGGTTGTTGTTTCCTAGGTGCATAACTTTGCACTTGTTCACATTAAATTTCATCTGCCATTTGGATGCCCAGTCTTCCAATTTATCAAGATCCTCTTGCAATTTTCCACAATCCTCTTGGGTTTTAACAACTTTAAATAGTTTTGTGTCATCTGCAAATGTGATAACCTCACTCGTTATTCCCTTTTCCAGGTCATTTATGAATATGTCAAAAAGCAGCGGACCCAGCACAGATCCCTGGAGCACTCCGCTATGCACCTTTCTCCATTGAGAAAATTGGCCATTTAGCCCTACCCTCTGCTTTCTATCTTTTAACCAGTTCCTGATCCACAATAGTACACTGCCTCCTATCCCATACTTTTTAGTTTTGCTAAAAGTCTCTGATGAGGAAACTTGTCAAAGGCTTTCTGAAAATTCAGATACACTATATTAACCAACTCACCTTTGTCTACCTGTTTAGTTACACCTTCATAAAAACATAACAGATTAGTAAGACAAAATCTTCCTTGTCTAAAGCCATGTTGACTGTCTCCCATTAAGTTATGACTATGGAAGGACAGACTAGATAGACCATGTGGTCTTTTTCCTGTCGTCATTTTTCTTTGTTTCTATAAGGGGACTGTTATAGTTGTTGATATGGAAGGACAGACTAGAAAGACCATGTGGTCTTTTTCTGTCATCATTTTTCTATGTTTCTATGATGGTTTCTACCATTTTTCCCGGTACTGATGTCGGTCTGTAGTTTCCTGGATCACCCCTGGAACCCTTTTTAAAAATTGGTGTTACATTGGCCATCCTCCAGTCTTCAGGTATTACAGAAGATTTTATTGATAGTTCAGAGATTACTAATAGCAGGTCTGCAATCTCATATTTCAGTTTTTTAAACACCCTTGGATATATACCATCAGGTCCAGGTGATTTGCTCCTCTTAAGTTTATCAAATAGTTTTAATACATCTTCCCGGTGTATCAATATTTCTTTCAATTCTTCTGCAGTATCACCTTTAAATACCACTTCAAACTGGGGCTATTTAATACAGCTGATGGTACTGTTAAGGTAGTCTAAAAGAAAACCATGGAAAAGTAGCATGGAACTGGCTACATTTGGGTTATGTCAGGTACTTATGACCTGGATTGGCCACTATTGGAAACAGAACACTGGGCTTGATGGACGTTTGGCATTTCTTATGTTACGTAATTTAATCTACAACTTTCTGGCATATGCAGACTACCTAAGCGTAAGTGACACCATGCTATTTAAAGGTCCACTAAAAAAGAATAGGGGTTATAAAATAATTTAGTACTTTGAGGATAAATAATATGTCCACAATATACCCCCCCCCCCAATAATCCCTCAATACAACTATGTACTAATTTACAATCCACCAAAAAGCTATTCTTAGATAAAGCTACTTAAAAAGAGGAGGAAAAGAGAGGCTGGTTTATACCATTATTATTTTACTAGTGAATTGATCCCAGTATTTAAATTCTACAATCATTGTTCACCTCTCAAAAACCTCCTACCCATCAAAAGCAATTCATAAACTTTTTATAGGCAATAATGAAAAAACTAAATTATTGTACAGTTCCCATTATGTCAGGCCTTGACAAATTTTGTGCTGATTTAGGAGCCAGACCGAGATCTTAGGAGCCAGCATTCGTGACCTCCTCGTGTACCCCCTCCCCGATTCTCTCACGTTGGTCTCATGTTATCAAGTCTCTTGAGACCAGTGCCAGAGTTCCTACACTGTATCATCTTTAGATAACAACAGCTATAGCTTCAGACAGCAAGTGTCTGTGTGGGTGTGTGGTGTAACAGTGGAATGTCAGTCTCTCTGTGGGATATGGTGATGGGTGCCTTTATGTGGGTGGTTTGCAGGGCTGTGTTGCATGTGTGTGTGAGTTTCTGCATCTGCGGTGCAGAGCAAGGTTCCTGTGTGTGTGCGTGTGTATGTAGTGTGGAGCTGGGGTAGGAAGGAGGACAAACCTCAAAAAAGTAAAATACAAAACTCATCAATGAATAAAAAATAAATAATAAACATCAAATTTAAAACATTATAACATCAAAAGATCAAACCATAAATGAATGAATAAATAATATGATAAAAACTAAACATACAAAGTGTATACAAACACCGATATGTAAATTATTATTATAAAATAAAAGTAAAAATAGTAATAGTAATAATAAATATAGCACTAATATAGTAAAGAACATTCAATAAAACAACTATCAATAAACAATCAATCAATAAGTAATATGTAGAAACATACATAATGGAATAAAACTCATACTTAAAACTTGTAAGAAAACAAAAAAAGGGGGATTAGGAGGATACATTATGAATCAAAATAATAAATAATAGAAAAGTTGAGAAGTGATAAAAAGTAAAAACATGTGGATACCAATACCTTCAGACCAACCTTTCATATAAATAAGGACATTGACCTCTGGAATAAAATAGATAAGTATAAAAATTAATGTGTATAACTGTACTATCTGAACAAAAAAGGTAAAAACAACCACAGGACTAACTCTAAAAAGTAAAAACCTATATTAGATAAAGGAGGAGCTCAAATGTTTGTCCCCCCATATGTTATCCCCCAGAAGAAGGCCGCTGGCCGAAACGCGTAGGGGTCATCTATTAAAGGGGTTTTTAACCTGAATCACTGCCAGTCTTCGTAGCTGTTCCCTTGTAACCGGGTAAGGCGGACGACGCCTCTCGCCCCTCCCCAAGCCCCACCCCCACTTTCCTTCCCCCAAGAGAGCAATTCAAAACAAACACATGACAACAAGTTGGGACTTAAACTGGTCGCAGCTTTAATAACCTTTTAAACACACATAATCCAACATCAACATATTTTTAACCCCCCCCCCCCCCCAAGCAGAGCGAGCTCTCACCCGCCGTGTTAGTAGCAAGGTGACGCCGCATCCGCTTCCCCCGGGCACAGGCCCGACATTTTCCACTCCCTCCCTCTTCCGGCTTCGCCATGCTATTAGCAAAAGCCTGAGGGATTAACCGGGTCGGGGGTACCCCACCCCCGCCCTCATGCTTGCCACCGGCTCCGGACCCCGGAAACCTCCGGGATCCCGCCAAAGCCCCCCTCCAGCTGCAACAACCCAAACACCCCCCCCAAAGCCTCCCCCAGCCTGGGTGGGCGGGCGGGACAACAGGAGCCTCCAGCCTGGACCCAGCAACTGCCGATGCAGAGCTGGGTCCCCGCGTCACTTACTCCTCCCCCCCCCCCCAGCGGCCGCGGCCCAGCCGCCCATTGGCTCCCGGGCATTTAAAACGCCACGGGGAGCCAATGAGGCGCCCGGCCGCGCGGGCAGTAACAGCCGCGCGCCGCCGCAACCGAGAGGGGGCGGGGCGAACGGCCCGCCACCCCCCCGGTTAGTAGCGGCCACGCGGACGGGACCCGCGGCCTTGCTGTTCCTGTGGCTTTTACAGATATTTTTGGTGATATTTTCTGTTTCGAGTGTGGAGCTGGGGTACATGTCTCTCCTACGGAGGTGGGGTGTCTGTGCATGTGAATGTGTGTGTGTATGTGTGTTCTTGGGGGAGGGGAATACACCTTTAGGTAAATAGACATTGTGCCCTTTGTCCCCATGCATTCATCCCTTTAACCTTTTTCCGTTCCCCCTCCAGACTCTCTCCACTTCACCTCCCCCTACACCCCTATTACTCCCACCCCCAGTGTCTGGGATTCACTCTCCCCCTCTAGCCTTCTTCTTTTTTTTTTTTTTAGTTTCTCGCCCTTTAAGATTTTAGTTCGCTTCTCTCCCCCTCCCCCCTCTTTATTTATTTATTTAATTTTTTTTTTGTTTCTGGCACTTTAAAATGTAAATATTTAAACTCACCTCTTGTCTAACTTTCTTTTTTCTTGTTTATTGCAGGCCCTGACTGAATCAGATCCCTCAAGCAGCCTGCTTCCCCTCTCTTCTGCCCACAGAGATCCAATCGCCCACATGCAGCCAATATGCAAGCTGTCTGCCTGCAGGGATCCCATCTCCTGCGGACAGACTGCTTACATCTGAGCTGCGATCATGGCTATCCCCTTCTCTTCTGCCTATGAAAGATTGGATCCTCATAGGCAGCCAGTGCCAATCCCTGCTGCGATCGCAGCACTTCTGCCCATAAGGGATGGAATCCCTATGGGCAGCCAGGGCCAATTCCCTTCGGCGGCCCTTCTGCCCCTGGGGGATGGGAGGCCCACGAGCAGCCAATGCTGGTACCACCGCACTTCTGATCATGGAGGATGGGATCTCTGCAGGTAGCCAGGGCCAATTCTCACCACACTTCTGCCTGCCAGGGTCAGTCATGCTACAGGTATTCCAAGCCCCAGACGTCAGGTCCAAGTTTTTTTAGTTGCCATGGAGACCTGGAGCCTGGGGTTTGTTGAGCCCTGCATTATGTGATATGTATATTGTCTATATTATTTAAACACAGATTTCAAAGCTAGTTTTTGATGTATTGTGTTAGTAAAAAGATGTCACCTTTAACTTATTTGTTCAAACTTGTCTCTCCTTTTGGCTATGGCAAATCACCAAAACGCTAAATATGAACTCTGCTTTAACACAGCAATGAGCTGTACTATGAAAAAAAATCACAAGTAGGAATTTGCAATTCTAAAACCAAGCAGGTGTTCTCCAAGGCCAACAGGATACAAACCTTCACAGATGGGGGACGTCATCTGACAAAGCCCATGCAGAGAAGACTTCTCTAGCTTACTTTTTGACAGACCTTTGAAAAGCTCTCCTGTGCATCTTCCCACCTGCTGCTGTCACACAGGGCCCTCTTCTGTCTATACTTAATTTACATAAGCATATAAATTAATTGGAAAGAAAGTGAGTATATGAGGACTTGTATCATGCTATCCTTGGAGAACACCTGCTACAGATATGTAACTTGGTTTTCTTCAAGGATAAATAGGAGTGGAGGAGTGGCCTAGTGGTTGGGGTAAGGTACTTCAGGCCAGCAGGTCAGGGGTTCAAATCCCACTAGAGGACAGCAACCTTGGGCCAGAAGGACTGGGGTTTCTAGTCCCACAGGTGCTCCATGTGGCCTTGGGCAAGCCACTTAACCCTCCATAGCCCATGTTCCCTGTAAAATAGTTATCTCCAAGTTATAATTCCCTGTTCAATGTAATTTCAGTTTGTTCACTGTAAACCACCTTGATATCATGAAAGGTGGTGTATAAGAAATGTAAAATAAATAACATAGGATAGCAAGTCCTCATAGATGGGACTCCCTTGTTACAGGCTACCTCACATGGAAAAAAGGAGAAAATTGAAACAAGAATAGTGTTGCAATAGGCATCAATAAGAATTTTTTTAAAGGTTTCCATTTTGTTTTAGAGGCAGCTTAGAACAAAAGCATAAATGGGCTCAGGGGAATAGAGATGGATTTTGAAGGATTGACTGACCAAATGTACTGTTGCATGATCACCTTAGGAGTCTCCTTTCAAACACTAGTGAGATGTGAATGTATGAGCTGATGTCCATGCTGTAACCCTGTATCTCTCTGCCATTTATTTATTTATGCAAGGACCTAGCTAAAAAGAGGGTCCAGCGCTTGTAGCTATTTAAAACTGACTGATAAAGACTTATACCCTCTCAGAGATTTCTGCCTTTAAGGATACAAATGCTGGCATGGATTCTTGTTGCCAGCTTTGGGAATTGCAGATCTCACCATACAGACTGCAAACAGCAAACCACAAAGTGGATTACGATGAGCAAACTTTTAAAACTACCAGAAAGTATTGGGCTAGCTTTTTAGTCAGCAACAAGGGTTGTTTCTTGTATCAGACTGCAGCCCACTGTGATTGGTTGAAAAATCCTGATGTTTTTTGAATTGAGGAGTCAGTTGCTTGCTAACTGGCCTTGGTCTAGGTAGCAGTGAAGAACTGTTCCTGCTTTGGGAGAAAAAAAAACTGGGAATCAGGCTTCAACTCTCCTTTAGAGTGCCAAGCTTTAGACTCAGATTTTAAAAAAGAAATAGCAAGGATTTATTCTGCCCAGCTCTGTGTCAGAGAAAAGGAAAAAAGATTCTGCAATTCATGACAACCCTGCAACATCAAGGTTCCTTTGGGAACAGGTTGAGTCTTGCAACTGCCAGAGACCAAATTCAACTGTCACCTGAACTGTGAGATCTAACCATAAATAATCTAAGAATGGCTGGATTTTTTTTCCTAGCAGGAAAAGGCACTAGGGATTGGATGGGACTGGGCTTGTATCCAGATCCAAAAATAATTTATAGTACTTGTGCAACATTTTCAGGAATCATTGGGTTTCAATTACCAAACTGACTACTTTAGCTGGGTTAAAAAAACAAACTGCCTTGGTTTCTGTCAACCAACAGTGCAACTTTTAATTTACATATTCTACCAGTTTACCTTTTTTTTTTTTTTTTAAAACGTTTATTTTCATTTTACAACAAACAAAAGTAACAACACACCAAAAGATACAAATACACACATACAATAAGGAAAACAGCCCCAATTACCCCCCACCCCTATGCTTCTTCTCTGAGCTAATAAGAGTCATCACATAAGCGCTTACACACAACAGTTATTGTACAGCAAACAAGCAGAAATGGTATTGATGATACAGGCTGAACCTGTGGCAGAAATGTATACAAAATTAAACAGTCAAATGAGAGCATTTAGCAGTTAGAACATAATCATGGAACACCTTACTTTTAAACAAGTAGTGAAAGGCTTGAGTGGAAGAGATTGACATACAAGGTAGTTGCTCATAATTACAGTAAAAATGGACATAATTCCACCAATCATTGAGGCTCAGATAGGAGCCAATTTCCAGTATTTCGTAATGAAGGAGATAGGAAATAGCTATGCCCAGTAAATGGGCCTCCTGAAGAAACACTAACTCAGAATAATCATGATTAAGAGAGCTAAGGATTGTCCTTCTTTGGAATAGACTATTGATGCCTTTTACAGTCAGTAATGATAACTTACATAAAGCCATGCAAAATAGTTAAACAATCTGAAAAAGAAACATAATAGCGCACAGAGGTACACAATGTCGCTCATAGTACCAGTAAATGACTGCAGAAACAACATGATAGGAATTAAACTAAGGAAAACCATGAAGCGCCCCATATAACAAAATAAGCACCGAAGTGCCTTAGAGAAGAAGCAAAACCCCAGAAATTACTGGCGGCCTGATGTCTGCGGGGAGAAACCCCAGAGAAGGCCTGAATTGAAACATAAATCCTACAGAGCTATACGGGCTCCGAACTAACCAAGGATCTCATCGTGGAAAGAAAGGAGACCAATAAGGTATATATAAAGAGAAAGAAAAGTCCAGGCAGTCTCCGTTTCAGGCAGCGATCACCGCATCGGGCCATTCAAAATGGCGGACAGTTCCAGCGGATTCCATCCAAGCTGTTGGATTAGCGCATCTGGTCTGCTTCTTTGGAAGCTAGAAATGTTGCTAGCAGATCAGGATCTTCGAAGGTACGAGTTTGGTTATGGAGAGTCACTCTGAGCTTCGCTGGATATAAGATGCCGAAGCGAGCCTGTAACTGTTGAAGTCTAGGTCGAAAAGCAAGGAGTCTCTTCCGACGGTCAACTGTGGGCTTAGCCAAGTCAGGGAAGAAGGAGACTTTATGATTTTCAAACTCCAAATGACGATTCGCCCGGGCAGCATTTAGAATTTGCTCAACTTGCTGATATCTCAGTAGACGAAAAATGATGGGCCGGGGGGTCGTCCGATTGAGCGCCATGCTGGTAGGAACACGATGTGCTCGGTCAATTTCCAGATCTCTGTGAAAAGTAATCTTCAGCAAGGAGGGAAGAGTTTTGACCAGGAATTCTCTCATATCTCCTGCTTCCGCGCCCTCCGGTACACCAATGAGCCTTACATTGTTGCGACGGGCTCGATTATTGCTATCCTCTAACTCTTTTTGTAGATTCTGTATCTGACGCTCAGCCTCAGCCAGTTTCACCAAGCGCACCACGTGCGAGTCGAGGACCCCCGCCATATTGTCCTGCCGTAATGAAAGACCTTCAAGTCGATCCTGAAGCACACCAAAATCTTCTCTCATGGCTCGGAGCGCTTCTCCGTTGGACTGCACCAGTTCCTTCACACCACGTATTTCCTCCAAGATCTCCTGTTGCATTTCGGGGTTATCCCGAAATGGCACCATCTTTTGTGGGGAAGGCAGCTCTGTCTTGGAACGTTTTCCGTGTGAAGAAGAGGGAGATCCGAAGTCTAAGCGCGCTGGTTTATGGGCCGCCATCCCCACCGAGGCACCCCGGTAAGTTCGGAGCAAAATAGTAAGTTAATGTAGGTATTAAGTCAGGATTCTGAGTAGGCCCCTCGGGAGCTTCAGCGCAAAGCGTCTAACCCGCTGGACATCAGGCTCCGCCCCACTACCAGTTTACCTTAATTGTGGATTGATTTTGGAAGATATTGATAATTCATTTTTCTATTTCTGTCTTTGGTCTGCTTTGGTAAATATCTGTGTTGCTTTTTCTTTATAAGCTGTTTCTTGTTCATGAGAGTAAAAGGAAAGGTGGTGTTCAAGTATTTTTCTGTCTGATTTTATTCTGAACATAGTACATTATATTATAGGATTCAGTAAGCACTATCTCACTACATCTGATACAAATTTAAGCCCTATATTTTTCAGGGGCTGGAGTGCATATATAAGCATCAAAAGTCTCCAGCCACCTGAAAGTGTCTAAGGGTTTGGCTCTTGTAGGTTTTAAACAACTATAGTGCAGAAAAGGCAGTCCTGGGTTCAGGGGCAGCTCAAGACAATCGGCTGCCTGAGGCAAGAGATAAGCTGGCACCCCCCAGCCAAAATGAAGGTGATTCCCCAGAGCCCTAGTCAGGACCCCCCCCTCCCCCACACTCAACACAAGTCAGGTGGTTACCCAACAAATAAAGAAAGCAGTATATTCCCAGACTATATAAATTTAAAAACCCCAAAACTTTATTGTGCTGTTTTTCTGCAGTAAAAAATGTAGCAGATTAGATTCTCAGGCTATATAATTAATGTAAAACATATTGACCCCTGACATTGCACGCTGGATTGGCCTGCTATTAAATGTAACTATACAGTCTGCAAAAACAAAGGAGATGCCAGATGATCACAAACCAAGGAGCAAAATGAAAAAGCAAGAACCACAACTAATTTTACTTGGTGTTATAAACTGTGCTGTCCTTCTCACTTTTTATTTTTGAACATATATTCTACATCCAAAGAAACCCTTCTCCCAGTAATGAGTGCAGAGGACATTTCCCCAAGAACTCAACCAGTATTCTCCCCAGAAAGCTTTGCCAGCCATGTGGCATGAACGTGTAGCCGGGTGAGTCACATTATAAGCTGACTGATAGCAGACGATATAATTAGTCGTCTTTCTTTTTCCCATCCCTTTTCATTATTTTGCAATGGTTATGTGAGCTGGATGGTCAGTAAAATCAGCCACATGGTGCACCCATTCAAAAGAGCCTAGGGAGAACACTGTCAACATACACAAAATAATGTCTGATTATGGTGTCAACTGAGTATCAGTGATATAAACCTTCACCAGTCATGGACATATTGTGAGGTAATATAAAACCTTACAAAAATTACTCAGGACCAATAGAGAAAATCTACCATACCATAACAGTATCAACTTCAAAAACTCACACAAGGAGCCTACCCGGAAAAGAGCAGCAATCTAAGAGAATCTGTTTACTAAAGCATGTTAGGCTTTTGCAGCTAATGTGGCAAAAAAGTGCTGATAGCATAGCTTTAGCTGAAAAAGCTGTGTGTTATCTACTAGGAGTGTGCACAGCAGTTCCCCAGCTGATAATGCACCAAAATTGCAGAGAGCGTTCCCCAGCAGCACCTTGGGTGCACATAATGCCACCCACTGGAGGTGCCATTATGAGCACCGATATTGTCTGCAACTTTGACAGTTACCACACACTTTTGATGCCTGCAATAACTGTTCATTGCGCGCACACACACACACTCTCTTTCCATATCCTGCCCACTCTTGCAAATAACATGGTTTCGGCAAATAGTGCAGAAAATCACTGTTTTGTCTGTAAACACACCCAGATAGCATGCGCTATCTGCCATGTTAACAGTTAAACAAGCTTAGTAAACATCCTCCTAAATATTTTTATTGTAGTGAGCGCTAGAATATCCATACACCCAGTCAGAAAACCAAACAAGCCAGATAGAAACTCCATGCTAACAGAATACCTGGCCTTGGTCACACACTGAGCTAGATTTCTCACCAGGCATAAAATAAATTAGAACAAACTAAAAATAAAATTATGTAGACAAAAATTAAATTGAAATCCCAAAAACCCTCTGCATGCAATACACCAGAGAAATGGAAAGAGCTGCAGAAGCCTCTGTACTGTGCGGCACATAAAGATAAAATATGTACATACAGCCCAGCTTGAAAGGAGTTTATCTGGTTAGTGGGACCTGCTACTGGATAAATCTTGCTGGGAGGGATATTGAGCAGCACTAACCGGCCAGCACTGCTGAATATCCCTCTAAACACTGTGGCACTGTCTGGACACTTCCAGGGCGGTCTTTGGACGGGATGAGAGTAGTCGCAGTGAATTCAGTCTGCTAAAGAGCTAAATGCCTGTATAAAGTCAGGTCATCTCAGTAACTCTCCTAACTTTATGTGATTTCAGCTGAATATTGCCGCTGTGCCAGTCAGGGCTGAAACCAGACATTCAGTGCCAGAGGGTATCCAGATTCTAGCACTGAATATCTGGTTTCGCTTTTGACTGTGGCGGGCAGACACTTTTAAATGCCGACTGTCGCACATTGAATATTAGGGCTGTGAAGTCCAAAGACAGATATATTCCAATCACTAAACTGAAAATAAATTACAATTTTCACCTTTTGCAGTCTGGTCATTTTATTCTCTAATCGTGTTGATCGAAGTCTCTGGTTTCTGCTTTACTCATCTTCTCTTAACTCACCCTCTAGGGTCTGGTCCATTTGCCACGTCTCTTCCATCCTTCATTTTCTTCCATCTCTCACACTGATCTTTTCCTTTCGGCTTTCTTCGATTTTTCTCCATCAACTCAGATTTCATTTCTCCTTCTTACGATCCAGTTCTCAATCTTCATCTTTTAACTGTGTCTTCCTACTACTGTTCAATCTTTAACGCAGCCCTCTCGCACCCCCAGCTCCCTATCCTTCCCCAGCCCATTATTCCCACTCTCTAACTCCCTCCTTTCCCTTTCTCTCTTCCGCCCTCCCTGTATCCAGCATCCCCCCTTCTCTCCTGCCCTGTCTTATGTCTCCCCATCTCTCACCATCTAGCACCTCTCCCCTTTTTCTCATCCTATGCCCTCAATGTCCAGCATCCACCTCTCTCCCTCACCCCATGTCAGCATCTGCCCTCCACCCACCCCATTGTGTCCAGCATCTGCCCTCCATTCCTACCTGTGTCGAACCTCTGCTCACTATCCCCTATACCCCATCCTACTACTGCTACTGATCACTTGTATAGTGCTACAAGGCATACGCAGTGCTGCACAGACACATGTAAGAGGCACTTCCTGTTCATCGGAGCTTACAATCTAGTATGGACAAACACCACAACAGTTGAGGACAGGGATACATCTAGGGAAATACGTAGGGAAACATCTCATGTCTAGCATCTGCCTTTCTTACCCTATGACCCCTACCCTATGTCTAGCTTCTGCCATCCACCCCTCCATCCCATTCCCATCTGCTCTCCACTGCACAATGCTGCCAGCCTGGGTCCACAGTCTTCCCTCCAACCCTTACTCCATGTCCAGCATCTGCCCTTTGCCCATCCACTTCCCCACCCTATATGCATTATCTGCACTCCTTATGCCCTCACCCATGTCCAGCCTCTGCTCTGAACCCCATGTCCAACATTTGCCCTCCATCCCGCTACCCCACCTTGTATCCACCATATGCCCACTATCCTCTTATGTCCACGACTCTATATCTGGTATCCTGCATATCATTTCCAGCCATTGCCCCTTTGTGTCTGCATCTTCCTTCCAGTCATTGCCCACCATTCCCCTTCTTATCCTGCATCTCCCTTCCAGCCAATCTCCCCAATCCCTCTTCATGTCCTGCATCCCCCTTTATCCAATTTCTTTTCCCTGCACCCCACCCTCGCTGCCACTTTTCCAATGTTTGCAGCGGTGGGCCTCAAATTTGAAACACATTTTTTAAAAAAAGGTGCGGGTCTTTGCAACTCTGCACTTGGAAATGCAAATGCATACCTCCCTCTGATGCATCATATTGCATCACAGAGGGCGGCCATTTTGTAACCCACGCAGTAAAAAGTAATAAATAAATAATTACTAGGCTCCAGGAGTCCAGAATCAAGGGCAGAGGAAGTCAGCAGCAGTAAAATTTGTCCCCCCCCCCTCTCCCAGTAAAGCTGCCCTATTGTGGCTTTGCTGCAATCAGGACTGTCCAATGCCGTTGCAGCCCTGATCACGGCAAAGAGCAGCAGCGGCGGCAATTTAAAAAAAAAAAGCTGAGGAAAGTCACCTGATTGCACCTGAGCTGAGCTTAAATTAAAAAAAAAAAAAAGCTGCCGCTGCTGCTCTTTGCTGAGATCAGGACTACAACTGCATTGGACAGCCCCCGAACTGCACTGCTCAGCCTGCCCGATATTTGCAGTAGTACTCAGCTGCGATCAGGCAGCTTTAATGGGGAAAAAACAAATGTTTACTGCTGCTGACTGCTTGGTTCTAGCTAAGCCCCAAACCTGCCCTCAGACTGCCTCTGTCCACGATTCTGGACCCATGCATGCAGGTAATCATGTATTTATTCATTTTTAAGGCATGAGCTACATAATGACTATCCCCTCTGATGCAATGTGATGCCTCAGAGGGAGCGGGCATTTGCAATCCTTCCTAGCATGGAGTCGTAAAGACCCATACTTTTATTTTTTTTCAGCCCTTGGGATAAGCAGCATGGAAGCTGCCTTTTGGGAACCTCTCAGCTGGCGCTCACTGAATCCAGGAGAATGGGAGTTGAGTCAAGAGGTGTTTCAGTTTATGTTTATGTTTATTAACATTTGATATACCACCCTTCAATGACTAGCAAGGAAGTTTACAATAAAATTCTGCCAGCTTAAAAACCTATCATCACTCCAAAATCCCCCATTTCAATTTATAACTGCATTATTTCATTGTTTTTTCCTTTGATATGCAAAAATTCATATTGCAAATTCATCCAAGTTCATGAAAAATGTATCTTGGGGGTATGTTTACTAAACTGCGGTAATGCCATTCGCGTTAGGATCCGCGGTAGAGGCAGAAATACCCAAATAAGGACATGGGCGGTACATCATTACCGATAACACGCGTTACAAGGCGCCATAAATTAATGAGCGTTACATGATGGAGCCGTGGCACCTTACCGCGCGTTAATCTTAAGAAGGCGCGCAGACATGCAAACACAGAAACAGAGCTGTAGCACAATGGTTACTACACTGACTGATGGTAGAGGGGTCATGGGTTTGATTCCCCAGTGTGCTGTAGGGGTTAAGTGCAGGTTGTAGGGGTTAAGTACGAGGTTAAGTGTTAGATAAGTGTTAAGAGATTGGGTTAAGGGATTATAATGTTCCTGGTTCATAATCACTCAATGGCTGCTCTGAATCTCAAAAAAAAAATAAAGAACAACAGCCAGGCTGCTATATCATGTGGGCAACACTTGGGCCAGTACAAGAAGAAACCCAGCACAAGAAAAACCATATAAGGAAAGATCATGAGCCCAGTAGATGTAGGTCTGAACTTGAAAGTCCAGACATAGGTCTATGGGGGCAATGTGCAAAGGAGCACGTACACAGGAAACCAGAAGCTGGCAACATATATGCTAGGCCTTTTGCCCTGAAGAAAGCAGGTGGCTGAACGATAGTTGGTAAGTATAAGAGAGAGGGGGGCCAAAGGGGGATTTTTGCAACAGGAACTAAGGGGAACAAAAAAGGCAATAATAGGAAATAAGAAGGGAGGGGGGAGAAGACATAGGAGGGATAGATCTGGGACTGTATGCATAAACGGAAGCAAAGAAAAGTATATGTAGTACGCTTTTTATATTCTTGGGAGGAGACATTCTGGAGATGCCTAGTGCTCGATGGAACTCTCTTCCCCACACCTTTGCCTGTATTGGTCATCAGTTATCTAATAAACAGAGACTCTGATTGCACCTGTACTGACTTTTGGATCTGATCATTACAGGAAATTAGTAATAATTAGTTTGTGGTCTATTTTGTGAGTAACAGGGCCTCACAGTGCCTAATGAATAAGGCTGGCTGAGGCATTATGTTTAAGTATTGGGTTGTGAGGAATTTTAGTTTTACTTTAATTAGTGCTGCCAGCAAACATACCCTCACAGTGGCATAACCTAAGGTGCCGCATAAGGCTCCCTAGAAGGCACTCCATAGGGCACATTATAAAGTGCTAATATACAATAAAAACAGACAATGCCTAAGACAGCCCTATCAATGAACCCCACTGTGGGTTTTGAATCCATGACCTCTGGCTCCACAAACAGTGAAGTAACCAGTGGGCTACAGCTGCTAACAGGAAGCCTGCACGGCACCACACAAACATTCTGCTGTGGTTACCAGGATAGGGTCAACCCACCCGTACCCAGGATGCACAGCACATGCAAATCAGCAGTCTACAGATGATCACAAGATGGGGTATGCACCCCACAGCACCTCAGCCTGGTAGGGGGTGCCGACGGTGTGTGTTAGTGGCACAGAGTAGCTACAGACCGTCACAGTGTGCGGGTCCTGTGCTCACCCAGAGGGTGAGGTGGGGTGCCCAGCACCATTTTCGCAGCACCTGGCTTTGCTGAGATAGGCTATGCTGCAGGTCCCCATCAGTGCCAATATGTGATAGGTAGTCCTTGCAAACACCCCTAGAATATGCCTGTGTCCATCTGTGTTTCACATCTAACCCTTGTGGACTATGATGCACCCAGAAAAGTGCATACCCTGTGTGACTGCCATGGTCACATGATTTAAGTGAAGGGGGGTGTTTAAACCCACAGGCGGATTACGTTCTACCACCCAACCCACCTTCTGTGGCTCAAAGTGGGGGACAGGATCTCCCACCAACAGATCCACATTCTAACCCCCTGCAATGGTGGCAGTAGAGGGGACCATCACCCCAGTCCTGCTGGGGAACAGACACCCTACAGGGCAGGTAATGCAGAGCTGCACACATCCATAAAGCAATGGCAGACAGAGAGTAGGCCTGGAAATGCACAGCTGCCCCCAACCACTATCTGACATTCTCCAGCAGCAAGCCTGCAGCCGCTGCACCCTGCAAGGTGTTCCAGCAAGACACATACTAGCTGCAGACAGTCTGCTAGCTATGCCATAGTGCATGTTCCTGGAGGAGATGCGTGTACCCAGAACGGGGATGTCAGCATACACACCAAGCAGATAAATCAGTGATTGGGCCCCAAAAGAGAACCCACAAATATCACATGAAAAAAATGCTACATAGCACTATGGGGGAACCTAGCCATGCCGTGGTCACTGCTCATTCAGGGTGAGAGTGACCTCCCAGCAGGACATGCTGTGGCCACCCTGTCCATGCAGGTGGTGGCCGGCAACTACAATGTCTGAGCCATTGCCCTATGCTATGTACAGATGGAGCCAGGCCAGGCCATCCTATCCTGGCTATTCCCACAGTACCTTGCTCCTCATTATGCACATTGGCAGGCCAATACTGGCAACAGTGCTAGCAGTGTGGGCTGTGGAGAGTGTTTGCAGCCACCACACACTGGACAGACAGACACACACTCCCCACACCTATGCCAGCATTGTGCAACTATAGAGGTGTTTGGCAGCCCTGGCCACCACTCCAGTCCTGGGCACAGTGCAGGCATGGCTATGGTACGCGATATTGTTGGGGTCACTCCCCAGGGTGGTAAACACTGTCAGACACAAGACCTGTAGCACACTCCACAGACATCAGAAAGGTTGCTATGATGCAGCTCAATCAGCAAATTGTGCTTAACTTTGGAATTGCTATCTGCCAGTAATCATAGCAACCGTTAGATAGATGTTTACCGTATTCCCAGGTTTAGGGTGGCATTGCCAAGGTATGCAAGTGCTAGTATTGGGAGATGCACGCAGGGCCCAACATCCTGCCGCTCCAGGAGGCATTGGATAATGGAGCCTGTGGGTGTGGGTGTGTCTGCCCCTGTTGGCCGCTGCTTTAGGGCAGAGGTTCCCAACTCCAGTCCTGGTGGGCCAAACACTGTTTGGGTTTTCATGCTGTCCCTCATGAATATGCATGATATACATCTGCATACCATGGAGGCTGCACATAGAAATGCAGCACAGGCATCTTTATTAGAGGCAGCATGGAACCTGGTTGGTGTTTGGCCCTCCAGGACTGCATTTGGGAGACTCTGCTCTAGGAAATGCGCATGTTTATGGTGTCTGTGCTCTGTAGGGTAAAATGTAGGTGTTTTGGGCATGTTTACGTCATCTGCAATAAAGGTTCTGTCTGTATTAGCATGTTTTAGTTGTGGGTAAAATATGGGGACTGGGTTGGCAGGAACCACAGCTGGGACTTGAAGCTGTGACTTTTTGCTTTTGAATACACTGGTTTTGTGCACTGCACCAAACTGTTGCCACAGAGTCAGTGCATTCCCTGGTGATACCATGACTGTTCGTCAGACAGGGCCTGTCTGTTGCAGTGCATGGCACCCACCTACACAGGGCTAGGCCACGGTCTGCTCTGGGCAGCTGCCACTGCCCCCTCCACCACCAGTATCCCTCTGCCACCATGCTGACATGCCCTTCTGCTGGTGGTGCTGGTGGAGTGCAGTCTCAGGCCATCCAGTGTGCAGGTAGGTGACTGCCTATGGTGCAGGTTCTGGGGTAGGGGTGCCTGCATAGGTGTCCACGCTTCCCCCCAGCACCGCCTGCCAATGTTCCATGCCCTTGGGGGTAGCTGCTGGGTACTATCCCCTGTGACACTGTGGGAAACACTGTCGTGCCCATGTTGGGCCTTCAGCAGTTGCTGCCTGGCTGCTCTGCTGTTTCAGCATTCGTATGGGCCACCTATGCATCACCCTAGTCCGCACTGTGGCCCAGCTGCACCACAGCATGTGCCGCCTGCGGTCCTCTGTATCCCCTTTTCCGGAATCTGTCCAGTTGCCCGTTCCGACATGCCCACCCTGCTGTTGCGGGACATGTGCAAGTCATAGGACACCTGTCCAATAACAAGGAAAGCCCTGATCAGTGCTATTTCACTGTGGGATCATTCACCTTGTCGGGGGACAGAGCATAGACCCTTCCACGCTTAATATCTTTTTTTGGGAGCTTTCTCGGTAGTGTTTTTTGCTGTTTCCCATTATTATCACTATTGGCCAGCTTGGTTAGGTTTTTTTCCAGTTTGTTGAGGTCATTTTCAATGTTTATGTGCCCTTTTGTTCTGTGCACATGTATCACACTTATCACTTTTTGTAGGTTTCCCTGCCTATGCTGTACATTGCTGACACTTAAATGGTTTCTCTCACCTGCAAATGTGCATCTAACGGCAGGTTTTCAATTGCGTTAGGATTCAGCTCTTCAGATCAGCGCGTTAGTGTGAAAGAAGCCTCTCCCCGCCCACACTCCGCCCATTGACCCCTTCTCTCTACCTTCTGCGGTGTTTTATCGCGCCGCGGAACGTCTACGATCGTTAAGTAACGATAACGCATGTTATGTAACGTTACCGCAGTTTAGTAAACATACCCCTTAATCTGTTATAGATCTTCAGTCATTTCTTACAATCCCCAAAGCCGTGCAACCACCTCCAACCACAGCTGATGATTTCAGCACATAAGCAGGTTTCCACAGACCATACTTCACAGTCAGTACCCCTGGCGCAAGTGAAGAACAATCAGAAATGGCTTTATGCTGCAATTTTTGTGATGGGGATTATTTTAAAAAAGTGTTGCAGGGTACTGAGTGGTAATTTTAGATAAAGGAATGTGTACATGCATTAGTTTTAAGGGTGGAGGATTTAGGATGGGATTTAGAAAAGAAATGTTATGTGAAGAAGGGCATATAATTTGTAATGGATTATGGTGATTTAATCTGGAAATTGCTTAGAGTTTTTTGATAGAATTAATATACAAATTGAAATAAATTGAATTTAAAAAAAAAAAGAAGTCAGGACCAGGATACCAAAGGAAGCTGCCAGAAGCTGGATGAGTTATGGAAAAACATCAAGAGGCATTTGTGAAAACTGGGGGCTAATGAGAGGCTGAAAGGAAGTTATATGTGCATATGGTTGGCAGACAAAAAGGAACAGAGGCATTTTGTGCAGTTTGAATAAATCAGGATGGGTCAATAATCATATCCGGTGATCACAGTTAGTCCCCCCTCTGCAGGTTCATCTTCCACTGACTCTCTACCTGTACCTCTGATCAAAATCCCACCTATCTATTAAGCTCTATCTCTTTGGTTGTTGTCCTGTCCCTCTGCCATATTCTCAACCTATGGCTTTTCAGTTATGGTTACACCTCTCCTCAAAAGAACTTCAGTAGATCATACCTGGCCTTCCAATTAGTGGACCATCTCCCTCTTTCCTTTTACATTCAAATTACTTGAACACATGGTTCACCACCGTTGTCTTGGCTTTTCTTTCCTTTTTTGATGACTTTCATCTCTACAGAAGTACAGTACATAGTATTAGAAAATGTCCTCTCTTATATGCTGTTTGAAAGTGAAGATGATTTTAAATCATTTCTACGTTTAATAAAAATAGTAAAATAGAACATTACTACTCAGTTCCACCTAGAATATACTGGTGGATCAGGTATGATAATGGGTCCAACAAATAATCTTTATCAAAAGTTGAATGTAGACGTTTTGCACAGCAATGCCATAACCAAACAGCATGCAAATTAGCTCCATGCAAAAAGTCTATGCTAAACAGGGAGAGCAAGCCAGACACATACCTACAGAGGTCTGTATTAGCAGCTCCTATACTTTCTGCATGTGTTTGGCATGTTGTCCAAAAAAAGAAGGTCATCCAAACCCACAATCCCCTGAACTCCCTAAAAAATATCCCTGGTGGCCCAGTAGCATCTACCCCCTACACCATGAACTCCTGACAAAATTAACATTGGTTGCGCAACTGGCCACTACAACTCCCTGTTCCAATCTTCTCCCCAGTAGTCATAACTCCCCCCATAGTTCTGATACACCCCCTTGTTAACTACAACCCTCCAACCCCCCTCCCCCCCAGTAGGCCCAGCTCCCCTCCCCCCTTACCTCCCTCACTGGAGAATAGGAGTAATGCCCACATGTTCCTGCCCCCACACCACCATCTTGGAAAATGGTGGCACTTGCCTCCTCCCCCCCCCCCCCACCAGGATGTATCCTGGGATGTAGCAGGTGGGCTCAGTCTGCCACTTAAGGTAAAAAAAAAAAATCCTTATATGGCAGACTGACCCCTCCCCCATGACCTGTGGTGTATCCTGGGATGCACAGTGTGGAGTAGGCAGAACATATAGTTCCATGATGAAAGACGCCAGTACTTCTTCACACTAGTGATAAACCTCTCAAAAATGCTCAGTATTCTTCAAGGAGAAGCCCAGAACTTTAACATATTCATATCATCTGCATTAATAGAAGATTTTAGAATAACAAAGGCACTTTTCTCAGCTTAATAGTGGACTTGAAAGGCTCCATCTATAAATATATCTCAGCCTTATAAAGATACATATTTAAACAAACTTCTGGTCTTCTTTTACTAATTCTGTTCTTCAAGGCTAATATAATATTCCATTTCTATGTCTCTTTAGCAAATGCATTTTAAATCATTACCAACCATGGAGGAACCTATCTTATTTCTAAATAAAACGGGCTGAAATTTTCATTCCAAGAAGGAAACTCTGGATAACTCTACAAAATGTATCTGTTGAAGACAGAATGTAATAAGGCGCTAGCAGAACTTCATTTTATTTGTAACTTAGATTTTTATCTACCCATCTTATAAGTTCAAGTCACTCACATCAGTAAAACCATAAAAACAACAAAAAAAAACCCAATAAAACAAAATATTCCTTTGGCCTCACATAAAACACACACATACACTGAATAGAGAACATTAACAAAACTGCTTCACAATCCAGAGCCAAGATGTCTCATATAGCACAAACGTCTGCTCTAAAAAACAAGCTTTACATTTCTTGTCCCGTTCCAAATAGTTGTCCATGGAAATGAGTTCCACAGAGTCAGAGCAGCACAAGAAAACATGTGAACGCATATTTTAGATAGTACTGTACGTGCTGATTAAAATCGAGACATTGAGGTTGGGACATAAGAAAGAGCTCTGCTAAAAGTGGAGCCATTTCTAAAATATACAGAAGAAGTACAGGGACACACAGGGACTGAGATCTTCATGCAACAGGAGGAGACGTTTCAGAAATATACCACGGGGAAAAATCAACTAAGGAAATCCAGCAACTTATAGGGGTAAGAGTTGGCATTTCAAAGCGTGCACGTGTAAATGTCGGCACTTATCCGTGTATCTAAACCATTTTGTACACGTGGAAATGCAGATGCTGCTACATAAGTACAGAGAACACTGCGGCCGAAAGATAGGTAAGCATTTGCTATGCCTATCTTTTAAATGCAGCTCGCTAACCAGACAGCGTGCAATATCACTGCTGCCCAGTTAGCTACTGCGGCTGGGAGGCTATGTGGCAAACCTGCATATTCAACGCCAGGGCTGCATATGACCTCGGCACTGAATATCTGGGGTTTAACCGTCTCGATGTCTTTTGAATGACGGGCCCACTATCTATATGTCATTTCACTTTGGAGGGAAAAGAAACATTGGGGGATTAAGAGGGCTGTTATCACGAGACTTTGGCTTGGCAGCGGGAGGTGATGGCTGCCAGGCCTAAAAGCTTTAACGGAAAGAGAAGAGGAGCAGGAGGCAGCGCGGCAAACATTTTAAAGGAAGTTTGCCACTATGCTTTCACCGCTACCATGTAGGTCCACTTCCTACCTGTGCCCCCTCACATTGTGGGGACTTCTTGGGTGGAATTTACACATGTGAAAGGAGGGTAAAAGGAGCATTTTTTACAAATCTACTATATTATTGTCAGAAATCCAGATGTGGACAATTTTGGGATTGCACATTAATTCTCTATATGAAATGAGGAATTCACATGTAGATTTGTGTCCCGCCCCCAACATGCCCCCGTCTACTTTTCATGTGGTATAATTATCCATGTTTAAATTTTTTTATAACATGGCCATTCACATGCTGATGCTCTTAACATGGCCTTCATCTTCCGCATTTACTATGTTATTATGCAAGTATATATGTTTTATACGTATGCACATGTAAATCAACAATAAGGCTTCTTAAATAATCACCATTATTCCTAGTGCTCTGTAATCTGCTCATGTACACTTGTATTGTATAACAAACAATCTTGGGAAGATCCTCAATAATTAAACTGGGAAATACCATAAAAGACAAAATTTTGAATACTATGGAACTTCAGCTTTCAGAGGTCTGTACACCAAGGACAAGTGCAAAGTTATGCACTTAGGGAAGAACAACCCTAATTACAGTTACACGATGCAAGGTTCCACATTAAGAATAAACACTCAGGAAAAGAATCTGGGCGTCATTGTTGATAATACCTTAAAACTATCTGCTCAATGTGCCGCAGTAGTCAAGAAAGCAAATAGAATGCTAGGAATCATAAGGAAAGGAATGGAGAATAAAGCCAAGAATATTATAATGCCCCTGTCACCACACCTTGAATGCTATCTGCAGGTCTGGTCATCATATCTAAAAAAGGATAAAGCAGAATTAGAAAAGCTACAGAGAAGAGTGACCTAAGCAATAAAGGCGATGAAAGAATACCCCATGAGGAAAGGCTTAAAAGATTAAAGCTCTTCAGCTTGAAAAACAGATGGCTGAAGGGAGATATGAAAGAGATCTATAAAATAATGAGTGGAGTAGAAAGACTTGGGGACATGCAATGAAGCTACAATATAGCGCATTTAACATGAATGGGAGAAAATATTTTTTCCTCTGTCGCATAATCAAACTTTGGAATTCATTGCGGGAGGATTTAGTAAAAGCTGTTAGAGTAGTTGGGTTTAAAAGAGGATTGAACAACTTCCTGGAGGAAGGGCCCATCAACTATTATTAAAATGGACTGAGGAAATCCACTGCTTACCCCTAGGATAAGCAGCAAGGAATCTTTACCCCTTTTAAGAACCTGACAGGTATTCGTGACCTGGATTAGCCACTGTTGGACACAGGATACTGGACTCGATAGACTTTTGGTCTGATCCAGTATGGCATCCCTCATGTTCTTATTGTTAGAATTTTATAACTGTACTCTCCATCTCACTGGCAACGAGTAAAGCTCTTCTACAATCAGAAAGGCATGGTTCCAGATCCTCAGGTCACCCAGAGTATCCTTGCTGCTGTATTTTGGACCATGTGAAGTTGGACAATTGAGTGGCTTGGTAGACCCATCAATAGTGAATTGCAATAGTCTAGCCAAGGCAGCACTGTATCCTGAAGAACATTCCATGAGTCCTCAGGCTCAATATAGGAACACAAATGTTTCTGCAATGTTAGGTCACAATCTAAATGAATGCCTAAAATTCTTACTATAGATTGTAGTTCGAGAAGATTATCTTCTAAATAGAGAACAGTCACTATTACATAGCCTCCCAAACCGGCCAAAGAAGTTCTGCCTTATAAGAACAGAGTTTCAATTTATTCTTGTGTAACCACTTATTCACTGCATCGAAACAATACTCTAGCTAACTTAGGATAACCTACCCATCCTGCCCCAAACTATAACACATCTGGATAATTTAATCATAAAATTAGCATGAAAAACTCCCACTGCTGGATGAGATTGCAAAGTGGCCTCATATTGAATAGTGCCAAAGAGAGTACTGATTCTTGAAGCATACCACATGATTCTTTTCACCTTTTATACTCTGTATCCTAATCAAGAGGACCAATGTGAACAGTCAAAGCATCCTGCCTTTGACACACAGGACCTCTAAGTCAGTGCTTTTCAAACTTTTATCTTGTATGACCTCATTTTAACAACTGAAAATTAACATGACCTCAGATGATGATGAAATAAAAATGGCAGGTTTCCAGCCTCCTTCCCCCCCCCCCCACTCATCTGAAGCAGGGCGGTAACAGTGACAGTAGTGGTAACAGCAGCAGCAGCAGTCGGCACAGGGTCTTTTGTGTCCATGTGCGCTTACAGATCCCAGTACTCAGAATGGGTTCCCAGTCTAACAGGAAGCTTACCCAGGAGAGTCACAGGTCACATGCTGACTGCTACTACTTGACATAGGCCACAGTCAAAGTCCAGGGAGAAGAGGAAATGGCCAAGTTTTTGTGAACTCATCCACTGATGATGTGACCTCCATTTGGGGTCCCGACCCCAAGATTGGGAATCGTTGCTCTAAGTCAGGGGTAGGGAACCCTGGTCCTGGAGAGCCGCAGACCAGTCAGGTTTTTGGGATATCCCTAATGAATATGCATGAGATATATATGCATTAGAGATATCCTGCCAACCTGACTGGTTTGTGGCCCTCCAGGGCTGGATTTGGAGACCCCTGCCTTACACCTCTGTCATTTAAGATTGTGAGTGGGCAAGGTGCAGATGTCCTAGACATCGAAAGGGTATATAGAATGTGTCACATTCCTCCTCGATTCTCACCACCACCAAAAAGTTGTCTAATAGACAATATTTTGGTGGTGGTGAGAAGTGAGGAGGAATGTGACACATTCTATCTAACCTTTTTGATGTCTTGGACATCTGCACCTTGCCCACTCACAATCTTAAATGACAGAGGTGTAAGGCAGGGGTCTCCAAATCCAGCCCTGGAGGGCCACAAACCAGTCAGGTTGGCAGGATATCTCTAATGCATATATATCTCATGCATATTCATTAGGGATATCCTGAAAACCTGACTGGTCTGCGGCTCTCCAGGACCAGGGTTCCCTACCCCTGCTCTAAGTGATTCAAACGAATGCAATGATCCATAGGGTTATGTTTACTAAACCATCCTAATGTTACCGGCGCTAGATGCAGCGATAATGTGAAGAATGTCATATAAGGAGTGGGCGTTCCAGTCCTAAGGTAGCAGGAATATGTATCGCGCGATAGTGGGCGCCATGGCACGTTAATGCTTGTTAACCCTAAGTACATGCCAGCGCAATGTCAGAGGCTATAATGATGTAGCCCACTGGTTACTGCAATGACTGCGGAGGCAGAGGTCATGGGTTTGATGCTGCAGTGGTGTAATCTAAAACGGCTGTCTGAGGCATTTTCTTTTAATTTAAATCAGTGCTGCCAGCAAAAATACCCTCACGGTGCCCTAACCTAAGGTGCCTCATAAGGCGCCCCATAGGTCACATTATAAAGAGCTCTGTCTGCCAAGGCACCCTATAATGTGCCCTATAGGGCACTGTATAGGGTGCCTTACAGAGCACCTTAAAGGGCGCCTATGAGGCACCTTAAGCTACAGCACTGTCAGGGTGTTTCTGCTGGCAGCACTGATTTAAATTAAAAGAAAATGCCTCAGACAGCCTTTTTAGATTACACCACTGCAGGATTGAACCCACAACCTCTGCCTCTACAGTCATTGAAGTAACCAGTAGGACTATACCTCTATAGCTACTACTACCACACTGCTGGCTGGCTACAGAAAGACTGCAGGTCACCACACAAACTGTCTGCAGTGGTTACCAGGATAGGGTAAACCCACCCGTACCCATGATGCACTGCACATGCAGATCAGCAGTCTATAGCTGATCACAAGATGGGGTATGCACCCCCACAGCACCTCGGCCTGGTAGGGGGAACTGACTGTGTGTGTTACTGGCACAGAGTAGCTACAGACTGTGACATTGTGCGGGTCCTGTGCTCACCCTGAGGGTGAGGTGGGGCGGCCAGCACCAGGTCCGCAGCACCTGGCTTTGCTGAGATAGACTATGCTGCAGATTGCCATCAGTACCAGTGTGTGATAGGTAGTCCTTGCAGACACACCTGTGTCCATCTGTATTTCCCAGTCATGTATAATCTTTGTGGACTATGATGCACACAGAATAGTACATATTCTGTGTTGGTGCCATGGTCACATGTTATAAGTGAAAGGGGGTGTTTGGACCCCCAAGGCGGATTATGTAGTGCCACCCAACCCATCCTCTGTGGCTCAGGATCTCCCACCAGCAGATCCACATTGTACATCTCTGCAATGGTGGCAGTAGAGGGGACCATCAACCCCAGTCCTGCTGGGAAACCAGCAACCTACAGGGCGGTCAATGCAGATCTGTACACATTAATAAGGTAATGGCAAACAAGCAGAATGCTGGAAAAGCACAGCTCAGCTGCCCACCCCATTCACCAGCAAAAGGCACAGTCAAGTCTCCACTCACTGCACTCTGCAAGGTGTTCTAATCATACACATACTAACTTCAGACAGTCTGCTAGCTAGTATATAGTGCATGTTCCTGGAGGAACTGTGTGCACCCAAAAATGGGATGTGAACACACACACCCCAAGCAGGTATGTCAGTGATTAGGCGCCAGAAAAAGAGAACCCATAAATATCACCTGAGAAAAACACTGTGTAGCACTATGGGGGAACCTAGTCATGCCGTGGTCACTGCTCAGTCAGGGTGAGAGTGACCTCCCAGCATGACATACTGTGGCCACCCTGTCTGTGCAGGTGGTGATCGGGCACTACAATGTCCCAGCCATTGCCCTATACCCTGTGCAGATGCATCCTGCCCCGGCCACCCTGTCTGGCCCATACCCACAGTACCTTGCTCCTCATTATGCACATTGGCAGGCTAACACTGGAAACAGTGCAAGTAGCGTGGGCTCAGGAAGGTGTAGGCAGCCACAGCACACTGAATAGACCAGGGATGTCCAACCCTGTCCTGGAGGGCCGCAATCCTGGCAGGTATTTGGGATAGCCCTAATGAATATGCATGAGATATATATGCATTAGAGATATCCTGCCAACCTGACTGGTTTGTGGCCCTCCAGGACTGGATTTGGAGACCCCTGCCTTACACCTCTGTCATTTAAGATTGTGAGTGGGCAAGGTGCAGATGTTCTAGACATAAAAAAGAGTAGATAGAATTTGTCACAGTCCTCCTCGCTTCTCACCACCACCAAAATGTTGTCTATGTTGTATATATCTCATGCATATTCATTAGGGCTATCCCAAATGCCTGCCAGGATTGTGACCCTCCAGGACAGGGTTGGACACTCCTGGGATAGACAGACACACACTCCCACACCTATGCCAGCATTTTGCAAATATAGAGGTTTGTGACAACTCTGGCTGCCACACCAGTCCTGGGCATAGTGCAGGCATTACTATGGTATGCAAAACTGTTGGGGTCACTCCCCGGGGTGGTAAACACTGTCAGAATCAATAACTGAAACACACTCCACAGATATCAGAAAGGTTGCTATGATGACTCTCTATCAACAAATCATGTTTAACTTAGGATTTGTTAGCTGACATTAATCATAGCAACCTTTTGATATATGTGGAACGTGTTCCCAAGTTTAGGACGGCATTGCTAAGGTATGCAGGTGCCAGTATTTGGAGATGCTGCTCCATGCAAGGCCCAACAGCCTGACTCTCCATGAGGCGTTGGATAGTGGAGCCTGTGGGTGTTGGTGTTTGTACCCCTGTTGGCCTCTGCTCTAGGGCTGAGTTTCCCAACTCTGGTCCTGGTGGGCCAAACACTGTTCAGGTTTTCATGCTGTTCCTAATGAATATGCATGAGATACATTTGCATACAATGGGGGCGGCACATACAAATGCAGCACAGGCATATTTCTTAGGGACAGCATGACACCTGAATGGTGTTTGGCCCTCCAGGACTGCAGTCGGGAAACTCTGCTCTTGGGATTGCACATGTTTATGGTGTCTGTGCCCTGTAGGGTAAAATATGGGCGTTTATGGCTTGTTTATTTAATCTGCAATAACAGTTCTGTCTTTATTACCATGGTTTAGTACTGGGTAAAATATAGGAACATGGTTTGCAGGAGCCACAGCTGGGTTTTGAACCTGTGACCTTCTGCCCCTGACAACACTGGCTGTGTGTACTGCACCAAACTGTTGCCACAGAGGCAAATCATTCCCTGGGGCTACCATTAGTGTTCGTTAGACAGACCTTGTCTGTTGCACCGCACGGCACCCACCTAAACAGGGTTTGGCCTTGGTCTGCTGTGGGCAGATGCCACTGCCCCCTCCACCACCAGCAACCCTCTGCCACCATGCTGATATGCCCTTATGCCAGTGGTGCTGGTGTTGCGCAGTCCCAGGCCATCCAGTGTGCCGGTAGGCAGCTGCCTATGGTCTGGGTTCTCAGGTAGGGGTGCCTACATGGACATGCACACTTCCCCCCGGCACCACCTGCCAATGTTATGTGCCCTTGAGGGTACCTCCTGGATAATATCCCCTGTGACACTGTGGGACACACACTCGTGCCCATGGGAGTGGAGGAGTAGCCTAGTGGTTGGGGCAAGGTACTTCAGGCCGGAAGGTCGGGGGTTCAAATCCCACTAGAGGACAGCAACCTTGGGCCGGAAGGACTGGGGTTTCTAGTCCCACAGGTGCTCCTTGTGGTCTTGGGCAAGCCACTTAACCCTCCATAGCCCAAGTTCCCTGTAAAATAGTTATCTCCAAGTTATAATACCCTGTTCAATGTAATTTCAGTTTGTTCAATGTAAACCGCACTGATGCAGAATAGCGCGGTATATAAGAGAATGTAAATAAATAAATAAATGTTGGACCCTCATCAGCTGCTGTCTTGCTGCTTTACAGTTTTGGCATTCCTATGTGCCACCTAGGCATCTGCCTAGTCTGCACTGTGCCCCAGCTGGACCACAGCATAACAAACCTGCCCAATATAAATGATAAAAACCCTGATCACCGCTATTTCACTGTGGGATCATTCACTTTGTAGGGGGACAGTGCATTACCCCTTCCAAACATGATATCTTCCTTTTTACGCTTTGTCAGTAGTGTTGCTTTATGTTTATCATTAGTAGCCCTATTGGCCAGCTAGGTTACGGGGATTTCAAATGTGGTTCTGGTCATTTAATATGTTTATTTGCCTTTTTGGTTCCTGCAGATGTATCACTACTATCACTTTTCTGGGTTTCCCTGGCTTTGCTGTACATTTCTGACTGAAATGGTTTCTCTCTCCTGCAAATGTGCCTCTAGCGCGAGATTTTCACTGGCGCTAATTTTCAAACCTTCATTTCACGGCGTTAGTGTGCATAGGGCCTCTCCCCGCCCACTCTCTGCCCATTGACCCCTCATCTGTGCCCCTGGGGGAGCCTTACTCCGCCCTCTGGGGAGCCTTACTCCACCCTCTGCACACCTTAACGCCACCGCAGACATTATCGATAGTGACGTTCTCGCATGGTAAAGCGCCATTATCGCGCGTTAACATCATGTATCACATGATAACGTTGCAGCTGCGACATTAGCGCCATTTAGTAAACATACCCCATAGTGTCAAAGGCAGCCAATTAATCAAAGGACACAAGAACCAAATGGCAGTCACTGAAAATCATCTGTAAAAGGCAATGAACCATTTGTGTATTATGTATTGCTCAAAAGCCTCTTCAGGTTGGATCCAGATAGCTATGACTATCCAAGACAGATGACAAATGATGAACCACCATTTCTTCTAACAAATTTCCCTAACAAACCAGGAAGACACAGGTCAATATTCTCCATAATGCATCTGTACAAGACAGATTTATTTTAACATTGAATGGTCCAAGTAAATACAGTACCTTCCATCAAGAAACCAGTAATGAACCAATGTAAATATGGACAAAGTACTACATTATACCTTTTAAATAGCACCGTTCTACAGCCAAAATGCTTCCAAAATAAATTCACTCATACTTTACTAAGGGTTATGTTTACTAAACTGCGGTAATCGTACATAACGCGCGTTATGTAACGTTAACGATCGTAAGCGCATCATAACGCGCGTTATGCTGCGCTTACGATCGTTAACGTTACATAACGCGCGTTATGATGCGCTAACTATAGTAAACTCCCGTGGCATGGTAAAACACCGCAGAAGGTAGAGAGAGGGCGGAGAGAAGGGGTCAATGGGCAGAGAGTGGGCGAGGAGAGGCTCCCTTCACACTAACGTGCTGATCTGAAGAGCTCAATTCCAACACGAATGAAAACCTGCCGTTAAATGCACATTACAGGGGAGAGAAACCATTTCAGTGTCAGCAATGTACAGCCCAGGCAGGGAAACCTAAAAAAAGTGATAAGTGAAATAGCGCTGCTCAGGGTTTTCCCCACCATCGGACAGGGTTCCTATGGCATGCACATGTCCCGGAACATCAGGGTGGGCATGTCGGAATGGCAACTGGACAGATGCCGGAGAAGGGGATACAGAGGGCCGCAGGCGGCACATGCTGTGGTGCAGCTGGGCCACAGTGCGGACTAGGGTGATGCCTAGGTGGCCCATACGAATGCTGAAACAGCAGAGCAGCCAGACAGCAACTGCTGAAGGCCCAACATGGGCACGAGTGTGTTTCCCAAAGTGTCACAGGGGAAACGATGTACCGCCCATGTCCTTATTTGGGGTTTCTGTCTCTACCGCGGCTCCTAACGTGAATCGCACTAACGCAGTTTAGTAAACATACCCCTAAGTCTAGTCACTGAAAATGAAAATGATATTTAAAAATGTTAATTGGCTCTAGTTTTCAATTTACACTACTGGATCAGTATATACAACTTTGATATCAGAAGTGCTAAGACTATGCGAGTTATAATGGGAAGGGATCTCAATTTAAACCACAAATTGTTAAAATACATGTGCATCTTCGACTGGATTTGTGATAAATCTATATTTTTATTTGGACAGTACTTGCTTTTCAGGCAAAATAAGTGGAGTTTGATTCCATATAGGCCATTTATCTCCAGCAGAAATGTTTAAATTGGGCAAGAGCTCCTGCCCTCTGCAGTGCCATGTCTCACTTGCCTCTGTTCTCTGACTAGTACTATCTGACTGCACATTTAGGAGTGCTTTTTTCTCTTCTTTGTCTCTCCTTCTCCCTATTCCTCTACAAGGCCTCACTTGTAGGTATGTAAAGTCATTTTTTTATCTTGCCTGAGTTTTACTAGAGCATTTCCTGTGGAAGCTGCCGGCGTTCACTTACTTGCATGCAACACTTGCCCTGCCCCTCCCCTTGCTGGACTTTGTTCAGAAGCTTTCCTCTGTGAGCACATGGGCTGCTGATCCTCCATTTGCTGGTGGTTCCTGCTTGGGTGAACACCCTCACTGCAAGCGTTAGCTAACTTTGTATGCTCTGTTCAGATATTTTCCAGTACTTGTTCAGAACCTAGCTTATTTATTGTTCTGTATATATTTCTGTTTTGTCAGTGTGTATTCTATCTTCACTCTGTCCTATTCCCAGCTCCTCACCTCTACAGTGCTGTGTCTCCCTTCTTAACGATGTATTACCCATCCACCCACCCCTGGCCTAACACTCTATCATAGCCTTTCTCTACTCATTGATGCAATTACTCTGGTGCACCTGAAGCCACCAAGACTTTCTTCCCCCTTCCCACCTGCATCTTCTTGATTTGCATTCTATCCTCTTCCCCCTCTCCTGTGACTACACATCACTTTTGTTCTTGATGTTAACTCTCCCTAATCTTTTCCACTCATTCACTCAGTTCCATGGCCCTACTTCTCAATACTCAGTCCTTACTGTCCCCACCTCCCCTACCATTTTGTCTTCTACCTTATCATCTACCCTTGAGCTTCACCTTTTTCTTCCTCTCATTCTGCCATCTCCACTCTCACTGAGGGAACCTCACCATCACTTACATCATGCCACCTCCTCTCTCCCCTGTTCTCTCCTAAACTTTATCCTCTCATCTGGAGATGTCAAGCCCAACCCTGGTACCCCTAGACTTTTCTCACACTCCCAGGGCAGGTCAATGCGTAACCTTTCTAATCCTGTTCATACCCCTCTCCTTTCTCCCTTTGTCATGCACATTGTGGAATGCACATTCTGTCTCCAATAAACTTGCCTTCATTCATGACCTCTTTATTTCTAATACTCTACATCTCCTGGCTCTTACTGAATCTTGGCTTATCCCTGAAGATTCAGCTTCAGTCGCTGCCCTCTGTCACAAAAGTTCTTTTCCCATATGTCTCGGTCCAAACTTCTCCACCTCGGTATTACCTCAGTATTACCCTTATCTGAATATGACCTGCTAACCTTCACCCTTAACCATCCCCCATCTTGGTCTCGCCTGATCTCCATCAACCTGTTTAGGAATCTTCACACTATCGACCCTTCAGCTCTCTCCACTGCTGTCTTATCACCTCTTTCCTCCACTATGTCATCTGAGTCCATTGATAGGGCAGTATCCTCCTATAACAGGTCTGGATGCACTTGCTCCTCCCACTCCATGCCCTGTGAGGCACACCGTACCTCAACCCTGGCTGTCCTTGACAACCTGCTACTTACGTTCCTGTGCCCTCTCAGCTGAGCGCCTTTGGCTTAAATCATGTTGACTGCCTACATTTCAAATTCATGCTAACCTCTTTCCAATTGGCCATAACACTCACCAAGCAAGAGTACTATTTCCATATGACTAACTCTCTTGCCTTTGACCCTCGCCATCGCTTTGCTACACTCAACTCTCTGCTCAAGGTCCTTCCTCCTTTCATTTCATTTTATTAAAACTTGATATAGTGCCCTTAGTGGGAACAACAGGGCAGTTTAGAATTAAGACAAGTAATTTAAAATCCAGAAAGGAACACCATTAAATAAAGAGAAAAGATATAGAGACAGGACAGAGATAAAAGGCAATGGTCAAAAAGGACACATGAGGACCAATGAAATTCATGAGGTTTAGAATGGGAAGGCAGAGCTAATCAGGAGGAAACAATTGGAAGGTTGAAAGGTACATGGAACAATCCCTCCTCCACTGTCTGCCCGGACCTTGGCTGACTACTTCCATGACAAAGTTCAGAAGATTAGCCTTGAATCCTCTGCAGGATCACCTCCACCTCATCTTCCCCCTCTTCAATCGCAAATCTTTCTCTCCTCACCTTCAGTGATCCTTTCTTCCTTTTCTGAAATCACTGAGGAGGAAACTGTAAATCTTCTCCCCTCCTCTAAACTTACTACCTGCTCCTCTGATCTGATCTGATCTCATCCATCTACTAAGTTCTATCTCTTCTGCTGTCATCCCTTCCCTCTGGCATATTCTTAACCTATTGCTTTCCACTGAAACTGTTCTTGTGGCCTTCAACATGCTGTGGTTACACCTCTCCTCAAAAAGCCTTTGCTAGATCCTACCTGTCCTTCCAGTTATTGACCTCTCTTTCTCCTCCCCTTTTCTTCAAAACTACTTGAATGAGTGGTTCACTGCTGCTTTCTTGACTTTCTTTCCTCTCAAAACCTTCTGGACCCACTGCAATCTGACTTTCGTTCTCTACATTCCACAGAAATGGCTCTTGCCAAAGTCTCCAGTCTCCTCACCAAATCCAAAGGCCTCTACTCGATTCTCATCCTTTTTGACCTTTTGGCTGCTTTTGACACTGTGGATCACCACCTTCTCCTTGATAACTTGTCCTTGCTTAGATTTAGGTGCTCTGTTCTGTCCTAGTTTTCTTCTTATCTCTCCTAGTGCACTTTTAGTGTATGTTCTGATGGTTCTTCTTCCACCACCATTCCACTTTCAGCTGGTGTACATCAAGACTGTATCTTAGGACCTCTCCTTTTCTCTCTCTACACTCAGTCCCTTGGTGCAATTCTTTCCTCCTATGGTTTTCAGTACCATCTTTATGCTAACAACTCTCAGATCTACCTCTGTGTGCCTTTTATTTCTCTGGGAATCCTGGCCCTGATCTCTTCCTGCTTATCTGAAATTACTGCCTGGATGTCTCATCGCCATCTGTAACTGAAAATGGTCAAAACTGAGCTCCTTATCTTTCTCCCTAAACCCACCTCCCCCCTTCTTCCATTCTCTGTTTCTGTAGATAACACTACTCTCCTCCCTGTTTCTTCAGCTTACAACCTTGGGGTCATCTTTGACTCTACTCTCTCTTTCTCTGCACACATCTAGCAGATAGCTAAAACCTGTTGCTTCTTTCTCTATAACATTGGCAAAATTTGTCACTTCCTTTCTACACACATTACTAAGAAACGTATCCACTCTTTAGTCGCCTCCTGTCTAGACTATTTCAAGCTCATCCTTGCTGGTCTTCCTCTGAATCATCTCTCTCCCCTTCAATCTATTCAAAACTCAGCTACATGGCTAATCTTCCGCCAGCCTCGATATGCTCATATAACCCCTCTTCTCAAGTCGCTCCATTGGCTCCCTACTTATTTCCATATCCAATTCAAACTTCTCCTACTGACCTATAAGTACACTCATTCTGCTGCTCCTCACTACCTTTCCTCTCTTATCTCTCCCTGCACCCTTCCTCTAGAGCTCCTCTCTTCTCGTGGATCTTTTCTAATTTTTCCCTTCTCTTCTACTGCCAGCTCCAGACTTCAATCCTTCCACTTTGCTGCTTCTTATGTCTGGAACAAACTACCTGAGTCTGTGCATCAGACTTCATCTCGGGCCCTTTTCAAATCCAGGCTGAAAACTCACCTTTTTGAGGCCGCTTTTGGTTCCTGATCCATTTGGTCTCCTGTGTTTCCTTGCCACTCCCCTAGATTTGTCCTTGTCCTCAGTTGTTGTCTTGTCTGTCTTGATTAGATTGTAAGCTCTGATGAGCAGGGACCATCTTTTACATGCGTCAGTATATGTACTTATCATACAAATGATAAGTAGTAGTAGTACTAGTAGTAGCAGGCCCAGGCCATAGAGTGACGCATGCAGACACGTCTCCAGTACTGGCCTTATTCCACGTCTCAGCAGGAATAACGGGCACATCTGCGGGGAACACCAAAAATGTACAAAAGCCTTTCCAGAATACACTATACACGTCTCCGTGGCAAACCATGCCCCTGTTCCATCCGTCCCGGGCAGTTCTGATATCACCATGTATGCAAGATAAATGCGCACGGGCACCATGCACCAGAATATGTTCATAGACATTTTTGATACATAAACGTTCATGCTGCACACGCAAAAGGCCTATTTGTGTTCTGGAATGACCTCCTTAATGAATGATGGAATTTAAAAGTGCTATTGCATCATACATGCTATGAATTACATCGGGTTATTCCTAAAAGTTATAGATGATGCAATCCTAACTCAGCTGAATTACATCACTCTGCAGAACAAATTGTGTTTCTCATACAATGCACCTGATGACCTGAAAGAAGTTCATTGTTGTCAATACAAAAGAGCTTATGTTGTTGATGGTTTCATGATTTAATTGTACTGCAGTAAAATGAATAATACATTTTTTTCCATAAAAGAATACCCATTTTATGACCAACAGATTACATACTTAATCAGCTGTAATCAGCTTTTATTAATCACAGGAGGTGGAATTAGTTAGTTATTAGTGTCAAATCTCTACTTTTCTTAAGTAGTAGCCTTAATATCATTGCCTAAATTTATCAGTTCACATACTGATTACTGTTTAATGATTTCTTCAACCAGAAAAAGTGTCTATTTTCTTTTTAAATAACTGAGTTTACGAACTCTTTTGGTGTCCTTTTTGTTTTGATACTGTATTGAGGAGTTACAGGCCATAACCATCTCTAAAGAGAACAGAATAAGCCATTATTTTTATGTTTAAATTCCTAGAGGACATGTTCAGCAGCAGTGTCTAGGCTAAAGAAGGTGCTTAGCTGCCGCCGCTTTCATTTAAACTGGATATTCAGCAGTGGAACATATCCGATTTCCATCTCTGAGTATCCAGGTTTGCTAGGCACCAGAGCCTCCATGCAGAGAGCGGTGATATTCTGCCACTAACCAGATAGCCATTCACCTGTCCTAACTTTAACTGCTGAAGCTATCCCTGGGACACCTAGCCAGTCAGGTTTTCAGGATAATCACAATGAATATGCATGAGAGAGATCCGCATACACTACTTCCTGTATGCAAATTTCTATCATATTTATTGTGGTTTCCTGATTATAGTATCTTAGGTATGTTCATGAAATAGATTGATAAAAGAGAAAGAAAGTGAAGTTCCTTGTTCGCCAGAAATGGCACCAGTAAAAATATGTATGGTAAACAGGACCGTACCTAGCCCAGTGCGAGCGGTGCAGCCACAGAGGCCGCAAAAGTCTGGGGGCTCATTCACAAAGGGATCGTAAATTAAGCCCTTACTTTGGTGGGGGATTCACAATTAGACCTCTGTGCCTTCCTCCCTGTTACTCAATCCTTATCCTCCTGCCTCCCTGTGGACTGGACTTCTCACAAGACTGGGGCAATTGTGACTGAAAAATAAAATGCCTAAAGAACAAAAGTTAGAGAGAAATTATTTTATTTTGAATTTGTTAACTGGACTATGTCAGCTCTGGGAAATGTACATCACTGATGTTTTTGTGTTTGTTCAGTACAAGAGGAAATGAATTTATAGTTTTATTTCTCCAGTGTTGTGGTGTATTCCAAGTTTGGCTTTTGGGGTTCCCAGTTCAATCATTGCCTTCATATGTCTAAATTGTGATTCCTTGTTCTGCATTTGATGATGATCTGTCTATGTTTTGCAAATATGACAGAGCTGTGGTATTATGTTTGTGTAGTTTCTGTGTAGGAGTCCTACTTGTTCTCTTTTCCCAGTAGGAGATGTATTGGTTTTCTATGAGGTATATTGGTTTTATATTTTCAATGCTGCCTTTTTATATGTAGAGTTTGGTGCTGTGTGAATCCTGGTAGTGCTGTTATGATATGGCAGCTTTGGTATTGGTTCTAAATGAGCAGGGTTTTGTAGTACCTGGCACTGGAGGATGGTAATATGGAAATATGGTAGCCTTTCTTTATCCTCACTGTTCATGCAAATGGTATTAAAATACTCATTAAGAGGCATGTTTACTACAGGTTAATACGTATTCACAAATATTAACACGCATTAAGTTCACAAGCATCCATTTATTTCTATGGGTGTAGTGACATTTAACGCACATTAATGTTTAGTAAACATGCCCCTAATTCATTGCTGGAACAAAAAAGAGGTTTGTGAAGAGCTCCTTTGGAAGCCTCCTAAAATTTTAGATGGGCTGCAAATATATTTTAAAATTAAATATATGCAAATGAGGCCCAGTTGGTGGGGGGTGGTGGTGGTGGTGGTGGTGGTGGTGGTGGTGGTGGTGGGGGGGGGGGGGAGGCACCAGGTTCGCAAGTTACACAAGACACAGTTATATAGCTTGCTACGGCCCTGATGGTACATACTGTAGATATACTGCATAGAAAGATAATTGGATCAGTTTTCAGGAGCAGTGGTAACAGCATATCTTGTAAACACTAGCAGTAACATTTAAGAAAATGTATATATCCAGTGGTAATATACAGATGGATGGCCCTGCTGAATATATGAATAATGAAGTCCCTTGTGCCAGCTATACGTGTGAAGGCACATTTTAGAAATGCCTTCTAGGTGAAAATTGCAACATCCAAATCAAAACTTCCAATATTCAGTGGGAGGGGTAGTAGAGAAGGTGGGCATGTGCAGGTGCCTTGTAAAATCGACCTTTCCGCAACCTAAAAGATACACATGTCCACCACATAAAAGCAAAGCAGATAATGGGTAAAGCACACGCAGGTTTTCACCAAATTTTAGAAACTTGCATGTATTGGATGTGGAAGTCTTCCATTCTGGAAACAAACATCAGCTTGTGGCCCTATCTCAGAACACGCCCATGTATTCTTCCTCCCATACACCACCCAGTCTATCATTTTGCACATGGGGATGTGCAACAACACAGGAGCCATGAAATACACATTTTAACTTATAGGCGGGGTTTTTTGAAGGAGCTAAAGATATCAGAGGGGTGAAGAGACATTTCCCTCTTTCCTCTACAGGTGATGGTTTGCAGAAATCAGTAAGATCATAAGACATGCCATACTGGGTCAGACCAAGGTCCATCAAGCCCAGTATTCTGTTTCCAACAGTGGCCAATCTAGGTCATATGCACCTAGCAGTTTCCCCAAGAGACACAGGTACTTTCCAGAGTCCTAGCCATGGACATCACTGATGGCAAATTGAGACATGCAGGGCAAATTTAAAATTGAGTGCACATGTGTATCTTTATTGGCCTGCCCCAAATATGATCCCATGCAGCTTAGACGTTAATGCACCAGACACCTGTATATTCAGCCCTTTCTAAAATGGCTTGGGAGTTATCCATGTGATTTCCACATTTGAATGGGCATTTTCAGACATGGCAATCATAAACAGAGTTTTTAAAACAAACCCCATAGTGATACTCAGTTGCTGTAGTTATAACTAAGCTGTTTAATTTAAGACTGCCCTTGTTCTGCCTTCTCTCCACTCTGTCATTATCTGGATAGTGTGCAGCAATTAGAGAGAATTTCACTAATCCTATCCAGATAGAGCCAGTGAAAAACCACAGAAAGGAGGAGACATACATTTAATGGCGACTGCTAAAATTAAAAGTTCCTTTGAATATTGACCCAGGAATGTATAGATAAACAGACAGATATAGATATATATCTACTGATAGACAGATAAAGTTCCTTCACTTCCTTTAGAGGGATGGTTGAGATTGTTCACTTCTTATCAAAAAAGCAATGTTGAAGGCCAAAAACCTGCCTGCATGGCTTAAAGGTCAGGTTAGAAAGGCTGTTGTAGCCAGAAAAACATCTGTCAGGAAATGGAAAAAGAAGCCAAACGATGAAAACTGGAAACAACATAAGCACTGGCAAGATAGATGCAAGGGTAAAGAGAGAATTTCAAAAAAAGCTTGCAGTGGAAGCAAACACGCATAATAAAAAACTGTGAAAGAGTCAATTGGACTATTAGATGACAGAGGGGTAAAAGGAGCGCTATGGGAGGACAAAGCCATAGTGGAGAGACTGAATGAATTTTTTGCTTCGGTCTTTACTGAAGAAGATGTAGGAAAGTTACCCATGCCTGAAATGATATTTAAAGGTGATGTCTCAGAAGAATTGAAAGAAATTTTGATAAACAGGGACGATGTATTACATGTATTTGATAAACTGAAGAGTAGCAAATCACCTGGACTGGATGGTATACATCTGAGGATGCTGAAAAAACTGAAATATGAGATTGCAGACCTACTTTTAGTAATCTGTGAACTATCATTAAAACATCTGTAGTACCTGAAGATTAGAGAATGACCAATGTAATGCCAATTTTTAACAAGGGTTCCAGAAGTGATGCGGGAAACTAGAAACCGGTGAGCCTGACATCAGTTCCAGACAAAATGGTAGAAAACATAATAAAGAATAAAGGCCCAATATTCAAAGGCATTTACACTGTTTAAAAACCTGTAAACTGTGTAAATGCCGCTATAGAGGGATATCCACTGGTCCGCTGTTACAGGTCCTGATGCTATCTGTGTAGAATTGGGACATGTCGTGGGTGTTCCAGGGTGGAGTGGAGGTGGATATTGAACCACTGCCCGGTTAGCGACCCGTGAGTAAAAATAAGTGTGAGAAAAGCTGGCCTATATTTATCCGTGGGAGCTAAGCAGGCAGTAGCTCAATATTGTCACTGCCCAGTTAGCTTCTATGCCATGGTGCACATTGCGACAGACCTGAATATTCAATTCTGGTTCCCAGATATGGCCCTGCCAGTGAATATCCAAGGTTAAGGTTCAGCAGCAATGGCTATGCGCTTTAGAGGTGCATAGCTGTCACAACTGAATATCGGACCCACAATTACTGTAGATAGTCATGATTTTAATGGGAGAAAGCCAACATGGATTGTCAAGGAAGATCTTGGGGTCTGTTTACTAAAGGCCGGTGGTGTGCGGTCCGCGGTGCAGAGCGGGTGCCGTAGAAGGAGTGGGCGTTCCGTCGGGAAGCTGTGAGTGACAGATGCGCGAAGGTGCGCGGCGCCCGTGTGGTTAGTGCCCTGTGCAATTAACGAGGTTGATCTGTGCACATGGGACACACTGCTCACGGATTTGGGCTTTCCAGTATTGTGCTGCACATTGCTGACGGAAACGGTTTCCTTTCCCTTCCCAGCACCTCTAACGCGACTGTTGGACTCGCGGTATATTTCTTTGGAGATTCGGGCACGCTCCTGTGCGGCGAGTCTCCCCCCTCCCACATTCCGCCCACTGACCCCGTCTCTCCGCCCCTAGGGGGCCTTCCTCCGCCCTCATTTCTCCTTTCCACGCCTGTTTCGCACATTACCGTCCCGCAAATGTGCGCGTTGTCGGCGCACGCTTGCGGGACCCGTTAATGTGCCGCGCACTCGTACGGGGCGCTTAAGAGCACTTAAATACCTCTTTTAGAGCGCTCATGTGCGCCCCGTACAAGTGCGCCGTTTAGTAAACAGACCCCCTTGTCTTACTAATCTGATATATTTTTTTGAAGGTGTGAATAAACAGGTAGATAAAGGCAAGCTGGGTGATGTAGTGTATCTGGATTTTCAGAAAGCCTTTGACAAGGTCCTCATGAGAGATTCCTGGCAAAATTAAAAAGTCATGGGATAGGAGGTAGTGTACTATTGTGAATAAGGAACTGGTTAAAAGATAGAGAGTAGTGCTAAATGGCCAATTTTCTCAATGGAGAAAGGCGAATAGTGGAGTACCCCAGGGATCTGTGCTGGACCAGCTGCTTTTTAACATATTTCTAAATGACCTGGAAATGTGAATTATGAGAGAGGTGATCAAATTTGCAGATGACACAAAATTATTCAAAGTCGTTAAAACATTAGAGAATTGTGAAAAATTGCAAGAAGTCCATGATAAATTGGAAAACTGGGCATCCAAATGGCAGATGAAATTTAATGTGGACAAGTACAAAGTAATGCACTTAGGAAAGAATGTATAATTATGTATAATTATGTATAATTATGTATAATTATTTAGATAGTTATTCCCCAGTTCACACCCAGTTGATTTTCCCTGTTATCTGTAAACCTAGATCAGTCATGTACTGACAGGTATGTTGTTGTTCAATGTAAACCGCACTGATGATGAATAGTGCGGTATATAAAAAATGTTAAATAAATAAATAAATAAAAATAAATAAGAACAACCCAAACTAAGTGGAGGAGTGGCCTAGTGGTTGGAGCAAGGTACTTTGGGCTGGAAGGTCAGGGGTTCAAATCCCACTAGAGGACAACAACCTTGGGCTGGAAGGACTGGGGTTTCTAGTCCCACAGGTGTTCCTTGTGGTCTTGGGCAAGCCACTTAACCCTCCATAGCCCATGTTCCCTGTAAAATAGTTATCTCCAAGTTATAATGCCCTGTTCAATGTAATTTCAGTTTGTTCAATGTAAACTGCCTTGATATCATAAAAGGTGGTATATAAAAAATGTTAAATAAACTATGGTACATGGTGCAAGGTCACACATTAAGAACCACCACCAAGGAAAAAGATATAGGTGTCATCATGGATAATATGTTGAAACCCTCTGCCCAGTGTGTAGCAGAGGTCAAGAAATCAAATAAAATGCAATGAAATTATAAGGAAAGGAATGGAGAATAAAATCACAGATATTATAATGCCTCTGTATTGTTCCATGGTGTGACCGCACCTTGAAAATTGTGTGCATTTCTGGTCACCATATCTTAAAAAGGATATAGCAGAATTAGGTGCAGAGAAGAGCCACCAAAATTGTAAAGGGGATGGAAGGATACCCCTATGAGGAAAGTCTTAAAAGGTTAGGGCTCTTCAACTTGGAAAAGAGACATCTGAGGGGAAATATGATAGAGGTCTATAAATTAATGAATGGAGTAGAACAGGTAAACGTAGATCAATTGTTTACTCCATCAAAAAGTAGAAATACTAGAAGACATGCAATGAAGGTACAATTTATCCCATTTAAGACTAATAGGAGAAAATATTTTTTCACTCAACGCGTAATCAAACTCTGGAATTCATTACTAGAGGATGTAGTAAAAGCTTTTATTGTAGCTGGGTTTAAAAAGATTTGGACAAGTTCCTGGAGGAAAGGAATTATTAAAGAGGACCCGGGAACTCCATTGTTTACCCCGGGACAAGCATTGTGGAACCTGTGTGTCTTCTGAGAACCTGGCAGATACTTGTGACCTGAATGGGCTACTGTTGGAAACAGGATACAGGGCTTGATGGACCTCGGTTTGACCTAGTATGGCATGTCTTATGTTCTGATAAATAGGTTTTCACAATCCTAGCAAGTGGCGATGTGCATGCAAAATATTTTCAGTTCATTTTGTTTTAAGAGTGGCTTCTATCAGTTGTTTTGTTCAGTTTGAATCATAAAATCACATTCAGTTCTGGAAGGAGTGGGGAAGCAAAGTATTCTAGTTAGAGCTCAAAATAGAGGCCTTCCATTCAAGTTTTAGTAGCCTTGCTAGCAAAAGAGAGGCACCAGTTCCCCAAGACAGCAGGAGTGGCATCAACCCTCCACATCAAGAAAACAAGGTCAACGTCCACCAACAATGGCATGAAGAGCCCAAACCACTCTGAGGGAAGCAAAGCATCTGTCAGGAAATGGAAGGAGACCAAGACAATATTCTGAAGAGAAGATGGCCTCCATGGCTATGTTTTCCCTGGGGGAGTGTAGTATGCAGAAGCACAAAGGGAAGGTGCAAAGTTTTCCCTCTGAATCGCAGGTCAATTTCCCTTACCATCCCCAGGTTACCATCCAGCCATGATCCACCGGCGTTCACTTGAGTCTTTCTTGGAGCTGCTGTCATTGGCATGATAAAAAGATTCCAATGTATCGGCAATTCCATGCTGACCCTTCTTTTTGAAGAAATGAGAAATTTGATTTTCCATTCTGAATGACCATGCATCAAAACCCACCAATGTACAATGTTATCCAATTTGGTTAGAAAGCAAATAAACATGTTTGAGATTGCACTGCCGCCCTAATCTAAGTTAAAATAGTTTACATTTTTCATCTTGCTCCGTTAATATAATCACTGTATGTTAGGTCTTATGGAGTAATTGTATAGGTGACTTCAGATTTGTCGCAGATCTTCATGCCATTCTCAAAAGATCTGCAACAGAGTGGACACCCTTGAGGGGAGTAAACTGCATGAGAAGTGATCTATAAAAAAACGGGAAGACCGGTTGAATGACTGGGGGATAAAGTTTAATGCAAAAAAGTGCAAAGTGATGCATTTGTGGTGCAGAAATCCAAAGGAATTGTATACAGCAGGAGGGAAGGGGCCAATATGCACAGAGCATGGAAAGAAACCTTGAGGAGATAGTGTCTGATAGAGAGGTGGCCAAAGCCAGATAGATGCTAGATTGCAAAAGGGAAGCTGGCATTGGACCTCGGCACGGGAACAGCCTTGCAGCGGTTGAAGGCAAGCTCTGCGGGGCAGTTTGTGGCCGCTGCAGGTCCTAGAGAGGGACAGCAGCAATGACAATGGGGGCCAGGGAGGGAACAGGAGCAGAAACAGGTGCTAGGAGGGGCACAAGGCGTAAAATTTACCTAAAGCACCTCATCTACTTATGCCAGCCATGTGTATTTTTCCTTATTTATTTATTTACATTCTCTTATATACTGCACTATTCTGCATCAGTGCAGTTTACATTGAACAAACTGAAACTACATTGAACAGGGCATTATAACTTGGAGATAACTATTTTACAGGGAACATGGGCTATGGAGGGTGAAGTGGCTTGCCCAAGCCCACAAGGAGCACCTGTAGGCCTTCTACCTAGTGGGCAAGCAACCTGTGAAGCTTTTTCAATAGGTGTTAACACCAGCTGGCAGTTCAAAAGGCCATTTTGAAAGACTCCTTCTATCCAAGCAAGGACTGTTAATTACCCAGGAAGTAGGTCACTGCTTACATCATCAGCACAAGCATAAATAGCTCAACCAGAGCTCTGTGACCCTGTCTTGAAGGACTGGAAAGGGGGGCTGTTACTTCTGGAGAGAAATCTGAAATTGTGAGTATATACTTCTGGGAATTTTTCTGAAAGGAATTTTTTTCTTTTAAAGCTAATTAATCTGTGAACCCACTATTTTTTTTTGTTAAATCAGTCAGGGCCTAGTAGCAACAGTTTAAGATTCAATTTAGAAACACAGAAGAGAACTTTCTGGTTACCTTTCATACCCAGTAGATAGCTGTAGTTTAAATTTCATAGTCACTCAGGGCCTAGCATCAGCAAAGTACTTTTAGTTTCAAATTAAAACACAGAAGAGAGCTTTCTGGTTAAATTTAGAATCCAGCAGAGAGCTTGTAGTTTAAATTTCATAATAGGTTAGAGCCTAGTAGCAGCAAAGAGCTATAATTTAAATCAAATCAGAATATAGTTTTCCTCAGCAGCACAGGACAAGGTACTGTGTAGCAGCCCTTTTTTAATAAGTGTTATCTCCCTCCCTCCCTCCCCACACCCACCCTCCCCTGGGAAAATCACAGCTTTATAGGTACTTGCACAACTTAAAAGACAGGAGGTGCTCTCAGGTGAAGCTCATTACCCAAATCAGTCATACACCAAGGACCTGAGATTAATTAAGCTTCAGGTGAACAAGGTATATTAAACTTCTTAGGTACAGTTTTAGTGGTATAAATATCCATTGCACCCTTTAGTACATATAGAACTTAAAGATCTAAACACAAACTTAAAACTAAGATGCAGACAGCAGTCCAGCAGCGGGATGTGGGCTTTCCAGTCTTTTGCATTGAGTGTCACATGTATGATTTTCTCCCAGCTGGTGAGAGGTCTTACGTGTGCACTAGGTGCAAGGAGCTCTCTGCTCTCAGGGAACGAGTCCGTTCTCTAGAGGCTAGAGTAGCAGACTTGGAAAACATAAGACAGACAGAGAGGTACATAGACGAGACCTACAGGGATATAGTCCTGAAGTCCCACCTCCAGTCTGGCAGCATCCCTGTTGCCATGGAGGAGAGAGGTCACGTGACAGGAGAGCATCACCCTGGTGTGGCAGGAAGTGATCCTGTAACTAGGACCTGTCCTCCAGGTGATGTAAACCCCTCTCGCACCGAGGAGGTTTCTCCAGGGCCAAGTGCCCATGCGGGAAGGGTTAGGACAGCAGTTATAGTTGGTGATTCGATCATTAGGCATGTAGATAGCTGGGTGGCTGGTGGATGTGAGGATCGCCTGGTAACATGCCTGCCTGGTGCGAAGGTAGCGGACCTCACACGCCACCTAGATAAGGTCTTAGATAGTGCTGGGGAGGAGTCTGCTGTCTTGGTACATGTTGGTACCAATGACATAGGAAAATGTGGTAGGGAGGTTCTGGAAGCTAAATTTAGGCTTTTAGGTAGGAAGTTGAAATCCAGAACTTCCAGGGTAGCGTTCTCCGAAATGCTTCCCGTTCCACGCGCAGGACCCAATAGGCAGGCAGAGCTCCGGAGTCTCAATGCGTGGATGAGACAATGGTGCAGAGATGAGGGGTTCGGATTTGTTAGGAACTGGGGAACATTCTGGGGAAAGGAGGGGCTCTTCCGAAGGGATGGGCTTCACCTTAACCGGGATGGAACCAGGCTGCTGGCATTAACCTTTAAAAAGGAGATAGAGCAGCTTTTAAACTAGATAATAGGGGAAAGCCGACAGTCGCCCAAGAGCGCATGGTTCGGAAGAATGTATCCTTGAAGGATACTACAAAAAGCAGAGAGGTTCCAAAAAAGAGTAAAGTAGCCCAAATGCCCTCGAGTATGGAGCAGACAGAACTTAAAGATCCCAAATTACCCATGTCTACCAATAGCCAAATTAATATGAATAAAATACAGTCTCTAAAATGCTTGTATGCAAATGCTAGAAGTCTACAAAACAAGATGGGAGAGTTAGAATATATAGCACTAAACGAGAGGTTAGATATGATTGGAATATCAGAGACATGGTGGAAGGAGGACAACCAGTGGGACACTGTGATACCTGGGTACAAACTATATCGAAATGATAGAGCTGATCAAATTGGTGGAGGGGTTGCGCTCTATGTTAGAGAGGGCATTGAGTCAAAAAGGATTAAAGTTTTGCAAGAAACAAAATTTGCTGTAGAATCTCTATGGATTGAAATTCCATGTAAAAAGGGGAAGGCGATGGCAGTGGGGTGTACTATCGTCCGCCTGGCCAGAATGAACAAATGGATGATGAAATGCTCAAAGAAATCAAGGAAGCTAGCAAAAGTTACAGTGCAGTAATAATAATGGGTGATTTCAATTACCCCGGCATCGACTGGGTCAGTGTCACAACAGGACATGCTAGGGAGATAAAGTTCCTAGATGAAATAAATGACTGCTTCTTGGAGCAGCTGGTTCATGAACCGACCAGAGGGGAAGCAATATTAGACCTAGTCCTTAGTGGAACACCAGATGTAGTGCAAGAGATAAGGGTGTTGGGGCCACTTGGCAATAGTGATCATAGCATGATCGCCTTTGATTTAATTAGTGGAGGAGGGATAGTAAGGAAATCCACAGTACTACCCTTTAACTTTCGAAAGGGAGACTATGGGCTATGTTTACTAAACGTGAATAACGCGCGTAGTATGACGTTAACGACCGTAAGTGCCGTATAACGCGCGTACCGACGCGCTAACGACCGTTAACGTCATACTACGCGCGGTAACCGTAGTTAACGATCGTAAAGCTCCGCGGCGCGTTAAAACAGCGCAGAAGGTGGAGAGTGGGCGGAGAGAAGGGGTCAATGGGCGGAGAGTGGGCGGAGAGAGGCTCCCCTCATACTAACGCGCGGAGTGTCAGAGCTCACCTCCAACGCAAATGAAAACCTGTCGTTAAAGGCATTTAAAGGGAAGAGAAACCATTTACGTCAGCAATGTACAGAAAACCGGGGAAACCCACAAAACGTGAGCAGTGTGATACATGTGCACAGAACAAAATATCACATAAAACGTTAAAAATGACCACAAGAAACATTTTAAAAAGCAGAATTCAGCTGGGCAACAGTGATAGCAATGGGCAACAAGGAACAACACTCCCTGGAAAGCACCAAACTAAAAGGAAATGATGTGTGGAAGGGTCTACGCTCCGCAGACCCTTGCAAAGAGCATTACATTGTAAAGGAGCTGTCCTGGGTGTGTGGTGTAATGTTTCCCAATGATATCATTGTTGCCCAGCTTGGTTATGGGTGTGTGCCCCTTTTGTGAGGTCATTTCTGCGGTTTATGTGCACCTTTGTCTGCATACAAGGTAAATGAGGCCACAGTAAACCTGTTGCAGAGCAGGGTTTCTGACTCGTCAGGCCGGTTTAACTAACTCCAGGGACTGCACAGTCTCTGTGGCCACAGTGTGGTGCAACAGACACAGCCAGTGCCTGTAAGACCAGAGGGTCACAGGTTCAAATCCCAGTTGGGGCTCCTGCCAACCCAGTCCCCATAGTTTTACCCACCACTAAACAGTGATAGTAAAGACACTCCTGTAGTGCAGAGAACATACGCATGGCCTATATTTTACCACACCAAACACAGACACCAGAAACAGGCACATTACCTATAGCAGAGTCCCGCAAATGCAGTCCTGGAGGGCCCCACAACATTCCGGTGTCATGCTGCCTCTAATAAAGATGCCTGTGCTGCATAGCTATGCACCACCCCCATGGTATGCAGATGTAGCTCATGCATATCTATGAGAGACAGCATGAAAACCCGAACAGTGTGTGGAACACCAGGACTGGAGTTGGGGAGCTCTGCCGTAAAGCAGCAGCCAACAGGGCCACACACACACCCACAGGCCCCATTGGCCAATGCCAGCTGGAGAGGCAGGACATTGGGCCCTGCCTGTATCTCCCAATACTAGCAGTTGCATACCTTAGCAATGCCACCCTACACCTGGGTATATGGTACACAGCTATCAAACGTTTCCTCTGATAACTGGCAGATATCAATTCCTACGTTAAGCACATTTTGCTCATTGAGCTCCACCATAACAATCATTCTGATGTCTGCGGTGTGTGCTGCAGGTCTGGTCTCTGACAGTGTTCACAACCCTGGGGAGTGACCCCCCAACACTCTTGTGTACCATATCCATGCCTGTACTATGCCCAGGACTGGTGTGGTGGTATGGCTGCTGACCACCTCTATAGTAGCACAATGCTGGCATAGGTGTGGGGGTGGCTGTCTGTCTATCCAGTGTGTGGTGGCTGCAAACACCTTCAACAGCCCACACTGCCAGCACTGTTGCCAGTATTGGGCTGCCAATGTGCATAATGAGGAGCAAGGTACCATGGGTATAGGCCGGACAGGGTGGCCTGGCCAGGGTGCATCTGCACAGGGCATAGGGCAGTGACAGGCACATTGTAGTGCCCGGCCACCAACTACACAGACAGGGTGACCTCAGTATATCCTGCTGAGAGATCACTCTCACCCTGACTGTGCAGTGACCACAGCATGGCTAGGCACTCCCATAGTGCTATCTAGTATTTCTCTCATGTGATACATATGGGTTTCCTTCTGGGGCCCAGTCACTGATGTATTTGCCTGCTGTGTATGCTGACATCCCAGTTCTGGGTGCAGGCATCTCCACTGGGCACTAGCAGACTGTTTGCAGCTGGTAGGTGTTGTGATGGAGTGGCTTGCAGGGTGCAGTGGCTGATGGCTTGCACCAGGGGAATATCAGATAGTGGTGGGGTGCAGCATACCATATCCAGGCCTAATGTCTGTCTGCTATTGTGTTATGGCTGTGTACAGAGCTGCATTGACTGCCCTGTGGGGTGTCTGTTCCCCAGCAGGACTGGGGTTCATGTTCCCCTCTACTGCCACCGTTGCAGCACGGTAGACTGTGGATCTTTTGATAGGAGACCCTGTTTGCCTCCCTCAGCCCTGGGGGAGGGGTGTGGTGGTGGTGCATGGGGGCTGTACCTGACTGAAACAGACAGAGATGTCCAAGGTGTTCCTGCAGAAACTACCTATCTCACACAGTAACACTGCTTTGGACCTGCGCCATGGCCGGTGCTGTGGACCTAGTGCTGGGCGCCTCACTGCACCCTCAGGGTGAGCACAGTACCCGCATAATGTGACGGTGTGTAGCTGCTCTGTGCCAGTACAACACACAGTCGGTACCCCCTACCAGGCCGAGGTGCTGTGGGGGTGCATTCCCCATGGTGTGTATCTGTGGACAGCTGCTTTGCATGTGCAGTGCATCATGGGTGTGACTGGTCCAATCCAACCCTGTGAAACACCAGCACCTGCTCACAGGCTCTGATAAGCCATAGGCCATCACACGTACATCTGTTAGCATACTGCATAGGTGCAGGACGCCCTACAAAGTCTGTAATATAAGATGCCCACACTGGTAAAAACACACGTACCCACGCACGTAAGCAAACACGTACCCACGCACGAATGTACGCGCGTCGCTACGCACATACCAACGTACGTGGCTAGGCACATTCCGAGGGTGTTTTTCTGACATCAATACTCAGCGTAACGAAAAGCATGCCTCCTCTTTCCTTCTGTAATGTACAGGGTGATGCCTGAGATAGCCTTCTGTGTTAGGCACACTGGGGGCTCGAACCCATGCTGCCTGTAACAGCGGTCAGTACCGTAACCATTGTGCTACAGCTCTGTTTCAGTGCTTTGTGTCTGTACGTCTTCTTATGATTGACGCGCAGTAACGTGGCACGGCGCCCGGTAGCGCTCGTTAATTTTGCTAACGCGCGGTAGTGGTAACGATGTACCGCCCATGTCCTTATTTGGGGTTTCTTTCACTACCGCGGCTCCTACCGCGAACTGCACTAACGCGATTTAGTAAACATAGCCCTATGATAGAATGAGGAAAACAGTTAAGAAAAAACTAAAAGGAGCAGTTGCAAAGGTTAAAGACGTACATCAAGCTTGGGTGTTGTTGAAAAATACTATCTTGGAAGCCCAGACCAGCTGTATTCCACGCTTTAAGAAAAGTGGAAGGAAGTCCAAAAAATTGCCAGCATGGTTTAAAGCTGAGGTCAGAGAGGCTGTTGTTGCCAAAAAAGCATCTTTCAAGAAATGGAAAAAAAGAGCCAAATGATGAAACCTGGAAACAGCACAAGCACTGGCAAGTCAAATGCAAGGCATTGATAAGGCAGGCAAAGAGAGAATTTGAGAAGAAGCTTGCTGCGGAAGCAAAAACGCGAAATAAAGACCTTTTCAAGTACATTCGTAGCAAAAAACCCGTGAGAGAGTCAGTTGGTCCATTAGATGATAAAGGGGTTAAAGGAGCACTAAGAGGCGACAAGGCGATAGCGGAGAGACTGAATGAATTCTTTGCTTCGGTCTTTACTGAGGAAGATGTAGGGATGTTACCCACGACTGAAGTGGTATTTAAAGGTGTGGAAGAATTGAAGGAAATATCGATACATCGGGAAGATGTCTTACAACTATTAGATAAACTGAAGAGTAGCAAATCACCTGGGCCGGATGGTATACATCCAAGGGTGTTGAAAGAACTGAAATTTGAGATTGCAGACCTGCTATCAGTAATCTGTGAACTATCATTAAAATCATCTCTAATACCTGAGGATTGGAGGATCGCCAATGTAACACCAATTTTTAAAAAGGGTTCGAGGGGTGATCCGGGAAACTACAGACCGGTGAGCCTGACATCAGTACCGGGAAAAATGGTAGAAACCATCATAAAGAATAAAATTACTCAGCATATAGATAGTCATGACCTAATGGGAGACAGCCAACATGGCTTTAGACAAGGAAGATCTTGTCTTACTAATCTGTTATGTTTTTTTGAAGGAGTGAATAAACAGGTGGACAAAGGTGAGTCGGTTGATATTGTGTATCTGGACTTTCAGAAAGCCTTTGACAAGGTCCCTCATGAGAGACTTTTGGCAAAACTAAAGAGTCATGGGATAGGAGGCAGTGTACTACTGTGGATCAGGAACTGGTTAAAAGATAGAAAGCAGAGGGTAGGGCTAAATGGCCAATTTTCCCAATGGAGAAAGGTGAATAGTGGTGTACCCCAGGGTTCTGTGCTGGGTCCGCTGCTTTTTGACATATTCATAAATGACCTGGAAAGTGGAATAACGAGTGAGGTTATCAAATTTGCTGATGACACAAAACTATTTAAAGTTGTTAAAACCCAGGAGGATTGTGGAAAATTGCAAGAGGATCTTGATAAATTGGAAGACTGGCATCAAAATGGCAGATGAAATTTAATGTGGAGAAGTGCAAGGTTATGCACCTAGGGAAGAACAACCCAAACTATGGTTACACGATGCAAGGTTCCACATTAGGAACCACCACCCAAGAAAAAGATTTAGGCGTCCTTGTGGATACCATGTTAAAACCCTCGGCCCAGTGTGCAGCGGCGGCCAAGAGAGCAAATAGAATGCTAGGTATGATAAGGAAAGGAATGGAAAATAAAACAAAAGATATTATAATGCCTCTATATCGTTCCATGGTGAGACCGCACCTTGAATATTGTGTGCAATTCTGGTCGCCGTATCTTAAAAAGGATATAGCAATTTTAGAAAAGGTTCAGAGAAGAGCCACCAAAATGGTAAAGGGGATGGAAGGCTACTCCTATGAAGAAAGGCTAAAAAGGTTGGGGCTCTTTAACCTGGAAAAGAGACGGCTGAGGGGAGATATGATAGAAGTCTATAAATTAATGAACGGAGTGGAACGGGTAAACGTAGATCGATTGTTTACCTTATCAGAATATAGAAAGACTAGGGGACATGCAATGAAGCTACAGGGTAAACTATTTAAGACTAATAAAAGAAAATATTTTTTCACTCAACGTGTAATCAAACTCTGGAATTTGTTACCGGAGGATGTAGTAAAGGCTGTTAGTGTAGCTGGGTTTAAAAAAGGTTTGGACAAGTTCCTGGAGGAAAGGTCCATAAACCATTATTAAGAAGGGACCCAGGATATCAATGCTTGAACCAATACAAGCATTGTGGAACCTGTGTCCCTTGGGGAAACTGCTAGGTACGTATGACCTAGATTGGCCACTGTTGGAAACAGAATACTGGGCTTGATGGACCTTGGTCTGACCCAGTATGGCATATCTTATGTTCTTATGTTCTAGAAACCCCAGTCCTTCTGGCCCAAGGTTGCTGTCCTCTAGTGGGATTTGAACCCCTGACCTTCTGGCCTGAAGTACCTTGCCCCAACCACTAGGCCACTCCTCCACTACTTAATTTAAAGGAGAAAAAAAAACAGAAGAAATTCTTTTTGGAAAGGAGAAAGATAAGCTCACCCAAATGGGGGCACTCTTTTTTCCCCAAGTTTCATTATAAATGTGTTATTTCTCTGTATATTTTCCATGAGCCTCAGAAGTTGCCTTTCTTTCTGAAGGAGAAAATCACATTGCGGTGGCTCCAGTATCCCTAACAAACCTTGATGCAGTTGCAGTGTACTTAATCTGCTATATACATATATATGACAGTCATATTTTGCTGTTCGTTGTTAATGATGTTTAGACTATATACTATTTTTTCTCTTTGAATTCATTTTGGCTTGGATCCCACAAGTTTTGTAGGCTTACTGAAACATTAATCATATTTGATTATGCTGCTTTAATCCTTTTTTTTTTTTTTAGCTTCTCACTTGTTTATAAGAATTGCATATGATTTATATCATTGCATTTCAAAGATTATTTACTATAAGCATTTATATTCAAAAATAAAAAAGAATGAAGAAACCAAACAAAGAAATATTTCTTCACAGAAGGGGTGATGGATGGAAGAAACAGCGCCCCAGTGGAGATCGTCCAGGCAAAACACTATCAGAATTCGAAGAAACTCTGCATGGAGCGCAGAGGATCCTTAATTACAAACATGCAAAGAGAAAGCAGGAATTCAATGGGCTTTACGGCACTGTAACAGGGAGCAAAATGGGCAGACTAGGAGCCCATTACAGTTCTTATCCATCATTATGTTCTATGTTGCTGCTATGATCTCTGTCTATCTTTATTTTATACGTATTGGGTCTGATCTTGAATTGAGCAGGCTATGCGCCGCTACTGTGCACTGCCATCCCCGCCAACTTCTAACCCCGGATATTCAATGCCGGGGTCATATGCGGCCCCGGAATTAAATAGCGGGGATTGCCGCACATGCCCCAGAGCCACAGAAGCTAATCAGGCAGCGCTGATATTGCAGTGCTGCCCGGTTAATTCCCGCAGGTAAAACTAGGCCAGCTTTTGCTTCGCCTACTTTTACTCACAGATTGCTACAATATCACTGCTACCTGATTAGTGACGGTTGCCGCCTCTGCTCTGCTCCATAAAGCCCAACACGCCCCGATGCTAAGTGGTTAGCTGCAGGGCATGTAGGGGAGATAATCAGGGATATTCAGCGAATATCCTGCTCAGTGACATTTACACGGTTTACAGGTCTGTAAACTGTGTAAATGTCTTTCGAATATTGAGCCCATGATATATACAGGGCGGCCCAAAAAAAGTGAGAACATCTCGTAGCATTTAGGTTATTTAAAAATTCAAAAAGACAGATGTAAATGATTGACAAATTAAAAGAAAAAAGATGGTGACCGGAAATTGTCAAAATAAAGATGTTATATAGCTAAAAAAGGTAAATAAGTAAACTATTTAAGCTTTTAATTTACGAGATGTTCTCACTTTTTTTGGGCCACCCTGTATAAGTGTGTGTGTGTGTGTGTAGACAAAGTTATAAAACCTTCTGATTTCTGACCTTCTAATAAAACAGCCTAGAAACAGTTAAAATAGATGTTTATTGGTTAAACACTGAACAAACACCACTTCTTCTAGCGCTCTCTTATCCCACCCCTGGCTTGTTCTGTAGCCTCTACTCCATTTTTGCACCTTTTCTGCGCTGACTTTGTTATGAAAACACAGATAAACACCGATTTTTTTATACCCTCAAAGAATCTCTAATTAGTAGAAAAATAAACACCTGTATTTACAATTTATAAATGACTAGAATATTTCACAAATAAGTTTGAAAGTACAATACAGCTGTTTAGAGTAAGTTATACAGAGAGGGATTAAAAAGATTATATAAAGATTGTTTATAGGTAAACGTTTTGTTCTCACTGGTTTGTGACGGAAGCTGTGTTTGTAGCTCATGAAAGCAGGACGCCAGCAGGATTTTAGTTTAGAAGTCAAACTTGGTCTGCACATCCATACATAAACTGAGCAGATTTAATCATCATTATATGACTAATGAATATTTTAAGTAGCAAGCTTCCATGACTATTAAGGTGCCCAAGTCACGCTATGTCAGCCTTTCTGCAACTCTCGACTTGCTGATCTCAGTCTCTCTTGCATTTCAGAAGTGCTCTCTCGCGCTGAGCAACTCTCCGTTGGGACTGGAGCATGAGGGAAGGGCAGGCAAGTAAATGACTTACAGGGGGCAGGAAGCCATAATCACAAATGACAGCATAATTCAAGAAAATCCTTTAAAAGAAAGACAGAGAAAAGCAGAGGGAAGAGGTGCGTGGCATCATTATGTAAAGCTAGGCTTAAGGACAGGCAAAAAGTGCATAATTTGCTTGTATAATCACACCTATTGCCCAAAACTCTGATTTGCTGCAACTAATGGAAATCAACTCTGGAAAGAGTGCTGCTGCTCTTTTCCATGAAACAGTTACCTATATGAGACAGACAAAGATCCCATTTCTTTAGGGTTACCAGCCATCCCTAATTTTTGGGGAGGACTCTGTCCCTGACTTCTACCTCTTTGGAAGCCTCCTGCCCCTGATTCCAGTAGTGGGACAGAGGTGCCATGCCAGATCTGTGTCCAGCATCTGTCTCCCCCCCCCCCCTCCCCATCACTGCGGCTACTGCAGCTTTTCCCTAGTTCTGAGTCTGCAGCAGAGGCAGTGGTGAACTGTAAGCATTCAAAAAACAAAAGCATGGCTCCTGCCCTTCCCACCTCCTTCTGACGTATGTTTTATATGTCAGATATGACAAGACTGTCAAGGTCTTCCAAACGTGCAGGAATCGCAAAGACCCTGCACCTTTGGGTTTTTTAATATTTACAATTCACCTCCGTCACAGACATTGAGAGAAGCAGTGGCAGAGGTAGACTGGGAGGAAATGGTGGAAAGATGCTGCCCACAGGGTAGGGGAGGTGGAGGACAGAAAGCGAACACTGGATGGGATAGAGGGTGGATGGGGTGGGGGCATAGGGGGATGGAGGACATATGCTGGGCACAGAAGTATGGAGAGAGAGAGAGAGAGGGGGGGGGGTGGGAGATGCTGGCGGCTGGGTGAGAAGATGCTGGATACCTGGGGTGATGGGGGGTGGATAGTGATAGGGAAGGGAGATACTGTCACCTGGAGGGTGGTAAAGAAGGTAAGATGCTAGACTTCTGGAGAAGGGATAAAGGGAAATGCTGGACTGGAAGGGTAGGGGAGGGAAGAGAAGAAAAGAGAAGGTGAAATACTGAATATGGAGCAGGGAGAAGGGAAATGGAGAGAAGGGAGAGTTAGAGAGAAGATGGGAAAGGAGGGAGAGAGGTGGGAAGGGGAGAGCTGGGATGAGGGAGATGATAACTGTAGGTAGATGCAATAGGAATGACTGAGGAGAAGAGGCAAGACCAGAATGGACTTAGCAGAAGAAAAATTAATGGAAGAAAGCTGAAAGATCAATGTCACAGATGGAGGTAGGGGACGAAGTGAAGACAGGAGGTGAGAAAAGAAATACCAAATGGAGAGGACACCCTAGAAATAGCATTAAGAGAAGACAGACAGACAAAAGCAGAGATCAGAGGCTGGAAGATAGATGATGAGATTGAAATGTATTTATTTATTTATTTATTTAGAAGTCTTCTATACTGTCATTTCAGTCAATCAAAATGGTTTACATTGAAAAGAGTAGCATTACATTGTAACATTAAACATTTACATTTGAACTTAAAACATTGAACATTGAACATTTTAACCAAGGGATAGATATAGATTAAATAACATAGATCTGCTCCAATCTCCAGTCACCACTGCTGCTGCTTCTTAATCTCACCCAAAAACCAGGGCCACCTCAATGGATTGTGTCACCCTGACCAACCTGTGCTTTTGTGCCTCCACCTTGGGGCTAATCTTGTGATATGAACTTTGAAGCTACTGATACCTAATCAGGTGTTAGTTCCCTCCCTACCCCCCCAACTCCCACCCACCCCTAGTGAGTAGTCTTGCTTTATAGGGCACCTCCCCAATTAACAACACACATGAACTTGGAACAGTACATTTTGGACATACTTAAAGAGATTTAACTGCTTTTTCTCTGAAAGGACAGCTGGGAAACCGGCTGGTACTTTAGTAGATTTCTCTCTTTTGTTTTAGCAGATACTTAAGCTCCACAAACTGAACAATGACTGGGAAAAATCTTATCGCTAAAGCTGTTGACCCAATTACAGCTTCTACCTCTGTCCAGACAGAGGTCCCAATGCCAGTTGAAGGACTGGTTCCATGTGCAAGGGTGCCTGCATGCTGCAGCTCTCAAGAAACAAGTGGAGGAACTCAGAGAGGAGGTAGCGAGGCTGAGGAGCATTCAAGATAGTGAGACGTACATTGATGACATGCTTCTTGCAACATCCAAGCTCTCCAGAAGAGGAGAAGATGGATGCCTACAGAATGACAAAGGGCCTGCAGAATCACCCATTCAACTTCTCTAGCCCTTGAATTGAAGAACCATTATGCAGCCCTGGAAGTGGAGGAGGTGAAAGCATCACTGGAAAGGGAAGAACCAGAGCTCAAGTACCCCAAAGTTGCAGAATCAGTGACCACAAGGAAGCAAAGGGTAGTGGTGGTTGGTGACTCTCTTCTGAGGGGTACTGAGGCGTCCATCTGCCGACCAGACTTGGTGTCCAGAGAGGTATGCTATCTGCTAGGTGCCAGAATCCGAGATGTTATGGAGAGTTTGCCGAGACTCATCAAGCCCATGAATTAGCCAAATGTTGCTAATCCATGTTGGCACAAATTATACTGCCAGGTATCCCTCTGAGCATATCAAAAGTGACTTTATGGCTCTGAGACAGAAGGTGATGCAGATAGGTGCACAGGTGGTGTTCTCTTCAATCCTCCCTGTTGAGGGTAAAGGCCAAGGCAGAGAAGCTCACATCCTGGAGGTGAATGCATAGCTGCATGGATGGTGTCATCAAGAACGTTTTGGTTTCCTAGACCATGGGATGCTGTTCCAAGGGTTGCAGAGCAGAGATGGTGTCCATCTGTCCAAGAAAGGTTGACGTGTCTTCAGTAGCAGACTGGCTAATCTACTGAAGAGGGCTTTAAACTAGATTTGTTGGGGATGGGTGAAGAAAGCCCCCAGGTAAGTGAAAGACCACAGGCAAGTGAAACATTAAATGTCTTTGTGGAAATGGGTAAAAGGGGCAACATATGGAAAGCGGTATACATAAATGCCCGTAGCATGGGAAATAAGATCCCAGATGTTGAAGCTTTAATGGGAGTGGCTGACTTGGATTCAGTGGCAGTTACAGAAACATGGTTCACAGAAAACCATGACTAGGATGTAACTATACCAGGCTATACTATATTCAGAAAGGACAGGGTAGGAAGAAGGGGAGGAGGAGTAGCACTCTGTGTAAAAAATAACATTACAGAGCTTAAAAGGAAGAAAGGAGGCACTGTGGGTTAAACTAGAAAGAGGGAAAGAGAAATCTATTTGCATTGGCGTGATATACAGACCTCCCTCACAAGAGGAAAGAGAGTTAATTGAAGACATACGCAGCATTGCTAGGAATGGGGAAGTGCTACTGATTGCGGATTTCAATATGCCAGATGCTGAATGGCACATTCCTGCTGCAGTGTCATCTAGAAGTAAGGATATCCTGAATTCTCTACAGGGAGAACTATTCAGGCAATTGCTAATAGACCCCACACGTGACGGGGCCATACTGGACTTGGTGCTTACCAATGGTGAAAGTGTTTCTGATGTTGTAGTGGGAGATCATTTTGCATCTAGTGATCACCAGATGGTGTGGTTCAGTATTAGGACTAGGGCTGTTAGAATCCATTCAAAGGTGAGGATCTTAGACTTTAGGAAGACTAACTTTGCCAAGATGGGCCAATACCTCAGGGAGTCGTTAGTGGGATGGGAACAGCTGGGGGATGTAAAAAAACAGTGGGCAAAACTGAAAGGGGATATTTTAAGGGCAACCAACCTTTTTGTTAAAATGGTAAATAAAGGAAAAAGGAAAAGGAGACTACTATGGCTTTTGAAAGAAGTAGATGAAAAAGTGAAGAAAAAGAGGGGGGCCTTCATGAAATACAAGAGATCACAGAGAGAGGAAGACAGGCATCTATATTTGGAAAAACTTAGAGAAGCTAGCAAAGTAGTCAGGAAGACAAAGATTCAAAAGGAGGAGGAAATAGCCAATGCAATAAAATGCGGGGATAAGATATTTTTCAGATATGTTAGTGAGAAGAGGAAGGGCAAAAGTGGTATTGTCAGACTCAAGGGTGCAGGGGACGAATATGTTGAAGATAAGGATAAAGCGGAATTGCTTAACAAATATTTCTGTTCTGTGTTCACAGATGAAGAACCAGGAGCAGGACCTCAGAAAACACCCACAAACAGGAACAGAAGCGAGGGACATCTTGAAGAATTTTCAGAAGACTGTGATCGTGAGAAACTAGCTCAACTTAAAGTAGACAAAGCGATGGGACTGGATGGGATACACCCTAGAATAGAGGGAACTTGGGGATGTTCTAGCAGTTCCACTGACTGACCTTTTTCAATGCCTCGTTGGAGTCGGGAGTGTTGCCAAAGGTCTGGGGAGAGGCTCATGTGGTCCCTTTACACAAAAGGATGTAGTTGAAAACTACAAGCCAGTTAGTTTAACTTCGGTGGTGAGTAAATTATTGGAAATGCTGCTGAAAGAGAAAATAGTGAGGTTTCTGGAGTCCAGAAGATTACAGGATCCAAGGCAGCATGAATTCACCAGAGGCAGGTCTTGTCAGACAAATCTGATTGATTTCTATGACTAAGTGATCAGGGATTTGAACCGAGGGAGAGCCCTAGATGTGGTTTATTTAGATTTCAGTAAAACCTTTGACACTGTTCCTGACAGGCAAATTATAAACAAACTGAGCACCCTAGGGATGGACCCTAAAGTTACTGCCTGGGTTAGAAATTGGTTGAGTGGGAGGCGACAAAGGGTACAAGTATATGGAGCTCACTCTGAGGAGAAGGAAGTTACCAGAGGTGTGCCCCAGCGATCTGTCCTTGATCTGATTCTTTTTAACATCTTAGTTAGTGATATAGCGGAAGGACTGTTGGGTAAGGTTTGCCTCTTTGCGGATGATACCAAAATCTGCAATAGAGTAGACACCCAGGAAGATGTAGATAACATAAGGAGGGATCTAGCTAAACTTGAAGAATGGTCTAGAATTTGGCAGCTGGGATTTAATGTTAAAAAATGCAAGGTCATGCATTTGGGCTGCAGCAATCCAAGGGAGCAATATAGTATAGGGGGTGAAGTACTTTTGTCCACTAAAGAAGAGCGGGACCTTGGTGTGGTTGTGTCTGATGATCTTAAAGTGGCTAAACAGGTAGAAAAGGCAACAGCAAAAGCTAGAAGGATGCTTGGGTGCATATGGAGAGGAATGGCCAGCAGAAGAAAGGAGGTGATAGTGCCTCTGTATAACTCTTTGGTGCGACCTCATTTGGAGTATTGTGTGCAATTCTGTTGACCGCAACTTCAAAAGGATATAAACAGGATGCAGTCAGTACAGAGGGTGGCTACTAAAATGGTTAGTGGTCTTTATTATAAAGCATATGAGGACAGATTTAAGGATCTTAATATGTACACCTTAGAGGAAAGGCAGAATCGACGTTATATGATTAAGACGTTTAAATCCCTCCATGGCATAAATGCACAGAAGGAGAGCCTCTTTCGATTGAAAGCCAAATTCTGCTATGAGGGATAATGGATGAGGGTGAAAGGGGATAGATTCAGGAGTGATATACGGAAATATTTCTTTACAGAAAGATGGTGGAGCCATGGAATAGTCTCCCAGTGGAGGTGGTAGAGATGAGAACTGTATCTGAATTCAAAAAAGCATTGGACAAACACAGAGGATCTCTAAAGGAAAAAAGAGGACTGTTGTAGTTGTTGATATGGAAGGACAGACTAGATAGGCCATGTGGTCTTTTTCTGTCATCATTTTTCTATGTTTCTATATCAGGATTCATACCAGAAGAATGGACCCACACTGGAAGGTACTTTTCATGTCTGAATATTTTACTTTTCCAGTTAGGTTCTTCCTGGTATCTCTTTAATACTTCTCTTTATTGGTTTTCTCCTAAATCCTTTTCTAGGATCTCATTTCCATTTTCTGTTTCTTCCCATTATATGTCTTCTTTTCTTTCTCCTCTTCATTTCTCTCTGATGCTGATCCTTAGTTTTTCTTTTTTTTTTTCTCCATTTTTCTCATCTGCCTTTTTATCTACTGATAACTGAATTTCGTTCCTCCTCATCTCTCCCTCTAGTCTTCAGTCTCCCTCTCTTCACCTTTCACTTATTTACCAGCTTTCCATTTCCTACTCTTACTTTCCTAATCCTCCTATTCACTACATCTGTCTCACTTCTTCCCTTAGCCTCCTATTCTCTCCTGTCTTTCACCCACTTTTACATCCTTTTCTACTCTCTGTACTCATTCCCTTCTTAGCCTCTTCTCCCTTCTTCTGCCTCTCGTCTTCTCAGCAGCCCTAGTTCTTTTCCTGTCACTCACCCAAATCCACCTCCATTCTCTTTTTAATGCCTTACCCTCTTATCCAGGCTCCCATTCCCCCTTTTACTTCCCCCATTTCTATCTTCTCTCACGTTCTTCAAAGACCTGTGCCTTTTCTTTGTTTTTTACCCTCTCCATAGACCTCCCCCCTTTTATCTGCTTCCCAAACAACCTCTCCTCTCCCTTCTTCTTCACTCAGTCTCATACCCTTATTTATATCATTCATCCTATCACCTCATGCCCATTGCATGCTGATTGCATGCCCATGTATGTCCTCTCTAATCCCTGTTCAATTTCTTAGTCCCCAATATCCCCCCATTTAAGTCCTAAGTCCACACTCTTCCATACGAGAAGAAAAGACGCACTTTCTTAATTTTTGACCATTTTGTCACAATTAAATGAGCAAGGAACATACTCAAGATCGCTGGGTTCCTACAGGTACGATGAGTCTTTCTGGAGGCATTTTAGTTAAATTCTTATTCACTGATATGCTAAATAAAATTTGACTGGCCTTAGATGAGGGTAAAGCTGCTATTCTTGTGCCAGGGAAAGCAGAGAAATAGCACAGCAGGAAAAAGAAGACAATTGTGCCTTTGAACAAGCCTTTAGTGAGACCTCGTTTGGAGTTCTGTGAACAATTCTGGAGACCACTTCTTCAAAGGGATACAAACAGGATGGAGTTGATCCAGAGGGTGGCTACTAAAATGGCCAATGGTCTTCATCATAAGGCGTATAGGGCTAGGCTTAAAGATCTCAATATGTATATGAACACCCCCCCCTAAAGGTGGGTGTTTGAGAGTGTGTTGAATAATGTAAAGGTAAATGGTCACTGTATGCTGCTGAAGAGATGGTTGCTGAGAGGTCAGATGAGGGCAACATTAAAAGAGCAGCCTGCAGTAGCAGTAGCAGTCACTGTGCTAGCAGAGTTGGAAAGTAAACATTTAGGGAGGATATACAAATCACTACCTATGCTGAAGGAGCAAGGGTAACATTTGCTTACATTTATATCTATTATTAAGATTTAACTTTCTGACCTGGCCGTCCAGCCACTTGTGCAGCCAAGCAGAAGCAGGACACCCAAAGGCAGACCCAATTCTGGATCCTGAGGGGGCTAGACGTGCCCATGGGATCAGAATCGGGTCTATGGCCCAAACATGCAGGTTGGGCCCTGATTCTGGTTGGCCTGCATGCACAGCAGATCCCCAGCTACCTCAGTTAGGCTCCTAAATGGAGCTGCAGTGCCATGTCATCCCATCACCATTGGACTGTGACTGCATTCAGGAGTCGTAAATGCCAGCCGCTGCAGATCTTTTTCTTTCCCCATAGCCAGATCCTCAATCCGGTCTTTCATGGCCAGGGTCCAGCTGCGGGGATCCTCCTGCACCCCTACCTTTTTGGCCCAGCCCAGCGGTATGATCCCCTGATGTCCAGGGGGAATTATTCCACTTCTGCAGTGGAATAAGTCCCCCATCCATTTTCACGGCCCCGGACGTACACGGCCAACCTCAGAATTGGTCTGTCCATGCCCCACCCTTGCTCTGCCTCAGTAATGTCCCCTCCCACCCCTGTCTAGGCCTCCCTGTACAAATGAACTGTTCATATAGAGAAGCCTTAGCTGGGGCCGGCAGGGGAGCGAATAGCGGGGATGGATATCCAATCCAGATGTCCATCCACGCTATTCGTTGTACTGAATGATCCCCATAGGAAATAGTGTAGGGGAATAAAGTGCACACACAAGACAGAGGGTAGAGAAGCAAATACTGGAGCCAGTGGAAATTGCTAACCCTAAAAGTAATGGTATCAGATAAACAGGTGCTGGTAAATAGGTGCCAAATAAACAGGTGCTGGTGGACAACCCAGATTGCTCCAAAATAACAAACTGTCTCATATACATGACCAGCTGGTTTCAAAACAACAACCTCACCATAAACTATAGCAAGACTGAGGCACTAATCATCACTCAAAACACTGACTTCGTCCCTCCACACAACATCAATATAAAAGACACAACCATACCCATAAAACCGGAAGTAAAGTACCTCGGAGTAACCCTGGACAAGGAACTGAATCTACAATCACACATAAACAGAACCATCAAAAGCGCATACCACAGGATGAAAATTATCCGATGCCTCAAGCCCCTCCTCGCCCCAGAGCACTTCCGTACAGTCTGCCAGGCACTAATAACCCCACTACTAGACTTCTGCAACCCAATATACCTTGGTCTATCAAAACAAACTCTCAGACCGCTACAGTTGGCACAAAACACAGCAGCTCGCATAATTTCTGGCACAACAAGACATGAACACATCACACCCATACTGAAAGACCTCCACTGGCTCCTAATCAGCTCACACATCAAGTATAAGACAGTCATAAACATCTTCAAGATCAAACAACAGTCATCAGCCCTCAGCCTACATACACTCATATATCCAGACAGAAGCACACGACCACGGAGGATAGGCACTTCCAATCGCGTCAACACCCCAAAAGACATCACCAAGATCCGCAAGGACACAGCAGAACAAGCCCTTTCCCTGGCTGCTCCAGCAATTTGGAACACCCTCCCAGATGAACTAAGACTAACAACAGACCTCAAAGACTTTCAGAAGCTGCTTAAGACAACACTATTCATTGATCACTATGGACACATCACATGATCTACTCAAAAGAAAGAACAAAAGACCAACCCCCCTCCCCTGTCCCTGTACATAAGAATGTATATAGCTCATAATATAAATAGCTCAAAAAATCTAACACACACCAACACAAACACACAATCTGTATCACTGCATGAACACAATTGAACCTATTATGATTGTTTGCTGTGCAAACCGCCTTGATTAAAGGAGAAGGCAGTATAGAAATATTTTAAATAAATAAAATAAATAAATAAAAAAAACCTGTGCAAAGAAAGAAAAAAGCTTGAGGAGAGATGAAGGAATTTAGTATTTAGAGGCTCTTAATCTAAAATAGATTCCCTTCCTGAAGATGGCACTGGAAAGTCTCCTGGGAGCCTAGTCTGACTCGCAGCAAAGGTGCCAGCAAAGAGCTTCCCAAAGACCCTGTCGGAGGTAGGAGTGAAGATGGGGTGGGCAGTCTCCTCCCAACCCAAGGAGTGGAGATGGCAGCAAAGAGACTCTGGAGACCTTAATCCAAGCTTGGGAGTCCAGCAGCAGATCAGCTCCAGAGGGAGCTGCAGCGACAAATCAGTTCAAGAGAGAACTCGGCAGATCAGCTCATTGGGGATCTGCAGCAGCAGATCAGCTCAAGAGAGAGCTGCAGAGGCAGAGAGTCCATTCTGGACTAGGAACCACAAGAGAGAGATGCAACAGTTGTTCCTGACTGGACAGGAGTGCAAAACCCTCTCTGGATTGGAGGAAAGCTTGGAAGAGGCAGAGCCAAGGCTACAGCTTCAGTGATTGGACAGAACCACAAACCTCTCTATTCACAAGCAGCCACCGGTCCAGAGCTTCAGCAGTGGGTGAGACTTGGAGCTGGTGGGCAAAGGGAAAGGGAGGGGAGTTAGGAGACAGTTATTAAGGTTAAATCCATAATCTTTAAAGGTTTACTTAAGTCATTATGTATTGGTTGTTTGAACTGCCGTATCTCTTGTCCTGTATTGCTATTTCACCTTAACTTGCTTGAACCACTTATTATAATATGGGTTGTACATACTGCATTATTTTATCACAATACTTGATGTATATATTTTGTAAATTGTAAATACTATTTAAGCCAGCCTTGTTCACAGCAGTGTTTTTTTGAAGAGGTTTTCCTGGGGTGAAAGGAGGGAAACCCTGCCCACTAACACCTTTCTTCCCCAGGTGGAGACACCAGGCACCAAACTGACAAGGACTGATGGAGTCCACCCTCGAGGGGACTCCAGTCAGGCCAGTCTCGGACCCAGAAGCACACCCAGGGAGCTGCTACATATACACTGGACTTGGAAGAAAGGCGGAGAGGGGTGATATGATAGAGATTTTTAAATACCACAGTGGAATAAATGCACAGGAGGTGGCCCTCTTCCAGTTGAAAGGAAGCTCTAGAATGAGGTGTCATAAGAGGAAGGTGAAAGGGGATAGACTCAGAAGTAATCTAAGGAAATATTTCTTTATGGAAAGGGTGGTTGATGCGTGGAATGGCTTCCCATTGGAAGTGCTGGAGATGAGAGCTGTATCTGAATTAAAAAAAGAATAGGACAAATACAGATGATCTCTGAGGGAGAAAAAGGTATTGTAGAACTTAATAGTTCTATCTATCTATCTATTTAGCATTTATATAGCGCGGCATATGTACGAAGTGCTGTACAGACATGTAGGAGAGACAGTCCCTGCTCAACAGAGCTCACAATCTAATCGAGACAAATTACAAAATACAAAATACAATAAGCAAGACAGAGTATATAAATATTTAGGGATAAATCAAGATAGGGCAAAAAGCACAAACACAAACAGCAATTAAAACTAGTCAAATCAGAACACAGGAGTCAAGAACAGAAAGCAGAAGTGAAGAGGTGGGTTTTCAACCTGGACTTGAAGAAGGCCAAGGAGGATGCCCAACGCACAGACACAGGTAGATTGTTCCAGGCGAAGGGTGCAGCCAGGTGAAAGAAGCAAAGTCTGGAATTAGTAGTACGAGTGAAGGGCATAGATAGACAAAGACTGTTAGAAGAGCAAAAATCACGAGAAGGGGTGTAAGGAGAGATAAGAGATGACAGGTACTGGGGGGCTGAGGAGTGAATGCATTTATAAGTCAGGAGAAGGAGTTTGAATTGGATATGGAAATGGATAGGAAGCCAGTGAAGTGACTTGAGGAGTGATGTGGGAAAAGCGAGGCTGGCGGAAAATTAGACGAGCAGGAGAATGTTGAATAGATTGAAGGGGAAAGAGGTGGTTTGTAGGGAGGCCGGCAAGGAGAAGGTTGCAATAATCAAGGTGGGAGGTGATTAAGGAGTGGACAATTGTTTTAGTACTGTCGTCAGAAAGGAATGGGCGAATTTTGCTGATGTTGTGGAGAAAAACAGCAAGTCTTAGCTATGAGTTGGATGTGTGTGGAGAAGGAGAGAGAGGAGTCAAAGATAACACCCAGCTTATGGGCAGAAGAGACAGGAAGGATTACAGAGTTATCCACAGAGACAGAGAAAGGGGAAAGAGGAGGGGAGGCATTGGGGGGGGGGAAGATAAGGAGTTCAGTTTTGGCCATGTTCAATTTCAAGCGGCGGCGAGACATCCAAGTAGCAATGTCAGAAAGGCAAACAGAGATCTTGGCCTGGATTGCTGGAGAGATATCAGGCGTAGAGAGGTAGATTTGAGAGTCGTCAGCATAGAGATGGTAATGAAAGCCATGGGAAGAGATAAGGGCACCAAGAGATTGGGTATAGAGAGAGAAAAGGAGCGGTCCCATAGAACCCTGGGAAACATCAACTGGGAGCGGGGTGACAGAGGAGGAGGAGCCACCAGAACATACACTGAAAGAGTGATGGGAGAGGTAGGAGGAGAACCAAGATAGTACAGAGCCCTTAAAACCAAGTGAGGACAGGGTGATAAGAAGAAGGTTGTGATCAACATTGTAAAAAGCAGCAGAGATATCCAGAAGGATGAGGACAGAATAAAGGCCCTTGGATTTTGCCAGGAACAAGTCATTCGAGAGTTTGGCAAGAGCCATTTCAGTGGAATGTAGGGGACGGAAGCCGGACTGTAAGGAATCAAGGAGAGCGTGAGAGGAGAGGAAATTGAGACAGAGGTGGTGGACCGCACGCTCAAGTAGTTTAGAGATGAAGGGAAAGAGAGAGATGAGTCGATAGTTAGAAGGACAGGTGGTCTCAAGTGAGGGTTTCTTAAGGAGGGGTGTGACCACAGCATGCTTGAAGTCAGTAGGGAAGGTTGCGGTGGAGAGAGATAGGTTGAGAATATGAGAGATGGAAGGGACAATAATGGAGGAGATGGGTAGGGATGGGGTCAGAGGAGCAGGTGGTAGGTTTGGAGGAAGAAAGAAGGAGTGTTGTTTCCTCGTCAGAGACCACAGGGAAGGAGGAGAGGGTAGCAGAAGTAAGGGGGTAGAGTTGGGAGAGAGGAGGGGTAATAGGGGTAGTGGGGAATTGGAGGGTGATCTGATGGATTTTATCATGGAAGTAGTCAGCCAGGATTTTATTTATTTTTTATTTTTATTTATTTAACAGTATTTCTAAACCGCCTTATCTTAATAATCAAGGTGGTATCACAGCAAGCAATCAGGTAAAGTGTGTGTGTTGTACATGCAGTGAGGATAAAACTTAGTTGTGTGAGGGATGTGTTGGGTGCTTGATTTGTTTGAGCTATATACAGGGTGGGCTATTTACAGTGATTTGTGCAGGAAGGGAGGGAGGAATCGGAAGTGGAGGCACATTGAGGAGAGAACCAAGAGTGTTAAAGAGATGACGAGGATCAGAGGCAAGAGAGTTAGTCAGGTGGGGGAAGTAGACTTGTTTGGCAAGTGCTATGGCTAATTTGAAAGAGAAAAGCATGAATTTAAAGTGATGAAGGTCAGCACAGGAGCGGGATTTGAGCCAAACACGCTCAGCAGAGCGGGCACAAGAGCGCAGATAGCGGACAGTGGGTGTGAGCCAGGGCTGGGGTGAAGATCGCCTTACAGGACTTGGGGTGAGGGGAGCAACAGCATCCAGGGCAGAAGAGAGAGCAGCGTTATAGGAGGTCACAGCCTCATCAACAGATTTGGATAACAGAGTGGAGGAAAGGGGAGAAGAAATAGTGGAAGAGAGATCAAAGGGATCAATAGCAAGAAGGTTACGAAGAAGGTTAGTGGAAACAGGACGAGGCTGAGGCGGGGGATGATGAATAGTAAGACTTAAGAGGTGGTGGTCAGATAAGGGAAAGACTGAGTTGCATAAATTAGAGGGTAAGCAGTTAGAGAAGAATATCTGGTCAAGGCAGTGGCCAAGTTGGTGAGTGGGGATGGTGGAGCAGAGTTGAAGATCGAGCGAGGAGGTAATGGAGAGGAGTTTTAAAGCATGGGGATCAGAGGGATTGTCGACATGAATGTTAAAATCCCTGAGAATAAGAGTGTGGGAGGAGGGGTCGTAAAAGACAGATAGCCAGGAGTCAAAGTCAGAAAGAAAAATGAAACAGACATGTCATGAGATCGATAGATAATAGCTACCCGGAGGGGAAGAGGAGCGAATAGGAGGATGGAATGGACCTCAAAAGAGAGAGAGGAATGAGACTGAGGAAAGATGAGGGGTTGGAATTGGAGAGGGAGAGAGTAAAAGCCCGACACCTCCGCCACGGCCAGTGGGACGAGGAGTGTAGGAGAATTGATAGCCCCCCGTGACAAAGAGCAGCAATAGATGCGGTGTCGTCAGGGAGAAGCCAGGTCACAGTTAAAGCAAGGAGGTGTAGGGTGTGTGAGATAAAAAGGTCATGAGTAAAAACAAGTTTGTTAGAGACAGAGTGAGTGTTCCACAAGGCACAAGAGAAGGGGAAGGCAGAAGGGGAAAGAAGAGGAATGTGAATAAGGTTGGATAAATTATGTGAAAGCCTCTTCTCAACGTGAGAGAAATGCCTAGGGAGAGCAAGATAGGGGTAGATATGGGTGCGGAAAGACAAGTTACGTGACGGGTACTTCAGAGTGTGAGAGATAAATCTAGGGAGGCTAGGATTAGGGAAGATATAGATAAGGTTAGATAGATTACGTGAAGGCCTCATCTAGACGCAAGAGGCAAGACAGGAGGACCGGGATTAGGGTTTAAATTACCGGATGAGAGGAATAGGAACAGGAGGGAATATGAAGAAGGAGGAAAAAAGAAGAGGAGCTGAAGAATGAACAGAGAGGGCTAAGCAAATTTATTTTTATTTTTATTAACATTTTTTATATACCGCACTATTCGTTATCAGCATGGTTATCATACATGTTATCATACAATGTTATCATACAATCATACAATAGTGGGGTAATGCAATGCAGAGTAAGTAATAACACCAAAGTGAACTCCAAATACTTCGAGACTGGGTCAAAATGAATTCAGAAGTACCTTAAAAGCCCAGCAAATAGCAAACCACATAGAACTTTTTTTGTCGGATTGACCAGCACAGTACACAGGATCAACGCCCGTTACCGCAGCGGCCCTTCCTTTTTTTTTTTTTTTTAAATTCTTTATTTTCGTTTTATAACAACAAAGGAAAAGGAAGACATACAGCTAAAAGACAGATACATAAAGTGTAAACATACACCAAAGTAAACCCCTGCCACCCCCCTCCCCCCTGCTTCTTCTCTAGAAAACTAATCATTCCCGAAGCGGGCGTGTGCTTACATTATTGTGTTACAAAACCTAACGGTGATCTGAAACATGATGAGTGCACATTATACAGGCATGTTGGAGCAATGAGCAGATTGTACATAATCATTAAGCATCTGCCATTTAGACAAGCGAGAGTAAGGTTGGGCATGGGGAATAGCTCTCCGAGGTATCTGCTCATATTTACTATATAAGCAGACGAGGTTCCACCATTCATTGGCAGTAAGTCGAGAGCTATCCTTCCAATTCCTCGTGATTAAGCATATGGCTATACCCAGCATGAAATCAAGGAGAAAGCGACCCTTCTTAGGAAGAGAGGGGACCTCCGCCGCAGAGCGGAGTCCCACGATCTTCCAAGAGAGAGGTTCGTGAAGGTGTAAGATAAATTGAATACGACCCCAGACCCGCCCCCAATAAACCTGCAGTTGAGGACATTCATAAATAACATGAGCAAGGGTTCCCACAGCAGTATGGCAAGACCAACACTGTTCCCTAGCATTTGTGTTCCATTTGGCTATTTTTTCTGGGGTATAAAAGCATCTGTGTGCAAAAAAGAAGAGAGTTTGGGTAACAGAGGCAGACCGGGAGACCCGCACTACTTTGCTCCAGAAAACGCTCCATTGCACAGGGGTTAAAGTGGTTTGCAGTTCGCGCTCCCAGGCTTGTTGGGCTCTAAAAGTGGCCGTGTCTGTACCCTGACATAATATTTTATAAAAGTTAGAGGCTACCCCATGTGTACTACTAATAGAGTGAACTATCTCTAATAGCCCGTCCTCAGTAGGGGCAGAGGGCGGCATGATTCGAGCACTTTTGAGGCAGTGTTGAAGCTGCATCAATTGAAAGTAGTGTTTCGCTGGTAACGCAAATTCCTTTTGTAAATCAGAAAAGGTTTTCCAACGAACTGCAGAGAAAAGCTATTGGGGAGTCCAGATCCCCCTTGAGTACCAGGGTTTCCATGCTATCGTTCTATTTAGGACTTGAATTCTGGGGTTATTCCATAGCGGGAGTCCGTCCTGAGGACATACATTGGGGCCCAGTGATAGAATGAGAGTGTTAAAGGCCGCAAGAGTATCGACAATCATTGGTGGATGGCGGGTGTCTACTTGATAGGACATACCGGGGAGATGGGTCAGCGGAATTGGGTTACTAAGCTCCTCTTCTATGTCAAGCCAAACTGGTCTGCTGTCTGTTGAGGCATCTAGCCATCGGGCACCTTGCTTAAGTAGAAAGGCTTGATGATATCTAAGAAAATCAGGAAATCTGGTACCCCCTCTTTCCTTTGCAGACTGTAGTTTTTGTTTAGCTATCCTTGGTGGCTTGCCCTGCCAGAGATAACGGACGAGAAGGCCCTCAATATCTTTATAAGTATGTAGCGGGAGTAAGCATGGCAGCATTTCTAAAATGTAGTTCACTTTGGGGACTATCATCATTTTCACAGTTTCTAAGCGGCCCCACCATGTAAGAGATAAGGGAGACCAACGATTCGTGAGCTCACGGACTTTGGAGACTACCTCTTTGGCATTAAAGCTGATAGTGTCTTCTAAAGGAGAACAGTAATGGACCCCGAGATACTTCACCATGCGGGATTGCCAAAGGAAGGGAAAGGCCTGCATGTCAGCCTCATGTACCCAGCGGTTCAGTGGGAATGCTACAGATTTGGTCCAGTTAATTTTATAGCCCGATAATTGTGAGTATCCGTCAATCAGATCTAAGACAGCTGGAACCGAATCAAGGGATACGAAAAGCATAAGGTCATCTGCATATGCAGAGAGTTTAATCTCCCTATGACTGAAGGGGACACCTCGAATACGTGCGGACTGTCTAATAAGGAGGGCTAGAGGTTCAAGAGCTAGGTCAAAGAGCATTGGTGATAGGGGGCAACCTTGACGCGTGCCTCTTTGGAGATTAAATGGCTGAGACTTGATGGCATTTACACAAATACTGGCGACGGGTTGAGTATACATGACTTGGAGATATCGGAGGAAGCCCTCCCCAAAGCCATACCATCGGAGAACTGCAAATAAGAAGGGCCATTCTAGGCGATCAAAGGCTTTTTCGGCATCCAGGGAAAGACCCACCCATGGATGATCTAGATTGGCAGCACTGGATAGCACATGGCACAAGGTCCGAGCATTGTCAGCAGTTGATCTGCCGGGTATAAAACCGCATTGGTCGGGGTGAATTAGGGTGGCCATCCTGTCAGATAGCCGGGTGGCCAAGATCGTAGCGAAGATCTTATAATCGGCATTAAGTAGGGAGATTGGACGGTAGTTGGCGGTTAGTAGCGGGTCTCTGCCTTCTTTCTCAAATACTACCACATTAGCTGCAGAAAAGGATCCCAAAGAGGATGTATCTACCGCAAGGGCAGTAAAATAGAGCTTTAAATAGGGAACTAAATCTGCACTGAACGTTCTGTAGAATTCGGTCGGGAGACCATCGGGCCCTGCGGCACGGCCCGAGGCTGTTCGTTTTAGGGCAGATTGGATCTCTGAAGTAGAGAAGGGTTCATCCATCGCATCCCTATCATCTTCAGAGAGGGTCGGCCGCTGAATGCCAGAAAGCAATCGCTGGAATGTCTCTGACGAGAACTCACATTCAGATTGATATAGGCGGGTATAGAAATCCCGAAAGAGCTCTACAATGTCGGAGTCTGTGGTCACTATGCCCCCTCCCTGTGAGGCTCGAAGGGCCGCTACGCGTTTGGCTTCTTTTTGACCTTTCAAGGCGTTGGCTAAGAGTCGACCGGCTCGGTTATTTTCACGATAATATGTCCCTCGCTGAAGCTCAATACTCTTAGAAGCTGCAGTTGAGAGGATTGAATTATATTGAAAACGGAGACGCTGTAATCGAATTAATACACATGGATCAGTACGTGAAATTAGAACTCGTTCGCCTGCTTTTATTTGTTGGTCTAGTATGAGTAGCTGCTGTTTGCGTTGTTTCCGCAGGCGGATTTGATAGCTAGTGATCGTTGCTCGAATGGCCGCTTTGAAGCCCTCCCACCAAGCCCAATTCGCAGTATCCTGGGGTAGATTAAAATGGAAGTAATCCTGTATGGCTGCTCGAATTTCTAACTGGAACTCTGGCTGAGTTAACAGGGCTCTATCAAAGAACCAGGCCCCCGAATTCCCTTGGGGTGCAGTAGTGTGTAATTGAAAGGAAATGGCAGCATGATCTGAAATATGTTGGGAGTGAATCTTTGCAGTGTCCACCTGAGGAACTAACAGTTTTGATATTAGAAAGAAGTCTATGCGAGACTGGGATTTATGAGGGGAAGAAAAGAAGGTGAAGTCAAGCTCATTGGGGTGTAGTAGCCTCCATAGGTCAACTAAAGCAAGATCTTTGATCAGGGAGGTAAGCGTGGTGTGACTCTTGGGGGGACCACTTGTCCTGGGCGGCCGTTTGTCAATCAGGGGATCAAGGACTAGATTGAAATCCCCCCCAATTATCAATGAAGTATTAGCAGAGGCCTGCGCAACCTGAGCAATGGTAGCAAAAAAGGCAGGGTCATCCACATTAGGAGCGTAAAGGCATATACATGTAACTTCAAGGCTACCTATCTTGAGGTGAACTCTGGACCATCTACCTTCTGTATCTGAGCTAGTCGCAATAATAGTAGCATGCAAAGATTTCCTAACCAGTATGGCAACCCCACATTTCTTAGAAACAGCTGGGGAATAGGCGGCCACCATGTAAGGTTTAATATTGAGTTTAAGAGTTTCCTTCGAATTTAAATGCGTTTCTTGGAGAAAAATCAGATCCGCAGCTTCCTGACTGAGGTAGCTCAGGATTTTCTTCCGTTTTATCGGATTATTGATTCCTTTTACGTTCAATGAGAAAATCTTACATGGTGCCATCAATCGGTAATAGACATTTTAGGTAAGGGCGCTTGAAAACATGCAACATAATCAGAAGCTGTGCAACAATGACATAATCACCGAATATTCTGGCTAATACACCCCATATTGAAAAGTATGTACCAAAGTATCTTAGAGAAGAAGCAAAACCCCCAAAGAATATGGCGACCATATGTCTGCGGGAGGAGGCCCTAGAGAGGAAATAGAAGACATGAAAGAAAAGAAACACCAGAGTCCATAATTAACACTGTCTCTGATACTCATCGAGGCTACTGTGGGTAGATGGAGTCGGGTCACAGATGTCATCAAAAGTAAGGCTACAAACTGCCCTCGCCAGACTCTTTGCTGGGCTGCGGCAAATCCAATATGGCAGGTACAGCAGATATGAGAGTACTTGCAGGAATATTCTGGAAGTCAGCGCATCGAGTCGGCTTCTTTGGAATCCAAAAACTCCGCTAGTAGATCAGGGTCCTCAAATGTTCTTGTCTGATTGTGAAGCGTGACTTGGAGCTTGGCCGGGTACATCAGGCCATAGCGTGCTTGTAGTTGTTGAAGCCTCGGCCGGAATTCCAGAAAGCGCTTTCGGCGGTCGACCGTGGGTTTGGCCAAGTCGGGATAGAAGGAGATCTTGTGGCTCTCAAACTCCATATGGCCCTTTGCCCGAGAGGCACTGAGAATTTGCTCGACGTGTTGATATCTCAAAAGTCGAAAAATGATAGGCCGCGGGGTCTTCCTGTTAAGCGTTATGCTTGTGGGTACACGATGAGCGCGATCGATCTCCAAATCTTTGGTAAAGGTGATTTGGAGCAGGGAAGGGAGGATTTTGCATAAAAACTCTTTCATGTCTCCCGATTCCGCTCCCTCCGGTATGCCCACGAGTCGTATGTTGTTGCGGCGCGCTCTATTATTGCCGTCTTCCACTTCTTTCTGCAAGGCCCGCACCTGACGTTCAACTTTGTCGAGTTTGGACAACCGGGCCGCATGGGAGTCCAATATGCTCTCCATTTTGTCCTGACGCGAAGAAAGCCCTTCGAGCTTGTTTTGCAGCACACCAAAATCTTCCCGCAGCGCTCGGAGTGCTTCACCGTTTGACTGCACGAGGTCCTTGACCCCTCTAATCTCTGCGAGGATTTCCTGCTGCATTTCGGGGCCCTCGCGCAAGGCCAGCCCCTTCTGCGGGGACGGAGGTTCAGTTTTGGAACGTTTGCCGTGAGAAGCCGCTGGAGATCCAAATTCCAGGCGCGTGGGTTTGGTCCCCGCCATCTCACCAATGTGCCCCGGCAAGATCAGAGTAGAAGTTCCAAGTATGTACGGTGTTAATTCAGGATTCTGAGTAGGCCTCTCGGGAGCCTCAGCGTTATGCAACCATCCCGCTGGACATCAGGCTCCGCCCCCCGCGGCCCTTCCTTTTTAATCATTTATAAGACAATTTAAAACAGCTCCTGTTAGTTTTACTAACAGGAGCTGTTTTAAATTGTCTTATAAATGATTAAAAAGGAAGGGCCGCTGCGGTAACGGGCGTTGATCCTGTGTACTGTGCTGGTCAATCCGACAAAAAAAGTTCTATGTGGTTTGCTATTTGCTGGGCTTTTAAGGTACTTCTGAGTAAGTAATAACAGGCAGCAGTGGAAGCAACAGGTTAAGCGGCAAACTAAAGGGTAGGCAGTTAAATACAAGCAAAGCCAGTCAGTTAACTATAGGTAATGCAGCCGGCTAAGCAGCCAGAGAATAGTTCTTATTTTATTTATTTTTATTTATTTATTTTATTACAGTTTCTTATATACCGCGCTATTTAGAATCAGCGCGGTTTACATCATAACAAAACGACCATAACGACAAACTGTCAGGTTTTACATTGAACAGGAGTACAAACTTGGATAACTGGGTTAACTATATACATAATCTATCTACACTGCAGTGTGAGGGCATTTCTAGATTGGGTCATTTCTTGGAGGGGATATCTAGTTCAGTTGCTGTCTGGGAAGTATTGGCAGAAAAGGTATGTTTTGAGAGCCTTCCTGAACTGATATAGATTGATAAAGACTGCATAGGCTGTATGGTCTTTATCTGCCGTCATTTTCTATGTTTCGATGGCAGGATATACTCCTGCTACTGCAAAGGGGTGAGCCGGCAAAGCAGACTTTAGGCCATCTTTCCCTGAGTCATTGCCTCAAGGGCTTTTCCCTAAATTGCTCCTATCCAAAACCTCTAGTCATCTTCCTCACCTCCACCTCCAGTCCCTGCTTCTGCTTTGCCTTGCCTCCCCAATTTCTGCAACCTCCATACCCATGGCCCTCCCCCATTTTCTTGCATTCCATAAAAGGGAAACACCATTCACAGCCTTCCTTAGCTACTGCTGCTCCTGAAGCTATCCACTGAGCCACTTCTCCTACCTACCACAGCTCTGCCATGGCCCATTTTCCTGCAGGAAGCACTCCAGATGAAGCCAAAACATAGATGTGTGCATAATTCAATGCAGCACTGATGCAGCACTTTTAACCAGCAAACATTGCAAGAGATGCTACAAAAAACTAACTTGAAAAGATATGGGGAAACAAACTTCAGCAGCAAGATACGAACATTCTGGCTTCCCCAATAATATGACAAGAAGTCACTATATCTATCCTCCTCATTCTCCCATATCAAATTCTTGCTAAAAAAGAAACAGTATGCTGTTATTAAAATCAATGCATTTTTACCTTGAAAAAAGGTGCCGGTATTCATATGCAGGGCTCTTGAATTAATACATGAGGACAATAGGTCAATTTTAGCAAGCAATGACAAAGGTGCCGGTGCTCCATACCACTGCATATCCTCTCAAAAAAAGCGCTGATTATAAAACAAGTCACAATCTCTTTAACAGTCTGCACCTCCTTGCTTTAACAGAGACTAGCTTCTCCCTGAAGACTATGCTTCAGTTGTTGCCCTCTGTCATGGATGCTATCTTTTCTCCCATATGCTTTGCCTGGCTGGTCATGGCGATGGGGCTGGGTTGCTGCTCTCTTCTTCAGGCCGGTTTAAGCTCCTTCTTACACCTCAAGTTTCATTCCTTTTCTTCCTTAAAAGTCCATTCTATCTATTTACTACCTTACCTCTTCAGGTAGCTGTCATTTATCGACTCCCCTGAGAAGTCTACCTCTTCCTTTCTCATTGACGTTGACTCTGCGCTTTCCTTCTTCCTCAAAGCATTTTCTCCTTTCCTTATTTTTGGGGACCTTAACATACATGTTCATGATCTCTCTGATTCATGCCTCCAAGCTCCTTGCCTTTACATCCTCATTTAATCTCCAGCTGTGTTCTACTGCCCCAACCCGCAAGATGGCTACTGCCTTGGATTTGTCTGTTTCTCCAACTGCTCACCCTCAAATCTTTCCACATCGCTTCTTCCTCTATCTGACCATCATCTGTTAACTTTCACTCTGAAAAACTCCCCACCACAGTTTCATCTAATTTGTACCAACATTTTTATGAAACTTGAAGCTACTGACCCTTCAGCTCTCCCCCCCTGCAGTCTCATCTCTTCCCTCATCCTGTCTTTCTCCTCTGCTTTGGATGCTGTCACTCCTCCCATCCTCCACATCCTATGAGGTGTACTGTATTTCAACTTTGGCTGGCCTTCAAAATAAGAACATAAGATATGCCATACTAGGTCAGACCAAAGGCCCATCAAGCCCAATATCCTTTTTCCAACAGTTGTTTATCCAGGTCACAAGTACATGTCAGGTTCCCACGGTGGTGTATAGATTTCATGCTGCTTATGCCAGGGGTAAGAGCAGATTTCCCTGGTTCTTTTTAATAATGGTGTATGGACTTTTCCTCCAGGAAGTTGTCCAAACCTCTTTTTAAAACAACTACACTAACATTTTTTAATACATCCTCCGGTAATGAATTCCAGAGTTTGATTATACATTGAGTGAAAAAATGTTTTCTCTGATTAGTCTTAAATGTGCTTTTTAAAGGAGTAAACAATCAATCTACATTTACCTATTCCACTCCATTCATTATTTTTAAATCTCAATCATATCTCCCCTCAGCTGTCTTTTTCCAAGTTAAAGATCCCATAACCTTTTAAGCCTTTCCTCGTAGGGGGATTCTTCCATCCCCTTTATCATTTTGGTAGCTCTCTCTGTGCCTTTTCTAATTCTGCTACATCCTTTTTAAGATATGGCAACCAGAATTGCACACAATATTTAAGGCACCAGTTGCACCATGGAGTGATACAGAAGCATTATAATATCCTTGGTTCCTATGTTTCTGAACCTGCTTTGCTGAGTGCCTTTGGCTAAAATTCCATTCCCACACTGACTTCATACAGTTCACACTCTTGTTAACCTCCTTCAAGTCTTCTATAGCACTCATCAACTAAGAGTTATAGTTATGTCCATCTCACAAACTCTTACCTCTGATCCTCGCTGTCTCTCTGCCACACTCAACTCACTCCCCAATGTCCTCCACTCAATCCTTTATTGATTTTCTGACCAGACATTTGCTGACTACTTCCATGACCAAGGCTGGCACTACTACAAGGCAAATTAGGTGGTTTCTTAGCGTGCCGGCACTCTGAGGGCAGCCACTGCTACCGCTGCCACCCCTCTCTGGGAACTGAAGCAATGACTATAGCCCCCAAACCCATGATACAGCACCTACTAACAAGCAAGCACTGTGTTGCAGTTGCCTCCCCTTCACAATGTGCCTTTTCTGTCCCCCACCAGTGCTGCTTCAAACCAGAAGCGGCGCCGGAGGGAGCAGAAATAGCACATTATGAAGAGGAGGAAACCATGGCACAGCGCTTGCATCATGGTTTAGGGGCTATAGCCACTGCTGTTGCCCTTCTCCAAAGCCTGCAGCAGTGGCAATAGCCCTGAAACCACAACACAGCACTTGCTAACACACTCAGGCACTGTTGTGGTTTCCTCCTCTTCACAATGTCCCATTATTGCCCCTTCTAGCAGGAAAGCTATGGGGTGGCAGGATGGTGGGCTCACCTAGAGTACCTCCAATCCTTGCACCAGCCTTGTTCATGACAAGGTCTGCAAGCTTAGTCTGGAATTCTCCACTTGGTCAACTCCATCTCCCCTTCCCCGGCTTCAATTTCAAATTCGACCTTCAACCCCAGCTACCCTTTCTTCCTTTTCAGGGGTCACTGAGGCAGAAACTGCACAACTTCTCTCCTCCTCCTCCAATCTCACTACCTGCTCCTCTAATCCCATCCCCAACCATCTATTAAACTCTACTCTGCTGCATCCTTTCCATTTGTCACATCCTCAACCTATCACTTTTAGTGCAATTATTCCTGCTGTCTTCAGACATGCTGTGGCTAAACCTCTATTCAGAAAGCCTCCACTGGATCCTACTTGCCTTTCCAATTATTGGCCTATCTTTCCCTTCTCCTCTCTTTTGCATCCAAACTACTTGAACATGCTGTTCACTGTTGCTGTCTTGGAATGTCTTTCTTCTCAAGGAATTCTGGATCCATTGCAAGCTGGCTTTTGTCTTTCACATTCAACAGAAACAGCTATTGTAAAAATCTCCAATGACCTGTTTCTGGCCATTTCCAAGGGCCTTTACTGGATCCTCACCCTTCTTGACCTACCTGCTGCTTATGACAGTGTTGATCAAAATCTCCTCAGTACCCTGTTCTCGCTTGGGTTTTAGGACTCTGTTCTTTATTAGTTTGCTTCTTATCTCTTCCATTTAACTTTCAGTGAATGATTTGGTGGATTTTCCTCTGCTGCTATCCTGCTTTTTGTAGGTGTACCTCAGGGCTCTGTCCTAGGACCTCTTCTCTCTCTACACTTATTCCTTTGGTGCGCTGGTCTCCTCCCCTTGTCTTCAGTCCCATGTTTGTGCTGATGTCTCTCAAATTTACCACTCTAGACCTGACATCTCTCCAGGAAACCAGTCCCAGTCTTAGCCTTCTTGTCTGACATTGCTGCCTGGATAGCCCACTAACATCTAAAACTGAACATGGCCAAAATGGAGCATCTTATCTGTCCTCCTAAACCTGCGTGCCCTTCCTCCCTTTTTCATTGCTGTAGATAACACGGTCATTTTTCCCGTCTCCTTGTCTCACAACGTTGGGGTCATATTTAGCTGCATTCTCTCTTTCTCTACACATATTCAACAAATAGCTGAAACCTATTGTTTCTTCCTCTACAACATTAGCAAAATTTGTCCCTTCCTTTCTGTACATAGCACCAAGACAGTTATTTATTCTCGTCACCTTCCCTCTAGACTATTGCAACTTGCTCCTTGCTGGTCCCCCATTGAATTATCTATCTCCCTGTCAGTCTGTTCAAAACTCAACTGCATGGTTAATCTTTCATCAGTGTCATGTGACGCCTCTTCTCAAGTCACTTCATTGACTCCCTATTCATCTCCACATAAATTTCAAATCTCTCCTATTAACCTACAAAGGCATTCACTCTGCAGCTCCTTGTTACCTCTCGTTTCTTATCTCCCCCTACACCCCTCCTCAGGAACTCTACTCATCAAGCATATCACTTTTATCCATGCCATTCACTTCTACTGCCATCTCCAGACTCCATTCATTACATCTTGCTGCGCCATCTTGATTGCAACAGACTCCCTGATTCAGTATGTCAGGCTCCATCTCTGGTCCAGTTCAAATCTAGGCTAAAAACTCATCTCTTTGAGGATGCTTTCGGATCCTGACTCCCTTATCATCCTGACCAAACCTTTGTGTGTTTTAATTATTTCCCTTAAGAATTACCCTAGTACCCTGCTTGTTCTGTTTATCTGTCTTAAATAAATTGTAAGCTCCCTGAAGCAGGAACTGTCTCTTTTAGAAACATAGAAACATGACGGCTGAAAAAGACCATATGGTCTATCTAGTCTGCCCTTCCATATTATTACTACAGTCCCTTTTTTTCCTTTAGAGATCTTCTGTGTTTGTTCCATATTTCTTGAATTCAGATACTGTCCTCATCTCTACTACCTCTACTGGGAGACTATTCCATGCATCTACCGCTCTTTCCATAAAGAAATATTTCCACATATTACTCCTGAATCTATCCCCTTTCACCCTCATCCTATGTGTCCTCATTACAGAGTTTACTTTCAATTGAAAGAGGCTCTCCTCTTGTACATTTATGCCATGGAGGTAATTAAATATACCTATCATATCTCCTCTATTCTGCCTTTTCTCTAAATTGTATATATTGAGATCTTTAAGACTATTTCCATATGGTTTATAGCAAAGACCATTGACCATTTTGGAAGCCACTCTCTGTGTCATCTCCATCCTATTTATATCCTTTTGAAGGTGTGGTCTCCAGAATTGCACACGATACTCCAAATTAAATTTCACCAAAGACTTATGCAAAGGCACTATCACCTCCTTTTTTCTGCTGGCCATTCCTCTCCCTATGCACCCAAGTATCATTTTGGCTTTTGCCGTCACCTCTTCTACCTGTTTAGCCACTTTAAGACCATGACTGAAAAAATATTTTCTCCGATTTGTCTTAAAAGTGTTATATTTTAGCTTCATTAGGTGTACCCCAGTCTGTATCCTTTAGGTGGCTCTTCTCTGTATCTTTTCTAATTCTGATATATCTTTTTTAAGATTTGGCATCTAGAATTGCACACAATATTCAAGGTGCGGTCACAGCATGGAGCAATACAGAAGCTCCCGCACTGACCATCTCTACAGATAGTCAGCATCACCCACAGTCTGAATAGCAGCACTGAATATCTGCACTATCTTTAAACACTGCAAGCAACATTAAAAAAAAAATCCTCCAGCTGCAGTGTTTACTGTAAATATTGGTCCAACTGTATTTTAAATGTTCATGAATTTTCACCTATCATTTATACATATGAATGTGATAAACTGAAGATTAATCTCCATGAAATTTGAGTTTGTGCTCATACATGGATTTTTTTTTTCAATTCAATCAACTCTGCAAACACTTAGCACCATTGCTTGTAGACATGAAGGAACATTTTACAAATGGCATCCAGGTGCAATCTGGGATGTCCAAGCCAGAACGTCTGAAAAAGAGGCAGGCATGTCCAAGTCCAGGCATGATTTAACAAATGTGCCCAGTATAGACGTCTGCGGGGCATCTATAGAGAAGTCCCCAGAATAGTATTCAAGACCAGGAACTTCTAGGAACAGTCTAAGGGGGATGTTTACTAAAGTGCGTTAAACGTGACTAACGCGCGTTATACGACGTTAACGACCGTAAGTGCCATATAACGCGCGTACCGACGCACTAACGACCGTTAACGTCATACTACGCGCGTTAACCGTAGTTAACGATCGTAAACCTCCGCGGCGCGTTAAAACAGCGCAGAAGGTGGAGAGTGGGCGGAGAGAAGGGGTCAATGGGCGGAGAGTGGGCGGTGAGAGGCTCCCCTCATACTAACGCGCTGTATTTCAGAGCTCAATTCCAACGCGAATGAAAACCTGTCGTTAAAGGCATTTAAAGGGAAGAGAAACCATTTCCGTCAGCAATGTACAGAAAAACCGGGGAAACCCACAAAACGTGAGCAGTGTGATACATGTGCACAGAACAAAATTTCACATAAAACGTTAAAAATGACCACAAGAAACATTTTAAAAAGCAGAATTCAGCTGGGCAACAGTGATAGCAATGGGCAACAAGGAACAACACTCCCTGGAAAGCACCAAAATAAAAGGAAATGATGTGTGGAAGGGTCTACGCTCCGCAGACCCTTTCAAAGAGCATTACATTGTAATGGAGCTGTCCTGGGCGTGTGGTGTAATGTTTCCCAATGATATCATTGTTGCCCAGCTTGGTTATGGGTGTGTGCCCCTTTTGTGAGGTCTTTTCTGAGGTTTATGTGCACCTTTGTCTGCATACAAGGTAAATGAGGCCACAGTAAACCTGTTGCAGAGCAGGGTTTCTGACTCGTCAGGCCGGTTTAACTAACTCCAGGGACTGCACTGTCTCTGTGGCCACAGTGTGGTGCAACAGACACAGTCAGTGCCTGTAAGACCAGAGGGTCACAGGTTCAAATCCCAGCTGGGGCTCCTGCCAACCCAGTCCCCATAGTTTTACCCACCACTAAACAGTGATAGTAAAGACACTCCTTTAGTGCAGAGAACATACGCAAGGCCTATATTTTACCACACCAACACAGACACCAGAAACAGGCACATTACCTAAAGCAGAGTCCCGCAAATGCAGTCCTGGAGGGCCCCACACCATTCCGGTGTCATGCTGCCTCTAATAAAGATGCCTGTGCTGCATAGCTATGCACCACCCCCATGGTATGCAGATGTAGCTCATGCATATTTATGAGGGACAGCATGAAAACCCGAACAGTGTTTGGAACACCAGGACTGGAGTTGGGGAACTCTGCCGTAAAGCAGCAGCCAACAGGGCCACACACACACCCACAGGCCCCATTGGCCAATGCCAGCTGGAGAGGCAAGACATTGGGCCCTGCCTGTATCTGCCAATACTAGCAGTTGCATACCTTAGCAATGCCACCCTACACCTGGGTATATGGTACACAGCTATCAAACATTTCCTCTGATAACTGGCAGATATCAATTCCTACGTTAAGCACATTTTGCTCATTGAGCTCCACCATAACAATCATTCTGATGTCTGCGGTGTGTGCTGCAGGTCTGGTCTCTGACAGTGTTCACCACCCTGGGGAGTGACCCCCCAACAGTCTTGTGTACCATATCCATGCCTGTACTATGCCCAGGACTGGTGTGGTGGGTATGGCTGCTGACCACCTCTATAGTAGCACAATGCTGGCATAGGTGTGGGGGTGGCTGTCTGTCTATCCACCTTCAACAGCCCACACTGCCAGCACTGTTGCCAGTATTGGGCTGCCAATGTGCATAATGAGGAGCAAAGTACCATGGGTATAGGCCGGACAGGGTGGCCTGGCCAGGGTGCATCTGCACAGGGCATAGGGCAGTGACAGGCACATTGTAGTGCCCGGCCACCACCTACACAGACAGGGTGACCTCAGTATATCCTGCTGAGAGATCACTCTCACCCTGACTGTGCAGTGACCACAGCATGGCTAGGCACTCCCATAGTGCTATCTAGTATTTCTCTCATGTGATAAATATGGGTTTCCTTTTGGGGCCCAGTCACTGATATATCTGCTTGCTGTGTATGCTGACATCCCAGTTCTGGGTGCAAGCATCTCCACTGGGCACTAGCAGACTGTTTGCAGCTGGTAGGTGTTGTGATGGAGTGGCTTGCAGGGTGCAGTGGCTGATGGCTTGCACCAGGGGAATATCAGATAGTGGTAAGGTGCTGTATACCATATCCAGGCCTAATGTCTGTCTGCTATTGTGTTATGGCTGTGTACAGAGCTGCATTGACTGCCCTGTGGGGTGTCTGTTCCCCAGCAGGACTAGGGTTCATGTTCCCCTCTACTGCCATCGTTGCAGGGAGGTAGACTGTGGATCTTTTGATAGGAGACCCTGTTTGCCACCCTCAGCCCTGGGGGAGGGGTGTGGTGGTGCATGGGGGCTACACCTGACTGAAACAGACAGAGATGTCCAAGGTGTTCCTGCAGAAACTACCTATCTCACACAGTAACACTGCTTTGGACCTGCGCCATGGTCGGTGCTGTGGACCTAGTGCTGGGCGCCTCACTGCACCCTCAGGGTGAGCACAGTACCCGCACAATGTGACGGTGTGTAGCTCCTCTGTGCCAGTACAACACACGGTCGGTACCCCCTATCAGGCCGAGGTGCTGTGGGGGTGCACATGGTCAGTTCCTCCTACCAGGCCGAGGTGCTGTGGGGGTGCATTCCCCATGGTGTGTATCTGTGGACAGCTGATTTGCATGTGCAGTGCATCATGGGTGTGACTGGCCCAATCCAACCCTGTGAAACACCAGCACCTGCTCACAGGCTCTGCTAAACCATAGGCCATCACACGTACATCTGTTAGCATAATGCATAGGTGCAGGACACCCTACAAAGTCTGTAATATAAGATGCCCACACTGGTAAAAACACATGTACCCACACACGTAGAAACACACGTACCCACGCACGAATGTATGCGCGCAGCTACGCACGTACCAATGCACGCACCAACGTACATGGCTAGGCACACTCCGAGGGTGTTTTTCTGACACCAATACTCAGCGTAACGAAAAACATGCCTCCTCTTTCCTTCTGTAATGTACAGGATGATGCCTGAGACAGCCTTTTGCATTAGGCACACTGGGGGCTCGAACCCATGCTGCCTGTAACAGCGGTCAGTACCGTAACCATTGTGCTACAGCTCTGTTTCAGTGCTTTGTGTCTGTACGTCTTCTTACGATTAACGCGCAGTAACGCGGCACGGCGCCCAGTAACGCTCGTTAATTTTTCTAACGCGCGGTAGTGGTAATGATGTACCGCCCATGTCCTTATTTGGGGTTTCTTTCACTACCGCGGCTTCTAACGCGAATTGCACTAACGCAGTTTAGTAAACATACCCCTAAGATTTAGAATAGAGAGCTAGAGCCCAAGGTTTGAATCCCACCGCTGCTATCATTGTGATTGTGGAGTGTACTGGGGATAGTGGAGCGCCATCTTCTGTATACCCTCCGGATGTTATGGGGCCAAAACAAGAACTTTCCCAATGCCTGGAGTAGGACTAAACTTGGATGGGATAACAGACATCCTCACATCGAAGACATCTTTAAAAGCCATTTGTAAAATGCCTCGAGGACACCTCTTTGATTTGGACATCTGCATGCACTTTTTTGGACATCTAAATGATGACTAAGGCTTGTAGGATGACCCGCCTTTGTGATGAGATTGTGATGAGACCAGATGCTTCTGTTCTGTAACCATTTCAGTGAGGTTTCCAAAGACACACTTTTCCCAGCTTAAAGACAGCAAAGGCTTTAGACCCACTCAGACTGTTGGGGCTCCAGGAATAGATCATTATTTATTTAAAAGAAGGTTTAAATGGGGTCGATATTTAGGTGCGATGGTCAGAGTTTTTTTAAATGCCAACTACCATCTCTAAATTTAAAAAAAAACCCTGATATTCCTTGCTGATAACCAGATAGTGGCCAGTACTGAATATCTGGTCACTGTGGCCAGTGTTGGCATTATTGGAATTGTGATGATATTTAGCGCCATCAGACGATTATGAATTATGACAGTCCTGCCAGCCCTGGCACTGCCACAGGGAAAACGATCCACATAGCTTAGGACAGCAAAAAACTGACCTAAATGTATTTTAATCATTTCCCTTAGGAACTCCCTAGTCTGCGGTTTATTCTGTTTGTCTTAGCAAATTGTAAGCTGTGTGGAACAGGGACTGTCTGTTATGTGTATATGCACAGCACTGCGTATGCCTAGTAGCACTATGGAAATGATAAGTAGTGCTAGCCAGTTTACTATACATTTTCATGACTATTTATTGTGTATGCATTGTATAAAATCTGCTCTTTGCTCTTGCCCAATACCCTTGCACTAGCCCTGAGCGATACTGAAAAATTGTCTCTCTATGGATGATTCTGTCTTGGTATTCTTCAGATAGAGCCAAGGCAGTCAGACAAACTATCCTGCAGCACTATCCATATAGTGCCGCAGAATATCCCCTTCAGCAACTGCCATTGAATATCGGCTCAAATGTTTATTTTGGGGGGGGGGGGAGTGTTTTCTTTCATTATCCTAGTATACTGGGATTCAAACCTTTTCAAGTGCTGGGTGAGGATGGGTAGCATGTTATTGACAACCTGTATTATAGGTGTTAATCTCATCTAAAAGACCAAAATGGGGCAATCTTCAACGTATGATTCAGGCATTTGATCTGAGCCACAAAGAGAAGAGGCAATAGCTCTGGGGTGATCCAGGAAGATGAAATATCAGAGAAAAATACTAGCAAATATATTAATCCTTGAGAAAACTGAAATCTTTTCAGATGATACCTCATGCTTGTTTGGCCTTTAGAACCATCGTAGTTAGTTTCTGTTGGGCTACAATCACATAAACCATCATTTGCAACCGTCCAGAGCTTGTTCCCCTATAGCTTTCATTGTGGCGACAGTACTCATCTGGGTGTATGAATCACAGCTACTTCCAGAACTCTGCAAGCATGAAGTCTAAATTGGGCCATCAGGAGTCACTACTGCAAAATGATTAGGACCCCCTCTCACCAAGAGTATGGGACTGCTGTCTCCCCAGTCAACATGGAGAGTGAAAGCTCTGTCCAAGGAATCAAACCCAAGTTCTTCTCGCTGACACTGAGCTACTGGAATGGGTCTGCTCATATATCTTTTAAAATACCAATATGTTCCCTGTCTTTCTTTTGAAAGTACAAAAGCCTCAATTGTGAAGAAGACAAATAAATGAATTTAAAAAAGCAGCGAGTAAATTTACGGTGAACTGACAGTGACCTGAAAAGCACCAGTATTTCCTCAAGGGTGTCACAGTTAATACAGGCAGACGTGTCTACAGCTAGGCAAGGGCCATCATTGACATCAAAAATAAATGAGAGGCTGGAGTATTTTTCTCACAAGAGAGAGTTACCAAATAGGGCCCTGGGAAGCCCTAAGAAAGTCTTCTAACAAGCAGATTAAAGAAACGGTCCTGCTTCCAAACACATTAACCATTACTATGGCTATCTCAATGCCTTTTTACAGTACAAAATATTCATTTATAGACATGCTAAAATACCAGGACTGCACAATTACAGCATTCAGACGTCTGTACCTACAGCAACAGGACACGACTTATGTTTCTGGATCTGATGACAAAGTTTCAGATCCTCTGCCCTTCCTTGGACATTTCTGTAATGATACATGCCTTCTCCACACCTATTTGTATTTATGGCACTTGAACTGGATTTCTGCCATAATACCCTCAACTTTCCAAACACTATTTCACAGCAAGGATAAATACCGCCACTAGAATATAGCGCATAATACAGCATCAGTGCTGTGAAGGGGGATAAGATCAACAGCCCCCTACTCTCCCTCCCTTTTCTTCGTGCTTCTCTCCCTCCCTTTTCTTCGTGCTAACTTTAATATATTATTTGCAGACTCTGAGGACAGTATAAGTGCTCTTGTCTCAACATCTTTAAACTGCTGCGCATGCATAGCATAGAAACACACAAAGAAGGGGTCATTTTCAGAGGCATTTCTACAAATAAAGCAGGGCTTTACTTATGGAAATAGGCTTTTACAAAATTGGCTGCCTGATATGAGGGTTAAAAGTCTATGCATTCGGCTTGGACGTACTATTAGCTGCAGCAAGTAGAGAGATGGGGAGGTAGGATAAGGTGATAGACAAAACCTATTAAATAAATAAAAATAAATATATAATGGATTGCAGGATTCATTTGAAAAGGCAAAGTGATATTTGGTTATGCAACATGTGTTCGTGCTGATTCTGTCCCCCTTCTTTTATGCATAAGTAATTGGGGGCGCATGATGCATGAGCTGTTAACCTGGCATGCCGTCGGTGCACCCTGACAGTTAAAATGGGCATCACAGTAACAGCATGATGCTTTAGCCATTAAAGCATGCTAATTTCCACACCTAAGAGCCAGGGAATGACTGGAGTATGTGCCTTACAGTCAATGTGCAGGCCGTAAAATGCATTAACTGTTAACATGGCATATTAGTGTGGCATAATGTAACAAAGTTAATGCCACCCTAATAGGTGTAGTCAACTGCATTATATTATCTGCTTTTTAGTTAACGCATAATAAAGAACTTTCCTCTGCATTAACTGAACAGCAAATGTTTGGCAACGTCCCCAGTAGTTAGTGTACAGACTTTGTAGTTACTGGGTGCTAATTTTGATAATGAAGCTGTGATAATAGCAAAGATTACCGCACAGCGGCCCTAAGAGAATGTTGAAATGAGGCCAACTGGTGAGTGAAGCACAGGCAGATCTTTTTAACATCTGGCCTTTCAATCACTCTGATATCATCCCGAGATCATCCACATCTGCTCTGCGCCAGATATTCCTGATCTCAGTAGAGACATTTGCCATGTTCATAAAGGGACAATGCATGATGAATATTTTAGCAAAGCTGATAATGGATTGTGCACGATTGGGGAAAACCTTAAACCCTGAGCACATAGTGGTTATTCAGCTTTTGGAAGTTGCACACAGCTCCTCATTGGCCTTTTTCAAATACAGAATATGAATACACGTAAGGATCAATTTTATAAAAAGGTGCCTATGTGGAAAGTCTCTAGAAGCACCTATTTTATGCCTATTATGTTAACATAGGCACCTTTCTGCCTTTATAAAATAAGCTCCCAGAACCAGCCCTAGTAGCAGAAAAATGCTCTCACATGTTGGCACATACTCTGGAAAAAAAGATGCAAATGTGTGTGTTTGTGCACTCTGTGTGCACATGGGTATTTTATAAAATATGCATTTATGTCATAGCTCCGCCTCTGTTCCACCCAAACTATACACCTGGGAGTGCCCACATGTGGTGAGGATAAAAGTACACATGATCTTGTCAGCACATGTGCTTATACATGCATATGCAACTGTGACATTTATAAGAGACATTTTCCACTTATAAAACATGCTGCACCCGCAGAAAATGCTTTATGAAATTACTCCCTTATTGGCCAAAGGCAGCACAGACATCTTTGCATTTGTCTAAAGTGGGAAGTAAACTCAGCCATTTCATGCTTCCACAGAGATTTATTTGGCTCGATTTCATAGCATAGCATAGTATAGCACAGCATAGCATAGGTGAAAAGTTCAAAAGGCACCTATTTTAAGCCATGGTGTTTATATGTCTTTATAAAATAGGTAGACAGAACCAGACCTGGAAGTGCATAAATTTAAGCATGTACTCGCAGATTTCTGTTAGATGCATACATCAACCCCACTCTTTCCAAATCCAGCCATCTCTATGCCTCTGTAATTAGTGTGAACTGGTATGTATATCATTATTGTTCTAAGTTCCTTGTTTAAATTGTATTGGTTAAATATGTTCCATATACCACTGTGTTGTAGTTCCATGTAAACCGCCCCTGATCGCTGGAAGGAGCGGTATAAAAAAACCCCGTTCAAATAAATTAATAAAGAAAGAAAGAAACTACTCCGGAGAATGTCTATGCACAGATCACATAAAAGTAGGTGCACTTTTTGTGATATCCCATTCTATTTTATAAGAATCTTTTTCTGAATTTAAAGGAGGCTTTACATGTGGAAGAAGTTTTATAAAATCCTCCCCCTCAGAGTTAGTGTAGAGGACAGGGACTTAGTGTAATTTGTTATAAAGCCCCCAATTTAGGACAACATATAGATGCTGACATAAAGTAAAGTTACTCACCCGTAGCAAGTGTTCTCTGTGGACAATTGGAAAGTCCACGCTTATGAGTGATGCCACCAATGGAACCCTGTGTGAGAAACCCCTCCCAGCTTCTACTACACCCATCACCACCATGCCCCATCTCTTTAATCCATTCTATAGCTGACTCAACTCCAAGGCGTGGAGGGAGCATACAAGGGCATATCCTGATCTCCACGGAGAGCACCTACTACAAGTGAGTAACTCTGCTCTCTCTGTGGTCAAGCAGGATAATGTCCTCACTTACAGAATTCCCTACCTATAGACTGCTCAAAAGTAAAATGGGAAATGAACTTGCATCACAACTAGCTGATACCAACTGAACATTGTTTTTCATGGCAACAGGCCTTTTCAAGTATTTTTTCCTTTTTCTTTTGATTTTCTTTTTATTTTAGGGAGGCAGCCTGGAACTGAAAGTAACTGGGCTTAGTGGGGATTGGAGTTGAATTCTATTTCCCAAACAGATTCTGTCAGGAATCCCTTTCTAAACAATAGTGAGATGTGAATGTGTGAACATAAGTCCATTTTGCTACTTTACAAATCTCCCCCATGGAGGCCAGTCTCAAGTGGGCTATTGACATAGCCATGGCTCTGATATTATGAGCCGTGACATGACTCTCCAGAGTTAAAGCCTACCTGGCCATAAGCAAAGAAGTTGCAATTTGCTAGTCATTTGGAAAGTGTACATTTGTTGATGGCAGCCCTAACCTATTGGGGTCAAAAGAAACAAAAAGCTGGGTGGACTTTTTATGGGCTTTAGTCCACTCCAGATAGAAGGCTAAGGTTCTCCTGCAGTCCATCATATACAATGTACTTTTATTTACACCTCTATTCAACTACTGTAATTCTATTTACCAACGCCTACCTAAGTAGGTACTCCTTCCATTACAGCTCACCCAGAATACTGTAGCTCAAACCATCTTCCAAGCTTCAAGGCAAACCCTTATCACTCACATCCTCCACTGGCTGCCCATCAGTTCAAGAATACTTTACAAAGTCATAACCATCATGCACAAGACCCTAGACAAACTTCAGAGCACCTTCAAACTTTAATTCATGCTTCACACCCTGACAGACCAAGAAGAAAGAGCACTCAAAACCTCCTCAATCTCCCACCGCAGAATCGCAAAAGCAAACAAACTACTTGACTAAGAGCATTGACTCTATACGCCTCCACCCTCAGGAATCCACTACCCCCCTCAATACAGAGCATCAAATCAACCACAGACTTTCGTAAAAAAACAAAGACCCATCTGTAGCACACTGTGAGCGGGCAGGACACAAACCCCCAAGGAGCCAGGAGAAGGGTTAAAGGAAAATGCTTTATTTACAGGGAGTTCACAAAAGTAGCAGAGAAACAGCTCTCCCCTCTCCAAAAGTTCCTTCACTTTGGGTTTCACAGTTTTAGCAGAGAAATAGTTCTCCCCTCTTCCAAAGTTCTTTACTCTGGGTTCCACAGCAGTAGCAGAGAAACAGTTCTCCCCTTCCCAAAGTTCCTTCACTCTGGGTTTCACAGCATTACTACCACAAGTCTGCTGACCAAAGTGGAAACACCCCAGATCCTACCTTCCCATAGTGTCTCCTTAGAGGTAGGTGGTCACTCCGTACTCTGGAACATCTCCGGCTCTTCTCTCTCCCTTTCTGTCTCTTCCCTCCCAGTTAAAAGGGTCATCCCCAGCCACACCCTTCCAGGTATATTCAAGTTGGGCTCCTTAAAGGGGCCCAGCTTCTGATGCTTAAAGGGGCATATCCTTAGTCTGACTGGAGGTATATTGGGGGATGGGGAGCTTCTCATATACCCCATCACACCATCTCTTCCAGGAACACTTTGGCAGTGGATACCAACCAATTGCAGAACAAAATAGTCATATGCAAACAAGCACAATATCCCCCACTGTGAAAGATCCACCCCCATAAAAACTCCCATAAACCTACACCCCTCACGTTCCCCAACCCTTAGTTCACACCTTATATAGTTTTTACAAATATCTATGCTCTAATTTATTGCTAGATGTTCAAGATGTTCAAAATGTTTATTGTAAACTGTTCATAATGTTGTTCAATGTAAAATGTTTATAATGTTCTATATAAAATATTCATTGTATTCACTCAGTTCCATGTAAACTGTTTTGACTTATAGAAAAATGACATATCAAAACTCCCTAAATAAATAAACATTTCTATACTGCCATATACCACAGCATTCAAGACAATGTACAACCATTCAAAACCAGACACAACATAGACCTCGAAACTGTCCATGTATACTCCTCTCTCAACCCTCACCTTCAAATACCATGAATATCTGCTCTGGTCCTGATCTACCTAACTGTTTAAGATGGAAACAAAACTATTTTCAAAGATATGCAAAAGTTCATCAGTTCCTGCTTTTGCCTCAAACCTTCTGGGAGTTTATTCTATCAAGTCAATGCCGTGATTGCAAAAGATATCTCTCTCTCCACCTCTTCTATTGCACCTGATACCAACCTGGAACACTCAAAAGATGGCCCTGATCTTAACATCTACCTATCTACCTGGCCAATACCAGGACAATAGATCTCTCAAATAACACTGGTCACCAACTTTTACAAAAGTCATGTTACTGAAATAAAAATAGTCATTTCTTATCAATTTTTATATCCTGAACACGAATATGACAGTGAAATTGCAAAGTTGGCTCTAGTTTTTTTGTAATCTACAAGAATTAATGTTTACATCATGAAATGCGTCAATAGTAAATATAATAGGTCTTCGGTTAATACCTGTAAAAAAACAAATCATAGACTACTTCTTTGATTTTTTCGCCTGTCTCTTGTACAGCTGTTCGGGAGCTTCTCCAGGGAGTGTCCAGCAGTAGTCAGCATTGTAGTGGACCATTTTCCCTGGTATCTTTGCTCCATCGTTGCGATATCCTGGTGAAAACGTTTGCCCTGTTCATCACTAACCATACCACAGTTGTCAGGAAAGAAATTGAGATGGGAATCAAGGAAATGGATCTTTAGAGACATATTGCAGCCAAGTTTCTGATACTGCATCAGCATGTCTTCTACTAGTTCCTTATAGTTTTCTGTCCTAACATTCCCGAGAAATTTTGTTGACACTAGGCGAAAAGCATTCCATGCTTGATTCGCATCACCCTGCAGCAAGTTGTTGAACCGGTCATCTTTGAAGAGCTCTCGAATCTGAGGACCACAAAAACTCCCTCTTTAATCTTTGCTTCGCTGAGTCGAGGGATTTTTTCATGCAGGTATCGGAAAGCTGGCGAAGTGTGGTCCATGGCTTTCATGAAGTTTTTCATCAAACCTAGTTTGATGTGAAGGGGTGGTAGCAGGATTTTGTGAGCCTCAACCAGAGCTGGGTGCTGGATATTCTTCTCTCCAACTGTTACATTTTGTCTGCGATTCCATTCCTTCCGCAAGTAGTGCCAATCCCTTGCTCGGCTATCCCACTCACATAAGAAACACATGTATTTTATATATCCCTGCTGCAGTCCCATTAAAAGGGCAACTACCTTCAACTACCTTCAACCACCGACACCATCAGCAGCTCTCCCCTTTCCTGGGGATCGAGCCACCGACAGCGGGAGGAGCCTGCAGCCCAGAGAGGCCCAATCGGGAAGGGCACGAGGCCTACAAAAGACTCACGCCATCCGGCGTGCACCCTCTGAGCTCCCGACACCATCAGCAGCTCTCCCCTTTCCTGGGGATCGAGCCACCGACAGCGGGAGGAGCCTGCAGCCCAGAGAGGCCCAATCGGGAAGGGCACGAGGCCTACAAAAGACTCACGCCATCCGGCGTGCACCCTCTGAGCTCCCGACACCATCAGCAGCTCTCCCCTTTCCTGGGGATCGAGCCACCGACAGCGGGAGGAGCCTGCAGCCCAGAGAGGCCCAATCGGGAAGGGCACGAGGCCTACAAAAGACTCACGCCATCCGGCGTGCCCCCTCTGAGCTCCCGACACCATCAGCAGCTCTCCCCTTTCCTGGGGATCGAGCCACCGACAGCGGGAGGAGCCTGCAGCCCAGAGAGGCCCAATCGGGAAGGGCACGAGGCCTACAAAAGACTCACCCCATCCGGCGCGCCCGCGCCTGAGGGCCGTGGCCCTTAGGCGGGGACCAAAGAAGGGGCACCAGAAGACTGCTGCACGACAAACAGCTCCAGACGGCACACTCATACAGCACTCCCATCCAGCCACGAACAACAATGCTGGTCAGTAACCCCGAACTAACTACATTCTGATCTGCCAAGATCACATTTGAACAGCACTAAATGACGTGACACTTTCAATGATCTATTGTCAGGCTACCTCATCTCACAAAGTCACCTCTAGCCTTTTAAACTATGCCGTATCATCTCAGTATTGCTAGTTCCCTGCTTGAATGTCAATATAGTCTGCAAGCCTAGAATTTTTTGTACTGTCTCAAGATTACACATCTCATCAAATTAGTCAATGCCACAGCATTTAAACGATGTCAATATAGGCTGCTAGCCTGTAATATTTGTTGTACCATCTCAGTGTTGCAAGCTTCCCTACTTGAATGTCAATATAGTTGCTAGCCTGTAATATTTCTTGTACCACCCCAAGACTGCACATCTCATCAAAATTAATCAATGCCACAGCATGTAAACTGTAATTGTTTAATCTTGCATCCTTGTAGAACTGCTCTCACATTCTGAAGGATACCCTCTCTATACTGTGCCTCATATCTGCACTATCTACACCTTACTACTCCAACATCGCTCTTCACCACCTCGTAGCCACAGTCTATCGCACGCAATCCAAACCATTAGAATGGCACTCCAGGGGGGCGGAGCTAGCCACTGAACAGAATGGACGCCTGAATTTTTGCTCCCGTTGCTGCCCAAGAATCCTGAACATATCCCGGTATTACATTGAAGTTTGTACCCCCTACCTACATCAATAACACCGCAATACAGCTGGATGGCATCCCTGAAGCCTGCCCGGCTGGAATTTCCACAGGGATCCGGCTCAGCAGCGAAACGATCCAAACCCGAAGTGGGTTCCCCGCAGAAAATGGCCGCGGAGAGAAGGAGGGAGTGACTGCCGGTGGCCTACGTGAAGTGCTACAGGAATTGAAATGCGTTAAAGAAATGATTGCAGCCAATTCTAGTTCACTGAACATGATTCAAGAAGACTTGCTGGAGGTAAAAGAGAAACTCCTCACCATCACCACTCGACTTAATGTAGTTGAATTACAAACCCAGAAGCATGGCGTTGCATTAGAACAGCTGGGCCCTTTGGTCAAACGAGTCCGGCACATAGAAAATCTGATTGAAGATCAAAATAACCATACCCGTAGAAATAATATCCGCCTTGTTGGAGTCCCTGAAGGCGCTGAAGGTACCGATCCGATTGGATTTCTGGAAAAAACCATACCGGAGATGCTGCAGCTTGTCTTTGCAAGGCCTTTTGAACTAGAACGGGCCCATCGAATCCCAACACACAAAGCTGAAAATACACGATACCCGCGCCCACTCATAATGAAGGTACTGAGATACCCACAGGTCCTACAGATCTTTCAAGCTGCACGGAAGGCCGGATCACTGCAACTCCAGGGACATAAAGTGGCACTCTATCCGGATTTGAGCAAGCAAACGATAGATCGGAGAAAAGCGTTGCTGGCCTGTAGACCCATGCTACAAAGTGCACAGGCAAGATACGGGCTATACTACCCAGGAACCATGCGGGTCACGCTGCATAATGAAACGAGGAATTTTGTTGAAGCTGAAAAACTGAAAACTTTCCTACAAGAAAAATGCGGTATGGAAACCTGAGGTCAATATTCTGATCTCTCACGCAGTGTAGAGAACTCAGCATATACTCAGGGGGTGCGGCCGTGCGTTCTCACAAATTTTAGAACGCCTTAAGCCTTGTTAAACGCCTCATTGATTGTATTACTGTTGTTCTAAATAGTTTTAATTAAACAGATATTTCTGCTTGAAATGTAGGGGTGGCAACGGGAGGTCGGGGTTGGTTACTGTTTCAGTGGATTGTGTTCACCTTAGCGATACAATGTTTGCCAGTTATGCAGTTGTTTGTGTCAGTCCAGTCCAGTACAAAACCCTCCACATACACGCAAAATGCAAGTACGCGGCAGGCCTATCCATAGGATAGCTTTCACCTATAAGACAGCTTATTCCAACGTTGATGTCTAGTGATCTTTTAATGCTTTCGTTAAATGTAAAAGGTATTACTGGCCCTGTCAAGCGAAAAAAGATTTTAGCGTACTGCCAGCAAAAAAAAGCAGATATTGCCCTCTTACAAGAGACACATTTAACAGATACTGAATCGCAGAAAGTAACCTCTAAATATTTCCTGGTGGCGGCCTCGGCCTCTGCCACTCAACGCAAAGGGGGGGTAATAATATTAGTGCGCAAATTCCTGCAATCCGCCATTACCGACACACAGATTGATCCGCTAGGTCGATGGGCCAGAGTGACGATGAAAATAAATCAACAGCTTTACACATTCTTCAATATTTACGCGCCCAACCTCGATGACCCTAACTTTTTCAAACTGATAGCTAAAGAAGTTACAGCCGCAGCTCACACCAATATCATATTAGGGGGCGATTTCAATGTCATCTTGGATCCACTGTTAGATCGCACGCCCTATCGGGCTGTAGACAAAGTCAAATCGCAGGCGATTCTTAAAGGCATCATAACAGAGCTACATTTGGTAGACCCATGGCGCCTACTTCATCCCCAAGAAAGAGACTACACATTTTATTCCATCCCACATAATACCCAAACAAGGATCGATTTCTTCCTACTGTCCACAGAGCTGATGCCCCAAGTGTTGTCCGCAGAGATCTATGCTACAACGGTATCGGATCACGCCGCTGTCTCCCTAGTGTTGAATACCAACGTTACACAGCATGTTCCGCCAAGATGGACATTTGATAAATCCCTACTAGCAGATGACTCCTTTGTACAGCTACTGTCAGGGGAAATTGAGACCTATTTTAAATATAATTCACCCACTGATACCTCCATCTGGAGCTGGTGGGAAGGTTTTAAAGCGACCATACGAGCTCATATTACCACCTACACCATTAGACGGCGTAAAGCCAGGAAAAAAGAAAAAGATGAATTGGAACTCCAAATAAAAGCTGGGGAAAGGTTACTAGCCAAAAGGGCTGACTCAATGATATTGATTAGACTCCAAAAATTGCGATACCAATATAATGCTCTCCTCAACAAAGAAGCACTGAGTAGTATCCAGCTACAACGTAGTATATACTACTATGAAAGCAACCGCTCTGGATCCCTTTTAGCTCGGCAGCTCAGACCAAAAACCAGCAAGACCGCTATAGCGGCGTTGCAGGACAATTCCGGGGGCCTTCTCCTGAGATCTGACAAAATACTAGACCGCTGCAAAGAATTCTATGAGGAACTATATCGCTCAGATACCCAATGTAGTGACAGAGCCTTTGAAGATTTTGTCTCCAAGATAGTAGGACCCACATTAACCAGTCATCAAAGTCGAACGCTGGAACAAGAGATCTCAGTAACTGAAATACAAGATGCGATCAAACAGATGGCTCGTGGCAAAGCCGCCGGTCCAGATGGTATCCCACTGGAATTCTATAATAAATATTGCATTCAATTGGCTCCCATGCTACAGATCTACTACAGTGGCCTGCAAGATGAATCTCCAGAGATTGGAGCCCTGGCAGAGGCTGTGGTGGTAATTCACCCGAAACCGGGCAGGGATACACAAAAGATAGAGAATTACAGACCCATCTCTCTCCTAAACTCTGATTATAAAATCTATGCTAAAGTGCTTGCTAACCGATTAGGACGGATCTTAAAAGATTTGATACATGAGGATCAATGTGGATTTATACAAAACAGATCCACTACAGATAATGGAAGATTATTGGCACATGTACTGGCATCTGCCAAGACCAAGGCCGAGCCCCTGATAGGGCTAGCATTGGATGCCGAAAAAGCCTTCGATCGACTGGAATGGTCCTTTCTATTTCGATCCCTACGGTGGTTTGGGATAGGAGAAAAGTTCCTAAAACGCGTTGAATTGTTATATACCAAACCCACAGCTCGAATAGCGGTCAACTCACATCTCTCATCCCCTTTTCAGTTGCAAAGAGGGACCCGACAGGGTTGCCCCCTGTCACCGATACTTTTTAATTTAGCCCTGGAACCCTTATTAATAGCGCTCCGACAGAAGGAAAACATAAAAGGAATTGAGTTAGCTGATGGTCCCTGTAAATTGTCAGCATATGCCGATGACCTGCTCATTTTTCTACAACCATCAGACCTTCCTGAAACACTGCAACTCATAGATGCATACTCAGCGATATCCGGATATAAAGTAAATCTGAATAAAACAACAATTATTCCTCTGAATGAACAGGTCAGCGAAGAAGAAATGATGCGTGGATACCCCTTTCAATATGAGAAGTCATCCTTTAGATACCTGGGCGTGACCTATGGCACCACCTTGGAAGAGACTGTCGCAATCAACATTAAGATGTGTCAAGAAATTGTACATGATAACATCTGCAAGTGGACCCCCCTTCATTTGAGCTGGTGGGGCAGGCTAGAAACGATAAAAATGATGTTGGTACCTAAACTCAGCTATATATTAAGCATGATACCCTTACGTTTCCCGTCAGCCTTCTATAAGAAAATGAATAGTCAACTGATAGCCTTTCTATGGAACAACCGAGTACCTCGAATAGCTGCCTGGAAACTGAAGTTACCTAATACACAAGGAGGTGTCCATTTCCCAGATCTCGGCTGGCTGCACACTGCCTCTCTTTTAAAGCAGGGTGCTCAATGGGTCGACTCTGACGACACGGATAAAGGACCTAGATGGCTGAGTGTGGAGCGGGCCCTTCATTCCCCCCTACCTACATGGCTACTGGTAGGCACAGTAGTAGACCAGACTGCACCACATAATGCTATTATCCGAGAAACACAGCATGCCTGTCGATTATTGGCATCATGTATCGATGGAGGGGATGACTTCGCCGCAGATATGCCCATATGGCTGAACCCACGCCTTATCATCGGAGGGAAGCCTGTCTTATGGAAAAAATGGGTGGAACATGATCTTATCACCATTGGACAACTGATCAATGGAAGTGCATTTAAAACCTTTGACAGATTAAGAACGGAATTCCGATTGCCTAATACATGCTATTTCCAATGGTGTCAGCTCCGATACTGCATGAGCAAAGCGGGTGTGTCACCTGTCTTGATACGTACAGGATGGCCACTGCGACAGAAGCTTCAAGAATTACAAACAGATGCCAAAGCTGTCTCGAGATGTGTTGCGATTCTCCGATCCAAAAGTGACAAGACATGCTCTAAGATACAGTCGGTGTGGGCTACTGAAACCGGTCAAGATCTACCTCCGGAAAATTGGGACACTTTTTGGGGAACTCAAATACGTGCCACGAGAGCAGCGTCTCTCACACAATCTATGTACTTTATAGCACATCGAGCGTATATTACACCGGCTAAGAAAATGAAATGGACACTACAGGAGGGAAATCGATGTTGGTCCTGTAACATGGAAATTGGGACACTGGCACATATGTTGTTCCATTGTAAATCCCTGGAAATATATTGGAACAGAGTTTGGGAACGCATATCACAGATCCTCAACTTACAAACTCCTATCACTTATCGGATAGTGATATATAAATCCATAGCTCTGGAACCTACTCTGATGAAATGGGATAGTAAACTGCTGGACTTAATGCTCGGGATAGCGCTTAAAATAGTTCTAATACACTGGAAGAATCTCGACAAAGCTTGTTTCGAGCATTGGTGGAGTCTCTTAATCCTACATAAGACCTACGAAGAGATCTATATAGCCAAGAACCCATGGTCTGGTAAACTAAGTAAGAAATGGTCAGCTTTACAAAATTATGTTTGATGAAAGTGATTGCTGGAGGCTGCCTTGTGGAATGGTCTCTGCTGTAACCACATTGAACGGAGAGAGGGAGGGTGGCGTGCTGGCATGGACTGATACTAGTTCTTGTTAACGTTATTGTACTGTCTTGTTCAAGTTATTATATTCTTTTGCTATTTTGATCACTAGCATCTGCTTGTATCCTGCTATATTACGATCGTTTGTATTGTTATTTTATATGTTAAAACTGAATAAAAACTACTATTAAAAAAAAAAAAGAATGGCACTCCAGGTCGCGGTCATTCTTAGCTTCTACCTTCTCACCCACTGGCTTGGAACCTCCCAGGCCCTTTACACATCACATGGCAAGATTCCAATCCTGAATAGCCATGGAAAAATATGGAATGGTCCCCCATACTTCAACCCAGGAAATGACTCGCACACGCGCCACTCCCACCTGATACATGTTGCACTCCAGATATCCAAAACACCCAGCCAGGAAAAACCCCTGAGATGCCGACCCCTAAAATGTGCCATCATCAACGCACGCTCCATCCGCAACAAATGGCCTGTGATCCGAGACTGTATCTCATTTTATGACCTTGAGATACTCATGATAACTGAAACATGGCTCTCCTCTGAAGACAACGTCCTCCTCAACCAACTTCTACCCCCCAATTTCTCCATCCACACGAAACATCGGGAAAACAAAAAAGGAGGAGGGGTTCTCATAATCTCCAAATCAGACCTCAATTTCCACATTGTGGACTCCTCTAGCACAAACAACTTGGACATCCTCTCGGTTGCAAACCAACAATGCTCCCTCAACTTGCTGTATAGAACACCTTCTTCCTCTCCAGATGACCTGCCAACCATTATTGACCTTGCAGCTAACACACTCAATCCCAAGAAACCAAACTGGATAATGGGTGATTTCAATCTCCCTTCTTTACCCCAAAACCACGCAAATGCTTTCCTTGAAGCAATGGAAGACCTGGGATTCAAACAAATCATCAACGAACCCACGCATACAAAGGGGAACATCCTAGACATGGTATTTACCCCACACCCAGTCATGATCCAAAACAACAATCCTCCAGTATCAATCGTAGAGGTACCCTGGTCTGACCACAAATTGATCATTATCCAGATACCCATCAACATTGACCAGCCAGACAGAAGCCAACACACAAGCAACACCTCTAGAACTGCCACCAGATGCTTTCGCCCCTTCGATAGGGAACACATCCTTTCAGAGATCCCATCACTCCTCAACTATAGCTCACCAGACCTTGATGAACTAATCTCTCAATGGAACTCCAGCCTGCTTGCCTTATCACAACGCTCAAACCCGAAAAATACAGCAAGGACAAAAAAAAGTTCCGCCCCATGGTTCTCCCCCGAGCTACGATCCTCTCTCGCACAACTACGTAGACTTGAACGCCGATGGCGCCGATCGCGCTCAGATGATGACCAGACTGCTTACCGCACCCACCTTGCAATACATCGTGAAACAATCACTACTAAAATGAGACAATACCATACCGACACCCTAAAAAGGTCTCTGAATAAACCACGTGACCTTTTGAACTTGGTCAAAGCCCTCTCAAAGGAACCATCTCCCGAACAACATAGTGAGATTCACCCGCAAGAATTTGCCGATTACCTGCAATCCAAGATCGTGCAAACTAACAAAGTGTCAGTAATTTCATACCAAGATCTGACGGGCCTATCCCCACTGAACATACTCTCCACACCATCCACTAAATCTATCCAGAACACCATAGCAACCCTCAACACCTCTACTTCTCAGACTGACCCATGTGCAGCGTTTTGGATCAAGGAGCTACGTGATGTGTTCAGCCCCATCATCGCAAATATAATGCAGATCTCCTTCAATCCAGGATACTTTCCCACTTCACTCAAGCAGACCTCCATTAGGCCCCTACTGAAAAACCCCAAACTAGACCCCCAAAGAGTTGACTCTTATCGGCCAATAGCCAGCATCCCTCTATTAGCCAAAATAATTGAGAAAGAGGCACAACGGCAAATTCAGGACCACATTGATGCTGCTGCTCCCTTAGACAACTGTCAACATGGCTTCAGAGAACATCATGGGGTCTAGACACTACTCACTGCTCTATTCAACGACATCATCACAAGAATTGACAACGTCCGTCAAGGTTGTGTGCTTATATTCTTAGATATAGCCGCAGCATTCGACTCCGTCAGTCACGAAATACTCCTCGAAAGATTGAAAGAGAAGGGAATCTGCAACAGTGCACTAGGATGGTGCAAATCTTATCTGGATGGCAGATGGCAATATGTGAAGTCTGGATCAGAAGAGTCGATACATTTCCATCAAAAGCAAGGGGTACCCCAAGGCTCCTCACTATCCTCCTTACTCTTCAATATTTACATGCAACCCATCTGCAATATCATAAGATCATTCAATGTGAACTGCCTGATATATGCAGATGACATCCTCTTATACATGCCTTTCTCCACAACTCACATGGACCTGACCCCACTCACGGACTGCTTCAATGCAGTTTCAACTTGGCTCCAATCACAGAACTTACGCATCCAACATAAAAAAACTGAAGTGCTATTCATCACCAGAGACCCCAACTTTACTCCCCCATCCCACGTCAGTGTCAAGGAAGCCGACCTGCAGACTAAAGAGGCAATAAAATACCTGGGAGTAACTGTCGATCAACGACTGGACATGAAAAGCCATATAAGCAATATAGTCAAAGCTGTCTATTTTAAAATCCGTTCACTCAAACACCTACGCGCCCTGTTGGCCCCAGAGGATTTCCGAACCATATATCAAGCGCTTATCCTGCCACATTTTGACTTTGCAAATGCCATCTTACAAGGGCTTCCCCAATCCACACTAGCCCCCTTACAGTTGGCCATGAATGCCGCAGCCAGGGTCATCTACGGAGCTTCCAGAAGCGACCACATAACTCCCATTCTCAAACAGCTGCACTGGCTACCTATTCATGGGAGGATCACCTTCAAAACCCTCCTATTAACATTCAAGGCAATCTAAGGAATTTCCTCCCCCTCACTCACGCATCTTTTCCACATGGTACCCACCAACAGATCGAGAAGAGCAACAGCTATCAACCTGCTAATCACACCAAAGGAATCGACAAAGTGCAACAAGACAACCACAAACAGAGCGTTCAGTTTCTATATCCCCAGATGCTGGAATGCTCTACCCCCTGACATTAGGGCCATAACCAATCTATATCAGTTCAGGAAGGCACTCAAAACCTACCTCTTCATCCAATACTTCCCTGATGACCTTTGAGCCTAGATATCCCTCTCAAGAAATCACCCCTCTAGAGATGCCCCCTTACTTATGATCTGATTTTACCTATCCTGCAGTGTAAATAGCTTATGTATATAGTTAACCCTGTTATCCAAGGTTTTTTTTCCCTGTTCAATGTAAAACCAGACACCTTGTCGTCATGGTAGTTATGTTATGATGTAAACCGCGCTAATGCCGAATAGCGCGGTATATAAAAAACTGTAATAAATAAATAAATAAATAAATAAGTCACCACAGAGGTGCCAGCTGTACTTTTTATAGTTAATGGAAGTCAGAAGATGCTTTAAGTTATCGTATGTCTCTTTCATGTGGACGGCATGCGCTACTGGAATAGATGGAAGACAGTTTCCATTGTTCAAAAGCACAGCCTTCAGACTCAGTTTCGAAGAGTCTATAAATAGTCTCCAGTCTTGTGGGTCATGAGTGATTTTTAAGGCATTCATGAGGCTTTCAATATTGGAACAGAATACCAGATTACTTTCCTTTCTGAAGAAAGGCTCCAACTGCTGGTGGCGCTTTCGATATGGAGTAATATTGAGATCTTCTTCTAGAAGATTCCATTGTTGGAGTCTTGATCCTAGCAATTCTGCCTTGTTCTTGGATAAGTCCAAATCACGAACCAGGTCATTTAGTTCTTCCTGTGTTATTCTGTGTGGAGTTGATAATGCATCCCAGTGAAAATCTGGGTCACTGCATGCTGACGGACCAGGAGAAGAACAGGTCGGCTCACCCTTGTCCTCATCAGATGAATCAAGAGAATATTCTAATGGAGGTTCTGGAATAGGAAGTCCCGGAATAGGAAGTCCCTCACCATGTGGAACTGGTCTCAATGCAGAAGGAATGTTTGGGTAGACTATGCTCGACTTCTTTTGCTTCGTTATTCCGCTGGAAAGAGGAGGAACCAAGCAGAAGTAACAGTCATTTATGTGGTTGCTTGGCTCTCTCCACACCATGGGGACTGCAAACGGCATTGATGCTCTTTTGCAATTCAACCACTATGAAAGCTGTGTTGTACATGTAGCGCAGCATTTATGTGGGGCCCAAGGCTTGTCTTGGTCCCCAATCTTGCATCCGAAGTAAAGATGATATGCCTTCTTATGTTGAGAAGTGATACTTTTCTTCTGGTTGGCAAATGTCACTTCCCCACAAATGTAGCAGAAATTGTCAACAGTATTAACGCACTTTCGCGGCATTACTGTTCTGTATTGTACCTAAATGGCTAAAATTATATGATTAATAAAAGTTACATGTAACAGTAGCTTAAACTGTCTCACACACAGTCTGAAATATTTTAAATGCTCAACCTTTCCGTATAGTACATTGCTGACGTCAGATGGCTTCACAGCCGTCTGGCAGTAGTATTGCATTGCATCAGAAAATGATGCAATCAACTCTGGATGATGTGTGCATGCTGGTATTATGCAATGTGATGCAATATTACATCATTCAAGGCTTATTTGGGAAGTTATTGATGTCCTACTGGATAAATTTACACGGTGAAATGTCAAAAATGAACTACATGCAATATCTTCAAAACGAGAGCCAATAATTTTTTTTAATGTTATATTCATGTTCAGCTCACCAAGATACTACAGATTAGGGCCTTTTAAAGTCAGTAACGATTTCAATGAAGTCTTGGGATAAATGTTGGTAGGACAATTGAATTATTATAGCAGAAGTCCGAAACAACTTTAGGCAAGAATTTAAGATAAGTGCACCGAATTATCCTATTGTTACAATACATAGTATAGAGTGGATTAGTTACTAGAGCCTGGAACTCACTAACTATGCATGCTGAGGGCACTGCCACCAAAGACAAAACTTTCTATGTTAGGTGCTTCAGTCCACAGGTACCTAGTGGCTCAAAGAAGTTTTCATCATTTGAGTTAAGACAATGTTGAGATCCCAAGACAAGCTTAAGGAAAAGCTTTGTAAGAAACAAGCCCCACATGAAGTGAATTACTATGGGCTATAAAGAGATGGGTTCACCTTCTACATGATGATGGGAAGCACCACTGTACTGAGTGAACCTTAACTGAGTTAGTCTTCAGATCAGACTTGCTAAATGTAGAAGGTATTAAAGCAGTTTTTGTATGGAACACGAGAATGGATCTTGGGCCTGTCCCTCACACTAGAAGGCAAACCTCTCCATTTGATAGCAAAAGGCCTTCTAGTGAACCAGCCAAGGAGGAAGGCATCTGAGACTAGTCTGCTGTGTGTCCCTACCCTGGAGAAGAATTGAGACACCTACCTGTTCTGAAGAGTGGCAAAGAGATCTATCATGAGATGCCCCACTTCAGAAAGATGGTAAGTGTGACTCCCTGTCCAGGGTCCATTTGTGAGGTTCAAGAAAATGACACTGCCTGTTTGCCAGAGCATTGCCCTCGCCAGCCAGGTATGTGAGAGATGGCATAGTTCCACATCATGACAATCTCCCAACACAAGAGGTATGATCCTGTTGCTCCCTGCTTGTTGATATAATACATTGCTACTTGATTGTCTGGTTGAAGCAGGATAATTTGATTGGCCAACCAATCTCTGAAAGCATTCAGAACATTCAAAATTGTTCTCAGTTCCAGGAAATTGTTTGATAAAGACTTCTGATAGGATCATATTCCCTGAGTGTGGAACCCATCTAAATGAGCTCCCCATCCCAGCTTGGACATATCTTTTGTGAATATGTTTTGATAATGAGGAATTTGGAAAGAGATACCTTTAGTCAGAATGGAATGATCCATCCACTAGGACAGAAGTCCTGGAGAGAAGCTGTGCACAGGATCTACTGAGCTAGCCTCTTCTTGAGGCATGTCAAGGGAGTGACTTGAATCATTAAAGGTACATGACTCAACATTCTCAACATTTCTTGCTTATGTCTGCTGTCTCTTTTGTACATCTTCCAAAGTTTTCACCAGTTAGGTCAGCCTGTCTTGTGGAAGAAAGGCTTTTGCCTGTGATGTGTTTTGCAGACCTTTGATTAATTTTAATTGGCGGGACAGACTTAAATTGGTATAATTTATGATGAACCCAAACAACTCCAGCACCCAGATGGTTGTCTGCACAGATTCTTGAATGTGCATCTGAGCTGTGCTCTTGATCTGCCAGTCATCCAGATAGGAAACACATGCATGACCAGTCTGCGTAGACACCTTGCGATTACTGCAAGACATTTTGTAAATACATACAGTAGATGTGAGACCAAAAGGCAATACACAGTACTAGTAATTCTGTTTCCCTATGATGAATCACAGATACTTCCTGTGATTGGGATGTATCTGAGCATGCATATAAAAATCCTTTAACTTCAGAGAACATGGCCAATTTTCCTTTTGGAGATAGGGAATGAGGGTGCCCAAGGAAACCATTCTCAAACCAGGTATTTGTTCAAATTCCTCAGATCTAGGATAGAACAGAATCCCTCTATCTTTTGTGACATCAAAATACCTCAAGTAGAATTTCTGCCCTTTGTGCCTTGGTGGAATGGGCTCAACCACATTTGCAGAGTAGAAATCTCCTGTAAAAGCATTTCCTGGTGTTGTGAGTTGAGTGATGAAACTCTTGATGGACAATTTGGAAGGAGGTAAAACAGATGTAAGCTGTACCTATACCAGGCTATGTTCATACCCCAATTGTTGGAGGTTATAAGGGGCCAATGGTCTTCAAAAAACTCGAGCCTCACTCCTACAGGAAAGACACTCAGGATCAGGATGGGAGTACCGGCTATGTTCTGTAGGAGCCAGTCAAAACCCTACCCCTGGTTCTGGCTGGGGAGCAGGCTGAAACTTCTGGGCCCTCTGCTGATAGGGACGAGAGTGAGAGTTCTGCTTAGTTTGGGTTGAGCAAGAGGAAGGAGGATACCTACGCCAACGAGATTAATAGGATCTCTTTTGCCATCTGCTTTTGGATGATGAGAAGGATGGGTTGGAAGTGGGATTGGAAAGAGTCTTAGAAGTGTCACTATGCTGCTTGATCAGGGTAGCAGCCTCCTGAAACTTATCTCTGAAAAAGTCCTCTCAGTGGCATGGCTCATCCATGAAAGTCTCCATGTAACATAATGCCGGTCTGAAGACAAGAGCCATGAGAATGGGCACCATTACTCACAGCAGAAGCTTTTGTTGCTGTTCTAAAAGAATCATAAGTCTTTTGGACTATGTTCTTTCCACAATCCTTCCCTTAGTTTGCTAGGGACTGGAACTGTGAGGCTTTCTTTGGAGCGGAAGAATCTTCAAACTCCTGCCTGCTGTACATGATGTTCCACACATGCATAAGCTGGTAGGATGTTACCAGCTTATGCATGTGCCATGTGCATGTGCAGACTTATCTGTGCCAAATTTTTTTTGCACTGCTCCTCATGACCTACGAGCCCTCTCTGTCATCTGTGAACAAAAAACCCAAAAGAAGGGTTCATGGTTAGGCCCCAGGCTCTATAGACAGCATCTATGTATGTCTGTAACAGACATGATCTTGTTGCACTAGGTGCATTGCTTAAACCTGATGGTGAGATTCTGGGATATGCCAGCCAGCCCCGCTAAATGCCTGGCTGCGTCCTGGAAACAGAGCTCCCCGCACATAGATCTGAGCTGTACGGGGAGCTCTGTGTGTGGACGAGAGAGCTGTAGGTGGAGCGAGGGCGTGCTGTGGGTGGCACCATGACCTCAGATATACATGGTTGTTTCCGAGGTTGGCCCTATATATCCAGGGTTGGCCGTTTGCATGGGGGACTTATACCACCTCGGAGTGGAGTAAGTCCCCTTAAACAGAGGAGGACCATGGATCAAGAGCCCACTGAAGAGGTGAGGGTGTGCAGGCGATTCCCCACAGCCCGACCCTGGCCACAGTGGCCCGATCGAATGTTGCCATCACTGCTGGGGATCGCTGCTCCTGCACGGAGTTGTGGTGGCATGGCAACAGGACACCATGCCACCGTTGCTCCATGCAGGGGCCAGGCTGGGTTAGCTGGGGAGCTGATTGGACATCCAGACGATCAGAATCGGGGCATGACCTGCACGTCTAGCCCCCGCGGAATCAGAACCAGGTGCAGCCGGAGCATGTCCCGATTCTGACAGGCTGGACAGGCGGGGGATGCACACAACAGAATTGGCCTCTAAGGGAAAAAATACAGGGAAGGCACACACAACAGCTACAGGAGGCAGCACTAGTACAAATTAAAAACATTTGATGAAAGAATACCAGCAGTAAGCCAGCAACTAAAACTGCTTAGCTTTCTGCAAGACTCGCACGTCTTGACGGCTCCACGGATAAGATGAGATCGAGGAGATCAGTCTCAGCAGTAGCAGGTGGGAACAGTCATGCAGGCACGCTGGAACCCATCCAAAAGCTTCTAGAAGAAGATGAGAGAGGTGACTTTACCCATACATTTATCTGCTTGTCCACAGAGAATATTCATTATTCATAAATGTGGTGATGGTTATATTGATTTGTTTAATAGCCTTCATTGAGACAGGTTCTGAAAACACTCTATAATTTAATGTTTCCGAACTACAGCTACAGCCATCTCTAGGCTGAATGTTCTGGCAGCACTTTTCTGGTACTGAAATTGAATGAAAGATTGTTACGGGATGCAAGGAGAAGGAATAATGTTCTTGTTTCCTCATTGCAGGTGCTTGCTCTGGGTGGTGGAGCTAAAAGTGGTACCTATCTTTACACAAAACGTCAGCAGCAATGAGACTGGAGGTGGCCTCTTAGGAGATCTCTTGAGCCTGAGCCGAGTTCTTGGATCTGCTCACTGCACTCATTCCCTCCCACATCTTTATTTGTTCATTTTCATTAGTGAGTCATATGCACATGAAATCAAGCGAGCAATGCATTTCCAAGATGAGTTTATTTCCCGTACTACTGAGAAATTATTGTACCTTCCTACTAATTAACTTACCCTGTTTATAATTTCGGTACACATGACTGACGTGTTACTAGGTTACAAAGCAGTCTGCTGTAAATTTTATAAAATGCAAATGCATTGTGTGCCTTTGAGTCAATGCTGACTCCTGGTGACCCAGCAGCTCTTGGGTTTTCTTGGCAGTGTAAATTTTATAAAGTTAAAAATTCATTTGAAAAAACAATTGCTTTGAAATTCATAAGAACAAAATTAGACTTGGCTTATAAAGCTTTCAAACTCATCTTTGCTTTCTGATAATACCTCAGAGCTTCTTCGTGATTGCTTGCATGGTTCACTGTGTGGTTTTTTCAACTATCAGCTAGCAGAAAACACTTTGTCCCTTTGAAACTGAACATCCAAGGCAGTTAAATTGATCTTTGTAATAAGGTTTTGGAGATTCATGTTTTTGAGCAAATGCACTCATCCCTTAATCAAACATACTATTTATCCTTTCTTTTACCTCCCCATTCGTCACCTAGAACAAAGATCCCTGAACTTTTCAAATCAAGGGCCATATGGACTACTTCAAATCATGGAGTGGGCTGCACAAGGATGGAGTCCCTCTTGGAGAAGACTTTGCTGAGCAGTGGGTTCGTGTGGGAGGATAAAAGATGATCATATCTGACATGCATTGGTGTGCCGAGCCTATTTGTCACCTGGTGTGCCCACCTCTCCACACTGTCGCCTCCCACAAAGAGGGGTGCCAAAATTTCAGACCTGCATATTTATTTATTTATCAAGGATTATGTTCCACTTTTCTACAAGTCAAAGTGGTGTGCATTCAGGTACTTTATATATATTTTCCTTGTCCCCAAAGGGTTCACAATCTATGTTTTTGTAGCTTAGGCAACAGAGGGTTAAGAGGCTTGCCCAAGGTGACAAGGAGCACCTGTAGGACTAGACACCCCAGTCCTTCCAGCCCAAGGTTGCTGTCCTCTAGTGGGATTATGAACCCCTGGTCTTCTGGCCTGAGATAACTTGCCTCAACCACTAAGCCACTTACCAAACTGCTTCACTGGCTTGCTGCGGTGCCTCTGTGCCAGGCCCGGCAGCTGTTCTCTTCCGAGTCAAAGTCTATATCACAAGACTTTGGCCCGGGAGGGAACAACCACTGGGCCCAACACAGAGGCAGTGTGGCAAGCTAGGGAAGGAGTTTATCAAGTTTGCTATGTGCACGGGCCTGGAATTTCAGTACCCCTCTTCTGGCCTGCACCTACAGTTTACTGTACTCACTGCACCACCCTTGGTTTGCCACTGCTGACACATTCAGTGATTTCAAATGCTGGGAAGGAGGGAGGCAGGAGACATGATTCCCACCCCCCTCCCTATTATCAGGGTCAGCGCAACCCACTAAACTGGATAACATAGAAACATGACGGCAGAAAAAGACCACATGGCCTTTCTAGTCTGCCCTTCCATATCAAATACTAAAGTCCCTTCTTTTCCTTTAGAGATCTTCTGTGCTTGGCTCATGCTTTTATGAATTCAGATACTGTCCTTGTCTCTACTACCCCCAATGGGAGACTATTCCATGCATCTATCGCTCTTTCCTTAAATAAATATTTCCGTATATTACTCCTGAGTCTATCCCCTTTCACCCTCATCCTATGTCCCCTCGTAGTCAGTGCCAGTCCGAGGTATGTGCAGGAATGTTGCTTGCACATGGTCCCGCACCTTGAAGGGGCCCTGCCTGTGCCTGACCGGCTTAAGAGGGAGCCAGTGAGGTCCAAAGCCCAGCTCTATGACTCACCTCTGCACAGCTGCAGGAGTAAACAGGTGCAGAAGGGTTTTCCTTTTTCTCCCAAGTCTGTGCTAAGTTGTAGCTGCCGGCGCTGCTCAGTTTGTAGAGGTTAAACAGGGGCACTTCTTGTCTTTTGCGCAAGAGACAGGATGTGCCTCGTTTAACCTCTATGTAGTGAGCCATGCCAGCAGCTGCAATTTAGCACAGCCACAGGAGGAAAAAGGAAAATGCTATGGCGGTTCTTTATTCCTGTGGCTGTGTAGAGGTGAGTCACGAAGCAGGACTTCGGGCCTGTTAAGCAAGTCAGGTGCACATGGGGCCCCTTGTGTTGTGGGGCCATGTGTGTGGGAGGGAGGGAGGGAGGGGCCACTGACACTGGAAGAAGACTGCTACAGGGGCTAGAACAGGAAATGGCCTAATGTTGACAGATGGGGAGACTGTGATTTAAAGGAAGACAATGCTGGAAGGAACTGGGACTGGGCGGTGGGGCTGATACAGGGGGCCAGGACTGAAAAAGGGCTGATGTTGGGGGTGGAGAGACTAGAAGGAAGCTGATAATGTATGGAACTGGAACTGGAGGAATACTGATACTGGGGGGCTATGATTGGAAATGGGCTGATGCTAGGGGATGGGGAGCCTGGAACTGAAAGGGAGATGATGCTGGGAAGGATTGGGTCTGGAAGAGGACTCATACTGGGGGTGGCGTGGACTGGAAATGGGCTGATGCTGGGGAATGGGGAGTCTGGGATTGAAAGGGAGATATGATGCTGAGAGGGATTGGACTGAAGGAGTGATACTGAAGGGGGGGTAGGACTGAAAAAGACCTGATGCTGGGGAATGAAAGGACTGGAAGGGGGCTGATGCTGAGAGGGATTGATACTGGGGGAGGGGGGCTAGGACTGGAAATGGGCTGATACTAAGGGATAGGGGGACTTGGACTGGAAGGGAGCGGATGCTGGGAGGTGCTGGAACTAGAAGGGAGATGATGTTGGTGGAGGACTAGAAGGGGCTGAGTCTGGGGTGAGGAAAAAAAAGAAGATGGGGGAGTGAGGATGGAGAGGGGAACAGATATTTTGTGTGTGAGGGAAGATGAAGGTCATACAGAGGGAAGAGTTGAAAGAGAGGGGCATAAGAGTGAATGCTGGGGTAAGAAGGAAGAAAGGCAGAGTTAATGAATATTGGAGAAGGTAGTAACTGGGTGGCAGAAGGGATATAGGAGGCAGTACTGGGGACAGGGAGAGCAGGGACTGGGACTTACCCTAGTTGTAAACTTTAAAATTAGATATGAGAAGAAGAAGACAGAATCTAAGTTTGGCTGGGTATTGGAAGAGTAAGTGGGGACTCAGATGGTGGGCCCAGGAGCTGGCACAACTCACTGTGCATGCAGCTCCGGTATCGTGCAGCTCCATCTTTCTCTGAGTCAGCAATAGCAGCCAATGCCACCTATAGCTTTCACTTCCAGTGCACAGGGTCAGTCACTGGCTGCTGTGTGCTGACTCAGAGAAAGAAAGATAAAGCTGAGGATGGTGCTTTGAGATCTTTCTGCCGCTGACTCAGAAAAAGAAAGAAGGATATTGTTGCACAATATTTTTCCCAGAGGGAGGACAGGATAGGGAGAAAAAGAGAGATGGGATATGCTGAATGTGAGAGAGAGAGACAGGTGAATTTTAAATTATGAGAGAGAAGGGATATATTGATCTGAAATGGAGAGGAACAGAGTGAGAGAGAATATGCAGGGCTGGGAAGGGAAATAGGAGAGATGCTGGACCACTGCAGAGGGAGAGGATGGAGAAGGTGAAGGGCATAGATGGTCTGGGGGGGGGGGGTTGGTCTATGGTGGGTGGAAGAACGAGAAGGTGGAAGAGAAAGCTTGAGATGCTGGACTTTGGGGGTAAGGGAATTGGGGGATAATGAACTGGGGTGGTGAGAGAGGGGGGAAATGGTGGGCATGATGGAACTATGCGAGAGAGGCAATGGGAAGCTGGCAAGGAGTTGAGTGAGAGGAGGATGATGATTACAGAGGGTTGAAATGTGTTAATGGGGAATGAGTGAAAGACAGGGGGATAAGAGGCTAGTGAAGGAGTGAGATGAGAAATGGTGGAGCTGGGCTGGAGGTTAGAGGAGTAGATGGAAAGTTGCTAGGTGAAAAGTCAAAAGGGGATTGAGGATGGAGGGTTGAAATTGAGTGGATGAATGAGTAAAGAAAGAAATGGAGAAAAGAACAAAAAGCGAAAGATCGGTATGTCAGTAGTGGATGTAGACAGAAAATGGAAAAAAAAATAGGAGAAGAGAGAAGAAAAGGCAAATGGACAGCAGACAATGGAGAGTTAGCAGAAGACACAAAGAACGCAGAAGAAAGACTGAGGCAATTGTGACTGAAAAATAAAATGCCCAAACAACAAAAGGTAGAAAAAAATATGTTATTTTGAATTTATTAACTGGAATATGTCAGCTCTGAGAAATGTTCGCTGATGTCTTTGCACTTTGTTCAGTATTAAAGAAAACTAATTTCATAGTTTAATTTTTCCAGTATTGGGGTGCATTCAAAGTTTGGCTTTTGGGGTTCCCAATTCAATTGTCTTCATATTTCTAAATCGTGATCCCTCGTTCTATATTTGGCGATGGTCTGTTTGTTTTGCGTGTATAACAGAACTGTACTATTCTGTTCACCTAGTTTCTGTGTAGTAGTCCAACTTGTTCTCTTTTCCCAGTAAGCGATGTATTGGTTTAATATTTGTAGTGCTACCATTTGATAAATAGGGTTAGGTGCTGTGTGAGTCCTGGTATTGCTGTTATGATAGGGCAGGTTTGCTATGGGTTCTAAATGAGCAGGATTTTGTAGTAATGCACCTGGCAGAAATATGGTAGCCTTTCTTTATCCTCACTGTGCATGCAAATGGTTTTCAGACACTCATTAAGAGACATGTTTACTAAAGATTAATGTGCTTTCACAAATTTGAATGTGTGCTAAGTACAATTTAAGTGCATTAAGTGCAATTTTAAATCTATACGAAATAGAGTAGGGGAATAAAGTGCAAATTCTGGGGCCAGTGGAAACTGCACACCCTAAGAGAAATGTTTTCATTTGGCAATGGCACCTACAGCCCTGTGCAGAAAAGAGCTTGGAGAACAGTTACCTGGGATTTAGAGGCATCAGGCCTCTTTATCTAAAAGAGCTTAACCCTCATCTGTGAGGGGAGAAGGAGATTCTCCCTGCTCTGTAGGTTCTCCTCCTGAAGATGGCACTGAAACGTCTCCTGAGAGCCTAGACATTCTGGGAGTGAAGATACCAGAAGGGAGCCTCCTACAGACCCAGTCTGGGGTAGGAGTGAAGATGGGAGCGGACACTCTCCTCTCAACCCAGGGAGTGGAGATGGCAGCAGAGAGACTCTAGAGAGCCTAATCCAGCCTTGGGAGTCCAGCGGCGGATCAGCTCAAGAGAGATCTGCAGTGGCAGAGAATCCAGGAGCCACAAGGCCCTGGAAGGGCCCAGGAGCAGATCAGCTCATTGGGGAGCTGCAGTGGCAGAGAATCAACTTCAGAAAGAGCTGTGGTGGCAGAAGCAGCTCCAGAGAGAGCTGCAGCGGCAGAGTCCATTCCAGACCAGGAGCCACAAGACCCAGGGGGGTCTAGCAGCAAATCAGCTCAAAGTAGAGCTGCAATAGTTGTTCCAGAGTTGGTAGAACTGCAAAACCCTCTCCAGATTGGAGGAGAGCTTGGAAGAGGCGGAGCCAAGGCTAACTCTGGGCCACATTAAGAAGCATGAGTATACCAGAACACCTCATCATTCTCTTGCACAATCTTTACATTGATCAAGAAGCAACAGTTTGAACGGAACAAGGAGAAACAATGGTTTCAAATCAACAAAGGTGTACGACAAGGCTGAATACTTACCCCCTACCTGTTTAATTTATATGCAGAACAAATCAGAGAAGCAGGATTATATGAAGACAGAGGTGTGAAGACTGTGGAAGACTCATCACCAACCTTCACTATGCTGATGATGCCACATTATTGGATGAAAGTGAAGATGATCTGAAACATTTGTTTCTCAAGATCAAGGAACATAGTCTTAAAATGGGCCTGCACCTCAATATAAAGAAGACAAAGACAACTGGCAAAATCAAGAAGTTCATCGTTGATGGAGAAGAAATTGAAATAGTGGACAACTTTAATCTACTTGGATCAACTATCAAAGAAGCAAGAAACAGTCAAGAAATCCAATGATGCATTGCTCTTGGCAGAATGGCTATGAAGGACCTAGACAGAATTCTCAAGAGCAGAGATGTCTCTCTCCATACAAAGATTTGACTTGTTCAAGCCATGGCATTTTCAATAACGTCATATGGATGTGAAAGTTGGACAGTGAAAAAGATAGACAGGAAGAAAAATTGATGCCTTTGAACTATGGTGCTGGTGATGAATACTGTGTATACCATGGACTGCCCAAAGAACAAACCAGTCAGTACTAGAGGAGATCAAGCCTAGATGACAAGACTTTGATTTTCATACTTTGGGCACATCATGCGAAGAGAGAGATCATTAGAGAAAGACATCATGCTTGGCATAGTAGAAGGTCAACGCAAAAGAGGAAGGCCAGCAATGAGATGGATCGATACAATAACAGTAGCTATGAGTGCCAGTTTGTCAACAGTAAGCAGCCTGACTGAAGAACGCACACAATTTAGGACAACTATCCAGAGGGTTTTCATGAGTCAACACTGACTCGATGGCACTTAACAACAACAACAACATGGTTAATGCTGCTGAATATCTACAAGTGCCACTGCTACACACCCTGAAGCTCACCAGTTAGCATTGGAGTGTTCCGGGGTAGCGCCCATTGTTAACTGGGCAGCAGTGATATTCAGCCTCTGCCCAATTGGCGATACATGGCGAAAGTCTAACGCAGGAAACCCTGGCCTAATTTTTGCCACAGAAGTTAACTGGACAGTGGTTATTCCATGCTGGAGCCTGGATATGACCTTGGCATCGAATATCCAGGTTTTAAGTTCAGTGTCGACGACTAGCCACTTTAGCAATGCTAGCTGCTGGCGCTGAATATCAAGCTCATGATATACTAAAATAAACGTCAAGAATGTATTTCTAAGATATAAAGAGGTATAGAATAGTTAATACAAAATATGTGTTTAGGATCTAGTACCAAAGTCTTAGAGGGGCCTGATATATCACATTGTACAGTATCTCCTGTAGTATGTAAAGTCCAATGCAGTACTGTAGTCTCCTCAGTAACCTTAGGAATCAAGCCAGAACCTCTGTTCTCTTCCACAATCAGGCAGAAGAGTGGGTAAAACCTTTCTCAGAGGTGCATGGTAGTCCTCCACCTGCATTTTTTCCACTGGGCATGGTGCAGAAATATTGTATTTTCAATCAGGAAGGGCAGATAGGTAGGCAGGTCTATTGGGAATCCTACAGAACTTGCTTGCCCTTTGCAATTGAAACTGTTATTGCTGCTCTTTGCCCAATGAAAGGAATGGAATGCTAGTGGACTGCCAAATACTTGGAAACATTGGATTCCAGCATCTCCCCTTGCTTCCCTTGCTCACCCCCTTCCCCCATCCCCCTCCACAGCTGACCATCTTCCACTTGCCTCCAAATCCACCATGTATCTTCCTTCAGAGAGCAGCAAAATAACAAAAAGAAAACTCCAAGCTAGGGGGACATACTGGATTGGGGGAAGAAGGGAATGCAGTGATGCTTTTATTTTTTGGCTTGTTTGTATTTTTGTGCTGCCCTCTGAAGTAAGGAGACATTCTGGATGGGGAGAGGGCCCTTGCCCCATTCTAGCATGTCTCTTGCCTTGCTTCGCTAGCAGCAAAAAAAAAAAGCCCTCTCCCCCTCCCCCCGACTTCCCCCAGATAGTCACCCAGTCTTTTTACCTCAACCTCAAGTTACAATTTCTCTAAAAATAATTCAGCTTCCTCCTTCACGGGCCACAGGCAGTAGGCACGTCCGGCAGCTCCATGCTACAGTAGCAGCACAGAAGGGCCTCAGGAAGAAGTCAGAGTGCTCCACCACCTGCTGGAGCGATGCTTGCAGGCTGGATGCTCGATGTCGTGCTCAGACTCGCTCGGATCCTCCTTGGCCCTGAGCCACCTCAGGTCAGGAGACGCCACGCTGTCGGGTCAGCCGCTGCAGCAACTTCTAATGCTGCGTTGAAAGCCGCAAGCTGTGCAGTGAGCACCAAAATGTTTGGTCGGTCCACCCCCTCTCTCTTCTTTTAAGCAGGCAGGCAGCTCTTCTGCAGTAGACTACAGCCTGCCTGCTGCACAAAGAGAGAGACAGAGACAGCGCATGCAAAAAGCTTGTTACAAAATCATGGACAACTCTATGGAGCTGGACTGGTCAGGGTTTGCTGCAAAAATCTGGGGACTGTCCCCCAAAATCAGGGATGTCTGGTAACCTCCATTTTAGACTCTAGGTCGAAGAAATAGTCCCAGTTTGATTTACATTTCAGGATGAGGCGCTCCATCATTTACAGCACATCAATTTTAACTTTCCCTCGTTTCCACTCCCTTCCCCCTGGGAATAAAAATAACCATTTTTGGTTTTCTGGTTCCCGATTTAACCACTGCAAAAACAATACACCTTATAATGGAAAGCTTAAAAATAAAGGATCAACAGATATATCATCTCTATAAAAGGAAGAGAATCCACTAATGTTCTCATTTATATCTAAAAAATAAAACCTCCTACCTACTGTACTGTCGAGCATGTGTCATCCTTCACGGGAGAAAGAAGCTGGGAATTGGAATAAATTCTCTTTTTTTATCATGTATTTTGAATTGCAAAGTGTCTAGTGTAATTATATCTATTATACTTTTAGACAAAGTTGACAAACACAAGAGTTTGCTGCACACTACCAAGGTCTCCTTAAGGTGATAGGAATGAGGAGATAATGCAAACCATGCCAAAGGCCTTGCAACATTTATTCCAAGGGCATACTGTATGCCAGTGCTTCAAATTAAAATATCTGCAGCAACTTTGCGTGGAGCTCCTCCTTCGATCAGAGAGGCAGAGGAAGGTAGGAAGAACCATCCTTGGACACCTAGTAGAAGATGCAATGCTTCCCAACTGATTCTGCTCATACCATCACTCAATATAACCTTCAACCTGCAACATTACCAAACCATGTAAATGGTCATATATGGGACTACTTGGAGGATATTTGCCTCCCCCCCCCCCCCACCCAGGTTATACTACTATACCGACATTATTTTCTACTTCTGAGTTCTATAGATAAATTTATTTTAGCTGTATTTATATCCCGCTTTTCACCGGGTCAAAGCAGTCAATTGGGAGATACATTTAACACAAGGGGATATGACACACATACGCTAATACTTACAGGGAACATGGGCAATGGAGGGTTAAGTGGCTTGCCCAAGACCACAAGGAGTGCCTATAGGACTAGAAATCCCAGTCCCTCCGGCCTGAGATTGCTGTCCCCAGGTGGGACTTGAACCCCTGGCCCTGTGGCCTGAAGTACCTTGTCCTAACCACTAGGCCACTCCTCCCTTAAAGGGCATTATTTTAGAAGCCCTATTTGTGATTCACACGTGCATAAGGAGCCATATACACATGTAAATGGTCATTTTAGAAAGTGTGCAATTTACAGTACACGTGGAAGACCACGCCGCATGCAAGGTAGATGGATGCATGTCAGGGGCGTGCCCTAGGAGGTACACAAATCTACAAGTGCCGCCCGCATTTCATATAGGGTATGCATGTGTAAGCCCCAAATTATCCACATCCAAAATTATCCTTGCTTCCTGGCACTAATAGGGATTAAAAAGTGTTCCTTTTGGCCATCTCTCCAAATGGAAGTGAAGGCAAGAGATCATACTCTGTGATGAATCAAGAGCATCTGCACGTCTACATTTGCAAATGACCAAGACACAGGTGTAAGTGCCAACATATACACGTCTTTATGTATATTTCTGAAATGGCTCCCCTCACTGCATGTGGACCTGTATTTTAGAAACAGCTCTAGATTTCGCAGAGTTGTTCCTAATATACCAGCACAGTTGTACACGTGGTAAGCTGGACGTCCCAATTCTGATATGATCAGGGCCGGATTTACGTATACGCCATGTACGCCATGGCGTAGGGCCCACAACCGGCAGGGGCCCCCAAAAAATAGAACCAGGTTTTTTTTTTCAACTCGATTAAAAAAAAAACCTGGTGGCTGCCGCCGCGGGGCCCCCTCTGCTGCCGCGGGGGCCCCGTCTACAAGCTGGGCTGGGCTGGGCTGGTCTGGTCTGGTCGGGTCTCGTCTCCCTCCCTCCCTCCCTCCCGGCTGCGAGAGACGCGAAGATAGAGCGTCTCCTCGCGTCTGTGTTAAGCCCGCAGGGGCTGATGGGATTTCCCATCAGCCCCTGCGGGCTTAACACAGACGCGAGGAGACGCTCTCCCTTCGCGTCTCTCGCAGCCTGCAGCGAGGGAGGGAGAGAGACCCGACCGGACCCGACCCGACCGGACCAGACCAGCTTGTAGACGGGGCCCCCGCGGCAGCAGAGGGGGCCCCGCGGCGGCAGCCACCAGGTTTTTTTTTTAATTAAATTTTACTTTAGGCCGGGGGGGGGGGTAGGACTCCTACCCCCCCCCCCCGGCCTAAAGTAAAATTTAATTTAAAAAAAAAACCTGGTGGCTGCCGCCGCGGGGCCCCCTCTGCTGCCGCGGGGACCCGTCTACAAGCTGGTCGGGTCAGGTCGGGTCGGGTCCGGTCGGGTCTCTCTCCCTCCCTCCCTCGCTGCAGGCTGCGAGAGACGCGAAGATGCGTCTCTCGCAGCCTGCAGCCTGCAGCGAGGGAGGGAGACCCGACCGGACCCGACCCGACCCGACCGGACCCGACCCGACCAGCTTGTAGACGGGGCCCCCGCGGCGGCAGCCACCAGGTTTTTTTTTTTAATTAAATTTTACTTTAGGCCGGGGGGGGGGGGTAGGACTGGTAATGGGCTATGGGGGGGGGGGTAGGACGGGTAATGGGCTATTGGGGGGGCTGGGGCTGGAAATGGACTGGGGGGGAAGGGCTGGTAATGGGCTATTGGGGGGCTGGGGCTGGAAATGGGCTGGGCTGGGGGGGGTTAAGGCTAGAGGTGGGCTGATGGGGTTAGGACTGGTAATGGACTGTGGGCTGTTGGGGGGGGCTTAGAACTGGCAATGGGCTTTGGGGGGGTTAAGACTGGTAATGGGCTGTGGGCTGATGGGGGCTGTCTGGTAATGGGCTATGGGGGGGGCTAGGACTGGAAATGGGCTGGGGGGTTAAGACTGGAGGTGGGCTGATGGGGTTAGTACTGGTAATGGGCTGTTGGGGGGGGGGGTTAGAACTGGTAATGTGCTTTGGGGGGGTTAAGACTGGTAATGGGCTGTGGGCTGATGGGGGTTGTCTGGTAATGGGCTATGGGGGGCTAGGACTGGAAATGGGCTGGGGGGTTACAACTGGAGGTGGGATGATGGGGTTAGGACTGGTAATGGGCTGTGGGCTGATGGGGGGGGGTAGGACTGGCAATGGGCTATGGGGGGCTGACTGGAAATGGGTTGATGGGGTTAGGACTGGAAGTGGGCTGATGGGGGGTTAGGACTGGTAATGGGTTATAGGGGGGGGCTTAAACTGAAAATGGGGTGATGGGGGGTTAAGGACTGAAAATGGGGTGATGGGGGGTTAAGGACTGTAAGTGGGGTGATGGGGGGGCTAGGACTGGAAATGGGCTGATGGATGGCTAGGACTGGAAATGGGCTGATGCAGGGACTAGAAGGGAATGGATGCTGGGTGAGGCTGGAACTAGAAGGGAGCTGATGTTGGGGGAGGATTAGAATGGGATGGGGCTGGAAGAGTAAAATGGAGAAGGGAAAAATATTTTGTGTGGGAGGGATAAAAAATCTACAATTGGCCGGGTATTGGGAGAGTAAGTGGGGATTGAGGATGGAGGGGTAAAATTTGAGTGGATGAAATAGGAATGAGGAAAGAGCAAAAGGAGAAAGATTAGTATGTTAAAGCAGATGGAAAAAAAATCTAGAAGAGAGAAGAAAGGACAAATGGACAGCAGACGATGGAGAGTTAGCAGAAGACACGAAGAAACCAGAAGAAAGTGGCTGGAGCAATTGCAGCTGAAAAAAATGCACAAAAGGTAGAAAAATATCTCTTTATTTTGAATTTATTAATTGGAATATGTCAGCTCTGGTAAATGTGCATCATTAACATCTGTGCTTTGTTTAGTACAAGAGCAAATTAATGTATTGTTTTATTTCTACAGTGTTGTACATTCCAAGTTAGGCTTTTGGGATTCCCAGTTTAATTATTGTCTTCCTATTTCTAAATTGTGATTACTTGTTTGGTGATGGTCTATGTTCTGCATGTGTAACTGAGCTGAGGTGTTCTGTTTATATAATTCCTATTTGACATTGCCACTTGTTCTCTTTCCCCAGTAGGTCATGTATTGTTGTTCTCTGAAATGTATTGGTTTAATATTTGCAGTGTTGCCTTTTGATTGGTAGAGTATGGTGCTTTGTGAGTCCTGGTAGTGCTGTTAGGATACGGCGGGTTTACTATGGGCAGTGTTTGTAGTAGTTCCTAATGTGTCTGGCAGTTGGCACTGGATTATAGTAATGTAGAAATCTTTTAGTCTTTCTTTATCCATACACTCATTAAGAGGCATGTTTACTAAAAGTTAGTATATGGTAACATTATGCAAATATTTATGCAAATGAGGCCCCTTATGCAAATGAGGTCCGCACCCCCCTTGGGCCGCCCCTGCTGGGGGCCCACAATTTTTGTTGGCGTAGGGCCTCACTCAAGGTAAATCCGGCCCTGGATATGATTCTATATAAAATGTGCCTTCACAGGCCTAAAGCAACTCAGATGACTTGCACCCTTTCCCACCATGCCAAACTGAAAGTAAATATCCCTTTGATAGTTGTCTTTCTACATATAACCAAATGAAACAATAAATAATTCAATTTTATTATGCAAATAAAAAGCAAAAATGAGCTAACACTTCAGTGTCAGCATCCAGGGGCTTCTACCCTACAGAAATACCCATCATCCTTGGCATGACCCAGACCTAAAGGATGCATGAAGTTGTATTTTTTCTATAACATGCAGTCCAAACATAATAAATAAATATTCTGATAATTGGTGGCTAAAATTACCTTGAAAAGTAATTTCTGCATTTCCCCCCTGCTGTTTGCTTGTACAGTGGTGTTTGGGATCTGGCAATTCTACAAAACTGAACACTGTAAGAGTTACTGTTTAATTAATGCAGGTTTTAGTGCCAAAACCGGCAACATACATTAAATGTTACTATAATAAAATATTACAACTTTGTGTTTATAGCATTGACCAAAATGCTGAGCAATTAGTTCAAAACTGGCATGCATAATTGCACTCTCTCCCCCGCTGCGTGTGTACAAAAACATTGACAGTAGGGTAAAACTAACCTGTCTCACAATGGTATAAAAACATTGACAGGCATTATGGGCATACGACTGAACAGGAGAGGAAAATAACCTAGAATATCATAATAGCTTCAGGGAGGAGGAGTGGCTCAGTGGTTGGGACAGGTTACCTCAGGCTGGAAGGCCAGGGGTTCAATTCCCACATGGGGACAAGCAACTTCAGGTCAGAGGGACTGGGGTCTCTAGTCCCATGGCCACACCTTGGGCAAGCCACCTAACCCTCCATTGCCTCAGGTAAACTTAGATTGTGAGCCCTTCAGGGACAAGGGAATAAGAAGTACCTGTTAATATAAATGTAAACCACACTGATTCTAAAGAGCATGGTATAATAAATAAATAAAAAACGTATACTCCAATTATATAAATGAAAGACATTTATGATATAATAAATCTGCACAAGTGTGAAACAATTAAGAGACCTGGGGTATGCAGAATATTTAAATATGACTGCAAATCCAGGGAATCCCATGGTTCAATAGTTAGCTGCAAAGAAAAGCCTACCCTAAAAGAGGCTGTTTCTCATTAGTCCTCTAGCATGTCAATAAAGGTTGGGCAATGAACATAATTGTACCCGGGATCAAAGAAACAAACTCCTACTGAGACAACATACTTCCAATATTTCATCATTTGGAGGCATCCCCCTTACTATGCCTTATATATGTAAGCTATTTAAAAAAAAACACATCTTGAAACTATTAAAACCAAAAACTAAGTATTTATTGCTTCTCAAAGTGCTATGTGAAATATCTGTAGAAATAATGGTCTGCATTTTCACATTTTATAAGTTTACGCAGTCTAGTGTTCTTTCCTTTTTCCTGTGTCTTTTGCTAGCGACAATGGAGAAATCCGTCCTAACACTGAAATGCCGCAACAATAGCAATAATCTACACGTTGAGGTCATTTTAGAAGCTCTATTTCTTCGCAAACCCTTGAAGTCGGATATGGCAACTGGTTTTGAAAGCTGCCACACGTCCTTAATGTCACCAGGAACGTAAATATCAGACTTTGTAAATATCCCTTGTGGTCACAACTCACCAGCAGGAAGCAGTGGTTCTGCAATTCAGCAAAGAAACTTTTATCTGTGCAATAAAATCATTGCAGATGGCATGGCTTGACTGTGTGGCGCCAACAATTTTTCTGAACTCATTTTACAACAGATCGACAAAATATAGCAGTTGAGTCTATAAATGAATAGTGACTTATATAACCCCGCCCCCCCCCCCCCCACCCTATTGAAATGTGGGGAAATTTCTGGACCAGAGGGAATACTTAAAGTAGTCTTGTATCTCAAGCTGGAAACTAGCAGAAAGGAGTATCAGGGTATCAAGGAAACAACAGCACCTACAGGATGACACCACTAAAGCATTTATGGCCAAAAAACTGTTGCAAAGCTTGGGCATAAGTGAAAGCAGAAAGCTTATTCCGCTATCTATCCCTAATATGTCCTCTACTTTGAATACTGCGTGATGAATATGAAGTCCTTTTATTAAGTGCTACATTTTTTACTATGCTACATTTATGTTAGGTAAAGTGATAGCAATAAATGCAAAGAGATTTATGCATTCATTAAGGGCTAAAGACAGTGACAGCGATAGTCCTGCAGCTAACAGAAGGTTGAAGATCAACCAACAAGGTAAAGATGAAGTCATGAAGTTACGCAGGACTATAGCCACCAGTTTATGCCCATTACAAGCCTAGAGGGGAATGCCTGAGGGTTAGATGCCTAATGAAGGGGATAGTTTTCAGGCACAAAAGGATAGGGTTAGGACAGAGTGAGAAGTCCCTTTGTCTTCCCCAACTGAAGTGGTGGCATGCCACCTATCCCGTGGCCCCCCTCAGGCCCCCCAATGGCCAATGGTGCTGATCTATGGTATAAACATATGTTCCCTGCAAACCTCCTCTGCTCCTGCCCAATATCTGATGCCTTCCAAAATAGTACTGGTCTCACAGAGCTGCCCTCTGATGATAAGATGTTGACATCAATGTCATATCAATAGGGGGCAGCACCACGAGATTGGCACCATTTTGCAGAACACCAGAGATGGAGCTGGAGGGGAGGGAGATTGCTTATGCCCCCATACAGCATTGGACCATTAGGGACTGACCAGTAAGGTCCAGTGTCATTGGAGAAGTCCAGGGGGCCTGGTTGGCTATCTGGAATGACAGTCCCCCAGGACAGCTTAACCCTAGAGGTTGGGTGCAGTCTGGGGTGTTGGGATTCTTAAGGGGGGGTTGCAGGGACATGTGCTGATGCCACATATTGGAAGATCCAGGACAGTGGCAGCATTTGACCAGTGGTGGGGCTTGATGGGAGCTGTGGGAGGTGGCATTCTGCTGCTACCATCAGTGCCAATTGACCGTGGTCACACAGTGGCACCACCGATGACTTGGATGCTCTTGAGGTAGCATTATCTGCATCTGCACTACTGGCAATTTGGGCAGCCAGTGGTTGACAATTGCTTGCACACTGGCTGCCTCCTATTGCCATTCCTTCTCCTCACCCTGATCCCGCCTCTCCTCACATCTAATACACGAAATGCATATAGCATGGGAAATCACTGCACAATCTAAATTTTGCCCTCATTAAGTGTCAACGTAGCACGATAGAATGGTCTATCAATTGCATTGACTGCTAAAGCGATTTAGTCAACATGCCCCTTAGAGTTTGATTTGAAGAAGGCAGGGTTTAAACCAATACGCTTCACTCCAAAATAAATTTCAGCTGTGTCTGTATGCTATGGTCGGAACCTCCACCCCCAAGTCAATTAATTACTCACCTTTCCTTTATTAAGGCAAGATAAAATCATATCCAACAATAGGAAATACATAATGGAGTCAATTTTATAAAGTCATTCCCACATGTAAGTAGTACATGTAAATGACCTATTACAAAATACTGACTGACATAAAGGTACTTGCTTTGGCATGAAGACATACATTTTGCTGGTAGGTGTAGCTGGGTGTGTGGTCTGAGCAGAGCACAGCTGGAGCTTTCACATATACATATAGACTATAAAATATCTTAATCTATACGTATGTGTATGTAAATTACATCTGATCATTTACACCTTCTTGAGAGCAGGTATAAGTCATTGCATCTACATTCAAGGCATGTTATTTGCGACCAACATTATTATCTTGTAGCACCTACGTGGGCGCCTATCCATGGCAACCTCAATATGCCATATATTAACACAAAATAATACAAAATTTACCTCCCATTACCTGCCATCATCCTGCACACAATTAAACGTAAACTTTGCATTCCAAACCAATAAGGCCAAAGTACAAAGCCATGCCTTGGCCAATTTTCTAAGTCACAAATAATTCAGTTCTTTTCCAAGTTCCAGTTGGGCAGAATTCCAAAGATCAGGGGCACGATATCTAAAAGCAGTAGGACAAGTCACCACCACAACCGTAACATGCAATATTTGTTTTCTCTTAGGGAGGGAAAGACAAGATGGTAACAAGGGCTAAGATTTGGATCTCGGGGAAAACATTTATATATTGGACAAAGAAAAGGGCAGTCTATACATCAAGGTACACAGTGGGGCATGGCATGGGAAATGGCAGAAATCAAATGGATGGGCAAGAGGAGAAAACTTTGGAACCAGGTTATATCTGTCTTATTGGCCAAGTGGAAGGAAATGATTTGTTAACAAATAAGAACATTGACCTCATCATAAAAATCAAAAAGGGTTGGTCATTTTAAACATAGTCTGGAGTTGTGCAGGCTTCAACTGGTTCTATAACATTTTACACATGAGTTAGAAAGGAACTATAAGCATTCAAGAAACTGAAAGGAACTGAGAAAAGCAAGAGATTTTACAGAGGCTATAGGAGGATGGGTGACTAAACATGAGGACTCTTCCAGGCATGCCCAATACTACATCATCTGGATGGGGTATACCTAGCAGCCATAGGTTTAGATATATGCACGATCTATTCTAGACCTATGCACTGCAGTATTTCAAAGCACAGTTAGACCTATAACAAGGAGAGGGGTTGAGGACAGCACATACATCTCATCCATTAAGGAAGAGGCACAGTTGGGCCAAGTTTGAAATCACTGAACCCATCTGGTGGCATGATCTCACCAACATAAAGAGGAGGTAACACACAAAGGAGACCTAAGATCATTGGTGAACCAGGGAGGATAGGAGTCCAGGTGCTAAGTCATGGAGTGTCTAGAGTTCAGTAATTCAATTGCCTGAACCCAGGAGTAGCCTAATAATTAGGGTAGCAACCTAGGATCAAAATTACTAGGGTTTGAATCCCATGACTCTCCTTGTGGCCTTGGGAAAGTCACTTAACCCTCCACTGCCTCAGGTACAACCTCAGATTGTACGCCCTGAAAGAAAACATATCTCTGCATTTTATACATAACTAAGCACTTACAAGGAAAACATAACTGGAACGACGCACCGAGTTGTACCACCCCAGATTTCAGTAACAAAAATTGCCGATGCCTCTTTTGCATTTCCCTAGCCACATTGGGAAAAATAGAAACTTTAACACCATGAAATAACATTGAGCACTTCTTATAATAAAGCTTAAGTAACTAGTCTCTGTCGGAAACAAGAGCACAAGTCACCAACAAAGTGGCCACCTGAGTTGACTCTACAGAAGATGATTCAAACATTTCAGAAACATTAAGAACATCCATTGTAACTCCTACATTCATTACCCCTGACTCCTTCTTCCCTGAAGGCAAGTAAAATGCTTTAGATATTGGAGGGACCAAATCCTGTGGAACAGAGAATTTTTTACATATAACTTCTAAACATGTCCACTGCCGAAGTCCCCGCTTTCTTAGGGAAGTTCAATACCCTCACGTTTGAAGCCCAGACAGAATAGAATTTTCCAGCATGACTGATTTTCTACCAGCCGCGTTACTCTCATGTGACCCCTCTTGAAATCATTTCACTGGCTTCCCTTTCGGTTCTGTATTCATTTCAACCTACTTCTCCTTACCTTTAAATGCATTCACTCTGCAGTCCCTCATCATCTTTCCTCCCTCCTCCTCCTCTAGTGAACTCCGCTCCTCCTCTGGTCTCCTTCTCTCTATGCCCTTCTCTTCTAATGCTAACTCCAGACTTCAATCCTTTCACATTGCTGCTCCTTATGCCTGGAATAAGCTTCCCTTATCTCTATGTCAAGTCTCTTCTCTCTCCCTTTTCAAATCCTTCCTAAAAATGTACCTTTTTGAGACCACTTTCGGACCATGATCTTTGTTTTCCTTGTGTCTTCTCTTCCCTTTGATCTCATGCTTCTTGTACTGTCATGTTTGTTTGTCTTTTAGATTGTAAGCTCTTTGAGCAGGGACTGTCTTTCTTTTGGTTTGTACAGTGCTGCATATACCTTGTAGTGCTTAATAAATGAATAATAATAATAATAATAATACTCCCTATTTCCTCAGCTTACGACCTTGGGGTCATTTTTGACTCCTCTCTCTCCTTCTCCACACACATACAACTCATTGCTAAAACCTGTCATTTGTTTCTCTACAACATTAACAAAATTCATCGCTTCCTCTCTGAACACATTACTAAGGCTCTTGTCCTTTGCAGTACAACACACACATCGAACACATGAGCCATCAAATCACCATGCAATCCAGCTCTGCCACACAGTCCGTTATCATGCAGATGGTCTGCAAGTCTGGCCCCTGTTAGGGTCACATGTTGTGTGATCTACAAGAGTACTGCACAGCTCACATCATATCCAGTCATGGAAATCCAGCTACCCCTACACTCATGACATGTGCCTAAGCTGCCACATCTGGCCCACAATGTACCAGTACCCTGTCAAAGAGCTCCACTGTAGAACCAAAATCATCCACTCAATAGATGCAGGGGTGGGCCTACAAATGTTGATGACATGCAAGATAAATATTGTTGTCTCTGGGTGACACCATCAGGGGGCATCTGACAAATGCTGGGCCATGCACATGGCTTCTGAGAGGAGAAACTGCAAGCCAGTGGTGGCAAGCAGTATGGTGATGTCAGACTTGTCAACCACATGCACATACATGCAGCCCCCAGCCACATACACATACATGCAGCCCCCAGCCACATACACATCACCCAGGCACGCAGACCCTGCATCCATAACAGCGCATATGTTGAAGACACTGTCCTGTGAACCCCAAGCCTGTGTATGTATGCAGGGCTGGAGCTACATGTGACCTTCACAGTGGTGGGGAACCCATCTGAAGGGGAGTGGCTAGACACCACACAACAGCTGGAGGAGCACTTGCCTAACACACCTATGTCAACAACTGAGGAAGGGGAGGTGTTGATGAGGGGGAGGTGGTGTGGCAACCCTGCCTGCATGAGTCATGTGCTGCCCCCTCCCCACCCAGGAGTGTATTACAATGGAGCCCTTTACAAGTCTCACATTGGTCCCAATATGATGATAATTGTCTACAAGGTAGCCATGTTAGCATGGACTCTGGAGTGTCAAAAATGACAGAAGCCTCATATGATTTTGTAAGTGCAAATGGCAGTAGTGTGCCTAACTGATGAGACACCTGGAGCAGACACCCATAGCCTTGCCCCCATGTGCATGCTCAGCTAACGTACCATCAGTTGTTTGCTGGCTTGCAGTGTGGCCTTCCTGCAGGCCCAATGTTACCTCCCAGGCCAAAGTCCTTTGGTGTGGCTGTACCACAACACCTCAGGAGGGAACAGCGGGAGCCTGGAGTGGAGGCAACGCAGCAAGCTAGCAAACAACTGAAAGTGTTTTTGCAAAGTGTGGGACATCCCCATGTGGGCTCTTACTGTCAACACTGGGCCAACTGCATCCACTGCCTCACCCTTGGTACACCATTGCTGTAAGGTGGCCAGTGCTTGTCTCATATTTGTCCCAACAATAACTGCTGAAGTGTAACTCATTGACATGTGCAGTGGGGTTAATGAAAGGCTGAAGAGTGGGAGAGTAACCTAGTGCTCAGAGCAGTAGATTGTTAAGCAAGAGACCTTGGTTTGATGCCCTCCCCCCAGAACTCCTTGTGCCTTTTGAGCAAGCCACATACCCCTTTGAATAAAGGTTTGGCATCCATGTCTGGTCATACTGCCCAGAAAAGCCAGGAGCTGCTGGGTCAGCAGGAGTAAGCACTGACTCAAAGGCACACATTGCTTCTCACTAGATTGCTGCATGACTTCCATCCAGTGCCGACATATGCATAAAATTCAGCAAAAAAGACCACTCAGAGCCCATAGCAAACCTGCTGTAACAAACATTACACTACCAGGACTCATACAGCAACAAACACACTTATTCCTATTTATCCTTGTTATGTTGTTCCATTGTAAACAGTTGAAATATACTGCCTTGTTATGTTCTATGTAAACCATCTTGAATCGCAGAAAGATGGTATATAAAAACTGTTAAATAAATAAATATATCTATGAAAAGGCTGTACACACTATACAGTTTATGGAACACAATTACAGTACCTCTCATACTGGGACTACAGGACAAGTGGGACTCATCTTGAGCTCTACACAGAAATGCCATGCAGGAATATCACACCTCACTCATACAGATAAAACCCAGAGACCCTCACCCAAAAGAATAACTGGGAGCCACAAGTTAGAAGCCAAACCTTGCATTCATAACACAGGTGAAATACAAATGGCAATGCATGTCGGCTAGTACTGAACAGGACACAAATACCTCAGCTATGTGCAATTCCCAAAGCACATATCTGCAGCTCGAATCATAGCCGGAACCGCAAGGCAGGAGCACATCACACCTACATTAAAGGACTTACACTGGCTCCCAATCAGTGCTCGCATCAGATACAAGACTATCATAAACCTATTTAAGATTAAAGAGCACACATCAGCCAACAGCCTCCACACGCTCATACAACCGGAAATCAGCGCACGTCCTAGAAGAAGTCAAACACGCAACCGAGTCAGTACCCCAAATGAATACAAGCACACACGCAAGGATACAACAAACAGAGCTCTCTCCATGGCTGCTCCAACAATATGGAACAATCTACCGGACGATCTAAGGGCAACTCCAGACCTCAAAGACTTCAGAAAACAACTGAAAACCATGCTGTTCATAGAGCACTATGGTCACATCACATAACCTAAGAGAATGGATAACAGCATTCCAATCCTCCTAAACAACTGTATGTATATAAAATGTGTTTTTAGCACCACTGTAAATAGCCCACCTTGTACATAGCTCAAACAAATCAAGCACCCAACACCGCCATCACACAACCAAGTTTCATCCTCACTGCATGTACAACACACACACTTTACCTGATTGCTTGCTGTGATACCACCTTGATTATTAAGATAAGGCGGTTTAGAAATACTGTTAAATAAATAAATAAATAAATAAATATCTGCAAGTGCTGTTATCCCCACACAAATACTAGGTTCTGCCTCCATTGTGTGGCATTTGTTTTGCAATGTGTAATGGCCACATTCTCTCTTCTGCTTCCTTCTGTCAGCTATCCCTTTGCTATTTCTCCTCACTCTCCTTTTGCTATTTCTCCTCACGCCCCCTACCATTGAACATTCCTTCTCTATATCTCTGTCTGACATGTTGATCATTCCCTTTTAGCAGTTCCTCCATGTCATTCTCTACACCATCTCTATCCACTCTGATGTCACCCTCCATCTACACTTCTATCACCTCATGACCTCACAACTATTTGTCATCTACTTCTGTCACCTCCAATCCATCTAACTTTCCCTAGCTCACACCTTCCCTAGCCTCTGACCTCCGACCCACTCTCCAAGACCCCAGTCTCACTACTTTTACACACCCTTCTCTTCTCCCTCATCTCAGCACAACCCTCAATGGCCTCTTCCATATGGTTCCACTATGGCCTGCATCTTGCCTTTCCCTCCCACAGCCACAGAGTCTCCATGGTCCAGCATCTCCCCATCCCCTTGCCCATCCCTCCACCCCTGTGGACAAGTATCCCTTCTCTTTCTTTTCTAATGTCTATGTTTTCTCTCTCTCACCAAAAAATTAGTAGCCTTCTACCCCCACACTCTACCTTTTGTCCTCCCCCACCCAGTGGTCCAGCATCAACCCTCTCTTTCCACCCCTCAGAACCCAGCACTTGCCCCATCTTTTTTCTTGTCCAACATTGAGAGCCCAGCCTCTGTCTCCCCTCTCTCTCTCTCTCTCACTCGCTCCATCCACCCCTCAGAACCCAGTGCCTGCCCCTCTCTCTGTCTCTCTCTCTCTCTCTCGCTCTCTCTCTGCCCCTCCCACCCAAGGCAGAGCTTTCTTTCTTTCAGCTCTGCCCTTCCCTTACCGCCATCACACAGAAATGGATCATCATGGTCTGCGCAGGCATTTGGAGGACATGCACGCAAAAGCACACCATGTGTCCTCTCCAATGCACCTTCCTCAGTAATAGGACGTTGCATCAGACGGGGTGGAGATCATGCCCCCTCTGATGCAACGTCCGGGTGTGCATGGGTGCACGTGCAGCATGCGGGTGTGCATGGATCCCCCAGCCCCTCAGAAGCCACCATTATTAATGTGTCTGCCTGATCCTCGCTGCCACTGTCTGCCTACTGCTAATCTCCATTGCCTGTCACCCACTGCCTGCCTGTTGCCACTGCCAAAACTATTGCCAGCCTGCTGCCTGGCTCATTGTACCAACTGTGCTACCCTTCCATGGCTGCCACCCTGTGCGAGTGCCCAATTTGCACAGTGGGTCATGCTGGCCCTGTGTGCAGGCATGATGACAGCCTCTGATAAATGGCGCACCAAGCATGCGAGTACCTATATATGTGTATGATTACAGTGTAGGAGTGTTGCTCCATCTGGGGAGTGGGAGCCTATACATTCTGACCTGATTGTATGGGGTTGAAATGAACACACCACTGTGAAGCACCAGTGTAATTGCTGGAAGTGTGCTTGCCTTTTGGACAGGATGGGAAAGCATTTGGTGGCCGGCTGAGTAAGCAGACAGCTGAAATGTGCTTATTGACCCTGCATGTGTGAATTGTCACACATTGTCCCCAGACTCATGAGCTGTTGTTCACAGCACAGCTTTCCAAATGCTAGAGCGCAACACTCCCACTATTGCACATAGCTGATCTGTGCTGACCATGTGCTTTAAGCATACCTTTCCCTGTGTGGGGCAGGGCCGGAGCTACCTGGTAAGTCCAGTAAGCATGGCAGGAGGGTGCTGGTGTTAAGGGGCGCTAAAGCTGCAGCCATGGGCTGATGGAGGAAAAGGCTACCAGCCAGCATTAGCGCCTGTGGCGGCTGCTATCAGCAGAAATGCTGCAAGAGCCAGAGAGAATTGTTTTTAATAAAGTGTGTTTGAATCAGTCAGCTTTGGTCCCATTCGTTGCACCAGTCCTGTCTCCAGCCTCCTCAGAGAAATGACCTCTGCCTGCCTCCCACAGGGCCTGCGCTCTGAGGCAGACCCCCCCCCCCCTATTCCCTGGGCCCAGGGTGAGGGGAAGGGAAGCAGAAAAGTCACTCAGCGTGTGTCAGGCTTCCCCACCCCTAGTTCAGAGTGGTGGGAGCCACCTGTGGCAGTGCTGCTGCTGTTCCCACCTACAGCTGACTGGTGAGAGAAATGATGTCAGACCCACAATGGCTGCCATGTTCAGATCAGGTATTCTAGGCATTTCCCTGTCCCGAGAGGGCTTATGATAAAAGTTTGCACCTAAGGAGTAACAGCAGGATGTGAACCCTACTCTTTCTAGTACCAGGCTGCTGCCCTAACCATTGTTGCCAAGGGTCCATTGAATAGTGAATCATCTAACCAGAGTTTATGCTGCACTGAATCTTTCAGCAACAAACTGGAGACATCAAAGAAGAGGCAGACTGGCCAGAGAAACAGGAAGAGGAAAGAAGAGCCACATGAGAACAGCCAAGAGAAAAGCATTCCTCAGGGTCTTTAAATCGGTGACTATTTTGAGTTTGCGGGGGTGGGGGTAGAATGGTGACAGACGCAGTCCCAGCAGATGTGTGCCACCCATTGCACGATCCTCACTGCAACATTCCTTATTTAATCCTTTACCCTTACCAAGACAGCAGGGCAGAGAATCCCTGTAGCTCTCTAAAGCAGGAGTCTGTCCAGCACAGGAACACACAGTCTGACCTCATGATGGGAGAAGAATACCTTTGTGTTAGTGCTGGCTCCTGGTGTTTCTTGGCAGTATAACCAGAAGTAAATTGCCAGCCCTTTCTACAAAGACAATGGAGGGTTAAGTGACTCCGCTAAGGTCACAAGGAGTGCTAGTGGGAATCAAACCATGGTTTATTTCTGTTCTCTGTCCACAGAGAAGAACCAGGAGCAGGGCCTCAGAAAACACCCACAAACAGGAACAGAAGTGAGGGGCATCTTACTTCAAGGCTTACTCAAATACTGCATCCTTCCCCTCCCATTAGCCATGAATACAGCTGCTCGTCTGCTCTTTAACGCTTTGAATTCAGATGATTTTACTCCACTCCTCAAGACACTACCTATGTACCAATGGACCAAATTCAAAGTCCTACTTACTACCTTCAAGTTTTCACATGGCTTATCTACTATGTATCTGCAATCTCTTATCCAAAGTAACCCCGGAGAGCAGAAGCAGAAGGTAAACATGCTACTCATGCTGTCACTCAACGTTAAGGTTGCTTCCATGACTTCAAAGAGATCCTTCACCCTCTTTGCTCCGGCTCTCTGGAATCTTCTCCCAGGTGATCTCCGTGCCACCAATGACTTGATTGATTTTAAGAAGAAACTAAAGACACATCTATTTTTGGAACATTTCTCAAATGCTGATACTTAGTTGCTGACTCTAACTTTTAATTTTAACTTATACCTTTGTTCTAATGTTCTCTGTATAATCTTTGTTTTCTGTAAACTGCTCAGAAGATTGGCAGTATATAAAACTATGGACTGACAGAAGGTGGTGGTAAATGGAACTAACTCAGATGAAAGGAAGGTGCATAGTGGCGTGCTTCAGAGAGCGGTCCTGGGCCCGATATGGTTCTATGTATTTGTAACTGATATTACAGAAGGATTGAATGGCTGAACCTGCCTTTTTGCAGATGACACAAATATTTGCAACAGAGTGGACACTTCTGAGGGAGTGGACAACAGGAGGAAAGATCTACAGACACTGGAAGAATGATCTAGTGTTTGGCAGTTAAGATTTAATGTGAAGAACTGCAGAGTCATGCTTTGGGATGCAGAAATCCAAAGAATTGTATGTGATAGGGGGTGAGAGGTTGATGTGCATGGACCAGGAGAAGGATCTTGGAGTGATAGTGTCTGAGGATCTCAAAGTGGCAAAACAATGCGGTAAGGCAGTAGCCAAAGCCAGAAGGATGCTGGGCTGCATATGGAGAAGAATAAGCAGCAGAAAGGAGGCGGAATTAATGCCCCTGTACAAGTCATTGGTGAGGCCACACTTGGAGTATTGTGTTCAGTTTTGGAGACCATATCTCACAAAGGATATAAAAAGACTTGAAATGGTTCAGAGGAAGGCGACCAAAATGATTTGGAGCCTGAGGCAGAAGATGTATCAGAAAAGACTAAAAGACCTAAATATGTATATCCTAGAGGAGAGGAGGGACAGGGGAGATATGATTCAGACCTTTAAATACTTAAAGAGTATTAATGAACAAATAAACCTTTTTCAAAGAAGGGGAAGCTGTAAAATTAGAGGACATACAATGAAGCTGCAAGGCAGTAAACCTAAAAGCAACATTGGAAATACTTTTACACTGAAAGAGTGGTGCCTGCATGGAATGCCCTTCAGAAAGAGTTGGTGGAGGCAAATTCAGTGACGAAGATCAAAATGGCACATGACAGACAAAATGGAACCTTTCAGAGCAAGAGGATGTATTCAAAGCAAACTCACATATCTTTTCATAGAAGGGAGTTGACCCTCACAGAGCAGCAGTTACAACCACTCTATCCACCTTACTAGGCAGACTAGCTGGACCATACAGGCCTTTATCTGCCATCATATACTAAAGTAACTGTTTTACGATGTCACTGTCTGCCTCATGCAGCATCGACATTGCAAATCAGGCATTCATCTCCTCCATGCTTTGCGGATCCCAACACCAGCTCTCCCCATGCAACCTTCCAACCTCACTGTACACACACATAATTTCACTTGCAGGGATGAATCCTAGAAGACAGCAGAAAATTGGCAAAGTCCTGGCCTTGTTCTACATATCCGGCAGGAATAACGTGCATGTCTCTGGAAAAGGCCAGAAACGTACATGAAGCGTTCTGGAATATGGAATACATGTCTCTGTGCTGGCCACGCCCCCATTCTACCCCCTTGGGGATGTGTACGGACATCCCCATACAAGCGAGATAAACGTGCATGGGATCCCTGTACCAAAATACGTTCATAGAAATTTTCCTCACATAAACATCCCCGTCACACATTCAAGCGCTTATTCAGTTTCTGGAATGACCCTATTTGAGTTTTAATTGATCTGTGTTCCCTTAATTGTCTATCTGCATTATAGCGTGTGGTTTGTTTCTTTGCATTTTAGTTGTTTTTCAATAAATAACATTTTAGAATTATTAATTACTTAAAAATTATTTGTATTTTGAATTAGCCCATCGAATTATACAAGTCTTTAACACTCCCGTTTTTCTGTACAGGCCTCTGCCCTAGTTGTAAGAACGAGAGGAGCCCTGACTTGAATGTTCAACGTCAAACTGCACAAAAACTGTGAGACTGGTAACCTCTTAGACTGGCAAGGTTAGCTAGATATGAAGTTTTATATTGTGGTTATACATGTAGAGGCTAATGTAGTAACAGGTCACCTCGGCTGTGTGCACACATAGGCCCATATGTTGTGTGTCTTTTAGAAAAGCCACATATGACCTTATGTGGTGCCGAGATGTATAAAGGATCGTGTATGTGCATCTATTTAAAATACTGGATTAATTACTACTGGGCAGACTGGATGAACCATTTTTGTCTTTATCTGCAGCCATTTACTAGATTCCCATGTAAATATCCACACTCTGCTCTAGCACTAGAGATGGAGGTGGGAGATGAAAGAGGTGCAGGGATCTATTTTCCAAAGCATTTTGTCCTGCGTTATCAGTTTATCTTTGTACAGATGATCAAGCATGCAATTAAAGATTAATGACCACAGCTAATATTTCTAAGGGTACTCACAAACCTAATAATAAAGTTGTTGTAGGCATTTACACGTGGAAATAGGATCCACTGCATATGGCACTTTTAGAGAGGGCTGAATTTAGAAGTAGATGCCCATAACATGTAGAAATCGCAAAGGGGCATGTTGGGGCATGGTTAGGGAATGGCCTGGCCGAAACAAAAATCTGCATGTGTATTGCTCATCTACATATAGATCATACACACGTATGACTGCAGTTATACATATTGGGATTTACAGCTGTTCCCTGGCATATTTAGGTTTTTCAAAAGTGCTCCTTCTGACGAGCCCTCTACAAGAGGGACTAAGGAAGTTATCATCCTTAATCCCTTGCTGTTTATTTCCACCTCCAAACTGGAATTAGATAAAGACAGTGGCATCTGTAGTAACTTGGCAGCATTTATATGTGTAGGTTTGCAAAATGGCTGACATACACGTGTAAATGCCGGCACTTTCAAGTGGAAGTTGCCAGGTTTTCCCATGGGAACCCCTGCAAAACTGTGTCCTCCGGTTCCACGCGCACTCCTGCACTATTTTAGAACAAGCACAGGTTTAGGGGAGCCTTTCTGCTCTTCTAGAATTTTGGACCCATGACCTCGACATCTCCATTTACGATCTAAAATGTACCTTCCAGCCTATTATCATCTCTATAGCGCCCCACGGTATACATTGTACTTTGTTACTAAGGGAGTGCTCTTATATAAGTACACAAACTTACGATGCTCCAAATGCTATACACATTTACACTTCTACACTGAAAAATGTAAATGCTTTGTTATCTAAAAAGCTAAGAAAACCGAATATCAAAGACCAAATAAACTAAACTCAACTTGTATGAGCAAATGCTTAAAATGTACTTTGATACACAGTTCATGTAAGGGAAATACATTTTTGCTACAGTCATATACAGTAACTTTAGCAAATACCCCATGCATCGTCCTTTTACAGTAGGTGCTGATTTTATTTTCTAAAAGGAAAAGCCTGTTTTATCCTATAGAATATGTACCAGGATGCACAGTTTCATTTTCCCTGTTTATAGTTGGGGTTTTTTGTGGTCCACAATGGGGCCTAAAAGAAGAGAAGTTCAAGCGCCTGGTTCTCAGTGAGGACCATCTGTAAGTCTCAAAGAAAGTAGTCAAGAGAGAAAGCTCTGGGCGCTATGCATTACAGTCTTTTTATGTTCCCACAACAGGGCCAAACATGCTCAAATCTGAGGCTTACAGGACACGCAGGCTGCATCCTTTCTCTACAACAGGTGCAAGAGCATGCATTGTTCTTTCTGATAGGCGGCGTATTTAAGTGGGGATGCAATCATGAAGCAACCATTCTTTCCGATCCCGCTGATGTCATAGGTTTAAAAGTTTACAAAACAGGACAACATCTGTTTGAAAAAATACGAGTGCTTGAACAAACCCAGCTATACTCTATGAAACTGAAAGAAAATAACATAATAAAGAATTGGATTTCAGAACATAGCAATTTGATAAATAGTGCGCCCCATTACCCCTATAAAGCGGTGTCTATAAATACTTAAGAGTTTGATATACAACCACAGGTGGGCTTTCAACAAGCAATTTAGAGAACTGGTGGGTAAAAACAGACACATTGGACTAGTGAGCTAGGGCTACCATTATCCCCACGGGGCCTAGAGGACAATTGCTTGTGGATGATAAGCGCTAGAAAGGCAATGCCTCTTGAAACTAGAGATTTTCTATTTTCTGAGCTGAAAATCTGCAGATTTGTATAATACATGGAATTTAAAAATCCAGTATATTTCTCAGAGGAAGGGAATTGTGTAATTCTGAAAACTTGTATCTTTAAACATTTAGGGCTCGATTCCAGTGCAGACATAGAAGCCCTCTGTATATCCGGTCTGAACTGGATGTACAGAGGGCGTCGTGATTCTGATCCCACGGGGCACGTCTAGCCCTGTAGGATCAGAATTGCGATCAGGCCTGTATGTGCAGACTGGGACTGTGATCCAGCCCGGCCTGCACATATAGTAACTGCCCGACTAATCCAGTCAGGGCTTTTAAATGCAGCCGCTGTGCCATGGTGTCCGGTTGCCATGGCACCGCGGCTCCATTTAAAAGCCTCGATCCCGGCCGCTGGCTTTAAAAGTGAATTCCCTGCAGCCTGACCCCCGATATGGCCTCCCAGGGCCAGGGTCGGGCTGCAGGGAATGCTTTCTACCCTCTCCCGCCGCTGCCATACCCCAGGCCCACTGATCCCGCCACATCAGGGAAGTTATTCCACATTGGAGATGGAATAACTTCCCTGTTCAAGTCACCAACCCCGGACGTACAGGGCTGACATTAGAATCTGCCCTGTACGTCCGTGGCCGGCGACCACCTACTGCCTACCCTAACACCACCCCCAATCCTCCCCTTTCCCGCCCTCATCTAACTTCCCCATACAACATGTGGGGAAGGAGGACAAGGCCGGGAAAGGTCAAGAACTGTGGGGATGAAAATCCCAACGGGACATCCATCCCCGCTATTCATGGCTGAGAATGACCCCTTAGGGTTTTAAACATTTATGGTGAGTTTTGTGTTCGTCAGCAGGTGACGAGGACATAACTCACTAATGGGTCTATTTTCATTGCTTCTATGGATAAAATTGAGTCATTTAGCATGCTAAATGGCCAATTTTATTTATAGAAAAAAGGGGCCAGCATGGGGGCAGAGTTTATCCAGAGTTGGCACTTTTACATTTAGCAGCATAATTTGACGGCTAAGGGAATAATTTATAAACCTTTTCCAGAGATATACCCTGTTTTACCTGTGGTAAAGGGCTTTAATCTTATTACCTCTTGGTACACAGACACAAAACTACAGGTAGTAACAAGAATGTGCCTATGTTTACACAAGCAACATGTAGGCATGTTCTGGGGCATTGCTACAGCATCACAAACCATGTGAGTATTTTATCAAATAGGCATGTACAAGCGTACTTGCTGTGAGAACATTTAAGCCTGCGCCCAAGCAGGTATAAATATGCATAGGTGCATTTTAGCCATGATTTCTGCAAAGTTTGAGAGGCTATTTTTTAAGACATCTAGGTGCTTGGGCAGATGTTCACTAAAGTGTGGTTATTGTGGGTTTTAATGCACAGTAATCATTAACGCTGGTCTGCACTAAGAGCTACCATGTGGTAAGAACAACTGCGTGGTAAAATCCCAAAAGTGCTTACCATGTGATGGGTTGGGATCAGGCTAGGATCTCAGCAGGGATCAGGTGTGACTAGTAATAACAACTATCGTGCAGTAATTTACTAAGTGGTAGCTGTCACAACTGCCAATAGGAACAGTTGTAAAAATATGCCACTAAGGTACGTGTAGTTGCATATTTTATAACCTACATGCATGCTGCATGATTCTGCTTGTATCTGCCAAAACTATACCCTCCAAACATGTCTACACCCAGGTCTTGTAAAAGTACTCCCCTTCTAGTCACCAGCTGTAGTTATGGTCAACATTATTGGTATCCTTGCAGTTCAACCCCTTAATGTCCAATATCTTCTCAAAACAATTGGACAGTGAAAAAGCTTTGGGCTATATATGAACACATATTTGACACATAAAATAATCAAATAAAACAAGATCAATTTTAAAAAGGAAATAGTATAAAAACTGGGACATTGCCAGGACATGATTAATGTCACTCTTATAAACAATTCAAATAATTTTGAACAGAAGACCCACATTCCCATTGCAGTAAAATTAGACGCACAGGTGATCAATTGTCAGTAGTAACATGACTTGAATCAACCAATGAAAGATGGCTCTAATGTTTAAAATGGCCACATTCACTCCCTGTTCCATTTTCACAATGATGAAGACAAGAGAGCTGCCTGAGACTGTCAGAAAAGCCATTATCAGGAAACATCAAACTCCAAGTGGGGTATAACGCCATCTCCAAAGATGTTTGCTAATGGAACTGTCAAGAACCTCCCAGGATGGTAGGAAAAGGAAAATTAATTCAAGAATGCTTGTGAACTGTTGAGAAAATACCACGAACAACATCCAAAGAGCTTAAGGCTGTCCTGGAACATTCTGGAGTGATGGTTTCAACCCATATCATATGTTGTACTCTAAACAAAGAAGGACTTCATGAGCAAAGGCCAAGGAGGCCCTCACTGCTGAATGGCAGACATAAAAAGGCATGCCTGATCTTTGGAGGAGAAAAAGAGTTCCTGATCTTTGCTCAAAACCTCCTTGAGAAACTACAATCCTGGGAAAAGGTTCTGTGGGCAGATGAAATCCAACTTGAGCTCTTTGTCAATGCAGACCAGCAATACATTTACAGGTGAAGAAATGAAGCTTATAAGGGAAAAAAACACTCTTCCTACAGTTAAATATAGTGGAGCTGTTTTGCTGCTTGAGGAACTGCATACCTGGAATGTATAAAAGGAATCATGAATTCACAGGACTACCAAAGTATTTTGGAGTGAAATGTGCAATTAATGTCGGAAGGTTTGGTCCGGGTCGAAGGTCATGGGTCCTCCAGCAGGACAATGACCCAAAACATACATCCAAAAGTACAAAGAATGGTTAAAAAGGAACAAATGGACTGTTTTAAACTGATCAGCAATGAGTCCCGATCTCAATCCAATTGAGAACCTTTGGAAAGAGCTGAAATCTGCCATTGATAAAAGGAATCCTGGAAACATTCATGAGCTGGAACAAATCACAGTTGAAGAGTCGGAGAAAGTACCAGCAGACAGATGAATGAAACTTATAGATGGCTACAAAAATCATTTGGAGGCTGTCATCACTGCCAAGGGTTGTGCAACCAAATATTAGTGAGGGGTGCCATTAATCCTGTCCAGGTCATATCTTGTTATTTTTCTCAGAAAGTACCACATCTAAGACTTTGCTGCGCTGCACGTTACTTTTGCCATATAGCCATAAATGGGCAGTGGTTCAATATCACCACTGCCCAGTTATGGTCGGGTGTCATTCCCATAACATCCCAATGCTAACCAGTTAGAATCGTGGCATGTAGAGGAGGCACCCGCGGATATTCAGCGGCACTAACTGTGTCAGTGCTGCTAAATATTTGGCTGAGCAGTATTTATATGGTTTGCAGATCTGCAAACCTTGTAAATGTCTTTGACTATCGGGCCCGTAAATTATGTAACTAAATGACATCACCTCTGAAATGCCTCAAATCCTGCCCCTTTTTTGAAAAGATAACTTTAGGCACAAACTATGGGGCCTGTTTACAAAGAATTGCACTGGTAATGCTTGCTGGGGCCCAGACATTAGTGGAGGTCTCCATGCTAACCTTTGGGGACGTGTGCATCTGGCCCCCTGCTGTTAACGTAGTTGTAATATATGACACCATGCTAACCGGCAAGTGGCTGCACCTAATGTCACCCACTGAGAAGACAAAGTGACCTGTGCTAATTGCAACCTTCGCGGTTAGCATGCGCCCAAAACGGCCACACTCTCCACGAACAGTTGTCATCGTTCACATTTTGCCCCAACCCGCCCAATCCCTACCCAATTGCATGCTGACTAGTTAGCATGGGGCCCCCGCACTCTTACTACAGTGCACTTAGCACACTTTAAACCTCGTGCAAATGGTTAGTGGACTTTGGTATACATGCTTCTATATGTGCAAACTTTCCTATTCGACCACCTCTGAATAAAAAAAACCCCAATTATGTGGTCAATAGTGCTTTCAAATAACAACCTAAGGGGGTCTTTTACTAAAGAGAGCTTAGGTGATGCATATCATGCGCTGATAGTGCTGAAACTATAGCGCATTAGGTGCAATACCATCAATTTAAGTGTTGAGGGTGTGGAAAGCATTTCTCCGGCAGTTAACACAGAGCTCTCTCCCCTAGCATGTGCTGCATTACAGCAGGTGCACTTAACTCCACCTATTGAGGTGGCATGAGGTGAACCAGTGCTAATGTATTTAGCACGTGGTGTGAACCCAGCGCTAACTGAGCTCACCACAGCCACTCTCCACCCCTAACCACTTACTTGTAACCCTAACACGGATTGCCAGTTAGTGCAGGAATCATCTCGTGCTCTCATGGCCCTGAGATAGCTGGGAACACGCGTCCCAGTGCGCCTTCAGCGATGCCAGAACACACTCTAGTAAAAGACCCCCCCCCCCAAGTTTCTCTTAGTCTCACTAGCACACCTTTATGTCCACAACACTCTTTCTGCTTTATGATTTTCATCTGCGCCTCCTGCTCTTTCTCCTTTTCTTCTACTTTCTTATATCCCGAGCCCATACTCTGCTGTGAAAGTGTCATTCTCTTGCCCTTATGTTATGCTGGCTACTTTCTTACCAGCCCACGTTCTAATTCATCTGTTATTTTGATTTTATTCCGGACCCCTATGATTTCTTCTTTCATCTCTTTCTTCCTCCTTTCTTCTTCTGTCTGTTTCCACTCCCCCACATCGTCTTAGTCTCATAAAAAAGGTGCATCTTTATTCTTTTCTTTTCCTCTCTTTCCTTTCCTTTCATCTAACCCTTATTTCTTCTGTTGGTCTCTACCATAACCTTCTCTCATATCTTCTGTTATTACTTGCTCATCCTTAGCATGAAAACATCAATTTTGATCATATCATTTTGTGTCAGAAATGATACAGAAAAAAAACATTTTCTTTTGTGTCACTATGACATTTTACAGCATGCTAAAATTAACTATTTGCACTTTTAGAAGGCACCGGATAAACCCGCTGAGAGGGATATTCAGCCGCACTAATTGGGCAGTGCCTCGGAATATCCCCTCTGACCTTGTGGCAATGCCAGCGCAGCCCACGGGCCGGGCAAGGGCTGGCACGGCACTTATCTAGTTAGCGACAATTTTCAGTCCACCAAGCGAATAAGTGCCTGCTTAAAGTTAGGCCACCTTAAAGATTCTAATTTTATGCAGTTTCGCTATGGTGGATAGTGATGGAGGTCGGCACTGAATCAGCATATTCCGTGATGCAGGATATCCGGTTTCCAGTGCTGAATATCCGGTTTTCAGTTTTAACTGCAGTGGCCAGGCTCCTTGAAACTGCTGACCGCTGTGGATTAATAGCGACCCGTGCATTTATTGTAAAAATATAGCATACAGAACAAAGAATCAGATCCATAAAGCAAAATGGACAGGAAAACAGAATGCTAGAAATATCACAAATCCCAAACAAAATGACATGAAACTTAGCAAAGCATTTTTGCATACACACCACTCTCTCTCTACACACCACTAATTCCAATTACTCTCCCTTACCAGCCCTCTTCTCTGTCCCCTGTCCTTCTCATCCACAACCTCAGTTCCCCCTGCCCTTTCAGTCCCTTCACTTGGGCATCATATCTCTGGGTCACTGTTCTCCCAGTCCATCCCCCCCCCCCCACCCCCAGGATTGGTAAACAAGTGATACTGTATATGTCAGCAGCAGATAATAGTCCTGCCTGTGCTGTCACCGCCTCCTGCTGGCAGCTTTATTCTGGTCTCACACTTGTTACACTGTGTGAAAAAGGATACTCTATGCATGCAGCACTAGGGGAAGACCAATAAGCACTGGTGTGTGAGAAGAGTTTCTTTCCCTTCACTGGTAGTATTGAGCCTCTGCTACTAGATGAATTCTTGCTTCTGCTGTCTAAAAAGGAAACATATGGGGACTAGGAGGGAAGTAGTGTCCCTCACCTTCTCTTAATCTTACCTGTATATATACAATTACTTCGTTGTCAAGAATGTTGCTTGGAACCAGGGCCGGATTTGCCTATACGCCACGTACGCCGTGGCGTAGGGCCCACAGCTGGCAAGGGCCCACCGGGAATGTTTTTTGCACAGGGCCCAGCGTTTCAGGGGGCCCCGCGCAAAAAACATTCTGATCCATCATTAAAATTTAAAAAAAAAAAAAAGCTGTCGCTGCCTCTGCCGGGGCCGGGGCCGCCGCGGCAGAATCGAGTGTGCCGCGGGGCCCCCCCTGCCCAGCAGAGCCTGCCCTCCCCGGTATCACCTCTCTCAGCTGCCTCCCTCCAGTCACACGCGCCGGCTTTCAGAGCGCGAGGTGAGTTTCTCCCTCGCTGCTCTGTTAAGCCCGCGGGGGCTGATGGGAAGTCCCATCAGCCCCCGCGGGCTTAAACAGAGCAGCGAGGGAAAAACTCTTCCCTCGCGCTCTGAAAGCCGGCGCGTGTGACTGGAGGGAGGCAGCTGAGAGAGGTGATACCGGGGAGGGCAGGCTCTGCTGGGCAGGGGGGGCCACGCGGCACACTCGATTCTGCCGCGGCGGCCCCGGCCCCGGCAGAGGCAGCGACAGCTTGTTTTGTAAAAAAAATTCGCTGGGCTGGGGTGGGCTGGGGGGGTTAGGACTGGTGATGGGCTGGGGGGGTTAGGAGTGGTAATGGCTGTGGGCTGTTGGGGGGGTTAGGACTGGTGATGGGCTGGGGGGGTAGGAGTGGTAATGGCTGTGGGCTGTTGGGGGGGTTAGGAGTGGTGATGGGCTGGGGGGGTTAGGAGTGGTAATGGCTGTGGGCTGCTGGGGGGGTTAGGACTGGTGATGGGCTGGGGGGGTTAGGAGTGGTAATGGCTGTGGGCTGTTGGGGGGGTTAGGACTGGTGATGGGCTGGGGGGGGTTAGGAGTGGTAATGGCTGTGGGCTGTTGGGGGGGTTAGGACTGGTAATGGGCTATGGGGGGGTTAGGAGTGGTGATGGGCTATGGGGGGGCTATGGGCTATGGGGGAGCTAAGTCTATATGGGCTGATGGGATTAGGACTGGAAGTGGGTTGATGGGGGCTTAGGACTGGTAATGGGCTATGGGGGGGGGCTTAAACTAAAAATTGGGTGATGGGGATTAGGACTGGAAATGGGCTGGTGGGATTAGGACTGGGAGTGGGCTATGGGGGGCTAGGACTGGTAATGGGTTGGGGGGGGTTGCTAGGACTGGAAATGGGCTGGGGGATTAAGACTGGAGGTGGGCTGATGGAGTTAGGACTGGTAATGGGCTGTGGGCTGTTGGGGGGGGTTAGGACTGGTAATGGGCTATGGGGGGCTAGGACAGGAAATGGGCTGATGGGAAGGGGTTAGGACTTGAGGTGGGCTGATGGGGTTAGGACTGGTAATGGACTGTGGGCTGATGGGGGGTTAGGACTGGCAATGGGCTATGGGGGGGGTTAAGACTGGTAATGGGCTGTTGGCTGATGGGGGCTGTCTGGTAATGGGCTATGGGGGGTTAGGACTGATAATGGACTATGGGGGGGGGCTAGGACAGGAAATGGGCTGATGGGGAGGGGTTAGGATTTGAGGTGGGCTGATGGGGTTAGGACTGGTAATGGACTGTGGGCTGATGGGGGGGGTTAGGACTGGCAATGGGCTATGGGGGGCTGACTGGAAATGGGTTGATGGGGGTTAGGACTGGAAGTGGGCTGATGGGGGGTTAGGACTGGAAGTGGGCTGATGGGGGGTTAGGACTGGTAATGGGTTATAGGGGGTGGCTTAAACTGAAAATGGGGTGATTGGGGGTTAGGACTGGAAGTGGGTTGATGGGGGGGCTAGGACTGGTATTGGGTTGATGGGGGGGGGCTAGGACTGGAAATGGGCTGATGCAGGGACTAGAAGGGAATGGATGCTGGGTGAGGCTGGAACTAGAAGGGAGCTGGTGTTGGGGGAGGATTAGAATGGGATGGGGCTGGGAGAGTAAAATGGAGAGGGGAAAAATATTTTGTGTGGGAGGGATAAAAAATCTACAATTGGCCGGGTATTGGGAGAGTAAGTGGGGATTGAGGATGGAGGGGTAAATTTTGAGTAGATGAAATAGGAATGAGGAAAGAGCAAAAGGAGAAAGATTAGTATGTTAAAGCAGATGTAGAGAGAGAATGGAAAAAAAAAAACCAAGAAGACAGAAGAAAGGACAAATGGACAGCAGATGGAGAGTTAGCAGAAGACACGAAGAAACCAGAAGAAAGTGGCTGGAACAATTGCAACTGAAAAAAAATGCACAAAAGGTAGAAAAATATCTCTTTATTTTGAATTTATTAACTGGAATATGTCAGCTCTGGGAAATGTGCATCATTAATTTTTGCGCTTTGTTTAGTACAAGAGGAAATTAATTTATAGTTTTATTTCTACAGTGTTGTTGTATATTCCAAGTTTGGCTTTTGGGGTTCCCAGTTTAATTATTGTCTTCCTGTTTCTAAATTGTGATTCCTTGTTTGGTGATGGTCTATGTTGTGCATGTGTAACTGAGCTGAGGTATTCTGTTTATATAATTCCTATTTGACATTGCCACTTGTTCTTTCCCTAGTAGGTCATGTATTGTTGTTCTCTGAAATGTATTGGTTTAATATTTGCAGTGTTGCCTTTTGATAGTTAGGGTATGGTGCTTTGTGAGTCCTGGTAGTGCTGTTAGGATATGGCGGGTTTGCTATGGGTTCTAAATGGGCAGTGTTTGTAGTAGTTCCTAATGTGCCTGGCGGTTGGTACTGGATTATAGTAATGTAGAAACCTTTTAGTCTTTCTTTATCCATATACTCATTAAGAGGCATGTTTACTAAAAGTTAGTGTATGGCAGAGCTACTCAATTCCAGTCCTGGTGGTCCACAATCCTGCAGGTTTTCAGGATATCCCTAATAAATATGCATGAGATATATATGCATTGGAGATATCCTGCCAACCTGACTGGTTTGTGGCCCTCCAGGGCTGGATTTGGAGACCCCTGCCTTACATCTCTGTCATTTACGATTGTGAGTGGGCAAGGTGCAGATGTCCAAGACATCAAAAAAGTTAGATAGCATTTGTCACATTCCTCCTCGCTTCTCACCACCACCAAAATATTATCTATTAGACAACTTTTTGGTGGTGGTGAGAATCGAGGAGGAATGTGACACATTCTATCTACCCTTTTGATGTCTAGGATATCTGTACCTTGTTCACTCACAATCTTACAGAGATGTAAAGCAGGGGTCTCCAAATCCAGCCCTGGAGGGCCACAAACCAGTCAGGTTGCCCTTTAACCTTTCCCAGCATTCCCGGCTTCACAGAAACAGCCGCCAGCGTGAAGGAAAAGGCTCTTCACGCTGGCGGCTGTACAGAGGGAGCCGGGGCCTCGCGCGGGCTTCCCCGGCTCCCTCTGAAGCCCCTCAGACAGCCGCGATGCTGTCCGGGGGGCCAGGACTGCATGGGGGGCCCAGGACTGCACGGGGCGGGCCAGGACTGCACGGGGGCACGGGGGGGGCCCAGGACTGCACGGGGGGGCCCAGGACTGCACGGGGGCGGGCCCAGGACTGCACGGAGGCACGGGGGGGGACACGGGGGGGCCCAGGACTGCACAGGGGGGGCCCAGGACTGCACGGGGACATGGGGGGGGGCCCACAATTTTTCTTGGCGTAGGGCCTCACTCTAGCTAAATCCGGCCCTGCTTGGAACACTCTAAGATGGCCTATAAATTACAGTAACCCTTGCACTATGAAGTTTATTTAGCCATGCGGAAGAGCACATAAAAATATATTAAAGCATCTACAAACTAATCAGTGGTAGAAATGGCATAGTGATGGGAAAAACCTCGCCCGACCCCTCACCCTCGCCGACCTAGCCATCATCCCTGGTTTCATCCTGGTCTCTTTCTCGACCGTGCTCGTGTACGCCGCGCCAAATGCCTATGATGCAAACGCCCCACCGAGGTCTCTCTCTCTCTCTCATTTCCTCTACTGTCACTCTCAATACCTTCCTTCATTCACACTGCTAAGCGTTCATATTACTCCAATTTCATTGCCTCTTCCTCCAATTCCTCCCATCAGCTCTATTCCATCCTCCGTTCCCTCTCGGTCCCTCATACCTCCCCTTCCCCAGTCCCCCCCTGCCTGTCCCAACCCTGCCCTCCTCGCAGGTTTCTACAGTACCAAGGTCCAGGATCTTCGCTCCTCCTTTCCCTCCTGCCCCCCAACTCTTTCTCCCCCCCCTGCATCCTTCCTCCTGCCCTGCCCTTCTCCCTTCTCCCCCTGTAAGCCCCTCTCTCTCCCACCAGTGGTCATCATTTCACCCCATCTCTTCTATTGAACTATCCAGGGTGCTCTCTTACTCCCGCAAGACCACCTATCAGACTTGATTCCATTCCCTCTCGCTGGCTCAGTGAGCCTTCTCTTGCACTCCTCCTTTTCATCCTTTCCTCTGGCATCTTTCCCACCCCCTGGAAACATGCCATACTTTGGCCCATCCTCAAGAAACCATCCCTGGATCTCTCAGTCCCTGCCAGTTGGTGCCCTATCTCTAAGCTCCCCTTTCTCTCCAAACTCCTGGAGAAGCTAGTTTTTGCAGAACTCACCTATCACCTAGATTCTGCACTCATTCTTCACCCTCGTCAATCTGGCTTTCATCCAGGACACAGCACCGAAACCACTCTCACCTCCCTCCTCAAGGAGCTTCACTCATCCCACGAACAGGGTCAGTATTTCATTGCAGTTTCCCTCGAACTGTCCTCTGCCTTTGACCTTGTGTATCATTGCACACTCCTCACCCGTCTCTCCGATGCCGGTCTCAGTGCTTCTGTGCTTCACTGTTTCTGTTCTTTTCTGTCTACCAGGTCTTTCTTAGTCTCCTCTGGTATCTCCTCCTCACCCAGCATTCCTCTTCCCTGTGGTGTCCCCCAAGGTTCCGTCCTTGCCCCTCTTCTCTTCAATGTCTTTCTGGCCCCCCTCACACTTCTCATCCAGCAGCATTGCATTTCCGCATATTATTACGTAGATGACATCCTCCTCCTCCTCCTCCATCATATCGACCCTGTTGCCTCTGACCTTACCCCCCTTAATGCCTGTCAGCACTTGGTTAACCTCAAACTTTCTCCACCTCAACCTGGACAAAGCTAAAGCCATCTCGTTCACGTTTGGTAGCCCCGTCCCTGCCCTTACACCCTCTCTTTCATCTTCCTCCATCCCTCTGGTTCCTTCCCTACGTTACTTAGGTGTTACTTTGCATTCTACTATGAAATTCCATGACCATCTCTCATCAATAATTTGACGTTCCTTCTGCTCCCTTCGCCAGATCTGCACTATCCATCTTTTCCTCCTCACTTCCTCCTTGGTTACCTTTCTTTCCCTGGTTATGAGCAGGATCGATTATTGTAATATTGCTTTGGCTGGCCTCCCCCAGTATCAATTACGAAGACTCCAACTGTTACAAAACACCGCAGCGCATCTCATTACTCATGCATCCCTCACTGATCATGTCACCCCTCTTCTTATTCACCTCCACTGGCTCCCTGTCACCTACCGTATCCAATACAAGGTCTTAACTCTTGTTCAAAAAGCCACCCACTCTGGCTCCCCCCAATACCTCTCCAACCTGGTTCATCTTCATGGCCCCCACCACTCGTTTTGCCACATTCACATCAACCGTATGTTCCTCCCCCTCCCCCTTCTCTTGCACACCTGAAATCCACCAGAAACTAAGCCTTCTTTTTTCTCAGCCCTAAATTCTGGAACTCCTTCCCTCCAGACCTTAGATTAGAACTCTTTCAACAGATTCAAATCTCTTCTTAAGACTCATCTCTTCTGTTCTGCTTTTGATCTCCCTGTCCTCCCTACACTCAGCTGAGGATCCCGTCCCTCTCTCCTCTCCTTGCCTCCTCTATCCTTTTTTTACCTTGCCTTCTCTCTCCTTCCTCTATTCTCATCTCTCCTGTCATAATGATGGCGTCCCTTTCCATTTCCAGCAGTTTGTTTTTACTGTATTGTAAACCACTTCGATGTTTTTACTGTAAAGCGGTATATCAAGAGCCGAATAAAGATAAAGATAGCATTACCTACCAGTTTTAATGCGACCATATCATCGGGCTATAATGTTCAATGTATAAAATCAAGAGAATGTGCCATACAGCTGCATTATTATGCATGCGCTAAAGACAATATTTATATATATGTGTATGAGTGTGTGGTAATGAAGGCTGCATTGTGCATATTAGGTTGCATGCGCTTACTGGCCTAAAAAAAGGGCTGGTTAGAACAGATAAACTTCCCCATCCCCAAACAGAATCAGGCCTGTGGACCTTTGCCCTCCCAGCCTATCACCCCAGAAGAATAGTTGACCCTCTTTGCTTCCCTATCCCCAAAAAAGGCTGGGACACTGGACATGCTTTGGTGTTTTGGTCAGAATGTATATTGTACCATTTTGTAGCTAGTGCTATCATGAATGGGGGGTAGAGGGTGGGTATGGTCATGGACAAGGAAGGCCCATATGCATTCTAAAGGTGAGATGGGCCCTGATAACCAATGTCTCTTCCAAGGGGAAACTGATAACTGATAGCCCATTCTGCTTGGGGGGGGGGAGGAGGAGGGTGTGTAAGGCCCAAATAGTTTCTGAGGATTGCAGGCCTAATGACCCAATTTGTCTGGGGTAAAGAAGCTTGCTGATCCAAAGGTCTGACCACATTCCACAGGGTAGCATTGCGAGCACACAACTTCCAACAAGGTTCTGCGTAGGAGTCCAATGGCCCACATTATTTAGATTATTGTATTTTTGTATTTTTGAATTTTACATTAATGTGGGCCACTGTCATGTAACTTAAGTATACCTCCCGTGGCCTGTAATAAGTATTTTAAATATTAAAATTGATAGCACTGTTTAAACAGATTATACAGTACACAATACTTTCCATAGCAGGACATCTGATAAAAATCCAAAACATCAAATTGAAACAGTCTTCTTTTAAAGCAGCATATCTTAAATTAATATTCCTGCAACAATAAATGAAAGTAGCAACAGGAACACAAAATCTGCAGAGATATGAAGAAGACCATAAAGAAAGAGATGACAATTTAAATAAAATTGAAAACAGTTCTATAGAGAACTGGAACGGAGTATCAATTTATACAAGAACTCTATAGACCATAACCAAGAAGCAGAATGGCTATTCAGCATACAAGAGAATTTGGAAAAAGCAAATATAAAAATTATGGAATGGCCTGAAGAAGCAACAAAAGAGTTATAAGGCAGGTTAAAAATAGTACCACACTGGAAGACCCCTGGCCCAGATGGAGGAACAGATTTTGGCTCAAACAATTAACATCATTCCAAGACCTAGCAAACTATAAAAAAATCTATTCATTAGGCATCCAGACTCAACATCATAATGAATAATAACAGGAAGAACATTTCTCTTTCCAAAGGGAAATCCAAGTAATGTTCCCAAAATTACAGACCAAAATCTTGTCTACCTGCAATCTAAGAACATAAAAACATAAGATATGCCATACTGGGCCAAACCAAGGTCCATCAAGCCCAGTATCCTGTTTCCAACAGTGGCCAATCTAGGTCATACGTACCTAGCAGTGTCCTCAAAAGACACAGGTTCCACAATGCTTGTATTGGGTCAAGCATTGATATCCTGGGTCCCTTTTTAATAATGGTTTATGGACCTTTCCTCCAAGAACTTGTCCAAACCCTTTTTGAACCCAGCTACACTAACAGCCTTTACTATATACTCCGGTAACAAATTCCAGAGTTTGATTATACGTTGAGTGAAAAAATATTTTCTCTTTATTAGTCTTAAATAGTGAAAGCCATATTGGACCAAGTCCTTAGAGGAACACCAGATCTAGTGCAAGAATTAAGGGTATTGGGGCCACTTGGCAATAGTGATCATAGCATGATCACGTTTGATTTAATTAGTGGAGGAGGGATGGTAAGGAAATTCACAGTAATATCTTTTAACTTTCGAAAGGGAGACTATGATAAAATGAGGAAAATAGTTAAGAAAAAACTTAAAAGGAGTAGTTGCAAAGGTTAAAGACTTACATCAAGCTTGGGTGTTTAAAAATACTATCTCGGTGCGGGAAGCGGGTGTTACAGTATTGCCAAAACCAGATAAAGATAAAGGTGTGTGTGGCTCATTTCGACCTATCTCTTTGATAAATTTGGATGCTAAAATACCAGCGAAGGTGTTGGCTAATCGGATTCAAGAGATCCTACCAAAGATCATTCATAAAGATCAGACGGGGTTTGTAAAGATTTGACAATATCAGGAAGGTGATGAATATAACATGGCATCTCCAGAATACTGGGGAGCAAGTGACGTTAGTTATGGTAGATGCAGTAAAGGCATTTGACAGAGTTGAATGGCCATATATGTTTTATGTTTTGGAAGAAATGGGTTTTGGGGATAATTATATAAAGTGGATAAAGGTGTTATATGCACAACCAAAGGCATGTGTTAGAATAAATGGGGGATATTCTGAGCAGTTTAATTTAGAGAGGGCGACGAGACAGGGATGTCCCTTATCTCTCTTGTTTGCATTGACAATTGAACTGTTGGCAGAAGTGATTAGAAAGAATGGGAATGTTAAAGGAGTAGTTGTAGGAGAGAAGGAAGAGAAAATAGCGCATTTTGCAGATGTTATATTTTCATTGACACAGCCTCTAACTACTATGCCAATCCTGATGAGACTTATAAAAGAATTTAGTGGAGTAGCGGGATATAAAATTAATTCTAATAAAGCCGATATTTTGGGGTATAATTTGAAAGGAGACCTAGAGGAAAGATTGAAGACATTTTAATTTTAAATGGGTAAGACAGCAATTTCGATACTTGGGGATACAATTGGGAAAACCGCTAAATCAGATTAAGCAATGGAATTATAAGATGTTGATAGAATCCATTAGAGTAGATTTAGGGAGGTGGGGGGGGGGATAAGGTTGTCTTGGTTAGGTCGAATAGCGGCTGTGAAGATGAATATATTGCCGAGACTGTTGTTCATGTTCACATCCTTACCATGTAGAATATCCAAAAAGGAGATAGGGAAGATACAGAACATGAGTATGCAATTTATTTGGGAAGGAAAGCGTCCCAAGGTAGCAAGGGAGATGCTATATCAAGTAAGAGAGGAAGGAGGATTGGGAGTACCATGTTTGATAAAATATTTCGAAGCAGCACAATTGAGAGCCTTGTTTGCCTGGTAGGAAGGGGTAGAGGTTTTAAGCTGGGTACAAATGGAAGCAGGGTGAGAAGAGCAAAAGGAGAGATGAATTTGGGATCCAGGGGGATGGAGAGAGTGTATAGGGCATGAAAATCCATTTCGGGAGCTTATGTTCCAAGTTTGGAGAAAGTGGAAAGGGTTTATTTTTTTTTTTGGGGGGGGGAATATTCAAGATGTACACTTATTGGTGCAATAGGAAATAAGGGGCTGGAGGTGGATGTTAAGGTGACACAAAGTTGGAGAGAAAAAGGGCTAGATCGATTAGGACAATGGATGCGGAAAGAAGGGGGAATTAAAAAATTTGAAGAGTTACAACATGAATATAAATGAGAGAAAAGGGATCAATATGCATATATACAAATGTGGTATTTTTTAAATTCTAAAGAGGTAAAAGCGGATATGGAAAGTGAACCTACAAAATTTGAAGAGATGATGGAGAAACAGTGGACACAGAAAGGGGTAATTTCAAAGCTTTATCAAATGCTCTTACAAAAGGGGAGAGAAAAAATGAAATGGCAACAGAGGTGGGAAGAGGATATTTCGGGAGTTTGGAATGTTGAGTGTTGGGTGCACATATATGTACGTACACACCAGTTGGCAAGAGGTAACCCTATCCTTGAAAATAGTTTAAAGGTGAGGTTTAGGATGTATTGGGCACCAACGAAAATACAGGCAATATTTCCTGAAAGTCCGAGCGAATGCTGGAAGAAGTGTGGTGGGAGAGGGGATCTGATGCATATGATGTGGCAATGTCCAAAAGTGAAGGATTATTGGGGGAAGATAGGATGTTTATGTGAAGAAATTACTGGAATATTAATAGAATTAACACCAGCAATGTTATTGCTCAATGAGGGGGAGGTAGAAGGGGAAGGAGATCAAGGGAGGTTTATTGGGTATGTTATTCTGGCAGCACGTATGAGTGTCTTACGAAGGTGGAAAAATGTTGATGTACCTGCACTAAAGGAAGAGGTATGTAAGTTGGAACAGCTGTGGGGTTTTTGTGTGATTGAAGAATATCAAAGGCATAGAATTAGTAAATATAAAAAAGTGTGGCAGTGGTATGAAAAGTGGAGAAGGAAGAGAGTGGAACAAATATGTGGAGAAGTAGATGAGTTAAAGGGGTAGGGAGCTGAAGGGGGATAAGGGTGAGGGAGGGGGAAGATGGGAGGGTTAACTAATTATAATTATAAAGTAAAGTAGGAGTCAAGGTTTAGGTTGGCGTTATTTATTATAATAGTGGAGTGGAGGTGGAAATGGATATATATATTTGTTAAAAGAAAAGTAATGGCCTGTAACGTGTAAATGTTTGAAAAATAATAGTATTTTTTTATTTATAATTTTTATTATCTTCAGTTATTATAGATGATTTTAATGATAGTTCACAGATTACTAATAGCAGGTCTGCAATCTCATATTTCAGTTCTTTCAACACCCTTGGATGTATATCATCTGGTACAGGTGATTTGCTACTCTTCAGTTTATCAAATAGTTGTAATACATATTCCCAATGTATCGATATTTCCTTCAATTCTTCCACACCTTTAAATACCACTTCAGTCATGGGTAACAGTCCTGTATCTTCCTCAGTAAAGACTAAAGCAAAGAATTCATTCAGTCTCTCCGCTTTCGCCTTGTCGCCTCTACGTGCCCCTTTAACCCCTCTATCATCTAATGGACCAACTGACTCTCTCAAAGGTTTTTTGCTACGAATGTACTTGAAAAAGTCTTTATTACACGTTTTTGCTTCCGCAGCAAGCTTCTTCTCAAATTTTCCATTTGTCTGCCTTATCAATGCCTTGCATTTAACTTGCCACTACTTGTGCTGTTTCCAGTTTTCATCATTTGGCTCTTTTTTCCATTTCCTGAAAGATGCTTTTTTGGCAACAGCCGCCTCTCTGACCTCACCTTTAAACCATGCTGGCAGTTTTTTGGACTTCCTTCCACTTTTCTTAAAGCATGGAATACAGCTGGTCTGGGCTTCCAAGATAGTATTTTTCAACAACACCCAAGCTTCATGTAAGTCTTTAACCTTTACAACTGTTCCTTTTAGTGTTTTCTTAACTATTTTCCTCATTTTATCATAGTCTTCCTTTTGAAAGTTAAAAGGTAGTACTGTGGATTTCCTTACCATCCCTCCTCCAGTAATTAAATCAAACGCGATCATGCTATGGTCATTATTGCCAAGTGCCCCAACACCCTTATCTTTTGCACCAGATCTGATGTTCCACTAAGGACTAGGTCCAATATGGCTTCCCCTTTGGTCGGTTCATGAACCAGCTGCTCCAAGAAGCAGTCATTTATTTCATCTAGAAACTTTATCTCCCTAGCATGTCCTGCTGTGACACTGACCCAGTCGATACCGGGGTAATTGAAATCATCCATTATTATTACTGTGCTGTAACTTTTGTTAGCTTCCTTGATTACTTTGAGCATTTCATCATACATCTGTTCATTCTGGTCAGGTGGTCGATAGTACACCCCCACTGCCATCGCCTTCCCCTTTTTTACATGGAATTTCAATCCATAGAGATTCAACAGCAAATTTTGTTTCCTGTAAAACTTTAATGCTTTCTGACACAATGCCCTTTCTAACAGAGAGCGCAACCTCTCCACCAATTTGATCAGCTCTATCATTACGATTTAGTTTGTACCCAGGTATCACAGTGTACCACTGGTTGTCCTCCTTCCACCAGGTTTCTGAGTTTCCAATCATATCTAACCTCTCATTTAGTGCTATATATTCTAACGCTCCTTACTTATTTTTTAGACTTCTAGCATTTGCATACAAGCATTTTAGAGACTATATTTTATTAATATTAATCTGGCTATTGGTAGGCATGGGTAATTTGGAATCTTTAAGCTCCGTCTGCTGCATTCTCAAGGGCATTTGGGCTACTTTACTCTTTTTTGGAACCTCTCTGCTTTTGGTAGTATCCTTCAAGGATACATTCTTCTGAACCATTCGCTCTTTTGTGACTGTCGGCTTTCCCCTATTATCTAGTTTAAAAGCTGCTCTATCTCCTTTTTAAAGGTTAACACCAGCAGCCTGGTTCCATCCCAGTTAAGGTGAAGCACATCCCTTTGGAAGAGCCCCTCCTTTCCCCAGAATTTTCCCCAGTTCCTAACAAATCCAAAATCCTCATCCTTGCACCATCGTCTCATTCACGCATTGAGACTCCGGAGCTCTGCCTGCCTTTTGTGTCCTGCGCGTGGAACGGGAAGCATTTCGGAGAACACTACCCTGGAAGTTCTGGATTTCAAATTCCTACCTAAAAGCCTAAATTTAGCCTCTAGAACCTCCCTACCACATTGTCCTATGTCATTGGTACTGACATGTACCAAGACATCAGACTCCTCCCCAGCACTATCTAAGACCTTATCAAAGTGGCGCGTGAGGTCCGCTACCTTCGCACCAGGCAGGCATGTTACCAGGCGATCCTCACGTCCACAAGCCACATGCCTAATGATCAAATCACCAATTATAATGGCTGTCCTAACCCTTCCCTCATGGGCACATGGCCCTGGAGAAACTTCCTCAGTGCGAGAAAGTTTTACATCACCTGGAGGACAGGTCCTAGTTACAGGATCACTTCCTGCCACACCAGGGTGATGCTCTCCTGTCACGTGACCTCTCTCCTCCATGGCAACAGGGATGCTGCCAGACTGGAGGTGGGACTTCAGGACTATATCCCTGTAGGTCTCATCTATGTACCTCTCTGTCTTCCTTATGTCTTCCAAGTCTGCTACTCTAGCCTCTAGAGAACGGACTCATTCCCTGAGAGCAAAGAGCTCCTTGCACCTAGTGCACAAGTAAGACCTCTCACCAACTGGGAGAAAATCTTACATGTGACACTCAATGCAAAAGACTGGAAAGCCCCCATCTCACTGCTGGACTGCTGTCTGCATCTTAGTTTTAAGCTTGTGTTTAGATCTTTAAGTTCTTTACTTACTAAGGGTGTGATAAGGAAGCTTATCATAGTTCAGGAGGGAGCTATAAAAGAGGTGAATTGGCTCTGAACAAGCAACCTGTCTTTGCTGGTAGAAATACTAAAACAGAATGTTTTCATAAAAGACTACCAGTCCCAGAATGCACCAGGTTTCAAACAGCCTCTAGAAGGGCTGAAGTGGGGAAACGTGTGTTTAATCAGGAGAGCTATGAGGTAACCCCCAATCACTCATCTCCAAGGGCAGGGCTTGATTCAGCACAGCTGGGCTGTGCTAGGGTGGAGTGTCCCTCTAAGCACGTTAAAAGTAATAGATTTTCTACACACAGACAGAACAGACAGAATCGTGAGAAGGAGATCAGGAGCAGAGAGAACAGACAGAGCCAGCAGCAGCAACGTGGAAGGAAGAAGAGAAAGACATCTTGGAGGTCTAAAGAAGGAGCCCACAGCAATACATGTGTTGGGAGTCATTTCAGAGGCAAGCATACTCCATTGGACTGGAGGAAGCCAGAGGAATGGGGTTATAGAGCCAGGAATTCCCAGACGGCACCTTTGAAGGAGACGGATGCAGGTGGAAGGGGCCCTAAGACCATTGCAAGAAGGTATGTGAAGAGAGACCCAGTGTCCAGGGATCTTGATTGGAAGGCTCGACATAAAAGCTGGACTACTTACTGGCCAGGATACCTGGAGAGGAAACCCAACAGCAAAGGAAGCTCAGGTATGAACTTTGATCTATGCCCTAGCTCTTTTCCAGGAAGACAGCAGGGAAATAAATATTATCCTGAGAATGGTCAAGTAAGGAATTCCTCTGAGCCAGACCCTGATATTGATTCCATGATATTTGAGGAAGAAGGAGATATATTAAATGATCAGAATGAATACATGGATTGCTCTCTGTCTAGGCTGCTGTGGTAAAATACTTTCTCAATAATACAAAAACCACCAAAAGGAACTATAATTTGTTCTTTTATCTACCCAGAAAAGTCTGCAAGAAAGCTTTTGGGTAGGATTGAGCCATGTAGAGAAAGTGAACCAGCAAAGGGGTTTGCAGCTGGCTAATTGGTGATAATTGAGCCAGTCACAAGTGCACGTGAGCTCTGAAAGGAAACTTTTCTTTTTGTGTGTGTAAATAGAAGAACGTTATCCTTGAAAAAGAACAGTTTTGTTACTTTTGGGTTTTGTTTTTGCTTTTGGAGCAATGCTAAGAAAGTTATTAGCATGAGCCATCAAAAAGACCTTTTCTGTTTCCCATCAAGGTCTTATTTGATTTTTGCTTAAGAAGTTCAGTTACCTTATTTCATGTTTTGTTTTCCTGAATGCAATACTGAAAGCAAGTGTCCTTTTTGTGTTACCAAGTAAATCTGTGTGGGAGAATTAACCCCATGAATAAAATCCATTTTTCTTTGCTTACATTCGTGCATCACAACTCATTATTTTGTGAACGGCTGATTCTGGTATAAGTGAACTACATTCCCCACAATCCTTTGCAAGTCATAATAATATTTTTGCCTCTGCTAAGACTGCGGCCATTCACGACCAGCGCCCCCGTTTACAAGGGTTGCTGTGGATACTTATACTAATAAAAGTGTACCTAATACGTTTAATATACCTTGCTCAACTGAAGCTTAATTAATCTCAGGTCCTTAATATATGACTGATTTGGATAAAGAACTGCACCTGAGAGCAGCTCCTTTCCTTTAAGATGTTAAGCTACGATTATCCCAGGGATGTGTGGGTGTTGGGGAGGGAGGGAGGGAAATAAGACTTATTAAAAGAGGGCTGCTACACAGTACCATGCCCTGTGCTTCTAAGGTAAGCTGTGACCAACTTCCTGGGTGATTAACAGTCCTTGCTTGGATAGAAGGAGTCTTTCAAAATGGTCTTTTGACCTGCCACCTGGCTTTAACACCTATTTAAGAAGCTTCACAGGTCTCTTGCCCCCTAGGTAGAAGACGCATGGAGAGTCAGGCTGTTGGCCCCAGCATTGAGCTGCAGTTATCATCAGGGCACCACTACTACCTCCTGCACAGTTTAGCAATGTCAGCACTGTGATCAGGACCAGTTTGGCGGGAAGGGTTGCCAACCACCCCTATCTGTGCACAATGCTGCAATAGGAGTGTGTGTGTGTATGTCTATCCATTGTTTTGTGGCTGCCCACACCTCACCGGGCCCACAATGTCCCACTGTTACCAGCGTTAGCCTGAATATGTGCATAATGAGGAGCAAGGTGTTGTGGGTATAGCCCGGACAGGGCAGATTGGTCATATTGGCCAGGATGCATCTTCACAGGGTGTGGGGCAATGGCTGGGACACTGTAGTGCCCGACCTCCACCTGCTTGGACAGGGTGGCCACAGCATGGAATGCTGGGAGGGCACTCACTCTGACTGAGCAGTGACCATGGCATGTCTAGGTTCCCACATAGCACTCTATATTATCTGCCCCCAGTGATCCTGTTGTGTCCCCAGTGCTGGGGCCACAATCACTCAAATGACTGCTTGCTGCACATAGTTCCTCTGTGAGCATGCACTGTGGACTGGCTAGTGGACTGTCTTCAGTTAGACTGTGCATGGTCAGAACACCTATACGGTACAGTCTGACTGTGCTGTCTGCTGGTGACTGGCAGACAGTGGTTGGAGGCAGTTGGGGTTTTCCAGACCTAACCCCACCATTGCTGCTGGTCTGCCATTGCCCCAGTCATAGGTATGGCTCTGGCCCACCAACCCTGGAGGGCTGTCTCATACAAACAGGATAGAAGTTGCTTCCCCAGGGTGGGGGCACCTGTTCTTTACCTACAAAAAGGGTGATGTGGGCCTTTGGGGTATGTAGTGCATACCACTGTGACCTATAACGGCACTGCTACACACACCTCATGCAATTCTAGGAACCCCTCTGCCCTGATAACAGCTGCCCATGTCAGCCAGACCATAACACAGGGTACACACTAATCTGGCTGGTGTCTGGTCCCACAAGGCCACATGTGACTGCAGGATAGTGATGGACACCAAATTACCTTCAGCTGTACTGCAGGGAACACCTGTCACACACTGGTAGTGATGGGGATGTACAGCAGGACCTATCTCTAGTACCACATGTACTGCGGACCTAGTGCTGGGCACCCATCCTATCGCTCAGGGTGAACACAGAACCTGCACAATGGCATGGTCTGTAGCTACTCTGTGCCAGTATCACGCACTGTCAGTTAGTCTTTCCAAGCTGGGGGACCGGAGAGGTGCAGACCCCATTTGGTGATCAGCTGTAGACAGCTATTCAGCATGTGCATTGCATCATGGGTACTGGTGGGGTTACCCTATCCTGGCATTCAGAGCAGACAGTTTGTGCGGTGACCTGCAGTCCTTCTGCACCCAGACATTGCTGTGACATACACCATGGAGGTATAGCCTACTGGTTAATACAATGCCATTCTTGGCAGTGTTCATGGGTTCAGTTGCTCATTGTTCCCTCCTCTCATGCCTGTCCTACTCAAATAGTGTGCATGCCTGTAGGGGTCATATTTTTGCAGATCTGTGCTTCCAGCCCATAATACCCTTGCCACAATTGCCAACATTCCCTCGGTCCGTCTATCTGCGTCTGTCAGCTGTGTAGAGTCCTGTCTGCCAGTGCAGGCTGCCGCCCCATGTCATGCACTGCTACCCTTTCCTGCATTGTGCCTCTTCATGCTTGCCTCACCTGTGCCTGATCTGCATGGCACTGCCACTCCTCTGTCCACCTATCATTGTAACTATCCTACCACCTCCGCCTCCACTGGGGGACACGTATTCCCATCGTCTGCCACCAACTGTTTATCCGGTACTTCACATTGCCAACACCCTGTGCTGTGGTACAGCTGCCCCACCATGTTTGTCATCAGTACTGGCAGGCACATGGGATGCCCGCAGATCTGGCAGGTCCAGCGGCTCCCACCTCTCCCTCCTTCACTCACCTGTTCATTGCCTTTCCTGAGTGCTCTATCTAGTATTAGGGCTACATCTGTCTCTGTTCCACACAGGTCATGCATGTCATCCTGAGGCACCTTGCAGTCCCTAGGGCACACTAACCTAGGACACCATAACCTTGTTAGGCCACCTTAACCTATGGTTCCTTAGCCCAGGGTGCCTTCTGTGGTGCCTAGTCCAAGGGTGCCTAATATGGCGCTTAGCCTAGGGGGCCCTATAGGGTGCTTATGAGGCACCTTACAGGGCACATTACTAGGCACCTTATAAGGCATCTTACATGGCACCTTATTGGGCACCTTACTAGGCACCTTATAAGGTACCTTACAAGGCACCTTACAAGGCGCCTTGCAAGGTGCCTTGCAAGGCGCCTTGCAATGCTCGTTAGTCTAAGATGCCTTGTAATGCGCATTAGCTGCTACAGCTTGCTGTAACGATGCAATGCCCACTCCTTTATATGGGCATCTCTACCTTTACTGCGGAACCTAACGCGAATGACATTACCGCAGTTTAGTAAACATACCCCTATGTGTATACATTGTAAAAAACAAATCTGGTTAGAGGCGATAAACGCCATGCAAAAACATAGACAAAAGCTTCAGCAACAAGGGGACACCTCCCTCACATGACGCCAAGTGTAATTGGTAATTAAAAAGGGGAACTAAAAATAATGAGGGCAAGAGAAGGTAATCTAAAAAAAAGGGGGTAGGATCACACCTTAGAAATAAACAAGTGGGAATATAAATAAAAAAAGAGGAATAGCGACTTAGTATAAAAACCAAATTGTAATGTAGCAGCACATGAAACGTATAAAGGAAACCAGATATTATCACATCTTAAAAAATTTTATGTGAAGCGATTAATTTCGAAGCCTTTTCATTCACACTTTTTAAGTGCTTTTATAACACATTTTAGCTTTGTAAAATGATAATATTTAAAGTTTAAAGTTTTTTGTCTCTTTTTTACTCTTTTAAGTGCTGTTATAATGTAATTCAGGCTTTTTTATACTAAAACGTTATCTTTTGCTTAATTTATATTTTTACAACTTTTCGCTTTTTCTTTTCAATCTTTTAAGATCACATTGCCTTCTGCCCAAATCATGTTCAGTTTCAGCTTCTTAATTATTAATTATACCTCATTTCTTGAAAGGTAGGAGTCCCCTCGTTCTTTAAAATAGTGTTCTCAAAATATTATTATATATGTCTTTGTACAAGTTTTATCTATTCTGATAGTTTTTGTAGATTCATTTTTTCATTTCTTTTCTTTTTTTTTAAACTTTTTATTTATAGAACATTTTATATTTACACAAAAAAAAAATATTGTGACGTCATTATACATACATGACACATCATTATACATACATGACACATCACTACATTTTAAGCAAGCCCACATCAAGGAGGTGAGACGTTCTATAAATCAAACAATCCACATACTGGTTCCTAAAAAAAATCCAAAACTCCTTTTAAACTGATCAGGAAGCACAGAAATTTAAACTACCACAAAATTCCATTTCTTGTATCAAGTCTTACCTTTCAAAAAGTCTAACAAATGTTCCACTGCAAAAAAAAATATATCGTTTCCCCTGAAATGCAACGTGGCATTTACAGGGGAACTTCAAATAAAATAATGCCCCCAGAGCCAAAACACGCGGACGTACTTCCAAAAAAGCCTTCCGGCATTTCTGCGTGGCTCTGGAAACATCAGGTTGACCACAAAACCTTTCAGCCTTTTTCTTAAAATAAGCACGTAAAACCTTCTCCTTATCTAATTCTGACAAAAAAGTAACTAATAATGTAGCACGTGTAGATATATCTTCTTTGGATGACTCCAAAAAGCCAGAGATATCCAAAGTAGAAGAAACTATCTGATCATAACGCGTTCCCAGTCCACCACTCTCATCTCCCATAACATCACGGGCTAATTTGCCCGAAGGTAAATAATAAATTTTAGATAAACCCATCGCTTCAGCATTAGTAAATAACAAAACCTCTTTCAAATACATATAAAAAAGAATAGAGGGAGACAAATAGTGGGTCCTGGGAAAGTTTAACAACCTTAAATTTCTCGATCGCAATAAATTCTCTAAATTCTCATCTTGTCTATGTAATAAAGAAACATCTTGGGAAAGCTTAAAAGGCAAATCTAACTGCTCGCTACTACGAACTTCCAAAGCTGCAGCGGCTGCCTCACTAAACGTCTCTCATGGTCTTTAAATTTAGAAACAGTTTCTTTAGAAAAATCAGAAACTTTTTGAAGAGAGGCAGTTAGTGATGTCTCAATCCGAGCCACGACAGCCCAGATATCGCGCAAAGTTATATCAGTAGGTGGAGCCACATCTGAAGCAACCGGCACAAATGTAATCACTGAAGGAACCGGAGATGGTAAGCTATCCGATAAAATGTCTACCTTGAGAAAGGAGTCTGGCAACAAGCCTGAGCCGGCATCTCCATTACTCGCCTTCCCTGGCAAGTTGGGGGTGTCGGATAACAAAGAAGTTTCCTGACCGGGAGGAGTTAAACCCTTTTCCTTCTGAGAGCAATCAAGTATGGGCGTACTCACTGTTGACACATCCAGAAATGCCGCAGATGATATAGAATCCATTTTCGAAGGCTCACCCACGCAAACATGAGCATCCATGGGTCCAATAACTTTAACCGCCTTCGACTGGGCAGATGACAAATTCTTCTTTTTCCTTTTCCCCATAACAGATTGCTCTCTGTGCACTGTAGTGCACCGCCGTGCACCGAAGGGGCGCCAAAGGGGCAGGACCCGCTCCTTTTGTCACGCCCCTTCGGGCACACGCCCACAGGGACGCGCCCGCGACCGCGTCCCACGTTGGGGCAGCTGGTATTATAGCCCAGAGAATAGACACAGTCCAATCGGAAGGGTCATCCGCAGGCACCAGGAACCAATGAGATTAAATCCAAGTAAACACAGCAGGAAACGAAGCACCTCGGCGTCCCGTGTTGGGGCAGCTGGTATTATAGCCCAGAGAATAGACACAGTCCAATCGGAAGGGTCCTCCGCAGGTACCAGGAACCAATGAGATTAAATCCAAGTAAACACAGCAGGAAACGAAGCACCTCCTTTTTCATTTATTTTCTTTGTATTATTGATGATTTTGTTTTTTGCTGTCCTACATTCTCAATTACATTTTTTCTATTTGCTTATTCTTTTTGACTCAATATAACATCTATTTTGTCTGCCAATTATGTTGAATCATTGTTATGTATATTGTCTTCAGTTTTTATGTTGCTTAAGCCATTTTTTACTTTGTTGTATATGTATATTTTGTTTTTATTAATTTTTTGTAATGTATGATATTTTGAATATTTTCAGGCAATTTAACTGTATTTATGTTTTTACCCATCTTAGACTGGGAAGAGGTGGTTTCCCACCCTATAGACGTTTTCCGTATACAATCTATGTACTTTCCTGGTAATGTTCTATTTACTTTTTTTATTATTTAATTATTTTTTTATGTTTTGTGATAATGCATATGCGTTTTTAAATTTAAATGTCTGTTTTTAGACCCCTGATGAAGGCCCCTGGCCGAAACTTTTAAAGTTGGGTCTTCAATAAAGTTGATTTGATAATTATTCATCGTCTGGTTGGCCGTGGTTTCTGCCCTCCGCTGTACTTTTAACCTAAATCTGTGGAAGGCCTCCTTCTCCTGGTTTCTTGTTTTATTTGATTCTTTTATGTGTCAAATATGTACACATATATAATCCAAAGCCATTTCACTGGCCACTTTTTTAAAAGAGATATTGGACATTAAGGGTTGAAATGCAAGGGTGCCAATAATGTTGACCACAATTGTATTCCTTTGAGTAATCTTAATTCTTTATACTATGGGTTTAGCCCTAACTACCCTAAAGATAGTAAAGATCCAGAAGTAACATCATACTTGCAGTTTATAGATGACTTGAAGCTCTAAAGTCCCAGTGATCAATCGATACCTAGAGGAACTTCTCCGTGTAATCAAAAGCAGTTCTGACAACATCAGGATTACTTTTGGTTTGTACAAATGTACTAAGGCAACCTTCCTTAAACAATTTTGAACAAAACTCGAACCATCTCTCTAATGACTGTGGCAAAAAGGAACTTGAATAGGAAGGTGTAGCGTATATAAATATCTAGGAATACAGGAAGGAGCAAGAATCCAGCATAAATTACTGAGAGGAAAGATCGTTAATGAATATTACAGGAGATTAAATTTGATATTGAAGAATGCTTTTAACATTACAAAATAAGATTCAAGCTTTCAATCAGCTTGCAAACCTTGCATTCTCATATAGATTTGAAATTGCAGAATGGCCTCTTATATATCTTGAAAAACTCTGTACAAACAAAAACATTTCTCTATGCTCCTGAGGCTATTTATAAGATTAAGTGCATGCTGAGACTGTACATTCTGGAGCCGGAGGAGAAATGGGCCGTATAGAAATAGATTATACTTATAGAGCTACCATTACAGGCCTCCAGACCTACTTAACAGCATAGACAGACTCAAATGCACAAAAAGCATTGAAGTATGAAAGTAAACACCCAGGGGAGGATATTCAGCTATGGCCGTTGACACTTGTAAAGCATATAGCCATTGCTGCTGAATACTAACTCCGGATATTCAATGCCAGGCCATATCTGGCCACTGGCATTGAATATCTGGGTCACTGCATAGGCAGGAAACTAACTTGGCAGAGGTGATATTGAGCCAGTGCCTGGTTAGCTCCTGCAGGTAAAGTTAGGCCAGCCTTTGCCGCACCTAATTTTAACTGCAGATCGCTAACTGGGCAGCGGCGATAATGAGCCACTGTCTGGTTAGCAACAGGTGCCACCTCCGTTCTACCCCCAGATAGCCCACGATATACCCCGATGCCTACCGTATAACATCTGGGCAGGTAGTGGCGGCAGTCGGGTATATACAGTGGCACTAACTGTGTTACTGTTCCTGAATATCTCATTAACCGGCATATATACAGTTTGCAGGTCTGCAAACTGTGTAAACATCTTTGAGTATCCCCCTCCCCCCTCAGTATCTGTCCTTATCATTAAATTTGGACAAGCAATTCAACGAGCAGAAGGGTTGAGTAAGAACCCACCTGTATACATAGAAAAGGGAGCAATAGAATTTGCAAATCAAGAGAAAAAACTCTGTAAAGACAAGGTAAAAACAAGTAGCAAATACACAGTGGGAAACACAAAGTGTTACTCCAGAAACCATAAGTGGGTCAAGCGTAGTTACTCATCTGTAACAGGTGATCTCCGGGAACAGCAGGAATTTAGTTTTCTCATATGGGTATTGTCGGTACTAACGGAGCCCACACGGGAACGCTCCCCAGCGTCCATTAGGAAAGCCTTTGGGAGCATCCCACAGCACCTGCGTGCTGCCTTCCCGCCTTTCCAACTGTCCCTCTCCAGTTAAGTTTATAGCTGAGACCAAAGAGAGAAGGAGAGAGAGAAAAAGAGAGAGAGATACAACTCCTAGGGGAGGTGGGTGGGTTGTGAAGACTAAATTCCTGCTGTTCCCAGAGATCACCTGTTACAGATGAGTAACTACGCTATCTCCCGGAACAAGCAGGAATGTAGTCTTCACATATGGGGACTCCCTAACTGCAGATGCTAGGGAGATGGCCCCAGGAAGTTGTCAGCCCTTGTGAAATGGCCATGCTTCCCCCCATGGATCTCTGGCATCCTACCAGGGATGGTGGGTAGGAGTTGACTAAGTCTGGAGTGGAGGAGTGGCCTAGTGGTTGGGGCAAGGTACTTCAGGCCGGAAGGTCAGGGGTTCAAATCCCACTAGAGGACAGCAACCTTGGGCCGGAAGGACTGGGGTTTCTAGTCCCACAGGTGCTCCTTGTGGTCTTGGGCAAGCCACTTAACCCTCCATAGCCCATGTTCCCCATAAAATAGTTATCTCCAAGTTATAATGCCCTGTTCAATGTAATTTCAGTTTGTTCAATGTAAACCACACTGATGCAGAATAGCACGGTATATAAGAGAATGTAAATAAATAATAAATAAATAAATAAAAAGGTGTTGAAGAACAGCCTGACCAAACAAGGCATCCCGGTGGGAGTCCTTGTCTAAGCAGTAGTGGGCTGTGAAGGTATGTACCGAAGCCCAAGTAGCTGCTCGACAGATGTCGTCGATAGACACAGAGTGAAGATGAGCCATTGAGGCTGCCATGGCTCTCACATTGTGAGCTGTGACATGGCCTTCAAGAGGAAGGTTCTTACTCTCAAAGGCAAAGGAAATGCATTGTGCAATCCAGTTAGATAGAGTTCTTTTGGAAACTGGAAGTCCCAAATGACTAGGATCAAAAGCAACAAAGAGTTGAGAAGATTTTCGATGTTGCTGTGTCCTCTGCAAGTAAAAGGCTAAAGCTCTTTCACAGTCCAAAGTATGAAGGTTCCTTTCTGCCCTGGAGGCATGAGGCCTCAGAAAGAATACAGGAAGGTAAACCGCTTGGTTTAAATGCAAAGGCGAAACCACCTTTGGCATAAAGTGTGGATGAGTCCTAAGTACTACCTTATCATGGTGGAACCTTGTGTAAGGAGGATCAGCCACTAATGCTTGCAATTCACTGATGTGACGTGCTGATGTGATTGCAATGAGGAAGATGACTTTCCAGGAAAGGAATTTCAGAGATGTAGTGGCTAATGGTTCAAAGGGTGGTTTCATGAGCTGCTCGAGCACCTGATTCAAGTCCCATGCCACCGGTGGTGGCTTAATGGGAGGCTTTGTTGAAAGAAGACCTCTCATAAATCTCACTATGAGAGGATGAAAGGAAATAGGTTGTCCACTTAGAGGCTTGTAAGAAGCTGCAATAGCACTAAGATGGACTCTTACTGAATTTGTCTTAAGACCCACATTTGGCAAATGAAGGAGATACTCCAGTATCTATTCCAGAAGTATCGCAAGAGGGTCAAGACCCTTCTGCAAGCACCATATGGTAAACCTTTTCCACTTAAAGGCATATGAGCGTCTTGTGGAGGGTTTCCTAGAAGTATGAAGGATATCCTTTACCTGTTGAGAAAGGTTGAGATCCTGAAACTCTAGGCTTTCAGCAACCAGGCCCTGAGATGCATAGACTGGGGATTAGGATGCCACAGCATCCCGTTCTCTTGGAAGAGAAGATCTGGAGCAGATCCCAACTCTAGAGGCAGAGCTTGAGAGAGATGTAGAAGCAGAGGGTACCACGTTTGCTGTGGCCAACGTGGAGCTATGAGAATTATATGACCTGTGTCTCTCTGAAACTTGAATAGTGTTTTGGGGATAAGGGGAATGGGTGGGAAGGCATATAGGAAGTCCTGACCCCAGTGAAGGAGGAAGGCGTCCCTTGCCTGACAATGTCAAGCCAGGATTCTGGAACAGAACCGGGGAAGTTTGGCATTCAGCAGACTTGCAAAGAGGTCTATGTCCGGGGTTCCCCAAATCTGAAATATTTGGGCAACCTGGTCTGTATGGAGAGACCATTCGTGTAGTAGCAGAACTTGACCGAGTTTGTCTGCCCAAGAGTTTTGAATGCCTGGAATATACACCGCAAGGAGATGAATCTGATGCTCTCTGGCGAGGGCCCATAGTCACAAAGCTTCGTTGCATAGAGACAGAGAGTCTGTTCTGCTCTGCTTGTTCACATAGAACATGGCTACCTGATTGTCCGTTTGAACTAGCTGGGTGTGAAATACTCGAAGAGCAAGGAAGATTGCTCTGAGTTCCAGAAGGCTGATGTGAAGACAGGCCTCCTGTGGAGTCCAGGTAGCCTGAGTAGAGAGATCATACAGGTGGGCTCCCCATCCCACCTGAGACGCATCTGTTGTTAGGGTGGCTTGGAATAGGGGTTGCTGGAAAGGAGACTCCACCTGAAAAGTTTTGAGCGATTGCCACCATTGGAGGGACGAAATAAGATGGTCTGAGTTTGTTATTTTGTCCGACAGGCAACCTGAGGCCTGTGTCCACTGAGTGGATAAAGTTCATTGGGCTGCTCACATGTGGAGGCGAGCATAAGGAACCACATGCACGGTGGATGCCATGTGGCCCAGCAGTTGTAGCATTTCTCGAGCAGTGAGATAAGGTTTGAACACTGCTTGGGAAGCTAGCTGTATTATGCGAAGATAGCGGGGCTGCGGAAGGAAAGCCCTTGTCTGGTATCCAGATGAGCTCCTATGAACTCTAGGGATTGAGTGGGAGCAAGATTGGATTTTGGGAGGTTTATGACTAGTCCTAAATACTGAAGGATTAATATTGTGCGAAACAGAGCAGAGCTGGATTCTGGCACTGTAGGGGCTCGAATGAGCCAGTCGTCTAAGTAGGGGAAGACGAATATTCCCAGAGTGCGGAGAAATGCAGCTACCATAGCCATGCATTTTGTGAATACTCTTGGTGCAGAAGCCAGGCCAAAGGGAAGAACCCTGTACTGGAAGTGCTTTCCTTGAAACAGGAAATGGAGGAATCTTCTGTGATTTGGATGGATGAGAATATGAGTATACGCATCCTTGAGATCTAGAGAACAAAGCCAATCCTGACTTTGAAGGTATGGCAGCAGAGTTATTAGAGAGACCATTTTGAACTTCTCTCGGAACAGATATTTGTTCAATTCTCTGAGATCTAAAATGGGTCTGTGTCCTCCTGTTTTCTTTGGAATAAGAAAATAGGGGGAGTAGAACCCTGTACCATATTGCGGAATGGGTACTTCCTCTATTGCTCCTTGCGCAAGGAGTGTTGTGACTTCTTGACCTAAGAGATTGTCGAGAGAGGTCTGAGAATTGAACTGTCTTACAATTGTAGGAGGGAGCATGCTGTGAAAATGAAGCTTGTACCCCTCTCATACAATGGACAGAGTCCAATTTTCTGCTGTTATTTGGTACCATCTGTGGGCAAAATGACATAACCTGCCTGGGATGTCGAAGGGTTCTGGACCCTTCGGGGGCAGGAAGGCGAAGTTCTCTAGAGAGAAGTCAAAGCCCCTGAGGAGGCTGAACCTGCTGAGCTGGCTGAGGTTTTGCAGCTTTTGGCTTCTTTTGTTGTCTAGGTTGTTGCTGTTGTCCCTTTTGGGCAGACTGACCTGGACGGTGTCCCTGTTGGGTATAGGAAGGATAAAACTTCTTTTTCTTATTGAAAAATGTTTTTTTAGAGGATCTTTTCCTTGCAGGATCGGCTGTAGATTTTGACAATCTATCCAATGTGATATTGACAATCTATCCAATGTGATATTGTCTGCATCTATTTCATTAGCCTTCTCCTGCCAATTCTTGCCAAAGAGATTTTCTCCTGTGCAAGAAATGTTTCCTAATTTATCCTGTACCCAAATTTCCAAGTCGGATGCCTGAAGTCAGGCAATCCGACGTGCACCAATGGCAATAGCAGAGTTCTGCTTATGCACTCAAAACAGTCAAAGGCTGCACGATTTACAAACTTGGAAACATCCTGGGCATGTTTGACAAGAGTAAGATAGTCCTGTCTTTTGTCATCAGGAAGAAGGGGGCTCATAAGCTCCAGGTCTCCTGGGACCTCTTTAAGGAACATTCCCATATACAAGATATAGGAACTGATCCTAGCTGAGAGCATGGAAGCATCAACGCCCAAAGGCATCGAGAGTTCTGCATTCACGACCTGGAGGATTGCATGCATGTCTCTTTGTACTTTTCATCCTACGCATGGCTGATTCCACTACCATTGAATGGTGTGGTAATTGAGTTTCTTGAAAGCCAGGACAAGGTAGAACTCGATACAAAGTATCGAGTCTCCGAGAATGAGGAGATGTGGTCAGAGGTGTTTCCCACATTCTCAGCATAAGATCATGTAAGATCTCATGAATAGGCAGAGTAGCTGCCTCTTTGGGAGCCTTAGGGCATTGGAGAATCTCCAACTCCTTTGTCCTTTTTCAGGAGCTACTGTGATGGACAGGCCTCGGACCACATCATGGATAAAATCCTAAAAGGACATATCCTCTGGCGAAGACATTTTGCGATGAGAAGAGGAATCCTCTGGGAGAATTACTCTTATATCGGCAGAGTCATCAGACTAAGAGGATTCAAAATACCTACAATCCCGGTGATTGTGCAGCTCACGGTACCGGTATCGATCAAAGCCAGTATCGGGTTGCTCCGGTACCGATCTGTCGATGCCAGAGACTGACGCATGACTCAGTATGGGTGGCATACCCACCGACGTCAATGCCGTCGGTGTCAGTACCGATATCGGTTGAGGTGTCTGAAGCGGTTTCAATGGTACTAAAGCCGTGAGGAGAGCTGCTAGATTGTGTTCGATAGCAAGAAATCTCTGGTCTATTGATGCTGCCGATGCTTGGGTGTCGGTACCAGTAGAAGCGGCAGGAACCCCAGGGCATGGCACCAGTATTTCTGCTGAGGTTGAGGCCTCAAGAATATCCTGGAGCCCCGTTAATGCTTTGGAAGCTGAAGTCACCTGCCGGGGCAGTTTTGCCGGTGAAAATTCCTCAAGGGCAACGCCAGTGGCATCTCGATACTTAGAAGGAGATCTACCCTTTGAGGACTGGCTAGATTTATGTTTAGTTACCTGAGATCCATGGGAGGAAGATGAGGCCCTGGAGGACGTCGATGCAAGAGACAACATGTCTGAGGGAAAAAGGGTGCTAAGCTTTGCAGCTCGATTCTGCCGACCCCTTTTTGACATCATTCCACAGGAGAGGCACTCTGAAGTAGAGTGATCAGGACCTAAACATTTGAGACACCAATCATGGGTGTCGGTGACGGAGATGGTACCGCCACACTTAGAACATTTTTTAAAACTAGATGTTGGTTTTTCCATTCTTAAGGAAAAAAAGAATGAACCGGCGGTACCGGTATAGTGTCGAGGGAAGGCAGACGTGACCACAAAAAACAATGATTAAAGACAAAATTTTCTGCAGTGACAGGGTATGCGACCTGTCGGCTCCGCGGAAAACGAAGAACTGGAGAGGGACAGTTGGAAAGGCAGCACGCAGGCACTGTGGGATGCTCCCAAAGGCTTTCCTATTGGACACTGGGGAGCGTTCCCGCGCGGGCTCCGTCGGTACCGATACCCATATGTAAAGACTACATTCCTGCTTGTTCCTGCAGATAACCCAGACACATAAAAGGTTTTGATTCATCTCTCCTTAACCAAAGGATAAGAGCTGATAGTTGCAGCTCAGAATAGTGGATTAAGGATGAGAAAGTAAACAGCAGATATAGAAAACAAATGGTTAAACAGACATATTTAGAGTATGCATAACTTCCAGAGCCTCCACACAGCTAAGCTTTCAGCTCTCTATCTTTTTGCCTGTTGCTAATATAGAATTTAACTGTTGGTTAAAGATTACTTTTTGGGAATATTCTGACTGCCTACATTCCTTGTGTAGCCCTTAAATCAGATATCTGAGTGTGCCCACTGTTCATGTAAGGCCTACTGGCCAGAGACACTTAGGTTCCTGCCCACCATACTCCTAACCCCACCCACCCCAGGGCTGCATTGCCTATATATAGTGGTCACATACGTTGCCATCTACCCCTTTTAATTTGGTGTTAAGCCCACCTGTTCTCCTTCTCTTTCTAGGACTGCTTAATCAGCATGTTGTGTATTCAGTGCAATACCTGGTGCTTTCATTCTGAGACAAATCATTTGGAACCTAAGAGCCTGTCCTATGTGATTCAAGTTAGTTGCCATGCATAAAGAATTGACCTTTCTAAGGGAAGAACTAGCTGCAATGAAACACACCTCTTCTAGGATACAAACAGAACAAAGTCCACCACCACTCCCACAAAGAATCAAACATCCCAGGAACAAATGAATCACAGTGGGCTCAGGTAGATTGCGATCTGTAACGGAGAGACATCCTACACATCAAGAGATATCCCTGCATAATGCCTTCTCTGCTTTGGTTAATGAGGATCACCAATCCATGGAAACTGAAGGGCCCTTAAGAGAGACAGTCAATGCCCAATCTCCTGCTAAAGCACCAAATATGAAGAAAAACTCACCAAACAGAAAACTACTACTACTTGGAGATTCCATCATCAGAGGCACCAACTTGGGATCACAGTTCAAAGGAGAGAAAATAGTCAAATGCCTCCCAGGCTCTTCAGCCAGCAGGAATATAAACCAAATTGTTGATATACTTAGCGCAGAAAGCAAGTACTCCAAAATTGATGTTGTCATCCACCTGGGTACAAATGACCTGTCTCGAAACAGTTCCTCTGCAGTTCAAAGGGACTTCCAGACTCTGGGAGAGAAACTCAAGCCCATTGTTAACACTTTAGCAGTCTCAGAAGTTCTACCTATTTATGGTAAGGGGGCAAAAAGGCTGCATCGCATAAACAGCTTTAATGCATGGCTCCAGACCTGGTGCGAATGAGAAGGATTCAGATTTATTGGCGACTGGGGAAACAGATGTACCAACAAGAGACTATACTGTGCTGATGGACTACATCTCTCTGTCGCAGGGAAAAGAATCCTAAGTGAAAGATTCAGGCAGTATGTGGATATGCATTTAAACTAGAAAAAGGTGGTGAAGGATGGAGAAAATCTAGTTCAGGACGTCACTCCCGGCAAATGCCGAACAACATTAGAAACGGCCACACTTTTAAATCACACATCAACGACAAGTGGGAAGAAGTGGGCAGAACAAAATCAATGCAAAATACATGCAAGCCAGTTAAATGCTGGAAAACAATGAGCACAAATGCTCAAAGCTTAGCCAACAAAGTTCCTGACCTGGAAGCCCTAATTGTGGAAATGGACTTGGACATTGTGGCCATTACAGAAACATGGTTTAATGAATCGCATGATTGGGATATAGCCATAGCTGGCTATAATCTATTCAGAAGAGACAGATAAAGTGGAAAAGAAGGAGGAGTAGCCTTGTATGTCAAAAGCAATATTAAAGCTACTGCAATGCAGGGGGCATGGGGAAAAGAAGAAGCACTCTGGATTGTGTTGGAAAGAGGAGATGCCACTGTCATCCATACTGCTGTAGTCTACAGACCTCTGTCTCAAATCGAAGAAATAGATAATAAATTTATTATAGATATTGCCAAGATAGCCACAAAGGGGGAAGTGATCATATTGGGTGACTTTAATCTACCCGACGTGGATTGGAGTACTCCTTCTGCGAATCTGGCAAGAAGCAAAACAATTGTGGATGCTCTCCAAGATGCGTTACTTAGACAAATGATGATGGAACCAACCAGGGAAAGCTCAATGCTGGATTTAGTGCTCACCAATGGTGATAGCGTGTTGAATGTCTGGGTGGGTGCCCCTGTGAGCAGCAGCGATCATCACACGGTGTGGGTTGAGATAAAAACCAAGGTGCAGTCCAATCATAGCAAGCTCAAAGTCCTAAACTTCAAAAACAGACTTCAGTAGAATGTCCAAGTACCTGAAGGAGGAGTTGGCAGGGTGGGAGGGGATAAGGGAAGTGGAACTGCAATGGGCTAAACTAAAGGTGGCAATAAAAGGGGCAACAGATAAATATGTAAGGAAAGTAAATAAAAACAAGAGGAGAAGGAAATCTATTTTTTCTCCAAAGAAGTAGCTGCTCAAAAAAAGGCAAAAAACACAGCTTTCACAAAATTCAAAAGCTTGCAAACAGAGGAACACAGTAAGGAATACAGGAGCAAACTAAAAGAGACAAAAAGAAAAATAAGGAAAGCAAAATCAAAGGCAGAGTAAAAGATGGCTAAAGATGTGAAGTGTGGCGACAAAACTTTCTTCAGGTATATTCGGGAGAGGAGGAAAATCAGAGATGGAAATGCAGGACTCGGAAGTGGTGGGAACGGATTTGTGGAAAATGACATTGAAAAAGCGAAACTGCTAAACAAATACTTCTGCTCTGTTTTTACTAAAGAAAATCCTGGAGAAGGACCATCTGTGACTCCCAAATATAAAAACGGGAATGAAGTAGATACCACACCATTCACTGAAGATGATGTGTTAGAACAACTTGCAAAACTGAAAGTGAAGAAGGCCATGGGACCGGATGGGATACGTCCCAGAATACTTAAAGAGCTCAGAGAGGTTCTTGCAGGGCGGTTAAAGGATGTTTTCAACAGATCCTTGGAAACGGGAGTAGTTCCTTAAGACTGGAGAAGGGCGGATGTGGTACCTTTTCACAAAAGTGGTGACAGGGAAGAAGTGACAAACTACAGGCCAGTGACCTCGGTGGCGGGAAAAGTAATGGAGGTACTTCTGAAAGAGCGAATAATGGACTTTCTCAAAACCAATAGGTTGCATGATCCGAGGCAACATGGTTTTACCAAAGGACGATCTTGCCAAACAAATCTGATTGAGTTCTTTGACTGGGTGACCAGAGAACTAGATCAGGGGCATGTGATGGATGTCATCTACCTGGATTTCAGCAAAGCCTTTGATACTGTTCCTCATAGGAGGCTTATCAATAAACTCAGTAGTTTGGGGATGGGTCCTAAGGTGGTGAACTGGATCAGAAATTGGTTGACTGACAGACGACAGAAGGTGACGGTAAATGGAGCCCACTCGGATGAAAGGAGGGCGATTAGCGGGGTGCCCCAGGGTTCGGTCCTGGGCCCGGCACTGTTCAATGTATTTGTGAGTGATATTGCTGAAGGACTGCATGGAAAGGTCTGTCTTTTTGCAGATGACACGAAAATTTCCAACAGAATGGACTCCCCTGAGGTAGTGGATAACATGAGGAAAGATCTACAAAAGCTGGAAGAATGGTCTAATGCTTGGCAGTTAAGATTTAATGCAAAGAAGTGCAGTGTCATGCACTCGGGAAGCAGAAATCCAGGTGAAATGTGCGCGATAGGGGGAGAGAGATCGGTGTGCACGGACCAGGAGAAGGACCTTGGTGTGATTATTTCTGCGGATCTCAAGGTGGCAAAAAAGTGTGACAAGGCAGTGGCAAAGGCCAGGAGGATGTTGGGTTGCATACAAAGAGGAATTACCAGCAGAAAGGAAGAGGTACTACTGCCACTGTATAAGTTACTGGTGAAGCCTCACTTGGAATACTGTGTTCAGTTTTGGAGACCATATCTTACAAAGGATATATAAAGACTGGAAACTGTTCAGAAGAAGGCGACCAAAATGATTTGGAGCCTGCGTCAGAAGCCTTATGAGAAGAGACTTGATAACCTAAATATGTACACTCTGGAGGAGAGGAGGGACAGGGGAGATATGATTCAGACCTTTAAATATTTAAAGAGAAATAATGAACAAACAAACCTCTTCCAAAGATGGGGAAACTGTAAAACTAGAGGGCATAACATGAAGCTGCAAGGGGGTAAATTGAAAGGCAATGTCAGGAAATACTTAACTGAAAGTTTGGTAGCTGCTTGGAATGCCCTCCCGATGGAAGTGGTGGGGGCAAATACAGTGACAGAATTCAAAATGGCATGGGACAGACACAGTGGATCCCTTTACAGCAACAGGATAAAATCAAAATAAGCGAAAAGGCAGTGGCAAAACCCAGGAGGATGTTGGGCTGCATTCGAAGAGGAATTACCAGCAGAAAGGAAGGGGTACTAGTACCACTGTATAAGTCTCTGGTGAGGCCTCACTTGGAATACTGTGTTCAGTTTTAGCGACCGTATCTTGCAAAGGATGTAAAAAGAATGGAAGCTGTTCAGAAGAAGGCGACGAAAATGATTTGGAGCCTGCGTCAGAAGCCTTATGAGTATGAGGAGAGACTTGAAGACCTAAACATGTACACTTTGGAGGAGAGGAGGGATAGGGGAGATATGATTCAGACCTTTAAATACTTAAAGAGAAATAATGAACAAACAAACCTCTTCCAGAGACGGGAAAGCTGTAAAACTAGAGGGCATAACATGAAGCTGCAAGGTGGTAAATTGAAGGGCAATGTCAGGAAATACTTTACTGAAAGGGTGGTAGATGCTTGGAATGCCCTCCCGATGGAAGTGGTGGGGCAAACACAGTGACGGAATTCAAAGTGGCCTGGGACAGACACTGTGGATCACTTTACAGCAACAAGATTAAATCAAAATAAACTGAACCATCTAATTTCTCAACAAAGATATGGGGAGGGGTGAAGACACGGGGAGGTGTGCACCTGTTCCTGGTGGGTGCACCACTAAGCAAAGACATGGGTAGGTGTGCACCTACTCCCTAAAAGACATGGGAAGGGGTGCACATACTCCTGTCATATTGCTGGGCAGACTAGATGAACCATACTGGTCTTTATCTGCCGTCATTTACTATGTTACTATGTTACTATGCTTAACTAACTAATTTCTCAACATAAAGGGGTGTCCTACATGGAGAGGTGGGTTCACCCCTAAAACAAAAAAAAGGGGAGGGTTTACCACTAAAATAAAAGACATGGGGAGGGGTGGCCTGCACGAAACAGCAGGTGCACCTACTCTTGCCATCTTACTGGGCAGACTAGATGGACCATACTGGTCTTTATCTGCCATCAATTACTATGTTACTATGTATGAAACAGTTGAAAAGGGTTACTCATCTCGTAACTGGCTGCAAAGTTCTGATGTCAAAATATTTCTATACAGAAAGGCAGAATAAAATGCCACATCTCATCCATTTGAAAGTCTGTAAATACTATAACACTGCACTGGAAAATTAGTGGAATCATAACCTTACGGGGTCCTTTTACTAAATGTTAATGTGAGTTAATGAAGTTAACACATGTTAAGTGCTTTTGTGCCCATGCTGTAGAAATAGAAAGGCTGTGGGCACTTAATGTGCATTAGTTTCATTAGCGTGCATTAAAACTCTTAGTAAAAGGATCCTTAAGAGAATAATTGAGAATGAAGAGGTAATGATCACCTGGGACATTCACATTCCGACTGATAAAAAGCTCAATATAATGAAACAAGAGATTGCGGTGAAGAACACCACCAGAATGGTATTGATAACAAAAGTGTCAGTTCTAAGCAATAATTCTGTGAATGATATGGAGAGGGAAAAGATCCTGAAGTACCAAGAAATGCAATCAGAGACCAAGAAAGTGTGGCAGAAAGATATAGAAATATTTCCCATCGTATTGGGAACCACAGAAGGAAGCTCTCTTTGGAACAATGCAAGTAGTATGGCGGGTGCTGGTGGTAGATCTGAGAAACGGAGCTCATACTCCACATATCCTGGCTTGGCAGTGAGATTCATTACCATGACGGTATGTGCCAGACTGTTAACCTATTTAGAGATATTGTTCCCAAGAGAAACAGATGTTCTTTAGATTTTGTTGTCTCTCCTAATTTTCAAAATCAGAAATCATTAATAGAGGTAACACTGTTCCCTGTAAAATAGTTATCTCCAAGTTATAATGTCCTGTTCAATGTAATTTCAGTTTGTTCAATGTAAACCGCACTGATGCAGAATAGCGCGGTATATAAGAGAATGTAAATAAATAAAAATAACACAAGTTTTTCCACTATTATGGACAGGTCATTATAAGGAAAGAGTAAATTATCTGATTTTCCCTCCGGTCTAAACGGGTAAACGTAGATCGATTGTTTACGTTATTAGAATATAGAAAGACCAGGGGACATGCAATGAAGCTACAGGGTAAACTATTTAAGACTAATAAAAGACAATATTTTTTTCACTCAACGTGTAATCAAACTCTGGAATTTGTTACCGGAGGATGTAGTAAGGGCTGTTAGTGTAGCTGGGTTTAGGGAAGGTTTGGACAAGTTCCTGGAGGAAAGGTCCATAAACCATTATTAAAAAGGGACCCATGATATCAATGCTTGACCCAGTACAAGCATTTGGAACCTGTGTCTTTTGGGGAAACTGCTAGGTACGTATGACCTAGATTAGCCACTGTTGTAAACAGGATACTGGGCTTGATGGACCTTGGTCTGACCCAGTATGGCATATCTTATGTTCTTATATGTTCCTAAAGAAAGAAAGTATTGCTGAAAAAAGGTTTAAGTAATGAAATCTCAAGCCACATAATTTTCTCCAATAATTATGCTTTCGTTTTCTTATAATCTGAATGTTATTTTAGTAAATGATCCTGTCAAAATTTGGAACAGATAAAGTAGGAGGAACATTGACCACATTTAACCTACTAGGACGTAATTTGTTAAAACAAACAAAAAAAAAAACCAGGCCCACTCTCTGGTTTACTATGGAATTATACTTCTTGAATTGGGAGAAATGGCAGTTAGATTATGTTGAAGGAAATCGGAATGGAAGAATGACAGAATCAGGTGCCAAAAACACTCTGCTGAACATGTTACAGCAATTAAATATGCAAAAAGGTCCTTTTTTAAAATTCCTAATTGCCTCTTTTTAAAAGATTCACAAAAGAGCTTTCCTGATTAGCACATATGTTAATGAAACCTCCCGCAATTGAGTCAACAGAACTGTGATAAGTTTGTCACCTACTTTACTAATAAAGTAGTAAGTATTAGATCAGAAGTATTAGATCAGAGGACATAGTTGATACCTACCTTTGATATCTGTTTGCCTCTTTGCTCCTCAAACCGTACAGTACATGAACAGACCAACAACCTATGAAGCTCTAGACAAGATCTTGACTAAAATTAACTTTACGACCATGTGCATTAGGATCCTTGCCTATCATGGATGATTAGAGAAGCAAGTTCTGGTTTAGATACTGTATTGTTCTTTGGAGACGGGGTGGGGGATGAAGGAGTTATATAATATTATTAATATATACTGAATATCCAGTCTAAAATTCTCAAAAGGGACTAAATGATGATGGTCAGACAGATATGATTCAAACCAGCAAGCCACTGCTCTACATATACTGAAATAATTCAATCGGTTCACAAAAATCTGATGTCTGGCAACTCAATGTCGGCAATAGTAAAAGAAGGATCAGTAATTCTGAATCTCCCTGGTCAATATACAGCTGCATGTCATATATCATACAGATCAATACTATCTCTGTATTAAACCCTCTATGGAAACCAGACTGAGAAATATTTAAGTCCTTTCAAGTGTCAAAAAAATCCTATAATTGAGCAGCAATGATAGAATTCATTTGGACAATAGTTATTACAAATTGAAGTATGTAAGGATATTTTTTACAGCAAAGGCTTGACTATTACTAGTGTCAAACAGTCAGAAACCTGCCCCTGAGAAAGATAGGCATTTAATACTCACATAAACTAGCCTAGCATAGACCCTGAAAGATGCTTCAACAGCCATACAGGGCAAGGGTCAGATCCTGGACTTTGTCCACTATGTCAAATTTATCTAATACAAAAAAAATGATTGTAAATCTACATCCCTTAGTAGGCTATCTAAAACCGAAGAATGGGAGAGTTTTGAATTTAAACATTTTTTTTAACATCTTTGTTAGTGATATAGCAGAAGGGCTGTAGGGTAAGGTTTGCCTCTTTGCGGATGATACCAAAATCTGCCCCCAGGAAAAGGTAGATAACATCAGGATGGATCTAGCAAAGCTTGAAGAATGGTCTAGAATTTGGCAGCTGAGATTTAATGTTAAAAAATGCAAGGTCATGCATTTGGGATGCAGCAATCCAAGGGAGCAATATAGTATAGGGGTGAAGTACTTTTGTCTACTAAAGAACAGCAGGACCTAGGTGTGATTGTATCTGATTATCTTAAAATAAAGTAGCTAAACAGGTAGAAAAGGTGACAGCAAAAACTAGAAGGATGTTTGGGTGCATAGGGAGAGGAATGGCCAGCAGAAGAAAGGAAGCGATAGTGCCTCTGTATAAGTCTTTGGTGCGACCTCATTTGGGACATGGGACAGACACATTGGATCCCTTTACAGCAACAGGATAAAGTCAAAATAAATTGAACCATCTAAATTCTCAACAAATAGGGGTGTCCTACATGGAGTGGTGGGTTCACCCCTAAACAAAGATGTGGGGAGGGGTGGCCTGCACAGAGCGGCAGGTGCAACTACTCTTGCCATCATACTGGGCAGACTAGATGGACCATACTGGTCTTTATCTGCCGTCATTTACTATGTTACTATGTATTGTGTGCAGTTCTGGAGACCGCACCTTCAAAAGGATATAAACAGGCTGGAGTTAGTACAGAGGGCGACTTCTAAAATGGTTAGTGGTCTTCATTATAAAGCATATGAGGACAGACTTAAGGATCTTAATATGTACACCTTAGAGGAAAGGCGGGATAGAGGTGATATGATTGAGATGTTTAAATACCTCCGTGGCAAAAATGCACAGGAGGAGAGCCTCTTTTGATTGAAAGCAAGCTCTGCTACAAGGGGACATGGGATGAGGGTGAAAGGGGATAGATTCAGGAGTGATATGCAGAAATATTTCTTTACGGAAAGAGTGGTGGATCCATGGAATAGTCTTCCAGTGGAGGTGGTAGAGATGAGGACAGTATCTGAATTCAAAGAAGCATGGGACAAACACAGAGGATCTCTAAAGGAAAAAGGGGACTGTTGTAGTGGCTGATATGGAAGGACAGACTAGATAGGCCACGTGGTCTTTTTCTATTGTCATGTTTCTATTTTCTATATATATTTAAAAAACCCTGCCTGTTTATTACAATCTGGCTTATTCTCACTGCAAATGTTGGACCTACCAGAAAGTTTAATCACTAAATAGACCATCTCCCTTCTAGAGTTATTTTCCCCCAAAGATAGAATTAGTGTCAAGGCTGCTTTTACCAATCGGCAAAATGAGCAGTTTCCCTGGGCCCAGCATAGCAGGGGATCCAATGAATGAGCACACAGTGCTCTGACCTAATAACTGCCATCATTTATTATGTTATTATGTTACTATGATCTCTTAATGCCAAATTACATATCTTTACAGGATTGTTCTAGGAGCGTTTGTGGTGGGATTATGTTATTTTCTTAATTATCTAAACCTGGGGTGGGGGGGTGAGGGTGTGGCATGAGCACAAAAGTTAATTGGAGGGGTACCCTATTCCTGTCTCCTTGTATTAGCCCTGTCCATAACACAAAGCTTTTGACACCCTCCTCACACCAGCCCACACAAAGACCGGAAGGAAAAAAACACCTTATGCACACTTACATCAACCCACAGGGACCAGAAGGAAGAAGATAGCACCTGCACACGTGCATCAGCCTGCATGGGTCATTAAGAAGGTAGCGAGGTATTTATAACAGCCTTCATGGGGGCAGGAGGACGACCAAGTATGCAGCTGTCCTCACATCAGTTAGCAATGAGGAGGAAAGCTGCAGCCATGGACTGATAACATCAGAGGAAGAAAAGCTGCGGGAGAGAGGGAGGGTGTTGTAAGGTAGGAAATGGAGGACGGGATCCAATAGGGGGGAAAAAAAAAGAGGCCCATCCACACAAGTTTGCCCAAGGCCCCTTAAATAGTTAAAGAGGCCCTGATTAGGAAAATAAACTTAATAGCAACTCTTGTAACTGTCCTTCAGATTTTTACACAAAACAATCAAATGGGATTTCCCTATAAGTCTCCAGAGCACTGACCCCTCAAGGCCATCTGAAAGCTTTCAAGCTGATTCCTTGAAATATGAATTTCTCTTCTTGGGACTATGTAAGCTAGGGTATGCAAGAGGTTGTTCCTGTTAATGACTAAAGCATTTGCTTGATCATTTGCCAAATGAAATACACCAAATTTGAGCATGTCAATAAGTTTAAATAACATTACTTCTCCTCCATGGTCTGACGAACTGTCCTGAAGTTGATTATACGCCCCTAATGTTCGGTCTCAAAAAGGAAAATTAAATCAATAATTAACCTATGATGGGCAAAAAATGAGGAGGAGTTGTAATTAATTTTTAAGAAGATATTGGTCCACATTACAGGAAGCTTATCTAAGTTGTAAATTGTTCCTTTATTTTCCCTTTTGTTGGATGAAATGAGTAAAGCAATATTACACCTAGCCTAAAAGACAGAGAAGCAATTCAGCTAATGGAGATCAAAGGCTAAAGTTGGTGTTAAAAAAATGACTGCATGTGCGATATCCATAAAAAGCCATTCAAAGTTGACAAAAATGAAGAGATAAGGAAAATGCAACACAAAATAGGAGGTTAATTAAAAAATGCTTCATCCTTGAAGTTTGGAGGTTTTGGTGAAAGATGTATGAAGAATAAACTCAAATAACCCAGGTTTGACATAGAGAGAGACTCTCTTCTTAGGGGAATTCATATCAAAATTTGTCAAATGAGCTATCTTCTTAAAAATTAATTACAACTCCTCCTCATTTTTTGCCCATCATAGGTTAATGAATTAATAAGAACAAAGGTGCCCGGTATAAGAGGCTTGGGAAGGCTGAGCCTTCACAGCGCCCATCATGGGGACCTCCCTCAGCCCGGAAGGAAGCATAGTTGCTCCTGGCTGGCTGCCTGCATTGGATTCAGTGCAGTTTTTTTTTGGCCACTGCCACTTCTCATGGCCCATCACCAGTGGAAAAGCTGAAAAAAATACAGAACACCAGCTTGCGGACCTTGATTCCATCTGTGTTGTTGTTAGCTATACTGGTCCCACTCCCTCTGACTTAGACTTAAGGGGTGAGCCTTGAGGCAGACAGAATCAAAGCTCCCGTACTGGTGTTGTATTATTTTTTGGCTGTTGCTGCAGGCAACAGATTGCAGGAAGCGGCAATGGAGGGGAGAGGAACTGAGGGAAGATGATGGATGGACAGTGAGCAGTTGTGTTTGAGGGAAGAGGTACATTTGGGGGCCTGGGTTTCGGGGCAAAGAGGAGTTGTGGGATGGGGGAAAGAAAGAGGACATGGTGGCTTCAGGGTGGACATGAGGGGCAATAGGGTGACAAAGGGGATATGTTGTTTCAGTGATCTGGAAAGAAATGCCAGGGACACAGAGTGGATACTGGGGCTAGAGGGGTGTGAATAGGTGACAGGGTTGATGCCTGATGGGGTGAGGGGAGTAGTGAAGACAGATGGGAGATGCTTGACAAGGGGGAGGAGGGAAACCAAGGGTAGATGCTGGACACGGGGAATACAAAGCCCAGGAGTGATGCTGAACATGGAGAGCGCAGAGGGACAGGGAGATGCTGGAATGGGAATGGGACTACAGAGACAGAAGGGAAGTGCTGGACACAAGTGGAAGTACGGAGACAAAGGGACAATGCTTGAAGAAAGCAGGGAGAGGAACAGAGAGGAGATTCTGGATGGAAAGGGGCGTAGAGAGAATAGATACTAGATGGAAGGGTTGGGAGGGAAAAAGAGGAGATGTTGGATGGAAGGGGTGGAGAGAAAGGAGAAGAGGAGATGTTGGTTGGAAGGAGGCAGTAAAGAGGTGATACTGGATAGGAGGCAGAGAGTGAAGGGAGGGTTAGTGAAAGACTGGGGAATATGCTAAAAGGGAATGGGGTGAAATCTGAGTGAATAGAGAGATAGAAAGGTCAATGGGAAAAAATCTGAAAGTAAAGTTCAGGGCAAGATACAGATGTAGTGGAGGAAACGAAGAAAGCAGGAGGAGAGAGGAAAATGACAAATGGAGAAAAGCCCATGGATAGAAAGGAGACAAAAAACAAAGACAGAAACCAAACATTGAGACCAAGTAGAAAAATTAAAAGACCAGACAAAGATAGAAAAAATAATTTATTTTCAGTTTAGTGACTGGAATATGTCAGTTTTTGAAATTTACATCTGCTGTCTTTATATTTGGCACATTCGTTTTTCTATTTCTCAAGGGATGTGTTGCATGCACAGTCTGGCTTCTTAGGATTTCAGTTTAATTTTTGTCTACATATTTCTATTTCTACTTTGTTGTTATGTATTCTATACTTGGTGAAGGTCTCTGTGTGTTCTGTAGGTGTGAAGGAGGCCAGGTCTTCGGTTAGCACTCAGTCTCTGGTAGGATCCTTCTGCAATAATCTTGCTGGGTTAGTTTCCCACTAGGTGTACTGATGTTCTAGCGGCCACTGCAGTGTTTACAGCGCTGCCCTTTCCTACTTGGGACCCAGGGTCATACCAACAGCTGGGTGAGTGGTGCAGCTGCAGAGGGTGCTACCATCACAGGGCTTCCAGGAAGCTCATTAAGAGGGATTTAATACTGCATGTGCCTGGGGCGGAGGGGGCACCAGATTTGTTAGTTGCACAGGGCACATTTCTAGCTTGCTATGGTCCTGCTAGGGCCTCACTGTGTGACTCCTGCAAGTTAGTGCTGTTACGGTATGGCAAAATTGCTCAGAAGTCCTTAATGACCTTTGTAGGGTTTGTATTACTTCACAGTAGGCCTGGTACTGGATTTTAGATGTGGATTTCTCACACCTTTCTCAGTAGTAGCTCAAAGCGAGTTACATTCAGGTACAGTAAGTATTTTCCTGTCCCCAGAGGCAGTGGCAGAAGTTCAAATTAAGGGCCCCATAGGGCACCTTAGAAGATACAGAAGTGGCTATAAATGGGCCCTTCTCATTCCAGGGGTTGCTTAGCAGAATTTACACCATAGCCTAGAGGGCTTAAAATCTAAGTTTGTACTGAGGCAAAGTAAGGTTGAATGACCTGTCCAAGATTACAAGGAGCAGCAGGGGAATTTGACTCCCGGCTTCCTTGGTTCTCAGCCTGCTGCACTAACCATTAGTGACCACTCCAAGCATATTTAGTTCATTGTTTTATTACCAAAGGCCAGCGGATCTGAAGCCTAATGGTCATTTGTCAATCTACCAAAAAAAATTGATAGGCAAATTATTTTATGGTTGTCAGTAACCACAGGAGTTCTGTTACAATGCTGCTGAACACCACTGTCCACATGGCCAAGGCCAACAGGAAGATACTGGATAGGGGAGTATGGGGGGGGGGGGGGGGGACTAGGACTGACTGGCAGCAAAGTGTTAATGTACCTGGATACTATATATTTCCAGAATACTGCAATTACTATTCTATTTAATATGTTATACTATTTTGGTGCATTGCTATAATTCTTTGGCATATAATTCCCTGGACTGTATTCAGTGTGCAGATCATGATCAGTAACAGAGCTTCTAGGGGGAGGGAACTGGTTCAGTTGCACCAGAGTCGCACAGTGAAGGGGTCCTTCCTTGCTGACAAAAGTACCCCCTTCTCCCTTTATTGCTGACATAGGTGTTGCCCGCTATGCCTCATCCTGTCCTAGCCCTGACCTAGCCCCCCTTACACACACTTTAGTCTCCCCAAATAGCTGAGTCACTGTCCATTTATGAATAGGAATTTTCACATCATTTTATTTAGTATATGCTAAAAGTGTTATCATGCATTAAAATCACTAAGGGGCATGTTTACTAAATGATGTGCCAGCAGCACACATCGGGGTCCAGACGTTAGCTCAGGCATCTGTGCTAAATGTTGGGGGCATGTGCACCAATCCCCCTGATGTTAACGTGGTGTTAATGCGCAACACTGATTACTGGCATTCAGGCGCATGTATCCCCGCTCACGGAGGTGGCACTATCTGCACCCATGCTAACAGCGACCTTCTCAATGAACGTGCCCCCAAAATGCCAGTATTAACTGCTAAGCGCCTTCTACATCCACCTTCTGCCCAGACCCTGCCCACTCACAGATCTTTTACTACATGCTAAACCCTACATGGTCAGTGCATGTTAGTAAACATGCCCCTAAATGTTTTAGCATGCACTATTTCATTGTCCTGTGTGCCTTTGATGTTAGCATGTGCTGTTTCAGTGCACGCTATTTCAAAATAGCAAACAGTAAAACAAAATGAAATTAAAAATTTAATTGACTGCACATGCCTCTGAATCGGGATGAAAATGATCTTTTTGATTTCTTTAGCTAGATTTCCACCACAAAATAAGAGATCAAGCTTGCGATTCTGCAGCAAATCACGTATAGCTAACACTTTCTTAATTACAGAACATGACTTATAAAGCCACCTCAGAAAAATGCACCAAAGAACAACTACTGTGGAAGTCTTGATGATTGGTGCTACTGCTCACAACTTTCAAACTTATGGCAATAGGACGTAAAGGGATTGGAACTGCACATGTCCAATATGTCTGCTGGAAGCTTTCAAAGAAAGGTAATGGTGGTGAAATTGGTTAATCTATGAGGTGTCACCATCCTCTTTATTGTTCTGAAATTCAAATATATTTTGCCCTTCGTGGAAATACAGTCTACTGAATAGGCTTTGATTTGGTTAGAACTAGGAGTCAAAAAAAGCCCTAGGATATGAATGAAACATCAGTCACCACATTCACACACTCATTTTCTGAGCTGCAGTAAATTATGCTACTTCTATGGGGCCAATATATTTAAATGGGTTAGTTTTGCACATAACTTTATGGCAGGTGAACCTTACTCCTAAGCCTAGGGTAAGTGGCGTGGTATGATTTCAGTCTTCCAAAATGTCTGCTAATTTCTGCCATAGTACTTCCATCGTGCCAAAGAGAGCTTCACCTGTATGAAAAGGGCAATGTTCGAACATTTTTTGAAGGGTAAAAGCTACTTACCCAGGAAAAAAGGCTGGTTGAAAATTATCCACTCCCAATGTGGGTTAAACAGTCTAAATATGGCAAAGTTTTATGCATGACTGAAAAGGGGTGAGTCAGGTGGAATACACAAGGGACTTGCATTTTTAAAGCCCCGTGCATATTTAGTGTAGCTATACGTGAATCAGTTGCAAATGTACCCAAGGAAATGCAGCCCTGTCCCCAATGCCAGCCCAGATTTCAAAATAAAACATGGGCACTAAAACTCAAACCCCACATCCAAGGACGGCATCAAAGGTTCCATAGAACCAAATACACTGCATACCGGACCGTACTCTTTGGGGGTAATTTAAGAGGAGGCACCTAGTTGTAGCTTGTATGAATGGTGCATAACTGCCTAGAGTTCAGTCATATGCATGTGTAAATGATCTTTTATAAATATCTACCAATGTAAAATTATTTAACAGTTATTTATACCGCTTTATCATCATTTCAATCAAAGTGGTTTATATTGTAAAAAAAAAAAAAAAGATGTGCGCTAAATGCATGGGGTGTACTTTCACTATGGGCCTGTGCAGGGTAAGAGTGTGGGTGGAGCACACAAGTACAAGCGTAGATTCTCAAATACTATGGAGGTCGATATTCAGAAAGGTTTAGGCGGCTTTCAGCACCTGCAAAAGACATAAGACCCGGTGATTCCAATATTTAGCAGCACTGTGTCTGTATCAACCAGAAGAGACTGGTTAACTCCGGGGCGGGCTGGGGGTGCAGCTGGAGTGGTCCTGACAGCTTCTGCTTAGCAGCTATATTTAGCCATTAACCGGATAAATAAATCACATAATGTTAGGACAGGTCAATGTTTGTCCTAACTTTGCAGTTTTGCTATCCAGTTACTGGCTGAATATTGTTGCTAACCAGTTAACAGTATCCCTGACTGAAGAAACTAGATATAAAGCAACAGATGCTGGATAGGCGCCAGGGCTGAACATCTGGTTTTAATTAAAGTAGAGGTGGTGGCCGGTGTTTTAAAGGTGCTGACGGTCACTGCTGATTATCGACCCCTATAATATATGCACGTTCACGCACACAAGTCCATGAAAGTAAGTGACTTATGCTGTAAACATGCATATCTCCCAGCAGACCTTACACCCACTCCAAATGGTGCAAAACACTGCAGCACGCATCATTACAGACACTCCAAGAACTGAGCACATCACCCCCGTCTTACAGCAACTGCACTGGCTCCCAGTGATGGCCAGAGCAAAATTGAAAACAATCCTGATCATCTTTAAAATCATCCACCATCTCTCGGCAGATGCACTCCAAGATATCAAGGGATATCAGCAATAGACCAAGAAGGACCAATAATAATGACAACATGATCAGCAAACCTGCAGGATATCACAAGACTAAACAAACAACTTCAAGAAGAGCTCCTTCACTATTGGTATCCACACTTTAGAACTCCCTCCCAACGAGCCTGAGGGCATTAAATGACATCATAGACTTGGCCCTTAAAACCCTGCTCTACAGAAACCTATGAGCAGACAGACAACGGTCTCCACCCAAACAATAATGCAACTACCTCCGCCAACTCGCCACACATCCCAACTGGACATACGAGTTCATTGTATAATGTTAAGTACCCTCATGTTAAATGTAACTCTCCAATTGTGATGTGACCACTTTGATTGTAGGATAAGGTGGTATACAAATCTGTCTAAATAAATAAATATCTTTATACAGATCCTTATAACATCAGCCTCTTTAGGCCCTGAGGATATATGTTCTTAAATCAAGATATTTTATTTCTCTGATGGAAAAGTAAATGAAAAGAAAAAAAATTTTTTGTCTTGCTAATACCTTAATAAATATATCATTGGGGTAAAGCAGTTAAAAAGGCATTAAGTAAAATTAGGATTGCAAGTGGAAATATTTTGTTTTTCTTTAAACATAAAAGGTTATCTGACATTGAAAGGAATCATATTTTGCATGAAAGACAGAAACATCTGATCGCTGTAGAACAGATGGCAAATTATTTCTGCAAAACAACACATTGAACAGACATGAGAAAAAATTAAAGTACAATTATAGCTGTAAAAGGAGATAGAAAAAATGTTTTGCATACCATGATAAACTAAATGATATGGCAAAACAGGGGTTAATCATGTCCTTTCTTCCTCTGAAAGTCAAGGTGAAATATGAGAAGAAATGAAGACTTGCGACAGTGGAGGGTCACAAGCTACCCCTACAGTGTTAGACATATTCTGAAGTAATCCTTGAGGCTGGGGTGTGAAAGTGAGCAAGCACTGGGGATCTCCACATGAAGAACACTTTCAGTTTGCTTTCAGATTTTATTCTTTCTACCCTCAGTTTTGGACTTTTAGCTAGCTCGTTTCACACACCCTTGTTAACGAAACAATGTTCTAAGCTGCACAAATGGACTTTCTGCATGTTACTTCATCGGTTAATATGTATTCAATTGATTTTGCTCCCCCTCATTTTTTTAAGGCGTATTAGCAAATTGAATGCATGCTAACAAACACACATCCAAATGCAGAAACAGTTGAAACATACAGCAAGAAATGATAACCTTCTTTTGGGGGAGAGGTCATAGGAATTAGCATGGAGGCACCATTGAAGATGACGACATCAGAGGCCTCACATAGTAAGGTAAGCTTTCAAAATCATACACTACTAGTTTGATACCATCAGAGCAGGTAAATACCGTTGTTCTCTTTAGGAGATGTAGGATAGTGAAAAGAAATCCAGATTGAGCCCATTGATTCTTTTGTGAATTACATAGATGCCAGGAAGTTCATGACTAGTAAAATCATGGCTGATAAAGCCCAAAAAGTGAGGATGGCAGAGAATCACTGGGCCACACCCTGCACGTCAGGCCAGAGAGTAAGAGAAATGACCAACGAGGAGCAGGAGGAGGGATACGAAGGGCAAATAATCATGTGATTGGAAAAGGAAGTGGTGCATTACAGACAGGAATTAGTGACTGAAGGGTAATAGGGATTGACGGGCAGAGCAGAGAACTGGAAGGGAAGAGACAGAACTGAAGAGGCATTTGGAGTAATTATAATTATGGAAGCATGACAAAAAAAGAAAAAAAATCCCCAAAGCACTAAAAAAATACCAAACGCCAAGAATATTAAAATTCCAAATAGATGCAACTGAGACATTTTTGCGTGTTTCATGTGGAGAATAAGCTCTGGTCAGAATAAGGAATACGAAAGTCTAAGGCACCAAGCACTGAAGAAGCTAACAATGAAACTCCTCTTACGCTGCTTACAGTTCCATGGATGATTGCACTGTAAACTCCTTTTCAAAGTGAAACACCTTATTGACTGTGCCTTTGAGGATTTGGCCAGCCTGACAAACAATGAGGATTACATGGTCTCCATGCATCTTTTCCCTCCCTCTTACCTACTCAGAAAAGTGGGGCAAAAATCAACTTGCAATATTATGCAGGTAAGTGCAGGTTTATCAGTACAAGTCAGTTTGATTGTTGCCCAAGGTCACAGATAGAAGAAGCAGTAAGGAGCCCTGAACTCCTACCTCACAACTTCTTGTGAATAATATTCCAAAACTCAAATCATTACACTGTACACTATCATTGGAACACAGCTTTCCTAAACAGTGACGATTATATAATCATAGCTGAAACTAGCAATGCATTTGTGGTCAAATTAATATCTTTACTGAAAGAATACTTTTGTAAATATAGGATTTCTAATTAATCTTTCTCCAAAGACTTTAACAGAATCAAAACTCATACCCCTGATGTTTCCTCTCACCCCCTTCCATCACTACCCTCTCAAATACACTCCTACCTCAACGCTTAACCCCACTCTCTCTTATATCCTTGAAACTGATTCCCCATCTCTTTCACAAAGACACACTCATATACACTGTCAGTCCTCTCACACACAGCCAGTTGCCTCCAACCATTCTCCTTCGTTATTCCTCTTTTTCATACTGCAAGTCAGTTCCCTCTACCTTTCATCTTTCTCTCTTTCCAGTCCCTTCAGCTGATCCCCTCTCTGATACACTCTCCGCAACTGCTGATCTCCTCTCTTATGCCTTTCTCCTCCTTCACGGCACCATAATTAAAGTTGTTAAAACACAAGAGGATTGTGAAAAAATTGCAAGAGGGCCTTGATAAATTGGAAGACTGGACGTCCAAATAGCAGATGAAATTTAATGTGGACAAGTGCAAAGTTGTGCACTTAGCGAAGAACAAGCCAAACTACAGTTGCACGATGCGAGGTTCCACATTAGGAACCACCACCCAGGAAAACGATTTAGGCATCATCGTAGATAATACGTTGAAACCCTCTGCCCAGTGTGCAGCTCAGCCAAGAGAGCAAATAGAATGCTAGGAATCATAAGGAAAGGAATGGAAAATAAAACAAAAGATATTATAATGCCTCTGTACGTTCCATGGTGTGACTGCACCTTGAATACTGTGTGCAATTTTGGTCACCTTATCTTAAAAAGGATATAGCGTTATTAGAAAAAGTACAGAGAAGAGCCACCAAAATGGTAAAGGGGATTGAAGGATACCCCTGTGAAGAGAGGCTAAAAAGGTTAGGGCTCTTCAACCTGGAAAAGAGACGGCTGAAAGGAGATATGATAGAGGTCTATAAAATAATGAACGGAGTGGAATGAGTATACATAGATCAGTTCTTTGCTCCTTCAAAAAGTAGAAAAACTAGGGGAAACACAATGAAGCTACAGTATAGCCTATTTAAGACCAATAGGTATAAATATTTTTTCACTTAAACGCATAATCAAACTCTGGAATTCATTACCAGAGGATGTAGTAAAAGCTGTTAGTGTAGCTGAGTTAAAACAAGGTTTGGACAAGTTCCTGGAGGAAACATTCATAAACCATTATTAAGGAAGACCAGGGAAATCCGCTGCTTACCCTGGGATAAGCAACATGGACTCTGCATACCTTTTTGGGTACTTGTGACTTGGATTGGCCACTATTGGAAACAGGATATTGGGCTTGATGGACCTTGGTCTGACTCAGTATGGCATATCTTATGTTCTTATGTTTATTAGCTTGTCTAGTCCCAAGACCACTGGAAGCATCCTCTTGACACACCAACCTCAGCACATCACAGCTCCGAAGGCACAATGCAGCCAAAAACATAGTCGTCCCCAACTGCTGCCACTGCACCAAGTTCCCCTCCACCTAAGTCCACTGACTGTACATCTGTTGTGGCCTCCTGCAGCAGGTGCCAATGCTGCTGCGAGCAATCTTTTTAACCAGGTGACATGCCACAGCAATAGACACTTTCTCTGTTGCTCTTTATTGCTATTCTGGCCTTCAAGGTGACCCATGCCATTGCATTTACCACGAGTTTAGACTCTGAAGCAGTCCAGTGTCACAATCTGACTCTAAGGAGGTCTTTTACTAAAGGGCATTAGTCAACAATGTGTGTTCTGGCATTTGCTGAATGTGCATTGGGTCATGTGTTGCCAGCTAGTGCAGGGTCATGACAGTATGGGACAATTCCGGCGCTCCCTAACTCACATTAGGGTAGTGAGTGGGAAAAGTAGGGGCAAAGAGTGGGTATGGTGTGCTCCATGTGGTTATGCCAGGTTTAGGCATCTGAGTCTGTTGATAGGACAGTATCCTCCTATAAACGCTATACTCTCCTCTGCTCTGGATGCACTTGCTCCACCCATTCCACACCCTGTGAGGCATACCATGCCTCAACTCTGGCTTTCCTCAGCAAACCACTACCTACATTCCTGTTCCTGCTCAGCTGAGCTCCTTTGGCTTAAATCACGTACCCTTGCTGGCTATCTATATTTCAAATTCATGCTAACATCTTTCCAGTAAGCCATAGCACTCACCAAGCAAGAATACTATGTCCATCTGACTAACTCTCTTGCCTCTCTTTGCTACACTCTTCTCTCCTCAAGGTCCCTCCTCCCCCAATCTCTCCTTCACTGCCCAGACCTTGGCTGACTACTTCCATGACAAAGTCCAGAAGATTAGCCTTAAATTCTCTGCAGGGTCACCTCCACCTCATTTACCCCCTCTTCAATCCCAAGTCCTTTCCTCACCTTCAGGTCACCCTTCCTTCCTTTTCGGAAATCACTGAGGAGGAAACTGCAAATCTTCTCTCCTCTTCCAAATTGACTGACTGCTCCTCTGATCCCATCCCCAACCATCTACTAAGATCTCTCTCTTCTGCTGTCATCCCTTCCATCTGTCATATCCTTAACCTATCACTTTCTACTGCAATTGTTCCTATGGCCTTCAAACATGCTGTGGTTACATCTCTCCTCAAAAAGTCTTCACTAGATCCTATCTGTCCTTCCAGTTATCAATCTATCTCTCTCCTCCCCTTTGCTTCAAAACTCTTGAACAAGTAGTTCACCGCCTCTTTCTTGACTTTTTCCTCTCAAGACCTTCTGGACCCAGTGCAATCTGGCTTTTGTTCTCTACATTCCACAGAAACAGCTCTTGCCAAAGCCCCCAGTGACTTGTTCTTCACCAAATCCAAAGGCCTCGATTCTCATCCTTATTGATCTTTCTGCTGCCTTTGACACTGTTGATCAGCATCTTCTCCTTGATACTCTGTCCTCGCTTGGATTTAGGGACTCTGTTCTGTCCTGAGTTTCTTCTTCTCTCCCATCCCACTTTTAGGGGCATGTTTACTAAACTCCGAAATTGTGCGGGGCCCCGTTAGTGTGCCTATGCCATATAAGGAGTGGGCGGTTCAGGCAGAAAAAAGAAAAAAAAACGGGAGAAAGCGACCGTACTTGTGCGCGTCGCGCAACTGTGCGGGGTCCGTATTAGCGCGTGGGAAGGCTAAGTGTCGCGCTGCTGGGCACACAAACGAACAGAGCCGTAGTACAACAGTGAAGACACTGAGCAATGGTGCAGAGGCCATGGCTTGAACCCCCACTGGGCGCAATGAACAAGGCTGGCTCAGGCAGTACCTATTATGGGGAGGATTGTTTTAGGAGGGAGCCTAATTTTGTGTGGCAGAAGGTGGCGCACCGATGTGCAAGCACAGGAACAGAGCCACAGCACAATGGTTACGACACTGACCAATGGTGCAGGGGCCAGGGGTTCAATCCCCCAAGGTGCCCAATGAAGAAGGCTCACAGAGGCATTATGTATTATGGGGATGAGTGCTGTAGGGGGCAGGTTAGTTTTTTTTATCTCAGTTAACACTACTAGCAAACGCACTCACAAAGCGTGTTAACATAAGGCGGCCCATAAGGCACATGTTAACATTCACTGTCCACCAAGGCACCCTAGAATGTCCCCTATAGGGCCCCATATATGTTGCGGTACAGGGTAATGTATAGTGCACCTTATATGGACGGCAACCATAAGGTGCCCTATAGGGAGCCCTATAAAGCACCCTCAGAGGCACCTTATGGGTACAGTACGCTAAGGGTGTTTTTGCGGGCAACAACATATGTACATGACAGTTAGAAAAAACATTGGACAACCCTCTAAAAGAACCCCACTGTGGGTTTGAACCCATGGCCTCTGGCTTCACAGGCAGTGATGTAACCATTGGGCTACAGCTGCCAACAAGCCCCTGGCTGGCTGCAGAGAGCCGTCACGTCACCACACAGACAATCTTCTGTGGGAACCAGGATAGGGTTAGGCCACCCGTACCCATGATGCACTGCACATGCAAATCAGCTGTCCACAGATGAACACAAGATGGGGAATGCACCCCAACAGCTCCCCGACCTGGTAGGGGGGAGTGTCCGTGTGCACCCACACAGCACCTGGTAGGGGGTACTGACCGGGTGTTTTACTGGCACAGAGTAGCTACACACCGTCACATTGTGCGGGTACTGTGCTCACCCTGAGGGTGCGATGAGGCACCCAGGACCAGGTCCACAACACCTGCCATGGCTGAAAGAGGCCATGCCGGAGCTCCAAAGCAGTAGTAATCTGAGAGATAGGTAGGTCCTGCAGAATACACCCTGGATTACTCTGTCTGTGTCAGTCAGTGGAACCCCTTATGGACCCTTAGGTGGGCTATGTACCACCATTCCCCCCTCGGCTGCAGGTGAAAAACAGGGTCCCCTATCAACAGATCCACATTCTACCACCCTGCAATGGTGGACCATCAACCCCTGTCCTGCTGGGGAACAGACACCCTACAGGGCATCCAAAGCAGCCCTATACACATCCATAACACAATATCAGACAGACATTAGGCCAGGATATGCTAAGCTGCACCCCACCACTATCTGATATTCTCCTGCAGCAGGCCTTCAGCCGCTGCACCCTGCAAGGCACTCCATCAAGACACATACCAGCTGAGAACAGTCTGCTATTTAGTCCTGGTGGAAATGCATGCACCCAGAACTGGGATGACAGCACACACAAGCAGATAAGTCAGTGACTGAGCCCCACAAGGAAACCCATACATATCACATGAGAGAAATACTATATAGCACTATGGGGGTGCCTAGCCATGCTGGCGTCACTGCACAGTCAGGGTGGAGTGTACCCCCAGCAGCACATACAGAGGTCACCCTGTCTGTGTAGGTGGTGTCCGGCCACTACAATGTCTCTGCCAGTGCCCTATGCCCTGCGCAGATGCATCCTGGCCAGCACACCCTGTCTGAGCTATACCCATGGTACCTTGCTGCTCATTATGCACATTGTCAGGCCAATACTGGCAACAGTGCTGGCAGTGTGGGCTGTGGAAGGTGTTTGCAGCCAACACACACTGTATAGACAGACACACACTCCCACACGTATGCCAGCATTGTGCCACTATAGAAGGGTTTATCAGCCTTGCCCACCACACCAGTCCTGGGCACGGTAAAGGCATGGATATGCTACGCAGTACTGTTGGTGGTCACTCCCCAGGGTGGTAAACACTGTCAGAGACCAGACCTGAAGCACGCACCGCAGACATCAGACAGATTTTTATGTTGGAGATCAGAGAGTCAAATGTGCTTTAAGTAGGACAGTCTACCTGCCAGTACACATAGCAAACGTTTGAGAGCTGTCCACCGCATACCCAGGTGTAGGGTGGCATTGCTAAGGTATGCAGGTGCTAGTATTGGGAGATGCACGCAGGGCCCAATGTCCTGCCTCTCCAGGAGGAATTGGCCAATGGGGCCTGTGGGTGTGGGTATGTTCGCCTCTGTTGGATGTTGCTTTACGGCAGAGTTTCCCAACTCCAGTCCTGGTGTGCCTACCACTGTTCGGGTTTCCCTGCTGTCCCTCATGGGTATGCATGAGCTACATCTACATGCCATAGGGGTGGTGCATAGATATGCAGCACAGGCATTTGTATTAGCGGCAGCAAGGAGCCTGAATGGTGTGTGGTCCTCCAGGACTGCATTTGGGAGACTCTGCTCTAAGTAATACCCCTGTTCATGGTGTCTGTGATCGGTGTGCAAAAAGATAGGCGTAATACCAATGCGTATGTCCCCAGCAATCCTGGTTTGTCCGTACTATCACAGTTTAGTTGTGTTAAAAATATGTGGACAGGATTGGCAGTAGTCCCAGCTGGGCTTTGAACCTTTGACCTTCTGTTGTTGCACACACTGTTTGGGTGCACTGCACCACTGTGTTGCCACAGATTGACTGGATTGCCTGGGAAGTCCATGACTTTACATCTGACAGGGCCTGTCTGTTGCAGTGGACAGTGCCAGCCTGCACATGGATAGGTCACTGTCTTCGGTGGCTAGCAGCCACTGCCCCCCCACCACCTGTCCCCTTACGCCAACATGCTGGCATGTCCTTATCTTGGTAAAAGCATATGGCCTGATTGAGTTGTGGCACTCCCGGACTGCAGTTGGGGGACTTGGCTGTAGGTAATGCCCATTGTCATGGTGTGTGAGCGGTGTAGGGTAAAATATGGGTGTTTGCGCCATGCTTCTGTACTCTGCAATAAAGGGGTGTCTTTACTATCTCTGTTTAGTGGTGGGTAAAATGTGGGGACTGGGCTGGTAGGTGCCACAGCTGGGATTTGAACCTGTGCCTCTCTGGTCCTATAGGTACTGGCTGTGTCTGCTGCACCACACTGTGGCCACAGAGACAGTACAGTCCCTGGAGATAGGAAACCTGACCAAAAGAGTAGGGAGCCCTGCTCTGCACATTTTTACTGTGGGCTCATTCACCGTGTCTGGCGACAAAAGTGCAAATAAAACCTGCAACTGAACGCGAAAAATGGGGGTAAAAATATAACCAAGCTGGCCAACAGTGATATTAATGGGCACACATAAAAAGACACACCCAAGAAAGCTCCACAGAAAGGAAATGATTTTTGGAAGGGTCTCCGCTCCGTAGACCTTTCCAAAATTCATTTCTTTTTTTTTGTAGCTTTCCTGGGTGTGTTTTTTAGTTTTGCCCATTGCTAGCACTATTGCCCAGCTGGATTATAATTTTTAAACATTTTTGTTGTAGTCATTTTGGGTTTTATATGCACTTTTGTTCTGTGCACATGTATCACACTGCTCACATTTTGTAGGTTTCCCCGGTTTTGCTGTACATTGCCAACGGAAATGGTTTCTCTTCCCTTTAAATGCCCTCTACCGCGAGTGTTTCACTCGCGCTATTTTTAACTTGTAAATTCGGCCCCGATACTGTGCGGGGAGCCTCTCCCCTCCCCTTCCCCGCCCATTAACCCCGTCTCTCTGCCCCTCGGGTCCCTTCCTCCGCCCTCCGTTAGCCTTTCCACGCCTCTATCGGACATTTGCGGGCCCGTACTTGTGCGGGGCCCGTTAGTGTGTCGCGCACATGCGTGGGGGTTCATCGCCCGTGTGCGGGGCGCTTAAGAGCACTTAAGTGCTGCTTTTAGTGCGTTATTGTGCGGCGCGCAATTGTGCGGTTTTTAGTAAACATGCCCCTTAGTGTCTGTTTTGGTGGTTCCTCCTCTACCACCATCCTGCTTTCAGTTGGTGTACATCAGGTATCTGTCTTGAGACCTCTCTTTTTCTTTCTCTACACTCAATTCCTTGGTACACTTATTTCCTCCAATGGTTTTCAGTACCATCTTTATGCTGATGACTCTCAGATCTACCTTTCTATGCCTGACATCTCTACAAGGATAGAGGCCCGGATCTCTGCCTGCTTATCTAATATTGCTGCCTGGATGTCTCACCACCATCTATAACTGAACATGGCCAAAACTGAGCTCTTTATCTTTCCCCCTAAACCCACATCCTCTCTCTATTTCTGTGGATAATACTACACTCCTCCATGTTTCCTTAGCTCACAACCTTGGGGTCATCTTCAACTCTGCTCTCTCTCTCTCTCTCTGCACACATCCAACAGATTGCTAAAACCTGTCACTTCTTTATAACATTGGCAAAATTTGTCCCTTCCTTTCTACACACACTACTAAGACACTTATTCACTCTATTCACCTCCTGTCTAGACTATTGTAACCTCTTCCTTGCTGGTCTCCCTATGAATCATCTCTCTCACTTTCAATCTGTTCAAAACTCAGCTGTGTGGCTAATCTTCTGCCGTCTTCGATATGCTCATATAACCCCTCTTCTCAAGTTGCTTCACTGGCTCCCTATTCATTTCCGTATCCAGTTCAAACTTCTCCTACTGACCTATAAGTGCATTCATTCTACTGCTCCTCACTACCTTTCCTCTCTTATCTCTTCCTGCACCCCTCCTTGAGAACTCTGCTCTTCTTGAAGAGCTCTTCTATCTGTGCTCTTCTACTGCCAACTCCAGACTTCGTTCCTTCCATCTTGCTGCTTCTTATGCCTGTAACAAACTACCTGAGTCTGTGCATCAGGCTTCATCTCTGACCCTTTTCAAATCCACGCTGAAAACTCATCTAGTCAAGGCCACTTTTGGATCCTGATCCGCTTAGTCCCCTATGTGTTTCCTTACCATTTCGCTAGATATATCCTTACCCTCAGCTGTTGCGTTGTCTGTCTTGACTATATTGTAAACTCTGATGAGCAGGGACCGTCTTTTGCATGTGTTTGTACAGAGCTGTGTATGCCTTGTAGTGCTATACAAATGATAAATAGTAAGAGGAGGAGGAGGAGGACTCAAAGGACCTTGACCAAGCAAGCCTGCACAATTTTTCAGCAATATCACTAGAAAGTCAGGTACCAACTTGTATAACTGCCCTATGTTGAGATGTAAAGGGGCTTACTTTCCCAAATCCACTACCTGTGACAATTCCCAATCCCAAAAATCCATCCCTAACACACACCAAAAACAAAAGGAGGGTGAAAAAGAGGAGCAGTCACCAGAAATCCCAGAGTCCCTGAGGTAACTAACTTCCCATCAGGGAATCAACCACTTATTTTTCTGGATCCACCCAATAGGAAACCATCACTGCACATCTCACAGGAAAGTAGGGCTGGTTCTCTCACATTATTCAGCCCCATTAAAAATCTGGGGCTTCTATATAGGCCTCAGTCAGAAAAGGACTTTCCACTTAAGCGCTGAATGGAAAAAAATAAAAATAAGAGACAAGAAAAAGTGAGAAATTAATTTGAATTGCTTCCATTTCCTAACATTTGATATAAAATACCAAGTTTTAATGTTTAGGGAAACCCAAAAGCAAGATCAATACAATGGCACAGCTAATGATTTCCAAACTCTTCTACAAATTACTATGAGTGAGATCTTAGTGCAAAATGTCCTCTAGTAGCTTGTGACAGAAATGTTGTTTATGCTTTGCTATCAGAAATAAGTGAGACTCTCAATGTACTTTCTAGAATTCATGCTCAAAGCTCATTAACTCTGTTTCTCTACCAAGCTGCACCAACCTGTGTTAAGTTAGATGGGGTGGGGCAGAGCATTGCTTAAAGTCAGAAATGCTGTTCTAATTCTATAAAATACTGATCTTGCCTGACCTTTGGGACCCTCCATGACCATTTTCTCATAAGGGTGACACCTCAGAGTTCCCAGCTACCTGAGAGGGATGTGAGCATGCCTCGTGGTTATCTTTGCATTATTGTTTAAATGATTGCTAACCCTGAGAGTCATTCAGGATTGGCACCTGTGTAGCTCACGGTTGGAGTCTGTGACTCTCTTCACAGTTGTGACCCATAAGATCGCTTTGGTTGTTTTTCTGCAGGTTATTTTACAAGCTCTATTCATGCTTGGACTGAAAACAGGCATGGAGATGTCCAAAGCACTGACATCTCCAGAGTCATTTTAGAAGCTGTGGACGTCCCTGGTTTGAGGATATCCAAGTCTGAATGGGGAAATGGTGAAGGCGTGTCTAGGGCATTCACAAGAACATGGATGTCCTTGCCCGATTTCAGAAACGCCTTGAATGCCCAGAGCTGCATTCAAGTTTATACCTGCTCCTGGCACTAACAGGCATTTGAAAAGTACTCATTATGCCACTAAAATCGCCAGAAGGTATAGAGAAGATGGAGCTCTAAATATTCCTTGTACTGTCTGCAACCAGAAGGGGAAATGGTTGAAAATGGGGAAACAAATTGTGCGCTCTTAGCACTCCCAAACATCAAAGTTTGCAGACTGGCAGCCTGGGACACTTCCCTGATCTAGAATATCATTGTGGGGACGCCCTAGTAGCCATCCCAGAGGATGTCCATATCGTCTCCAATCTTATACAGGCTGCCCATTTTTTTGGATGTTTTGACCTGGACATCCTGTTCAGTACTTAGACACCCTATCTAAAATCCCACATCACACAAAAACTGGGCTATGTACTTTGAGATTGTTATTGCATATATATATTTATGAAGAATATTTGTTGTTACAGTTACTGCTGTGAATCATTTATTGCTGCTACTGCAGAGTTTTTATGTAGCTAATCTGTGAATACTGCACCTTTTCTTGCCAATCATTCTCTGTCAAAGGCCTCTGTTACTTAAATAGGTTCTGCAAAACCTTTTAAATAACACAGTCTCATAATCCCTTTTTCACAACCCTTCTGCACCTAGATACCAGATGGATCATGTCCACAGGTACCCATTAGACAGCTATGCTCCTTAAATGAAATCCTTCTATGCCTTCTCTCATCTACGATTGTGAAAATGGTTTAAACAAACAAATTGTGGGTTTAATATTCAGCCAGTGCACTCAGTGAGTTTTGTAAACACTGGCCACAGAGCTTTAAGAAAGCAAACCATATATATTTAGTACTACTATTTGGCTAGTCAGCAGCGCTGAATATAATATAAAGTGCTAAACCCATTTGCTATACAGATAGCTGTGATATTCGGTTGCTCGTTAATTCAATTAGGACGGTCTTTTTGCTGCCTTATATTAAACCCCATAGCTATATACATAAAGGCTGAACGTCGCTGGTTATATGTAGAGTTAGGCAGACTTGCCATGTGATGCCCTTGTTTGACCCACGCACTACCCGGATAGTGTTGGGAAAGTCTGTAAGAATTTTCAGCATCTCTATGGGTATAGCACCCCTGAAAATTCATAAATGGGGGTTTATTCGAGATGTGCATTCATTGGAGTGCCATGGCAAATGCCAACATTCCCCATGTTATTTCATATTTTAACCCAAAATGACAGGGAAAAAAATAAAATTTCAGGGTTTGTCCTCTTAGGGTTTATGCATTTAGCAGCCTCTGTTAAACGTATCATTTCCTCTAAACATTAGGAAGAAGATCTGTTTGTTGCCTGTTGGTGATGGAATTTCCTGGTTACAGTATTGAGGAATTCTCATGATTACTGCACTTTTAGGAAACTTACAAAAGAGAGGGAGAGAAAAGGGGAAAAAAAACCCAAATCGTTTTAAGTCCAGGCTGGGGCTAGGCATATACCTGGTCCTGCTCCTGAAGAGCCTTAGCCCCACAAAGAAAGTTCTTACTTTTGTAGCCCCCTTGGATAGGCACAGCCCCTTCCCTCTCAGTCTGCAGCTCTTCTCTCCACTTGTAAGCGGGCCGAGGGCTCGGCTGCATTCCCACCCCAAACTGACAAGACTCACAGGGGAAGGAAAAATATTGCTATTTATGCCTCCTGTCTCACAGTTCCAATTTATCCTAAAGAAAACAAAGACAGTTAGCTTAGGGGCTGTTACACTCTTTCCATCTGCAGCAAAACACACTTCATTCAAGTCCAATCCAAATGTCAAAAAGAAAAACAACATAATCCTTTTCTCAACCCCATTTAAAATGGCCACTATGGGCCAAACAGTGGGGAGAGAAAAAAAAGGGAGGTACCTACACCACTGTGACTAAACCTTGGTCGCACCTTCCACCTGTATCAGCCTTTAAACAGCCAAAAGAAAAACAAAAATAAAGTCCGCAGTCTATTGTCTCCTTCCACCTCCATTTCCTCCTCTGTTGCTGGTAAAAAAAGTGGCAATCCATCTGAGGCTTCCTCTGCCATCTCTTCACAGAACCCTTCAGGGAGAGGATGGCTGCCAGCAGAGCGGGTGCTACCACTAGGAGAACTAGGCAGCCATCTAGGATGCCAGCCCTCCGAAGATGCCCATTGCCACCACTACCACCTTCCTCTGGGGTCTGCAGCAGTGACAATAGCCCCGAATCTGTGACGAAGCCCTTACTAACACTCGGGTGCTGCGTCACGGTTTCTTCCTCTTCACAATGTGCCGTTTTCATCTCCCTCTGGCGCCGCTTCAAAGTGGAAATAAGTTAGTAAGTGCTGTGTCGCGGTTTGGGAGATAGTGTTACCGCTGAAAGCCAAAGAGAGGGGCAACAGCAGCAGCAATGTGGACGGAAGGCAGCAGGATGGAGATCCTACCTAGAGTTGCCAACTTTCTGAAAGAGAAAAATCCGTCACCTTGGCTAGCCATGCTCCACCCCCTGCCCCTCCCTTTGCTCCGTCCATAAAAAAATAATTGCAGAGAGGGCAATGGTGCAGACGTTAGCATCTGCAAGCTATATCAAAGGGGGTATACAAGAGGTTGGATCTTCAGCACATATTCAGCCACAGTCCCCTTCTGAGGCCCCTACAACACAGATATGCTCTCCCATATGGCATTAAATCCACACACATATATTCTGCATCCACCAAACCCTGCCTCCTGGCCCATTCCCCAACAATCTGTGCAGAGCAGAGCTAGAACCTTCCCCATTCAATTTATCATATGAGAAAAAATCCCTCTAATATGAAACATATTGGGGGTTATTCTGTCGCACGAATAGCGGGGATGGGATGGGATGTCTATCCCCACTATTCGTGCTTTCCCTGCCGGCGTCTAACTTCCCTGCCGATTGTGCGGGGAAGTTAGACAGGGAGAGGGAAGGGGTAGATCAGGGATGGAGTGTGGACAGGCAGTGGGCAGTCGCCGGCACTGGATATACAGGGCCAATTCTAATGTTGGCCCTTTATGTCCAGGGTCGGCAACTTGTGTGGAGAAGTTATTCCACCTCAGAGGTGGAATAACTTCCTTGGACGTTTGTTTTTTACGTGCCTGGGGCGCAGATAGGGCAGGAGCACCCAGAGGACATTCCCCGCAGCCTGACCCTGGCCTTAGGAGGACAGATCGGGGGTCGGGCTGCCGTAAAATCACCTTTGTAGTCCAGCATCGCGGCTTTTAAATGGAGCCGCGGTGCCATGGTAATGGGATGCTATGGCGCCGCAGCTCCATTTAAAAGCCCTAACTGAATTAGTCGGACAGTCCTGTATATGCAGGCCAGGATGGAATAAGCCCTATTGTGAATTAATCAGGACCAGTCCCAGAATTGATTCAAAGTGTTGGCACCATAAGCAAATCTTAAGCCGTATGCGCCCCACCTTCCCCACCCTGGCTATTAGAATTTATTATTTAGCTTTGAATTCTCTACTCTCTGCTGACCCTCAGAAGTGATCACCTGATGATTGGGCCAGCCCCAGAATTAATACAAAAAAGTCATTTGGGACCAAGAGCATTTTTATCATGCCGGTACTAACTTCCGAAACTCACACAAGGACCCTTGCTAGAAAAAGGCAGCATCATAAACACTTCAGTTTGCCCTAAAATATCAATAAATCTATTAGGAAAGCTGAACAAGTCTGATTACTACACATTCTTAAAAAGAAATGTCATGCTAACAGAATACCCAGTCTTGGTCACACACACACACTACAGACAGGCCTTCACTAGTAAGTGACCACAAAGTGAAAACAGAAATAAGTAGACAAAAATTAAACTAAGACCTCAGAAACACCAGAGAAACAGAAATAATGCATTTTCCCAATATTGTACAAAACAAAAGATAGCAGATGTCAGGATTGGCATTAAGAAGGAAGCAACCAGGGCAATTACTCTGAGCCCCCAAGCCAGAGAGGGCCTCAGATCTGTCTAAAAAGGCACAGCTTGCTAGCGGGCTTTAGGGCCCTTCTCAGATGTTTGCCTTGGGCCGACACCAATTTCTGACAGCCATTTCCGACACCAATCCTGACTCCTGGCAGATGTACTTTACAAATACCAATGCTGTCCTGTTACAAAATAGAAAATAAAATTCTTTTTTCTACCTTGGGTCATTTTATTTTTCTAATGGTTTTGGTCCCCATCTCTGGCTTTTGTTTTCCTCTGTCTTCTCTTAGCTCTCTTTTCATGGTCTCCTCTCCATTTGCCAATTCTTCTGTCTCCTCCTGTCTTCACTTCCTCCCTTATATCAATTTTTAACACTAATCTCTTCTTTTCAGTTTTCTTCCATTTATATTCCTGCTTCTCTATCAAGATTTCACTCTTTTTTAATCAATCACTCCTCAATTTTATCCTTTTTACTGTATCTAGCTATAGCTTTCCATCTCTTTCCCTCACCCAGCCCTCCCATTTCCCAGCTCTCTCTTCTTCTTCCTATTCTTTCACTAATCCTTCCCTCTCTCCCCCATGTCCAGTATCAACCCCTCTTTCCCATCCTGCTTCCCTTCCTCCATCCAATATTTTCCTCCATGTCCACTTTATTCTCTCTGTGTCCCCATCCCCCAAGTCCACCTCCCCTCTTTGTCCCTTCTTCCTTCCTCTATGTCCAGCATCTCTCCTCTGTGCCTATCCCCCATGCCCAGCATCTCCTGATGTGTATCTCTACCCTCATGTTCAGCATCCACTCTCTGTCTCTGTCCCAGCACCATGTCCATCATCTCCTCTATCTCTACCCCCATGTCCAGCATACCCTCTCTGTCCCTATCCTTCCATGTCCAGCATACCCTCTCTGTCCCTATCCTTCCATGTCCAACATACCCTCTCTGTCCCTATCCTTCCATGTCCAGCATACCCTCTCTGTCCCTATCCTTCCATGTTCAACATACCCTCTCTGTCCCTATACTTCCATGTCCAACATACCCTCTCTGTCCCTATCCTTCCATGTCCAGCATACCCTCTCTGTCCCTATCCTTCCATGTCCAACATACCCTCTCTGTCCCTATCCTTCCATGTTCAACATACCCTCTCTGTCCCTATCCTTCCATGTCCAGCATACCCTCTCTGTCCCTATCCTTCCATGTTCAACATACCCTCTCTGTCCCTATCCTTCCATGTCCAGCATACCCTCTCTGTCCCTATCCTTCCATGTCCAGCATACCCTCTCTGTCCCTATCCTTCCATGTCCAACATACCCTCTCTGTCCCTATCCTTCCATGTCCAACATACCCCTTCTGCTCTTATCCCCCACCTTGTCCAACATAGCCCTTCTGCCCTTATCCCCCACCTTGTCCAACATAGCCCTTCTGCCCCATGTCCCCATACCCAACATAGCCCTGCTGCCCCTACCCATCCATGCCCAGGATCTTCTCATCTTACCTCATCTCCTCATGTCCAGCCGGCTCCCCCCCCCCCCCCCCCACACACACACATCCTGCCTGCCCTTGGCAGTGGTGACTGTGGCAGTGGACCTCCAATTAATAAAAAGGACTATGGGTCTTTCCTATTCTGCGCTTGCATGGCTGCTCTGATCCTTCCCTCCTCCGATGGTAAAATGCATGTGGAATGCTTTTTGAATGATCTTTAAAATGTACCCGTGCCGTGCCCCTTGAGGTTTTTGGACTGATGACGAGTTGAATGCTTCTCTGGTTCATAAGCCTCTTTACACTGGGCTGGCTTGCATGAAATTTATTTATTTAATTTATTTATTTATTTATTAGAGTCTCTTTTATACCGCGCTATTCAGCATCAGTGCGGTTTACAATGAACAATAAAATACACATTTCCGATGGTACTTTGTGTTTACAGTTGAACAGGTAATGCAACTTGGATAACAGGGTAACTATTTACAATTTAAGACATAATTGGGAACTCTTTTGACTTCAGTCAAGGGGGTTCTGAGATTGTGTAGCTAAGGGTATTTGAGGTCCATAAATCTTATTAAATTTACTAGAATTTTGGGTTGGCTTTCTTTTTATTTTTGATCTTGGTTATGATAAGTTAGGTATTCCAAAGTGTCACGGCGTAAGAACTAAACACCGTGGGCCCAATATTCAGCACCAGCGACTAGTGCTACTAATGCGGTAGAGCTACTGGCGCTGAACAGTAAACCCAAACACTCAATGCCGGCCGGGGTCATATCCAGCTCCAGCATTGAATATTTGGGTTTGCTGCTCTTGCCGATCGCAAACCGGTCGGTGGCCCTATTGAGCCGCTGCCTGGTTAGTGATATGTGGCAGAACCTATGCCAGGGTTTCCTGCACCTGGCTTTCACCATATATTTCTAGCCAGGAAGTGGCTCCATATCATCACTGACCAGTTTGCAATTGGCTCCACCCTGGAACGCCCTCAACACGCCCCGATGCTAAGCGGTTAGCATTGAGGAATGTAGAGCCAGCAGCCACGGATATTCAGCAGCAATAACCATATTAGTGCCACTGAATATCCCGTTTAGAGGCATTTACAGTGTTTACTGGTCTATAAACCGTGTAAATGCCTTTGAATATTGGGCCTTGAATGTCTAATCTCTATCTATCTCATTGTCTCCAGTGCAGGAATATTCAGCAGCTGTTGAGAGAATGAATGTAACCTTCCCAGAAAGTAGCTTCGAACAAAGTCTGCTTTGTTTGACTCACAGCCTGCTTTCCAAAAGTGTGCACCTTGACATTCCTACATAGTAAAAAGTACATTACATGGGGCATGCTCACTTTAAAAATAAACACGACTTCTGCTTTTAGCTCTCAGAAGGCAAAGTGTTGCCATAATGTCTCCTTTATTGTCTATATCACATGTCTGGAAAGGTCTGCTCTTTCACAAGGCAGTGTACTAGTTCTAGCTACCTAAGTATAGATTGTATGTCAACCACTTTGAAAACAAAGAAAAACCTCCTGGTATAATTTGATCACTGCATGTCCCTGGTTATTACGGTCAAATTGCCTTTAAATACCAGAATTTCTTTCCGAGTGGACTCTTCAGAGCTACCCAGCTATTTGGGATACAATCTTTCTACCTTGTTCACCGTTCTTGAAAATCTTTTCTCTGTCTATTGTATATGGATTGCTATGGCTGATTTTTTTTTTTAATTTTAGATTATTACAGCCGTAAATGACAGTGCTATTGAGTCACAATGCAAAAGAAAACCATTTTTCCAATTGCTTTGAAAGGAAACTTTACTAAGAAGCAATGACTGTCTTTGTTGTTAGCATTTTAAGACCTACTTACAAATTCAAATAATGGACTTGTGATAAAAGTGTTTAGGAATGCCTTTGCTGGATAAGATAAAAAAAGGATTTTATATATAATGTACGTAGGCAGGCCTACTGTGGTTGTCAGTTTCTGAAAAGTTCCTGAAGGTAATTTTCAAATAGGTCACCTAGGTAGGAAGTGCGAATAGAAGCTTGTTTTGGGGCTATTTTCTAAAGAAAACATAGACATATGCATAGCTTCCTTGCAGAAATTGTGGTTAAAATCACAAGCATGTATTCCTGCTCGGGGTTAAGCAGAAACTTATGTCTGATACGCTTATGTGCAGATTTTATAAAATATACATGTAGCTCATGGCTTTGCCCAAACTATGCCCCTGAACATGAAACAATGCTCCTTGTCGCTACATATACTTATATGCACATATACCATGGGGTCATTTTATAGAAGCCCTTTTCTGTGAACAAAATGGTGTTTACCTACAGGAAAAAAGTTGATAAATATACCCCCTACAAAGGCAGATGCAGTCTCTAACCCGTTGTTCTGAATTTTCCCACTGGTTTCTGCCAGGAGAGGGTATGCCAAGACCCAACATGAAAATTTCCAGTTGATCTTTCCCAATGAATGAGTAGAGGACTTCCATCACAGAACACTGAAGGGGAGTAAAGGCAATCCTGCCTTCGAACACAGATGAGCAGAGGAAGAGTGGAGACGTAGCCGAGTCGTTAGAGTAGTGGAGCGAGGGTTGAAATCCCATCGCTGCTCCTTGGGACAGTCGCTTATCCCTCTATTGCCACAGCCACAAAAACTTAGATGCCCTTTAACAAAGAGTGGCTAAAAGGTTATCTTGTTGGGTCAAGGATACGGTAACTGGCCACAGTGAACACAAATGTGCAGGCATGCTAGCTACTAACTGTTGAAACACACATTAACTAGCGCTCATGCGCTCACGCAAAAAATGAGTGGGTTAGGGACCCCATCCTCAACTGACAGAGATAAAAAATGCACACCTTCACCACCTTTGATACCTGGCTTCAAACCTCAAATTGCTATCTAACAGACCCTTAAACTATACACATGATCCTTTACTTCCAAGTGAATCACATTCCAAATAATAGATGGTCAATGCAACAAACAATCTGCTCGCTGGACTCAGAGAATCTCCATCTTCTGCTGATTCAGAACTAATTTAATATCCCTCATCCAATTTTCAACTGCAGCTGAATAGTCTCTAACTTACTCAACTGCTTCTCTCCAGATCTACTCATCAGAAGGTACAACTGTATATCATCAGCAAATAGCTGAAACTGGACCCCATATTCCTCAAAAAGAGAGGCCAAAGGAGGAACATACAGATTAAATACTAAAATTACAGAATAACCCCCTGTGGCACACCAAAGGGCAAATGCCACTGCTTAGAACTAAGGCCCACTTCAACAAATTTCTGCCTGCCAGTAAGAAGCGATTGAAACCACAAAAGCAGCACCCCTCCCACCCCCAACCCAGCCAAAAGAGTCAGCAAAATATGATCAAAGGTATCAAAAGCCACAGAGAAATCCAGCAATAAAAGTAATGCATCTTTTCCCTTATCCAAACTAAAAAGAAGATCTCCCTATATTGCTAACAAAGCAGTTTTTGTGCTCTGATGGCCTCTGAATCCAGATTGTTGATCATGAAGCCCCCCCCCCCTTTCAACCCAACAAACTCATTTAAGTGCCGTAAATGCACTTTCTCGATAAATTTGATAGAAAAGGGAGGTTAAAAACTGGCCTGAAATTCTCAGGCTTAGTGGGATCTGAAGTATGCATTTTAGCAAAGGACACACTGCAGCAATTTTTAATTCCTAAGGAAGAAGACCTTTATTAATTAGTGACTGGTGCAAAACCACTATCTCTTCCTTAACCAGCCCAAATCAACTGGCAGGACAAGGATCCAAAGAGGAATATGCTGATGAACTGATTCCAATATGAACTTGACATCATCTAAAGATAACAAATGGAATTCTGTAAATTCCCTCCCTTCAATTAAACTCTTATTGCCCTCTTTCTCTGGCACTGCTTTCTGACGCAAAACATTAATCTTATCTTGAAAATATTGTGCTAAGCAATCCAACTCTACTTGGAGATTACTCAGAACCCTTTTCCTATAGACAGGATCTAACAGCTCTCCGGAGGTTTTAAAAACATTTGGCCTATTAAACTCATTTTGCTTCCAATGTTTTTGCTCTATATTCACTCGCTTTATCATACCATAACTACTTGTGAAAAGCATCATGCAATTTATGCCACAGCCTCTCTAATCTACGCAGGGAACACTTAAGTTTCCAACAAGCACCCATATACCAAAGGGCATTCCTATCAAGCTTTACCTTAACGTTTTTTGCTGGAGTAGTCCATTCATAAATTGATCGTAACTGCCCTATAATTAAAACTCTTCCAGCTTTGCTCAATTAATTAAAATGCTCACTGCCCCCAATTAAATCTCACCTATTAACTCACCTTTGAGCCTTTACATCATTTACCTTCCTCTCCTGTCTTCAGTCTACAGCTTGTAGTTGCAAAGATTTGCATTACACCAACTTTAAATTTTACTCAGTCTAGGAGTCAAATTGAATTATTTCAATGTGTAATTACTCAAAGCTCCTCCTTGCCCACTGGTTTTCCTTACCTAGACTCTTGTGAAACCTCATTTCTTGCAGATTTGATTAATTAATGTCATTCCTTCTTGAAGTGATCCCATATCTATAACCAAATTAGTACAGTTCTTGCAATCATGGCCTTGCACTAAGGGGCATGTTTATTAAATCGTGGCAATTGATTTTGCAGTTACCGCGCGATATATAAAAAAATGCTGTGCACTAGCTGCAAAAACTGTGCGGTATCTGCAGAGAGTGTGTCCAGCTTCAGCCCTGTAGATACTGTGGAGGAAGTGCAGTTACCACGGTGATCCATGATCCCTGCATCGGCAGGTAGCGCGGGAACTCCCGTAGTGCCTGCTGATGCAGGAATCGCAGGTTACACCTCAGAAGCCAGAGGAGAACAGAGCAAGTATTTTCTCTGTGCCCCGATTGCCACCGTGAGATGCTGATCCTCCCCCGTGGTCCTCCTTAATCTCCCCATCATCTAAAGGTTGCCGGTGCTGTGGATCAGGTGATCCACAACACCATTTATACTGTAAAACAGACCCACCCCCCTTTCCAGCACCCCAAGGCTGGTTAGCTCCCAAACTCTTTGGGAAACTCTCCCAGGATGGGGGCCAAGCATCCCCTTTGGAATCAAGTACCTAGCTAGCCAGATGGCCTGAACCCCCATCCCCCTCCCCACCAATCACAAACGCCCAGACAACCTATCAGGATATCAGCAAGCCTAGCTTTCTAATCTCCCTGCCCACTGGCAAAAAAATCACAGCTAGCCAGTTGGGATGGATTCTAATATGCCCCCTGCCCCTCTCCTTTACCTTAAAAAGTCCTGGTGGTCTAGCAGCCATGGGGCAGGAGCTGTCTCCTTTTCCCCTATTATCCAGCGTCTAACAATATGGCGCCGGTCTTGCAGTGCTGCACACCAGCCAGACACTTGGTTCAAAGGGAGGGTGTCTGCCCCCCCCCATCCCAGGACAGTTACCCATTGATCTTGGGAGCTGTTCAGGTTTTTAATTGATTTTGGATCTTGATGCCCTTAGTCTCCTGTTCACCTCCTTTGTGTTGCCTTGCCATTCCCCTAAATATATCCTAGTCCCCAGTTGTTGACTAGACTGTAAGCTCTTATGAGCAGGGACTCATGTAAAGAATGGGTGAGCTAGGGACACAGCGAAGGCCTTGTAGCACTATACAGATGATGAGGAGTAGAGTAGTAGCAGTAAGGGTTCTGGGGTGTGACCTGTCTTACACCATGGTTGGTGTAGTGGATTTAAATGGAGGGTGGATTAAGGGGGGCTGCAGTGGAGCAAATGAGACAGATGCTGCTTTGCTGCTGTTGCCAATTAGCAGTGGCCATGAAGTGACGCCTGTGGCCTGACTTGAGGTGGCTTTATCTGCAGCTACGATCTGACCGATTTGGACAACCATCGTGCGACAATTATTTGTGCGGTGGCTGCCTAACATCGGTACGCTTTGTCCCCCTTCCGATCCCACCTCCCCCCGACTCTTTTGTGTGCAATGCAGATATTGCAGAAAATTGCCAGTGATATTTGCATTTTGACCCTGTTAGCTGTTGCCGTGGCAGTAATGCAGTAGTGCCGCAGTAGCAGCCAACATACTTCTAAAAGTCTCACGTGTCCTTTTTCTCTTGACTAGACAGTAAGCTCCAGGGCTGGGTTCTGTAAAGCATTCATACAGCTGCCAGGGGTAACAATGATGATTTTTTTTTTTAGTGCTGTCAAGACAGGGCTGATTCCTGGCAACCCAGCTGCCTTTGGGTTTTTTTGGCAATGTATCACTGGAAGTAGATTGCCAGACCTTTTCTTCAGAGACAATGGAGGGTAAACCGACTTTCCCAAGGTGTGCCAGTGGCAACTGAACCCTTGATTGTCTGGGTACTAAGCAGTTGCTCTAATCTCTAAGCTACCTTGCACTCCAATGGTGATGATAATTTTATTTATTTATTTCAAAAGGGTTTGGGTTTAAAATGAATTTGCTTATTGTTTTAAAGTTTGGCCTTTTTATACTACTCTGCACCAGGAGACTTTACGGCAAATTCTGCACCGTCAACCAATCCCTGCCCCCTGAAAGAACTGATCATCTGAATAGGCAAAAGAGGCACCGGATGTCAGTGGAAAAAGCAGGATTTGAATCCAAGTCTCCAGCCTATTAGTCTACCTATTGGGATACTGCTTTACATCATGTTTCCTAAGTGGCCTGTATCAAATGGAATGACAAACTGAATAAAGAATCTTTCAAATGCAGTTGAGTCCTCCTAGCAAAAAAACTAAGGACTCGATATTCAAAGGCATTTACATGGTTTACAGCCCTGTAAATGCTGCTGAACGGGATATTCCATGTCACTAACACGATTAGTGCTGCTGAAAATCCCCTATTAATGCTGCTAACACGCCCCGATGCTAATCGCTTAGCATCAGGGCGTGCCATGGGTGTTCCAGGCTGTGTCCTGGGTGGCGACAGTCACGAACTGCGTAGCGGCGTTATTGAACCACTACCCGGTTAGCGACACATGGGTAAAGCTGGGCACAGCAAAAGCTGATCTAACTTTATCCGTAGGAGCTAACCAGGTAGAAGCTCAATATCACCACTGTCTGGTTAGCTTCTGCAGCGGCGGAGGCTGTGCGGCGACCACGCATATTCAAACCAGGGCCGGATATGATCTCGTCATTAAATATCTGGGTTTAAGGTTCAACGCCGATGGCTAGGTGCTGTACTCGCGTCTAGCCACCGGCGTTGAATAGCGGGCCCTAGAACTGTATCTGTTAGAAAATGGTGCAAGCGGGGGCGGAGCCTGATGTCCAGCGGGTTAGACGCTTCGCGCTGAAGCTCCCGAGGGGCCTACTCAGAATCCTGACTTAATACCTACATAAACTTAATATTTTGCTCCGAACTTACCGGGGTGCCTCGGGGGGGATGGCGGCCCACAAACCAGCGCGCTTAGACTTCGGGTCTCCCTCTTCCTCACACGGAAAACGCTCCAAAACAGAGTTGTCTTCCCCACAAAAGATGGTTCCACTTCGGGAAAACCCCGAAATGCAACAGGAGATCTTGGAGGAAATACGCGGTGTGAAGGAACTGGTACAGTCCAACGGAGAAGCGCTCCGAGCCATGCGAGAAGACTTCGGTATGCTTCAGGACCGGCTTGAAGGTCTTTCACTACGGCAGGACAACATGGCGGGGGTCCTCGACTCGCACGCGGTGCGCTTGGTGAAACTGGACAAGGCTGAGCGTCAGATACAGAATCTTCAAAAAGAGTTAGAGGATAGCAATAATCGAGCCCGTCGCAACAATGTAAGGCTCATTGGAGTACCGGAGGGGGCGGAAGCAGGAGATATAAGAGAATTCCTGGTCAAAACTCTTCCCTCCTTGCTGAAGATCACTTTTCACAGAGATCTGGAAATTGACCGAGCACATCGTGTTCCTACCAACATGGCGCTCAATCGGACGACCCCCCGGCCTATCATCTTTCGCTTACTGAGGTATCAGCAAGTTGAGCAAATTCTAAATGCTGCCCGGGCGAATCATCATCTGGAGTTTGAAAGTCATAAAGTCTCCTTCTTCCCTGACTTGGCAAAGCCCACAGTTGACCGACGGAAGAGACTCCTTGCTTTTCGACCTAGACTTCAACAGCTACAGGCTCGCTTTGGCCTATTGTATCCAGCGAAGCTCAGAGTGACTCTCCATAACCAAACTAGAACCTTCGAAGATCCTGATCTGCTAGCAACATTTTTAGATTCCAAAGAAGCAGACCAGATGCGCTAATCCAACAACTTGGATCTGTAATCCGCCGGATCTGCCCGCCATTTTGAATGGCCCGACGCGGTGATCACTGCCTGGAACAGAGGCTGCCTGGACTTTTCTTTCTTTCTATATATACCTTTCTTGGTCTCCTTTCCCTCCATGATGTGCACCTTGGTTGGATTCGGAGCACGCACAGCTATACAGGTTATATGTTTCAATTTAGGCCTTCTCTGGGGTTTCTCCCCGCAGACATATGGTCGCCAGTAATTTCTGGGGTCCTGCTTCTTCTCTAATGCACTTCGGTGCTTATTTTGTTATATGGGGCGCTTCATTGTTTTCATTAGCTTATTTTCTATCACGTCATGTGTACAGCCATATTCAGTTAATATGAGGGACATTGTGCAATTATGTGCGTTATCATGTTTCTTTCTCAGAATTTTTAACTCTTCTGAATGGCCTCATGTAAGATCTTATCACTGAACGTAAAAGGCATCAATAGTCCAATCAAAAGAAAGAAAATCCTTAGCTATCTTAATCATGAACATGCTGATTTAGTGTTTCTTCAGGAAACGCATTTAAACTCCGTCGAAACACTGAAACTTAATGCTAAGCCTTACATGGTGGCTGCCTACTCTCCCGCCGTTTCCAAGCGGTGTGGGGTAGCCATCTTGGTTAAGAAGTCTTTGCAAGCTACTGTAATGGATACTAGTTCTGATAAGGAGGGTAGATGGGCTCGTGCACACTTTAAGGTTGGAGACAGTGAATTCACGTGTATTTGTATTTATGCTCCGAATGTGGATAACCCTGCTTACTATGCAAGTATTGCGCAGTTGGCACAGGCCTCTGCCAATACTCCATTAATACTTGGCGGCGATTTCAACCAAGTACTTGATCCTTTGATAGATAGACTGCCGCCTAGAACGAGTGGTCCACCCAAGAGTCTTGATACCCTTACAGCTCTGATGAAAGATCTAGCGTTAGTAGATATATGGAGGCTGCTTCACCCCTCCGACTTAGAGTTCACCTTTTTCTCAGCCCCCCATCACTCACAATCTAGAATAGATTTTTTTCTTATCTCCAAAGCACTGATATCCCAAGTGGACATGGCTAGGATTCATCCTCTCCACATTTCAGATCACGCTGCCATATCTTTCTCATTACATGTCACTACGCAAGGTGAACATCCCCGTGCTTGGTTTTTTGATAGATCCCTACTAGACCAAAAAGATTTTCAGGTTGACATAAAGGCCGCTATCCAAGACTACTTTCACTTTAATTCACCCCATGACACTGCGAGTTGGGCTTGGTGGGAGGGTTTCAAGGCGTCCATCCGTGCAACTATAACTAGCTATCAAATTCGACAGGGGAAACAAAGAAAGCAACATTTACTGATTCTAGAACAACAGATACAAGCTGGAGAGCGTCTCCTCACGTCCCGTACTGACCCATGTATTTTACTTCGCTTACAACGCCTTCGTTTTCAATACAATCAGCTTTTATATACCGCTGCTGCTAAAAATATTGAATCACAACAAGGGACATACTATCAGGAAAATAACCGTGCCGGCAAATTGTTAGCCAATGCTCTGAAAGGTCAAAAAGAAGCCAAGCGCGTTACCGCTCTCCGCAATCCGTCGGGGGGGAGCCTAGTCACTAAAGATACAGAAATCTTAGAACTCTTTCGTGATTTTTACACTCGGCTTTATCAATCTGAATGTGACTTCGAGCCGGAAGCATTTGAACGATTACTATCAGGGGTACAACGGCCGACCCTATCTGACGAAGATAGAGAGGCCATGGACAAACCATTTACTTTATCAGAAATTCAATCTGCACTCAAGAGATGTGCCACAGGTCGAGCCGCAGGCCCGGACGGTCTCCCAGCTGAATTCTACAAAACTTTTAACGCTGACTTAGCTCCGTTTTTGAAACTTTATTTTTCTGCTCTGGCCGAGGAGGGATCTCCTTCTGGATCCTTCTCAATGGCAAATGTAGTAGTTTTTGAGAAAGAGGGGAGAGATCCGCAACTAACGGCTAATTATCGTCCAATTTCCCTGCTAAACGCAGACTATAAAATATTTGCCACTATTCTCTCCACCCGGCTCTCCGACAAGATGTCTACTCTAATACACCCAGATCAATGCGGTTTCATTCCCGGTAGATCAACTGCTGATAATGCTAGGACTCTGTGTCATGTACTGACTGCCGCAGTTAATCTTGATCGACCATTGGTTGGCCTCTCACTTGATGCTGAGAAGGCCTTCGATCGCTTAGAATGGCCCTTTTTGTTTGCAACTCTCCGCTGGTACGGATTCGGAGAAGGCTTTCTCCGTTATCTCCGAATCATGTATGCACAGCCTACAGCTAGTATCTGTGCTAATGCTTTAAAGTCTCAGCCATTTCCCCTGCAACGCGGTACTCGCCAGGGATGCCCACTGTCTCCACTTCTTTTCGATCTCGCACTCGAACCCTTAGCTTTACTAATCCGGCAATCCAAGGATATTCATGGAGTCCCCTTCTCTCATAGGGAAATCAAAATTTCAGCATATGCTGATGACCTTATGCTCTTTGTCTCCCTAGACTCAGTGCCGGCTGTCCTTGAGCAAATTAGTAACTACTCACAACTCTCGGGCTATAAGATAAATTGGACCAAATCGGTAGCCTTTCCACTAAATTCTCTGATTCATCAGGCAAATATGCAATCCTTTCCCTTTTTATGGCAACCTCGCATGGTCAAATACCTTGGGGTGCACTACTGCTCTCCTTTGGAAGACACCATCACCTTTAATGCTAAAGACTTAACCTCTAAGGTCCGGGCGCTTACTCAACGCTGGACTCCCTTAACACTTACTTGGTGGGGCCGCCTAGAAACCATCAAAATGATGATTGTTCCCAAAGTGAACTACATTTTAGAAATGCTGCCATGTCTCCTACCTCGACGTACATATAAAGATTTAGAGGGTCTTCTGACTAGATACTTATGGCAAAACAAGACACCTAGGATAGCGAAACATAAGTTACAAGCAGATAAAGAAAATGGTGGTGTCAGATTCCCTGATTTCCTGAAATACCACCATTCTTTTCTTCTTAAACAAGGCGCTCGTTGGCTGGAAGACCTCACACCGAGTAGACCTGTGTGGCTAGATATAGAGGAGGACCTTTGCAGACCAATTCCTCTTACTTATCTCCCTGGTATGACTCTCCCATCAGACTCCCACTATCCACCAATGCTCTTAGACACTTTAGGTGCCTTTAATACCCTTGAGCAATCTCTGGACCCCCGACTTTGTCCGCCAGATAGACTCCCGCTTTGGCACAATGCTCGATTTCAAATACAAAATAAACCGATGGCGTGGAGCCCCTGGTACACTAGGGGCATTTGGATCCCTAATCAACTGTTCTATGATGGTCGCTGGAAAACCTTTAGCGAATTACAACTTGAATTTGGTCTCCCAGCGAAACACTACTTTCAGTTGGTGCAACTTCAGCATTGTCTTCGGAGTGCTAAGGTGCTCCCGCCATCGGAAACCCATACCCAAGGATTGTCGGAGATAATCCGGTCTATCGGGAGCTCATCGGGTGTGGCATCTAACTTTTACAAAACTTTATGTAATACTGTAAATAGGGGCCCTCCTACAGCACAGAAATCCTGGGAGCGGGAAATGCATGTAACTTTGACCCCGGAGCAATGGAGCCTAGTCTGGAGCAAGGTGACACGGGTCTCTCGATCCGCCTCACTCACTCAGACACTTTTCTTTCTAGCCCACCGTTGTTTCTATACTCCTGACAGGTTAGCTAAATGGAACGCCACCCAGAGCAATAGATGCTGGACATGCCATGCGGCCATTGGTTCACTAACTCATGTTATGTATGAATGCCCCGCATTACAGTATTACTGGAGTCGGGTCTGGGGTCGTATTCAATCTATTTTGCACTTTCAGGAGCCCCTCTCTTGGAAGATAGTGGGACTCCGCTCAGCTGCGGGGATCCCCTCTCTTCCTAAATCGGCTTACTTCCTTTTAGACTTTATGCTGGGCATTGCTATTTCCTTAATTACGAAATACTGGAAAAATAGCTCCCACCTGAGCCCCAATGAATGGTGGAATCATGTCTGTCTCTACAGTAAATATGAGCAAATACCTCGTATGTCAGCCTCTTCCGCTCAGACCCCCCACCACTTGTCTAAGTGGAAGATGCTCAACGACTATGTTCAAACTGCTAAATGCTCTCATTTGACTGTTTAAATCTGTGTTAATCTCTGTCACATGATCATTCTGTATCGTAGATACTATTTCTGTTTGTTTGATGTACAATAACTGTTGTTTGTAAGCGCTTATATGATGATACTTATCAGTTTAGAGAAGAAGCATGGGGGTGGGGGGTAATTGGGGTTGCTTTTTCCTTATTGTATGCTTGTATTTGTTTCCTTTGGTGTGTTGTTACTTTTTGCTTGTTGTAAAATGAAAATAAAAGTTAAAAAAAAAAAAAGAAAATGGTGCAAGCTGTTCCCAATTGCTAGGTGACCTGTAATCTATTATCTCTCTGCTCAAAGCACATTCCAACCAGAAAGGCAGGGAAAGAGGTCATATGTATATAACCACTTTCAAATGTATTGCAAGAAGGCAAATGAAGGACTATACGTTAGACTGATTATATAGAAAATATTAGCTGAACCTAAAAGCATATGTGATAAAATGAGTATTTGTATTCCAACACCGCTCTCCCTAGCCCCTTCCTCATTCTCCCTCACCCACCTCTCTTCTCCTCTCTCCCCTTGCCCATTTCTTCCTATTTCCTATTCCTCCCACTATTTCTAATTCTCTTTTAGGCTTATATACTGATTTCCTCCATTGTCTCATCCCTCTCTGTGCTTAGTTTTCTGATCTTACCCCTCTTCCCTATGAACTCCTTCACTCTCTTCTCTCCAACCCACATTTCCCTCCCCTCCCACCGTCCTCTTTACCCCTTTTCCAGTTTGACCCCAGTGCCCCCCTTCTCGCCGAAGCCTGATCATAGCAGTCTTCCCTAGTCCAAAGCAGACCGTTAACCCTTTATATCTCTCAGGGACTGTATAGCTTAGTAATAGATATGGAAGGGCAGGCTGGATAGGCCGTATGGTTTTTATGTGGTGTTATGTTTCTGTGTCTCCATCTAGTCCCTCCCATGGCAGACACAGACCAATTCAGCCATCACAGATGCTTCCTCTGTCTTCCGGCCCATGTAGGCAGCTGCCTATGCCTCTTTCCAGCTCCTTCGGTCCAGAGGAGATACATAGTCAAGACCCTTTCTGATGGCTGTGAGGGAGCCATAGTATATGCCATTTCACTGATGATATGAGTATTTGCAGATCTCACTTGCAAAGTATACTCGTACAGTATGTGCTATAAAACACTCTGAAGGGATTCCACCGCTCACAGCCACAGCTGTCAGCAGTTCCACATGTACATTATACAGTTAGATGCACACATACCTTTCAATGTAAAATAAATTTGTTTTCTGACATTATTGGACATTTCTGTCTTTTTCCTATCCATTGCTAGTATCTTCTTTCTTTCTTTTTTCTGTTTTGTTGTATTCTTCTCAGTAAAACTTCCCTGATTTCCCAGTATATTTCTATTCATTTTGATAGCAATATATTTCTTTCTAATGCTATCTGTCACACATCTATCATAATCACTTAGAAATGTTTTCTTTGTAATACATTATACCAACACACTGTGAAAGGCCCCTGAACCATCACTGCAGAGAACTGTGCCCTAGGCTGGGGTTACCTTTCCATGTCCCCGCTCCCCCCCCCCCCCATGACACATCTCCCTCTCCCCCTATTGGCCGGGCAGCTCCCATCTCACACTGGGTCAGGCTGTACCGTCCCAGGAAACATGCAGATGCAGGGATAGAGGAACGAGGGGAATATCTGGAAAGGGGACACTGATGTATGTCTCATTCGGTCTTCTTTCAGCAGCCTCCACTTGACACATCATGGGGGTGGCCATCTCAGCCATGCAGGCAACAGCTCTGAAAGAACCAGTCTGGACTCAGCCTTCATTCCCCCCACACTACAACTTACTGTCTCTGGGTTCTGATGCACTAAGTCAACTCTGAGAAAAGGTATTATAAAACATCCAGTCAGAAACAAAATCTGAACTCCCTCTCTTTCTTCCTTTGCCTCTCCTGGACATTTCTTTTAGACCCGAGTACTCCCTTCCTCTTTCTTTCCCTCTCTCCCAGCCTCCTGCCTTAGCAGTCTCTTCGCTCCTTCCCAGCTGTCTCTTGTTTCCCCTCTCCTTCCCTCTAAAGGCTTTGCATCATAATTTGGAGTCTGGCTTCTCTCTCTTTCCCAGATGTTAACTTCGAGGGCTCTTCTCTTCCTTTAAGTGAAATCACTTGTTCATTAACACATTCTCCTCAGCCATTTATATCCTTTGATTTCCTTTTGCTTGGACTATGAATTTTGTCTCACACATATACAGAAAACTTTGAAAATGTATTAACACTTCCTTATTCTTCTTTAGAGAAGCAACACCATCTGTTCTCTTTTTCTCGATCTCTATCTCTTTGTTTTCTCATTATCTCTGCTTTATCTCTTTTTTCTTCTCTCTCTCCTGGCCAGTCAGCTAGGGGCAGACTGGATAGGTCGTGTGTTCTTTATCTTCGGTCATTTTCTGTTTCTATGTTCTATGTATCAATGTTCCACCTCTTCTTCCCTCCATCTTTTTGCTCACTCTCATCACTATTTCTTTCCCTTTTCTTCTCCTTTCCCTCCTCTTTCTCTGCTTCTTTTGCTTTATCATCTCTGTCACAGAGACAAAGCAAATGGGTACCCATTCCTCTGCTCCTTCAATAATTTTGGCTATGGCTACTAATACCGGTGACAGGCAAATTCAAACTCTTGGTTTTCATTTTCTGAGATTGGAGATGTAATGGGATTCCACAACTGGCCAGCACATTAGAATGGTACACTCCCAAATAAGAACGATCTTCTTCTTGGGAAACATTTTGGATTTTGGCACCTGGCAGACAGGACACCTCCCTGGACATCAAGTCTGGCCGGCAGATGGACACCTCAGCACCCCTCAGAAGAGAGTCACCAACCACCACTATCTTTTACTTCCTTGTGGTCACTGATTCTGCAGATTTGGGTGCTTGAGCTCCGCTTCTTCATTTTCCAGGGGTATATTCGCCTCCTCCACTTCCAGGGCTGCATACTGGTTCAAGGGCAGAGGGCAGAAGAGTTACATTGTAGATTCTGCAGGCTCACTTATCTCTCCCTTGCCTCAATTTAAACTTAAATTGCAAGCCCTCTGAGGACAGGGAAATACCTTCTGTAACTGAATGTAGTTTGCTGCATGGTCTCTCAGGATTTGAACTCAGGTCCCGCTGGACCACAGGCCAGTGATTCAACCACTGGCCACTTAAAGGACACTGCTAAAAATAAATATAAGTGATGACTGTTGCTCTATGTATAGCTTTCATGTTCATCTTATGGTTCATCCCAAGCCCCACCTTCTCTGCTAAGAATAAATTTTATGCATAGAAGCCAAGATGAAATTAAGCTGAAAGGGAGGAACATTTATAAGCAGTATCAGGAAATACTTCTTCATGGAAAGGGTCATAGATGCCTAGAATGCCATCCCACTGGAGGTAGTGGGGACAGAAATGGTGAGAGAATTCAAAAAGGCATGTGGATAAGCACAGAGGATCCCTACATCGAAAGAGGAGCATTTCTGCTCAAAGCAAAACTTAAATGACTTTCAGACTTCAGAAAGACATAGCAAGAGTAGCTGTCAGAGAGTGGCAGTTACAACCCAAAGTAAAAAGCATAGAGCGGGCATAACCTGGAAGTAGTGGCAGTTACAATCCTAATCATCTTGTTGGAAAGACCAGATGTGCCACGCTGGTCTTAAACATAGAAACATGATGGCAGAAAAAGACCACATGGCCTACCTAGTCTGTCCTTCCATATCAACCTCTACAACAGTCCCCTTTTTTCCTTTACAGATCCTCTGTGTTTGTCCAATGCTTTTTTGAATTCAGATTTATTTATTTAACAATCATTTATATACCGCATCTTCCATAGATCAGTTGCGGTTCACAATAAACAACAATCAACAAAGCAGAGTTTGTTTTACATGTAACATCATATAACCAAAGGCAATAAAATAAGTAAACAGCAAATGTTAAAAACAGCACAGAACAGTGCAAACTATGTACATTATATACAGATACACATTATGTAGGGCTTAAGCATTGTGCAAAGTACAGTTTGAGCTATGTAGGATTGTTAGTTTAGGTCATCGGGACATCTCAGACAAAAACTGGTTAGCCTTTATCTAAATCTATTGAGGGATGATCTGTATTGTTGTAATGCGTAGTAAATAGATAGGTTTTCAATTTTTTACGAAATTCAATGATCTCGGTTAACATTCTTAGATCATCTGGGAGGGAATTCCAGATTGTTGGAGCTGCATGTGAAAATGCTCTGTTGTTTGTTAGTTTATTTGCTTTTATGAAGTCTTTGGGAGTTTTTAGTTTATTTAATTGTCCTTTTCTTTGAGTAGATTTTGAATGTTCTTTACTGATTAAGTTACTTAGAGTGACTGGGGCCATATCATTTAGAGTTTTAAATGAAGTTATTAATGTTTTGTATACTATCCTGCTTTGTATTGGCAGCCAGTGAAGGGATGCTAGTATTGGTGTTATGTGTTGATGTGAGTGTACTTTCGTTATTATCTGTCCTCATCGCTACCACCTCCACTGGGAGACTATTCCACGGATCCACCACTCTTTCCATAAAGAAATATTTCCGCATATCACTCTTGAGTCTATCCCCCTTCACCCTCATCCCATGTCCCCTCATAGCAGAGCTTGCTTTCAATCAAAAGAGACTCTCTCCCTGTGCATTTATGCCACAGAGGTATTTAAACATCTCAATCATATCACCTCTATCCCGCCTTTCCTCTAAGGTGTACATATTTAGATCCTTAAGTCTGTCCTCATATGCTTTATAATGAAGACCACTAACCATTTTAGTAGCCACCCTCTATACCAACTCCAACCTGTTTATATCCTTTTGAAGATGCAGTCTCCAGAATTGCACACAATACTCCAAATGAGGTCGCACCAAAGACTTATACAGAGGAATTATCACCTCCTTTCTTCTGCTGGCCATTCCTCTCCATATGCACCCAAGCATCCTTCTAGCTTTGCTATCTGTTTAGCTACTTTAAGATCATCAGACACAACCACACCTAGGTCCTTTTGTGGAGAGAAGTACTTCACTCCCTATACTATATTGCTCCCTTGGATTGCTGCAGCTCAAATGCATGACATTAAGGGGCTTGTTTACAAAGCCGCGGTAGCGGTTCGCGATCGTTATCGGAGCCACGGCCACGGCTCCGATAACGATCGCGAACCGCTACCACGGCTTTGTAAACAAGCTCCTAAGTCTCAGCTACCAATTTCTAGACCATTTGTCAAGCAAGGATGCAGTTTTGGACAGGTAAGTCCATTTGCTGGCAAGAGAAGAAGAATTTGTTACTTGCCAACCCAAGTGGGACTTGAACCCACACTCCCTGTCTTAGGAGGTCAGCACCTTATCCATTGGGCCACTGGGTCTTATCTGCCACCTTTCCCTATATTACTATGTATAAGAGGCTTGGGAATGCTAAATCTTCCTAAAACCCAAGGAAATTCCATGCTGTCTGCAGCTACTTGATCCAGGCCAACAGAATGAGTCAGGCAGAGGTCTAGAATCACCTTTTCCAAATCCTGAAGAGATTAGAGAAACGGGTGGGTGGCAGACACAGAGAGTATAGTGCAAGAAAATGTTTTGTGAAGGAGGGTAGTAAGAGCAAATGAGTGACAGCAGGGGCTCAGAGAGAATAATGCAAGAGACTGTATGTATGTGAGGGAAAGACCATGAGTTGAGTAAGAGGACAAGCATGTGTAGGAAGAGGTGGAGTACGGAGACCAAGAGTGCTTGGAGAGTTGAAATGAGAAAAGAGCATATATATCAGAGAGAGAGAGAGAGAGATGGGGGTGGTTGGGATGAAAAATGCCTCTCCCCCCATCCAGCATCTCACTTCTGTCTCCGTATTCCACTCTCTCTTTATTTCCCCTCCTCCATGTCCAGCTTCTCCCATCTCTCTTCCCTAACTTGCCCCCATGGTCCAGCATCTGCCCCCCCCCCAGACCTCACCCACCTGCTGCTACTGTGGCAGTATCCTACAGGGTCCATGACTGCGGCAGCAGTAAAACAGATGCTTTAGCAGTGGTTGCAGAGCCTTTGAACTACACTCAGGCTGCTACTGGATCCCACCCCCTCTGACTCATATTTCTTGTTTCTAAAGGGGCAGGACCATGAGCGGCTTGAGATCAGAGGCTCAAAGGTTTTGTGGTCTTGGTTTTGTTTTTCCCCTGTTTGTCGGTGTTTAACTGAGTCAGTTTGTGTTTGGTTGTGATTATTGTTTCTGTTTTTGCTTTGCACTGTCCTTTCTCTTCTTTCCTGTTATATTTTGGCGTTCTTTTTCCATAGTTTGCAGTGTTGACCTTTTTGTTTTTCTTTGTACACCGCTTTTATGTTTCGGCCTAAGCGGTCTATCAAATTTTAAATAAAGATAAAGATAAAGATCTGTTTTACTGCTGTCACTCAGTGTTGCAATTTCTATGGTTTTCCCACTAAATTGGGCAAATTGTTTCCCAGGCTGTGAAAAAAATTGTCTGGTCGCAGGTGGTGATTTTTTGGATTATGGTCCGATGCTGCTTTGGGCATGAAAATGGACTAAAAGAAAGGCAAAGTCTTGACTCAGAAAGAGCCACAGATCTTGTCTGCATCTCAGTGGTCAGGTCCTGAAGCAGCATCCGAAGTTGACCAAAGAGACTGGCAGTCAATCACTCCTACTCTGCTATGACTCCCCTTCTCTGATTGGCTGTAAGGCATAGCCATGTGGCAGGGTAGGTGTGCTTACATGATTGACTGCCAAACCAACCAATCACAGTAGGGGAGGGCGCAGCCAAAGATGGGTTGCTGTTTTGGGTAGGTTTTCAATCCAGATTGGGTTGGAAATTTTACCATCCATCTGGCACCCCTGCTGCTACTGTCATGGGCCCAACAGATTGCAACAGTGGCAGCATGGCAGGTACAAGGGACTGCTGGAAGGGGCAGCAAGCCAGATAAAGGGGCCCAGTGAACCAGAAATGGCCCATAGCCTGTATGTTTGACACCCTGGTTTCCATGCTTTACTTACAGATCTAGATGGATGCTTCAGTGTGGACTTCTAGTCAGGAGCTTACGCAACCAACATATGGATCGCTTGCATAACTCATTTATTTCTTCATTCTTTTAGTGTATATCTGTCCATTCAAACAGGCTGAAGGCATAATACAGTTTCAAACATAATGTTAACATAATAGACACACAAAACAAATGACATCTAATTCAGAGTGTATTTCAGACATTAAAATTATGGGAGGAGGGAGGGAAATAGTTATCAGGACTATCCCCCGCCTGCAACCCCCCCCCCCCCCCCCCCCCCCCCCGCTAACGTGCTTGCTGACCAGTAGCAGAAGTGCTATTTGGACAAACCAGATATTCAGTGTGATTGCCAGATATGGCTGGGCACTGAATGCAATCCAGTTTTAAATTAAAGCAGCAATGACCGGACGCTTTAACAGTGCTAGCCAATGCCACTGAATATCTTCCCCATAGCCCCAAGCCTGCCTGACTCTCCATAGTACAGACCACGGCCTATGTATTTTACTTTGCCCTTCTGTGGGCTTCTTGGTCACTAACTGCTTCTTAGTTACTCAGTGAAAGTCTTCAGCAGCATTACTTTCATCAAACACCTACCTCACTGCAGAGACTGGCTTTTTGGCCCTTTCCATCCACTTATCATATACTTCCTGCCTCTGCAAGCAGTCCTTCTTTTGTTTTATACACCAAAGCAGCTTCCCTGTTTGATATCAGGTGTTCAATTATCTTCACCTGTGTTCTGAATGCCAACTGCTTCCAAACTGCATAGCCCAGACTGCCTTTCCGTGTGAACCCAGACCACTCAAGGACTACAACGCCCAGAATTACCGTATGTTCGCTTCTTCTCTGGGCTCCCATATGCCCAATGAGCTCCCTCTAGTGATGAACTGCTGTATAGCTAGCAACAAGTTACCCAGCTGGTAACTTGTTGATGATAATTGGCAATTGATATTTATGCCCAGGCTGTTATGCCTTTTCCCAATGTAATTACAATCAAATACTGCCCAGCCTTCCCCATACAAGATACTGTAATCTTAATATTTTCTCTCCTATCAAATTTTCTAAGGTAATCCATTTCAGTTCTCTTCTTACAGATGTAGCTAGCAAAACCTGCAATAACTTTTGCATGACTTCTTAAGATATAAAATAGTGGATTATTACATTATTTTTATTCTAACACAATACAATTATACCAAACAATGACAGACATAGTTTAGTACATTTATTTTGCTGTACAGTTGCTATTTTTGAAGACATACTTGTCACCATATATTAGCTTGCCAAAATATTCTGAAGCAAAAGAAAAAATTGTACAACTGCAATATTTTGTATGTTCTATATTTTGTGTTTAAATACTGTAATTTTGCAAGACATTGAGCATGATTCACAAGGACTTTCTTTGATTCAGTCTATAGACTGAATTTGGAACTGTATTTATCTCATGTCTTTCTCAGAAGTTCAAGGCAAGTTACATTCAGGTAGACGAGGGATTTTTCTGTCCCCAGTGGGCTTACAAGCAAAGCAGGACCAGTGCAGTGGTTATAGGCACCCTAGGGGACCTTCAACTTTGCGCCCCCCTCCAATTAACTTTCCGCTCCCTAGATGCCTTCCCCCTCCTGAAATTTTGAAAATTAAACTCAACAATAATTATCAACTCAAAACCACCTCTTGCAGATCAGTCCTGTGAAATATATAATTAGATATCATCTTATCTTTATCTTTATTAAAATTTGATATACCGCTGTGGCAAAGCATTAAGCGGTGTACAATAAAATTGATTAGCACCACAATCCAAGAAACAGAACGCCAAAATTAGGACAGAAAAGAGGGTTAAAGAAAAGTGGACAAATCAAATTAGAAACACTGAACAATAACTCACAATAGGTTGGACACAACTTATTTTAACAGAGAATAACAAATCATAACAAATCATAAAGATGATGTTAACCAACCAGGGTACAGAAACACAGAAACATAGACAATACGTGGGGTAAACATACAAACAAATCATTTAGGGAATTTTTTCGGGAAGGTCAAAAGCTTACATACATATTGCAATTTGTTTAATACACACACACATGCATATATAATGAGGTCAACTTCCAAAACCCTTTTACTAGTAACTTAGAAGCCACAAGACCAGACTTCAATTCCCAGTAGCACTCCCTTGAGCAGCAGCACCATCCACTGTCCTTACTAGAATACTACAATTTGGTCTGGTGAGTATCTGTCAAATTCCAGTACAGGGCACATTTTATCCTGCTGGGAGGGGAAAATGCAAGAAATATCTAAACATTCCCAAAACCAGAACTCTGTCTTTGGCAGACATCCACTGCATCATGTTGGAGTAAGGTTTCTTCCCTTGTGGGGGAAACTCAGGGGAGTCAAACCCTAGCTCCTCATTCCTTTTTTTTTGTGAGGAGTTGCTAGCATAGGGGTAGAGGAGCATCGAGCCTGCCAGCACTCCTATGGCTCAACAAATCTGAAGTCCTGCTTACGTAAGTAATCTAGAAGCCATCTACTCATAGAGATAGGGAAGAAGACCCAAGTACAAGATATGAAAGTCTTGTCTCGCTAATCTGATAGATGTTTTTGAAGGTGTGAATAAACAGGTAGATAAAGGTAAGTTGGTTGATACAGTGTTTCTGGATTTTCAGAAAGCCTTTGACAAGGCTTATCATGAGGGACTCTTGAGGAAATTAAAAACTCATGGGATGCTGTTGTTGTTAAGTGCCGTTGAGTTGGCGTCGACTCATGGCGACCCTTGGGACAGCTGTCATGGAATAGGAGGATGCATACTCGTACTACTACAACTACTTATCATTTGTATAGTGCTACAAGGCGTATGCAGCACTGTACCTGTACAAGTATGAGAAAGTCCCTGCTCATCAGAGTTTACAATCTAATGGGAACTGGTTAAATGACAGAAAGCAGAGAGTAAGGCTAAATGGTCAATTTTTTCAATTGAGAAAGGTGAACAGTGGAATACCTTATGGATCTGTACTGAGCCCACTACCTTTTAATATATTCATAAATGAGATGGAAAAGGGAACAACGAGTGAGATGATCAGATTTGTAAATTATTCAAAATTGTTAAACCATAAGAGGAGTATGAAAAATTGCAAGAGGACCTTCACAAATTGGGAGATTGGAATCCAAATGGCAGATGAGATGTAATGTGGACGAGTGCAAAGTTATGCACTTAGGGAAGAGCAACCCAAACTACAGTTACATGATGTAAGGGCCAACATGGAATGGAGCAGTAGCCTAATGGTTAGCACTGACTTAGAAGCCACAAGACCAGGCTTCAATTCCCAGTAGCACTCCCTTTGGCATTGGGCAATTCACTAAACCCTCCATTGCTTCTGAAGAAACCAAGTTATCAATGTCCCTCTTTAATGTACATTACCAAGTTTAAGTTATAATGTAAACCACTTTGACTATATGATAAAATGGTATAAAAAACCTGTTAAATAATGATGATGATGAGGTGATGGAAGGATATCCCCATGAAGAAAGGCTTAAAAGGTTAGGGAAGATATGATAGAAGTATATAAAATAATGAGTAGTTGGAATGGGTGAACGTAGATTGGTTGTTTATTCCTTCAAAAAGTAGAAAGACTAGGGGACATACAAGGAAGCTAAACTATAGCACACAATATTTTTCAGAGAAAATATTTTTTCACACAATGCGTAATGAAATTCTAGAATTTGTTGCCATAGGATGAAGTGAAAGCTGTTAGAGTATCTGGGTTTAAAAGAGGTTTGGACAAGTTCCTGGAGGAAAAGTCCATAACCATTATTAATGGAGATTGGAGAAATCCACTGCTCATCCATGGGACAAGCAACATGGAATCTGTGTACCTTTTGGGAACCTGACAAGTACTTGTGACCTGGATAGACCACTGTTCGAAACTGGATACTAGGCTTCATGGACCCTTAGTCTGATACAGTATGGCATATCTTATGTTCTTACATCTCGCATAGCAAAGAACCTCTGAGCTATGGGTACCTGCATAGCAGTTCCAGGGACCTGCATCTACAGAGGCTGCCAGCTCTAAAGAAGAGAGGAATCTAGGAGCTTCTCAGTGAACAGTGACACCAAAGCAAAGAGTGAATCCAGGACAGTTTCAGGGATCTGAGCCACCATCACTACTAACTCCAGGTACCCTGCTAAAGAGTTATAATGTAGGAGATGAGGTCTCATTAAGTATTAGAGGTGAAAGAGTGGAGGAGAGTTGGAGCTTCTGGTTCTGGAGGATTTTCTGCCTGTGTCCTGCCCAATTTCTTCTTTCCTGGTGGTGAGAAGGGTTGCCAGAGGGGATTCCTGCCCACTGTGTCAAGGGGCAGCCCCAAAGACACTATTTAATATCACCCAGCTGATCCACTGCTGTGGCCCCTGAACGTGTGCCTGAAGGGGAATGTGACAAAAGGGACTGGTCCCCTTTGATGCCCCTTTGGTGCCAATTTGGGGCCTGAGGTGCCCTATTGTGCTGCAAGAAAAGCCCCATGATTCAGGGAAGAGAAAGGTTAAATCGAAGAAGAAGCCCCTGGTGACTGTTTCATCCACCCCAAAGGTCCTTTCTGGGCTATGGAGAAATATTTATATTTAATTTCTTCTGCAAAAGTTGTTCCAGAGCTCTCTCTGTTAGATTCTTCCTCTTCAGACCCATCAGGGGCATCTCTCAATTCAATATTCAGGACCCTGCCTCTGAATCCTGGTCCTCTACAGACAACTATGGATGGGAGTATTACTCCCTCAATGGCCCCGGTCTCTTCTGGTGTAACTTTGTTGGACCTTAAGACTGTCATGAAGCACATTGTTTTTTCTAAGGTTGTGGAAGTCCGTGCTACTGAGGTTACACTGCTGGACATTTGGAGGGAGATATCTAAGATTAATTCTCTTGTGCAAGAATTTATGGATCAAACTATTACTTTTCAGAACAAGTGACTGAGAAATGTCAAATTGTTGATGAACAACTTGTTTCCGTTACCCAATGACTTGACAGGTTAGAGGGCCAAATTGGATCCTTATGGTCAGCCAGGTGCTTGGGTCTTAAAGAAAGTTTTATTGTATATAAACAGATTGAATCTTTAGAAAATATTCTGAGATCTAGTAATCTTAGATTCTTTAATTTCACCCAATCCCGATTGTTGTCACCTTTATTTTTATTTCATAGATATTGTAAAGAGGTTTTGTTAATCCCTCAACCAAAAAATATATTGGTCTCTAAGCTGTATTATTTACCTGTTCATCTGGAAAAAGCATCTGAATCTAATTTGACTAATTTTCTTGAGATCTCCAACGATGTGATCTCCAAACACACCACTCTAACCATCTCTCTTGGCATGGAGGCAGATAAAACAGATATTTTAAGGCTCTATTTTCATAAAAAAGATTATCTTTCTTTGTAATCAAAAGATAACCTTATTTCCATATGTCTCTCGCTTTACCCAAGCACGGAGGAAGTCCTTCCTACAGCTGAATCCTCGTGTCTTGGCTGCAGGGGGACTTTCTTTCTATGCTTTCCATGTAAGTGCTTTTTTTTTTGCCATCAATGGTGTTAAGTAGTGTTTATGGTATGTTAAGTATGGTAATTTCTTAGATAATAGGATCTGATTTGTCAGTAGTCGGCAGCAGTATGCTTGATTAATTTTTCTTTGCTATTTGTTAAGAGACGGGCTTTTCTGATTATTAATTTCTGACCAGGATAACTCATTCCCCGTGCCGTGGGCTATGTAATTATTCTTGGTTTGCCTTTTATTTCAAGTGGGCTATTTATTTCTTGTAATTTCCTTTTGTTTCTTTGCTGTATTAATAGCAAAATTTGAATTTATAAAAAAGGTGAAAGCATCAGATCTAGAGTTTTCAGAGTTGAGTTCTGTACTACCCTAGAGTGAAAGGAAGAAAGAAGTTTGATTTAACAAGTGGCAGAAAGAGCAGAAAATTGTCTGTAATATAGTATGTGCTGTTGCTTTTTTGTAAGTTGTTATAAGTGTTGTACAAGTGATCCTAAAGTTTAAGTTAACCCTTTGTTCAGAACATACACTGGATTAGATTCCGTTATTTTGAGAAGGAAAGAGGTCTGAGAGGAGTCTGAGTGCCGAGAGCCTCCCAGTGTATGCTGGTCCTTATTCAAAGATCTCTGAAATTTAATTCCAAGAGTAAAGACAGAAAGACATAAAAATCATTGGAACAGTATACCCCCAGCCTGTCAAGCAGTGTAAGGACTGCATCCCCCACACTCCGGCAACTCCTCTGCTCAGCCCATCTGCATTCACTCACTTTCAGAACAAGATTCAGACCCTTCGTTCTTCCTTTGTTGCCTGCCCCCACCTCTTTCCTCGCCCCCTCCTTCCTCCCTCTCTCCCTCCCCATTTTTTCCAATACTTGGCCCTCCTTTGATGCAATTTCTTCGGTTCAGCTTCTGAGAGTTCTTTCATCTGCTCATAAGACTACATGTCCCTCTGACCCTATTCCTTCCACATAGTTTCATGAACCCTCCTTGGCCTTCTCCCTCTGATTCTGTCCATGGTTAATAACAGACTTTCCTTTGGCACTTTCCCTTCTGCCTGGAAACATGCCCTGGTCAAGCCCCTTCTGAAGAAACCGTCCCTTGATTGCTCTATTCCAGCTTATTATCATCCTGTGTCTATGCTTCTCTTCCTATCTAAGCTACTTGAGTCACTAGTTTTCACCCAGCTCACCTCTCACCCTCATCAGTCCAGTTTTTGTAAGTGTCACAGTACGGGCAATATTCTTGTATCTCTCTTGAATGAAATTCACCGGGCTCATGATCGTGGTGATCTATCTCTAGCTGTCTCCCTTGACCTTTCCTCGGCCTTTGACCTTGTTGATCACGCTACCCTTCTTACTTATTTACATGATCCAAGGATCCATGGTACTGTTCACCATTGGTTTCACTTGTTTCTCTGTCACCGCTCTTTCTCTGTTCAGAACCTGCGCACTAATCGCTTGTTAGAGAGGTGAATGGGCAGGTTGGGGTAGGCAGTGAGCAAGGAGAGCACATTGTAATTAGCCAGGGGGACATATTACACACTGTCAATGTTTCAATTAGCGCAGATGCAGCTAAACACCACCTCAGTAGGTAACATTAGGTGCACTTGTGGTAACTGCACTATACGTTAGTGTACGCAGCCACACGTCATCTACTGGGAGCATGCTGGCCACATTCCCAACAGTTACTCTTGAGATTCTGCACTTCACACATGTCAATTATAGTGCTAATTCTGCATTAAGTGCAAAAACGTAATGCTTTTTAGTAAACAAGCCCCTAAATGCATGCTAATGATAGCAATTCCAAGTCTATAATGTTCCTGAAGGAACCTGGGAAAGGTCCTCACTGCTCCATACTTTAACTGAATACTGATGCTCTGATAAATTAGAAAAAGCTTTAAAACACGATTCATTACAATTTTGGTACAAGTTAAATTATAGTTATAACCAGCAACCTATGAAAATGCAAATATTCAATGTAGGACTCCGATGTGTTACAATACTATCATTTTTTTTTTCCATGAGATACTGTATATTTCAGAACCATCATTTTTTTTCAATAATCAACCACTGGAATAGTGGAACCACTTTTTCATTTTCTACATAGGGTACTAAAAAGCATAGTGTCGCACTTTGAAATAAGCTGACATTTCAAAGTTACAAGGCAGATCACATCAAATGTCATATTAATGACATAGAAGGAAGAAATCTAGGCTAGTCTCAGTTATAAAAATGTCAGTATAATTAGAACAGGTCGTGAAAAAAATAGTGTTTTAAAAATAAAACAATGGTGAAGAATCTTTCGGCAAACAAATGTAGAAGCTCTCTGAGAGCTGAAAATTCTGTTCTGTGGGTGTTCCTGTGACGCTTTTTCGAGTGAAAATGAGGCACCATCATGGCTAATTATGTTATTCTGTGTTTCTGCCAATAAGCATTATACTTTTCAGCATTCAAAAAAAGCACAGCTAATGAGATCCATAAAAATTCCTTAATTAGCTTATATTGTGAAAGAGCATTGATGTCTCACAACAGGCACATGAAATAAACATGTTTTATGATATATTATAATATAGGAATTCACTTCCCCCTTAACTCTACCCCTACCAAACCACCTGAAATTTGTAATGGTTGTGTACTGCCAGGATACCGAAAATCCATTAAAATTCAAAGCTGCCAATTAAAAACTATGTAAAGTTCCAGTGTTATACAATTGCTTTGTTGCTTCTAAGAAGCCATTCACAAAGTAGAAAGGCTTTTTTCTTCAACTGTCAGCTTTGGAGCACTGCCTAATTTCCACTGCCTGGGTAAATTAGATCTGACAGCAAACTACGATAGGCCTGCAAGCCTGTTTCCAGCATTGTACGTCAGGTGCCTTCTCTGGCCCTTTTCAAATCCAGGCTAAAAACTCACCTCTTCACTGCTGCTTTCGGTTCTTGACTCACCTGATCTCCTTTGTGTTTCTTTACCATTCCCCCTAGATATATCCCATGTCTACAGCTACCGCGTTGTCTGTCTTGACTAGATTGTAAGCTCTGACGAGCAGAGACTGTCTCCTACATGTCTGTGAAGTGCTGCGTACGTCTTCTAGCGCTATATAAATGCTAAGTAGTTGTAGTAGTGGTATTGTATCAGTATTAGCAGAAGAAAATGAACAAGGACTGATCATTCTGTTCTTGCTGAACCTGTCCAAGATGGGCAGAAGCAGGTCAAGTTACAATATCAGGTGTAAATATATTTCTATTAGCACTCACTACAACATTTTTATTTTATTTATTTAATAGTATTTATATCCTGCTTTATCCTTGAATCAAAGCGGATTTCACTGCAAACCAATCAAGTAAAATAGTGTGGGGGTGTCGGCATGCAGTGGCTGTGAAGGTAGTGTTCGTGAGTGTGTAGATAGGTACAACTTGATTTGGGGTGCAATAAATAGAGGTTGAGCTATCTACATTGGGCTATATACATTTTAGTAAGAGTACTAGGCTGATTAGATGTTGCGGATGTCATGTCTTGTGTTGTGTAGTTTTACATGTCTTGTGTAGTTTCACACAGACAACTGAAAACTGCGGCAAAAAAAGCTGTCGCAAGCATAGAAGGTGCGCAATTAAAATGAGTATGCACAAAAAAACATGGAAAAAACACACAAAAATGTGTAGAAGTTCATTTTAAAATGAAGACTAAAGGTCGGAGCTGACTGGTGCTTGGATGGGAAACCACCTTGAAATACCAGGTACAAGCACGAGCAAGTATACTCAGTGATTATAAAATGCTATCTAGGTCTCCTAGGTCTAGGTCTCCTATCTAGGTCTAGGTCTCCTATCTAGGTCTCCTAGGTCTACCTAGGTCTCTTGGTAATTGTAACACTGCATAATATAGTACCTCAGAAAACTAATTTATGCTAATATTTACACTGTTTTTGCTATCAGAAATAAAGTCTAATTTATGTACAAACACTGGGTTGGTTCTTGTTTTATCACGTGGTTTGTTTGATAGGTAGTCCTATGGAATCCCGGGAAAAAGGAGTGTAGCAGTTTTCCCTAGACATACAAAATATTTATACATGTGTATTTATCTGCTACTGACAATATCTCCTACAGACCCCTATATGGTTTGTCTAAAGGCAATTTCTCCAAATGGATTAATTTTGCACATTCAAAGATCAACGATCATACATTAATCATTGCCACAAGGGATACTAAAGTCTATTCTTCACTCAAAATAAATCCCTAACTAACATTCATCAAAACTTAGAAGATCTTTTAATCTATCTTCATTTTTCTTAACCTATGGTATAGAAAAAATGAAAAAAATAATTATCAGTGAACCCAATCAATATCCAAATTAATCTACAATCAAGTGAGAAAAAGACCTCAGTGCAGTCGGTACTCTGTCCATGCGGTGAAGTTAATCACCTTAGGAGAATTGTCATCTCACATCACCGGTCCACAAAAAAATCCCACTTTTTACTATAATTTTTATTATAACTTTTAGAAAAATCTATATATACATTTTTCAAAATTATCTATAATTATTAAAGTTTCTATATAATCAGCATATTAGCTTGAATTACTCATTCTCAACAACCTGCCACTAGGGCTATCAGCCTCCACAAATCTGACCCCCTGTAACAAAGCAGAACAACAGGGCAGTCATCGACAAACAATGCTTTTAAACTCAGCAATTCTGCTACACTTATCTGCTCATCAAATCCGTAGGTTCACTGTCCATGCAGCCTGGTAGCCATAGTTATCCTTGCCCGCCCAACAAAGATCTTGTTTCTCCCATAGAGGGCTTCTTCAGGGGCTATACTTCAATTGTCCAAACTTCAGCGTCTGACATCAATATTTTTAAATAACTCACAGCCAATCAATGGATAAGAAAATTGCCTCTACCACTCAAGGAAAAGAACCTAGCCCTCATACTGTAGCAACGAGCTTTCTTTTGGAACTAGCAACTTTGGCATTAAAAAATAATTATTTTGGCTATAAATTAGATTTTTTTTTCAGCAGATTTCAGGTACAGCGATGGGGGCAACTTTTGCCTTTTCACTGGCAAATCTTTATATGTACCATTATAAATGTAATTGGGTGTATTCATCAATATATGAAAATCAAATGTTGGAATGGCGAAGATATATCGATAATATTGTTATGCTTTGGTAGGATTCTTTTGATTAACTGGTGGCTTTTTTTGAATATTTGAATAACTGTAATCCCAGTATAAAATTTGAAATGACAATTCACGAAACTTGTATTCATTTTTTGGATGTGAAAATATTAAAAATCAGAGAAGGTTTTGCTATTATAGTTTATTCCAAACCGACAGATAAAAATGCTATATTACATTATACTAGTTACCATCCTGAACAGTTAAAAAACAGTCTTCCATATTCTCAACTACTGCATTGCCAACAGATTTGTTCATCAGATGTGTAATTTAAAAATCAATCGGAAAAAATGCTCCATACGTTTTAAGAATGGGGCTATCCTAACTCAGTATTGGATAAGGCGTATAAATGTGCACATTATAATCATAGAGAATGGTTTCTATCGCCCGAATACTTAAAGTCCAATGAAATGTCTGAATTAAATTGTTCAGCAGATACAATCATGTGTACTTCAATATTCTGGTTTAGCACGAGAAGAATACACCCATGTTTAGCTCAAAGTCATCCACGGATAGCTTTTAGTAGAGGTCGTAATTTCAGAGACTTACCATATTTGGCAGTTCCTGAAATGTCTCTTATCATAGGTATCATGGGACATAAATGTTGTGGAAAGTGTTCATGTTGCAGCATGATGGAAGAAGGCTCTGTTTTTCATTATAATAATCAGACTTATCATTTACAAGCATCATCTACCTGTATGACTTCATATGTGGTGTATGCTCTTAGATGTTCTTGTCAAAAGCTAGATATTGGAAAAACATCTTGACCATTAAAAACTCGTTTAGCAGAACATATATACAGTTTATCTAAAACTCGTACTGATACACTTCAAGCAAAGAACTGATGTCAATTTGCACATTCTTTTGGTATTTTTAGGTGCATGGTGTTGGACTCTATCCCGCAGAATGTATGGGGGGAGGGGATGATCGAGGGAGAATACTTCTGCAATGAGAACAAAGGTGGATATATCGTCTAGGTACATTTGAGCCTAATGGACTAAATCAAAGAACTGAAAGGAATATTTTTTTCTGAAAATATTTGTAGATAAAGCTCAGATTTCCATTGATATTCCCTTTTCCAGGGTGGGCTTTGGAGCTCTGCCACACTTCTCTTATATATATATTGTAGTTAAAGATGAGTTTAAATTCATAGTAGAAGATCTGAGGGTTGCATTTCTCCCGTTCTTTTCCTTGAGTGGTAGAGGCGATTTTCTTATCCATCAATTGGCTGTGAGTTATTTAAAAATATTGATGTCAGATGCTAAAGTTTAATCAAATGAGCCAGTGTTGGACAATTGAAGTATAAGCCCCTGAAGAAGCTCTCTATGGGAGAAACAAGATCTTTGTTGGGCGGGCAAGGATAACTATGGTTACAAGGCTGCATGGACAATGAACCTACTGATTTGTTGAGCAGATAAGTGTAGCAGAATTGCTGAGTTTAAAAGCATTGTTTGTCGATGACTGCCCTGTTGTTCTGTTTTGTTACAGGGGGGCGGATTTGTGGAGGCTGATAGCCCTAGTGGCAAGTTGTTGAGACTGAGTAATTCAAGCTAATATGATGATTATACAGAAACTTTAATAATTATAGATAATTTTGAAAAATGTTTATATAGGTTTTTCTAAAAATTATAATAAAAATTATAGTAAAAAGTGGGAGTTTTTTGTGGACCGGTGATGTGAGATAACAATTTCCCTAAGGTGATTAACTTCACCGCATGGACGGAGTACCAACTGCACTGAGGTCTTTTTCTCCCTTGATTGTAGATTAATTCGGATATTGATTGGGTTCACTGATAATAATTAATTTTTCATTTATCTATACCATAGGTTAAGGAAAAGTAGGATAGATTAAAAGATCTTCTAAGTTTTGATGAATGTTAGTTAGGGATTTATTTTGAGTGAAGAATTACTCTTGCACATACCATGACAGTCATGAACCTCACTCCTAATCCAGGATATATGGCTGTGACTGTATGAGTGAAGCTGTGTTCTTGCAAGTATAAAATCATGTGCTGTTTTTACGTAGAAGATAATGTTGTTAGCATTATAAGTCCTGTTGGTACTTGCTGAGCAGCAAAGTTGACAATTTCATGTATGTTTTTAATTGTCTATTATTCTGTTCTCACTGCATGTAAATGATCTTGTACACAGGTAAACAGAGAGCTAAACCCAAGTTTAGCTTAGTAAGTATGATGGACTCACTTCTTAACCTCCACGACTTTATTAATCAACTTACAGTAACTGGAAAATACACAAGTTAATGGAAGAAGAAAAGAATCAAGAATCATAGTCTTAGGAGTGGTTAGGAGTTGCCACGAGTCCTCAGAGTGTATCTGCTGAATTTCTAGGTAGAAAGCAATGCCTTCTGAAGGCGCGGGAAAGGCAGGTTGCTGAGACTGTGCTATAGGGTTTTCAGAATCCTAGTTCACAAAATGGAGATTCATAGGAGAAAACTGCCATGATTTTCTGGCTCCTGCGTAAGATCTATCCATCATCAGAAACCAAGAAATTTTCAATCCTGAAGTTCTCCAACCTGACCTGCTACTCCTAGGAAGGAATCTGTATTTGTAAGTACTTATCTGCTGGAAAGGGAGATTTGGATAAATTAAAATGCTGTGTTCATTTATAAAGTTAATTAGGGCCCAGTTTATCTGCAAACTTTCTGTTAGTCTTTGATTCCTACCCCCTAGCCTAGGCTCAATCACTGATTTATAGGCTGTTAGGCCAATTAAGGGAATAGCAGTAAGATATTTCACCTCAAGGTTCATTTGGCCACCTTCATCAGCAGTTAAATTACCCTAACATAGATTAGTTCTAAGCCCTTCATCTTGAAGCAAACATAAAATAAATATGCCTAATTTCACTCCATATTAGTTGAGGTCATCCTACTCCCTTACCAATTTTAAATAAATAAATGACTCACCAATACTAAAATGTGAGAGCACTTCAGCAGTGAGATGGGGCAATCAGTTGCATTCAGTTCCAAATGTATGACTGTTTCCCAGTTGGTTACAGGACATATGTATGCACTTGATGCAAACACCTCCTGGCTTTCGGAAAACGAGTCCAATCTCTGGAGGCTAGAGCAGCGGACTTGAAAGAGCTGAGGCAGACAGAGAGGGTATGCAGGAGAGACCTTCAAGGACACAGTAGAGAAGTCCCGCTTCCAGTTTGGCAGCCTCTGTGCTGCCTTGTTGGAGAAAGGTCACCTGAAAGTGCAGCATCACCTGGGTGTAGCAGGAAGTAATCTTGTAGCCTGGACCTGCTCTCCATGGGATGCAAAATCATTTTGCACCGAGGATTGTGTCTCTCGGAGCCTCTGACCTGGTGGGAAGAGTTAGGATGGCTGTTGCAGTTGGTGATTCAGTCATTAGGCAGATAGACAGCTTGGTGGGCATGAGGATCACTTTGTCACTTCTCTGCCTGGTACTAAGGTAGCAGACCTCATGTGTCACTTAGATAGGAATTTAAACAGTGCTGAAATGAGTCCACAGTCTTGGTACACGTGGGTATGAATGACATAAGAAAGTGTGGGAGGGAGGTTCTGAAGCCAAATGTAGGCTTTTAGGTAGAAAGTTGAAATCCAGAATGGCCATGGTAGGATTCTCAGAAGTGCTGTCCATTCCACATACAAGACCCAAGATGCAAGCAAAGCTCTTGAATAACTGTGTGGATGAGATGGTGGTGTAGGGAAGAGGGATTTAGATTTGTTAGGAACTGGACAACATTCTGTGGAAGGGCAAGCTATTCTAAAAAAAGTGGCTCCTCCTTAACTAGGGTGTTACCAGGCTGCCAGCACTAGCATGTAAAAGGGAGATAGAGCAGCTTTTAAACTAGAACACAGGGGAAAGCCAAAAGTCATTGAAGAACACATGACCCGGGGTGAAGTATCTTTGATGGATGCTATCAAAACAAAAATGTTAGGGCATCCCAACAAAGAAATTGCAATAAAGGTAAAAGTAGCCCAATTATCTTTAAGTAAAGAACAGAGTTAAGAGATTGTAAAGTATCTCTGTCACCTGCTAAGAAGGTGATAAACAAATAATATACTTTGAAATGCTAGAAGCCAAAAATAGGATGGGAGAGTTAGAATATATAATGCTAAATGAAGAGGTAGATATAATAGGCATCTCAGAGACATGGTAGAAGAAGGATAACCAATGGGGCACTTTGATAGCAGGGCACAAATTATATTGAAATGATAAGTTAGATCAAATTGGTAGAGGGGTGGGGCTATATTTTAAATTAAAGTTCTGTAAGAAACAGAGTGCACCAGGGAATCTTTATGTTAGAAACATAGAAATATGATGACAGAAAAAGACCACATGGCCTATCTAGTCTGTCCTTCCATAACAACTACAACGGTCCCCTTTTTACCTATAGAGATCCTCTGTGTTTGTCCCATGCTTTTTTGAATTCAGTTACTGTCCTCATCTCCACCACCTCCACTGGGAGACTATTCCATGGATCCACTACTCTTTCTGTAAAGAAATATTTCCGCATATCACTCCTGAATCTATCTCCCTTCACCCTCATCCCATGTCCCCTCGTAGCAGAACTTGCTTTCAATTGAAAGAGGCTCTCTCCCTGAACATTTATGCCACTGAGGTATTTAAACATCTCAATCATATCACCTCTATCCCGCCTTTCCTCTAAGGTGTACATATTAAGATCCTTCAGTCTGTCCTCATATGCTTTATAATGAAGACCACTAATCATTTTAGTAGCCACCCTCTGCACCGACTCCATCCTATTCACATCCTTTTGAAGGTGCGGTCTCCAGAATTGCACACTATACCCCAAATGAGGTCGCACCAAAGACTTAAACAGAGGCATTATCACCTCCTTTTTTCTGCTAGCCATTCCTCTCCGTATGCACCCAAGCATCCTTCTAGCTTTTGCCATCGCCTTTTCTACCTGTTTAGCTACTTTAAGATCATCAGACACAACCACGCCTAGGTCCCGCTCTTCTTTAGTGGACAAAAGTACTTCAGAAATTACATGTATGAAGAAAGAGAGAACAGTGGTGGGATACGCTACTGTCCGCATGGTCAGAAGGAAAAGAAATTAGGGAAACTAACAAATTTGGCAGCACAATAATAAGGTGATTTCAATTATCCCATTACTGGCTGAATAAATGTCACATCAGAACATGCTAGGGAGTTTCTAGCTGAAATAAATCATTGCTTTATGGAGCAGATGATTTGGGAACTAACAAGACAGGGAGTTATTTAGACCTAGTCCACAGTGGAACACAGGATTTGATACAAGAGGTAATGGTGTTGGAGTCACAGCAAAAATGATCATAACATGATGAAAATTTGAATAACTGGATTGAGTGCACTAAGGAAATTTACTATACTAGCATTTAGCAAAGGGAAACAATAAAATGAGCAAAACTGTAAAATAACTCCTAAAAGGAGCACCTACAAAGGTTAAGAGTTATATCAGGCATGGACATTTTTCCAAAATACCAACTTGGAAGCCCAGACCAGATGTATTCCATGCATTAGAGGTGGAAGGCAAGGCCAAAAACAGCCAGCATGGCTAAAAGGTATAGTGAAAGAGGCTATTAAAACCAAGATAACATCTTTTGAAAAGTTGAAAAAGGATTTGAATGAAGAAAGCAGGAAAAAGCACAGGCAATGGCATGTACAATTCAAAGCTTTGCTCATGAAGACAAAAAAAATTTTTGAAAAAAAGCTTATCATAGGGACAAAATCTCATAAGAAAAACTTTTTCAGATATATTTGAAGCAAAAAGCCTGTGAGAGCATGATATGATCATGATATAAAGGAGGCACACAGGGAGGACACGGCCATAGTGGAAAAACTAAACTAAATGAATTCTTGGTTTCAGTTTTTTCCAAAAAAACTGATATAGGCCAAACTGACTAACTAAAGAGTGGCTAAATCACCTGAACTTGCTGATATATACTCCAGAGTGCTAAGAGAACTCAAAAAATTAAATTGTAGATCTATTAGCAACTGCAACCTATCATTAAAATTGTCTACGGTATCTGAAGATTGGATGATGGCCACTTTTTAAAAAGGATTCCAAGAATGATCTGGGAAGCTATAGACCAAAGAGCCTGAGGTCAATGCAGGCCAGAACGGTAGAAACTGTTATAAAGAGCTAAATTAGTGAACATACAGATAGACATGATTGAATGGGACAAAATGACTATGTAGTTAGCCAAGGGAAGTCTTGCCTCACCAATCTGCTACATTTCTTTGAAAGTGTTCATAAACATGTGGAAAAAGGTAAGCAAGTAGATAGCGTGTATCTAGATTTTCAAAAAAGAATTTGACAGACTACCCCATGAAAGACTTCTGAGGAAATTAAAAAGCCATGGCATAGAAATCAAAGTTTTGTTGTGGATTGGGAACTGGCTAAAAGATAGAAAACGGAGAGTAGGATTAAATGGCTAATTTTCCCAATGAAGGGAGGTGAAGAGTGGAGTACCCCATGGATCATTATAGGGCCTGGTACTTTTTACATAGTTATAAATGATCAGAAAGTGGGAACACCAAAATGCCAATAGGGAAGAATAACCTAAATTATAGCTACACAATGCAGGGCTCCGCATTAGGAGTCACCACCTCGGAAAAGGATTGTAGAACACCCAGTGCCCAGTGGCCACTAAAGAAGAAAAGAAGACTGTTAGCAATTATTAGGAAAGGACTAGAGAATAAAACAAAGGGGCATGTTTACTAAAGAACGCTATTTGCGCCGCGTCCCGTTATCGCACGGTAAGGTACCTTACCGCACGATAACGGGACGCGGCGCAAATAGCGCTCTTTAGTAAACATGCCCCAAAGAACATTATAGGAACTCTACATTGCTCCATGCTTTTATTCACACCTAGAAAAGGAGCAAAGAAGCGCAACCAGAATGATAAAGGAAATGGAATGACTCGCTTATATGGAAAGGCTAAAGAGATGATGCCTCTTAAGCTTGAAGAAGAGACAGCAGAAGGGAGATATGATACAGGTCTTTAAAATCCTGAATGGAGCGGAACGGATACATGCAAATTGTTTGTTTATTCTTTCAAAAAGTACAAAAACTAGAGGATATGCCATAAAGTTACAAAGTAGTACATTTAAAACAAATAGGAGAAACGCATAGTTAAACTTTGTTACTCATTGCTGGATTATGCATTAAAAGCAGTTAGCAGGGTTGGGTTTAAAATCGGCTTGGACAAGTTCCTGGAGAAAAAGTCATTGCATTGTTATTAAGGTAGACCCGGGGAAAGCCATTGCTTTTCCCTGGAGGTAAGTAACATGGACACAATGAACTTTTTGAGATCCTGTCATGTACTTGTGACCTGGATAGGCCATTGTTGGAAAATGGGTATGATGGACTTTGGTCTGACCCAGTTTGGCAATTGTCATGTTCTTATGTTACAGGTTTCCGTGCTGTTGACACAAGTATTATTTGCAGCCAGCAAGTGGTAGCATAATATATAAGCAAGCATGCATACAAAAAAGACACATAACTTTAAATCACTGTTGTGACAGGGCAGTCCATCATCACATTATGCATTCTAGATGCATGTAATTGTAGTATGATCTAGCGTCTGCATGCTCCTGTTGTGGAAAGTAATGATACAATGCGGCTACTTCATGTTATGTAGGTAATCGTTATTTTGTTGCAATATTTGACTTCCCTTTTTATTGCAAAGCAAAAGTGTTGGAGTTACACCGTATATACTCTCACTACGGCTGTGACACCCTTCTTCTTTTCTTGGTTACTGCTTCCGGATTCCACCAATCTTTCATCTGACATCTTCTTTTTTCTGGTAGTGTCATGAAAAAGATGGGTTACTATATTGTGTGAAGGGGTTTACGGACAGGCTTAATTATTTGCTCACTTGAGGACATGCCTCTTCATCATTGCAAAAAAAAATAAATAAAAAAACTTACAGGTAAACGCATTTCAAATATAAATCGAAAAAAGAATGCAATGGCAAAATAGGAGCGCTGCACAAAAACCTCTTCATGAGTCGCATTATGCACTGCCCTATATTATATTATTATGCCCAGTCTTCCAGTTTATCAAGATCCTCTTGCAATTTTCCACAATCCTCTTGGGTTTTAACAACTTTAAATAGTTTTGTGTCATCTGCAAATTTGATAACCTCACTCGTTATTCCCATTTCCAGGTCATTTATGAATATGTCAAAAAGTAGCGGACCCAGCACAGATCCCTGTGGTACTCTACTATTCACCTTTCTCCATTGGGAAAATTGGCCATTTAGCCCTACCCTCTGCTTTCTATCTTTTAACCAGTTCCTGATCTACAATAGTACACTGCCTCCTATCCCATCACTCTTTAGTTTTGCCAAAAGTCTCTGATGAGGGACCTTGTCAAAGGCTTTCTGAAAGTCCAAATACACTATATCAACTGACTCACCTTTGTCTACCTGTTTATTCACTCCTTCAAAAAAACATAACAGATTAGTAAGACAAGATCTTCCTTGTCTAAAGCATGTTGGCTGTCTCCCATTAAGCCATGACTATCTACATGTTCAGCAATTTTGTTCTTTATGATGGTTTCTACCATTGTTCCCGGTACTGACGTCAGGCTCACTGGTCTGTAGTTTCCCGGATCACCCCTGGAACCCTTTTTAAAAATTGGTGTTACGTTCGTCATCCTCCAGTCTTCAGGTATTACAGATGATTTTAATGATAGTTCACAGATTACTAATAGCAGGTCTGCAATCTCATATTTCAGTTCTTTAAACACCCTTGGCTGTATATCATCCGGCCCAGGTGATTTGCTACTCTTCAGTTTATCTAATAGTTGTAATACATCTTCCCGATGTATCGATATTTCCTTCAATTCTTCTGCACCTTTAAATACCACTTCAGTCATGGGTAACATCTTCCTCAGTAAAGACCGAAGCAAAGAATTCATTCAGTCTCTCCACTATGGCCTTGTCGCCTCTTAGTGCCCCTTTAACCCCTCTATGATCTAATGGACCAACTGACTCTCTCACAGGTTTTTTTGCTACGAGTGTACTTGAAAAATTCTTTATTACGCGTTTTTGCTTCCACAGCAAGCTTCTTCTCAAATTCTCCCTTTGCCTGCCTTATCAATGCCTTGCATCTAACTCACCAGTGCTTGTGCTGTTTCCAGGTTTCGTCGTTTGGCTCTTTTTTTCCATTTCCTGAAAGATGCTTTTCTGGCAACACCAGCCTCTCTGACCTCACCTTTAAACCATGCTGGCAGTTTTTTGGACTTCCTTCCACTTTTCTTAAAGCGGGACAGAAGGACCCCCTTAGTGTACATTAGCAAACATGCACCATCCTGTATAAATTTATGCATGCACACACACACAAAAGTCATTTTCATTTGTGAAGAACACACACTGGATTATTTCCTCAAAACCTGATTCTATGAAAAAAATAAAAATGTGCCACTTCTACAGACTCAAGATCAACATCCCAAAATGCTGCAAGTAAATTACCTGCAAGAGGTTATACCCTGATGTCTCTTCAAAACAGGACTGCACTTTTTAAGGCATGGAGTGCTAGTTAACTTCATGAGGTTTTGACACCTGTGACTTTTACAGAAAACAAAGTATGATGAGTGATCCCTTCACTGATATTTGCTTTGGATTAACATTCAGGCTGCAAATTTTTAGATCTATTCTCTAACCTCCCTCATTTTAAAGTTTGAAAGCTGTGGGAAAAGAATACATAAGGCTGTGTACTCGGTATGATTCTTTCCACTTTGCCAACCCCAGCCCTTGAAAGGCAGGGGGTTGTCTGTGGCTTTGAATGTTTATGTGTTACCTTGTAGGAAAGCTTAGTTATAAAGTTTAACAGCATACGTAACCCTTGGCTTCCTGTTCACCTCCACTTTTAGGGTGAAAGGTCAGGGAAGGTTGCCCCACTTCTTCAATGAAGCAATTTGCTGCTGTTACACGTCTTGCCACATCATACCCCTCCCCATTCCCCCAGCACGCACATTCATCAATTTTTCCTGTTTGCTTTGAGGCCCCCTTTCTTCCGCTCCCAAATGCTGTCACACTGCTTTGAAAAAAACAGTTTGTCTTTAACACAGTTACAGTTGTACTATATAGGGAAGAAATATGGGCCCATTACATAAAATGCTGAAAAAATACAACCCACAAAAAATGACACATCTCTCTAAAAATATCTTGCTTTAAAATTATGTGACAAAACATTTTCACCTTTGTAGGACAATACAGAGGTTTTATTCATTGCTGTGCACCTGTGAAAGCCAAGGTTCAGCTGCCCTCTGAATCATTGCTAAAATGTTTTGTCTATGAATGATGGTCTCAGAGAGGGTGACAGAACCATATCAGACTCAAATTGTGCAAGTTTCATGTAATATATAATCTTTGATTTAATGAGACCTGGAACTAATGCTGAAGTAGCCTGAGTTATCACATTTCTTAAGGGGGGAAAAAGAGAGGGGGTGGGGCTTCTCTTGCAAGAACAGGGCTATTTATTTTTATGGTGAGGATATTTCTTACACACTTGTGAGACACACAAGGATTCTTTATTTACAAAAAGGTGAAGAGACAGCAGAAGAATTTGCAGTTGAGTTTGTCTTGCACGCTGCACTTCCTCCTTTTTTTGCTATAGCTTTGTTTTATAAGGCTGGTCCCCACTCCCAGACTAGACACATACGTGGGGGGTCTATCTTGTGGCAGACTCCATCTGGAGGTAGTGATGAGTCAGTGGAAATCCCCAGAGTCTTTCTCTCCCTTCCAAATAAACAATGAAAACTTCACAGGGACCAGCAGGACAGGAACGACATGGAAGACAGGGAGAGGTAACAAGAAGACCATTGTATGCATTCAAAATGATTCAAATTCAAATTCAAATTAAGGTCCCTAAGCAAAATATCAGAAAGAACCTTGGAACTAAAGGATCTACCTCAGAAGATACCAGAGTGGCTGTGAGTGACAGCTCTCCATCCCACCCTGACTGTCCCCTGCACTGCAAGGGCTGCATGGATGGAAGTTACTCCATGGATGAAAAGCAGTGTGAGCCTCAAAAGCTGTATAGAGATCATGTCTGCAAGCTTTGAGGCAATATAAGATTGTGTAGTATGGTCATTGCAATGTCTACATTACAGGGTGGTGGTGGAAAGTGGAGTGGCCTGATGCCGATGCCTTACAGGGTCAGAGTGGTCCGATTCTTCCCTGATTCTGCCTCATATATGCTCTCTTCTGTCTCCAACCAAGTCATTTTGCATAACTCTTCAAAGAATCTCATTGACACAGAAGAGAGAGGTCCCAAATATTCAGCCATGTCAATTTTCTGTTTTCTTGGAGCTCTCTGCTCTTCCACTTTTTCCCTTTGCATTGATAGGCCAGTCTCATGTATCAGAATAATTTGAACACCCCTTGGAAACCATCAGGGAGAATCAAGAGGAAAAGAGAATTAGGAATGCACTGTTTAGCTTGATTAAACTATTTAGTAGTGCATTTTTCCTAGAAAAAAAGGTGCCGGTACTCCTATGCAGGGCTCTCTTTCATTAATACATGGGAACCATACAGTAGGTCAATTTTGTATGGAAGTTCTGCGGTAGGTAGGAGCACCGTTGGACGATGGGTGAAGAGAGTAAAGGCTTCAGGAAGTGGTAAAATGGAACTGGAAGATCGTCCGCAGTCTGGGTGTCCTGCCTCAGCTACCAGTCCAGACAAGTTGCAGTGCACTGATGACATTATTCTTGCAGATTGGCGCATCACAAGTCGAGAATTGTCCGTACAGATTTCCATCAGTAGAGGTAGTGCAATGGCAATTATTGACTCTTTGGGATATTCAAAGGTGTGTGCAAGGCACACCGCAACAGCTTACAGTATTTTAATGCCCGCTGGCAGCTATCACAGGGCGCTGCAACTTGTCTGGACTGGTGGCTGAGGCAGGACGCCCAGATCGCGGCCGATCTTCCAGTCCCATTTTATCACTTCCTGAAGCCTTTACTCTCTTCACCCATCATCCAACGCTGTTCCTATCTACTGCAGAACTTCCATACACAGCACACAACCATTTGTGAATGTTTCTCACACTTTCTTTCTCCTCCACCAAGAATTCAATTACAGTGTTTGAACCGTGTGTCACTCACAGATGCCATTTGAAGGATTACTACTGCCTTGCTATTTGTCAGACGACTATAAAATTACACACGTGTCCTTTGAAGTTCCAAGTTACTACCCTTTCAATTTCACACCTCTATCTTCATTCTGGACTGAGAAAAATACGTGGGGCATTACTTTCTGAGCAACCCTCGTAGTTCCTACCTACGTGGTAGCCATTCGATCACGGATATGTCAGGTTCCAAGCAGATGCGGTTGGATTTCCAACTCTCTCAAAATGCTAGTGCAAAGAGATCCAAGATGGAACCTCTCTCACCTCACAAGATGGCGGTCATCTGAGATGGCCCTGAGACCTCGCAGGAGATCTTGGCTGAGATTCGTGCAGTCAAAGAAATGGTCAAAGCTAATGGAAAATCCCTAAGTGCAATGCAGGAAGATATTGATGCTTTGAGATCTTCGTTGGAGTTAAACACAGCCCATTTGGAGAAGGTGGTGGCATCACATGGGGAGAGACTTGAGGCCATCGAGAAGCAGGCCAAGTTGATTCGCTCACTACAAAGAGAGGTAGAAGATGGCAATAATCGCTCGCGGCGCAACAACATAAGGGTACTGGGAGTGCCTGAGGGAGCAGGGGGCATGACTTGATATCTTTTCTGCAGGCTGTGATTCCAGATGTGTTAAAGTTGCATTTCACTATGCTGTTTGAGATTGAACATGCCCATAGAGTGACTATGCAATCCAGGCCATGAACAAGCATCCACGCCCAATTATCCTGAATGTTTTACGTTTTCAACAAGTGTTGCAGATAATTATAATGGGAGCAGCCAGAGTACTCACAGCTTTGGAATATCAGGGGCATAAACTCCTGTTCTTCCCAGACTTTGCGTAGGCGATGGTGGATCGGATAAGGAGTATTTTGGCGCTGCGTCCACGCTTGGTACAACTGAAGACCCGTTTTGGACTGCTATATCCTGCTCACATGAAAGTCACGCTGCATAACCAGACCAAGACTTTTGATGATCCAAGAGATTTATGTGCATTTCTGGAGGATATGGAGTCGGCAATTGACCTAACATTCAGTTGCATTGAGCTTAAACATAGAATTGTACTGGGTGGTGCTGGGACTCAGGGCCACTCTCTCCTGATCTGGGGTCGTTTTTCAATCAGCAAATTGGCATCACATACTTATAAAGGAACTGTCAGTTTGAATTGACTCCATATTGAGGAGTGGCCCTTTCCCGTTATTTCTAATTGGAAACATGCTACTGAGTTTGGTAGATATTCATTATGATACATTTACATCTATGTTTCTCTCTAGTGGGGTTTTGGCTCTTTTATAGCCCCTGCAGTCCTCATAGGTTTGCAGAAGATCTGTGCTTTTTCTTTTCTCTCATTTGGTTCCTGATGATCGTAGGATAATGGGAGGGACAGGGTGGGGGGCTGTGTTTGTCTTTAAATTTCTTGAGTCAAATTTTGTTGCAACCTGGTTATTTTCTTTTTTCTGTTTGTTCTTCTGTTTGTATTTTGTTGGAAAATATAAATAAAGAAATAAAAAAAAAAAAAGAGTGGAGGAGTAGCCTAGTGGTTAGAGCACTGGTGTGGTAACCAAGAGGCCAGAATTTGATTCCCACTAATGCTCCTTGTGAGCTTTACAAGTCATTTGTAAGGGTACAGCCTTATTGCTAGAACAGTGGTCTAATAATGGAAAGACCAACATTCAATTCCCAGTGGGCAAGTCACTTTACCCTCAACTGCCTTGGAAGAAAAGCCTGGCAATCTACTTCTAGTAACACCTTGCCAAGAATACCCAGGGATTGCTGGGAGTCAGCATTGACTCAATGGCACACTATCTTTATTCATCATTTTATATACCGCCCACGCAGAAGCACCAGAGCGGTTCACAATACAAACATTAAAGGCTGCAGAAGAAGGAAACGGACCTCCATTGGTTACACAGGAAAGGGATAGAATAGAGAAAAGAAACAGACAGGCAGTCCTGGGACAGGGAAGGACAAACTATACATGAAGCTAGGAGGGGACAGGAGGGGGAAGGATGGTGGAGTCAGATTGAAGACAATACAGAAGAGATGGGTCTTTAGGCCAGCCTTGAATCTGAAAAAGGAGGGCTCAAGGCGGAGGGCGGATGGGAGCGAATGCCAGAGCCTGGGGCCAAGGAAGAAAAAGGCAGAGGAATGGGTAGACTCCAGGTGAGCATGGGAAGGGGAGGGGAGAAACATGCGGTTGGCGTGTATTGATCTGAGTGAACGTTGGGGGGTGTGGAGACCAATGTTCCCTCTAATTTTCTGTAGGCTGTGTGCGCATAAAATATCAGCTGTGTGCAGCTTTTGAAGGAATGTTAAATTTTTGTGCGCCACATAACGACACTCGGAGTTATATACTTTAAAATTTGACTACACGTCAGAATATAGTATGTACACCACATTGATTTTAAATCAAATTAAATGAAAATAGACGATTACTAAATGAAGCGGGAAATTTCTAGTAATTACAATCATAACTTTTAAATTTTAAGACGTCTGTGTTGTTTTCTATCAGAATCAGAGCCGTAATTTTTGTGCGCTCTGTTGTAAAGTATGTGCGCTCGCTCAGCGAGGTGTGTGTGTGCGCGCGCACACGCGCACAGCTTAGAGGGAACAGTGGTGGAGACGGACCAGGTTGGAAAGGTACTGGGGGACACCGGTGTGGATAGCTTTATGGACAAAGGTGAGAATTTTGTACTGAATTCTGGAGGACACAGAAAGCCAGTGAAGGCGGATGAGGAGGGGAGTGATGTGATCGGAGCGTGTAGCATGTGTAATGATCTGGCCTGCTATATTTTGAGCAAGTTGAAGCCTGTGCAATTGGTACTGGGGGAGCCTGGCAAATGAGAAATTACAATAATCCAGATGAGACATGACAAGGGAGAGGAGCAGAGTAGTCAGGGAGGAAACTGGGAGAAAAGGACGGTCAGCACGGATTTGCTTTGCATTGAAACACAAGTTAACCTAGGTACTCCTTATAAAATGACCCTCCACGTGTGCTTTCAGGGAGAAGCATAAACAATATTGGATCTTTGAATAGAAAATGTTACAATTAGCAGTTCTTAATGAGGAAACTGAATGGAATTCTGGTTCGAATGGAAAATTTTATTTATTTGTTTAGTTATTTAACTGGTTTTGGTATATCGTTTTTCTACCAGTCAAAATGGTTTACAAACAACACTTCACACAAAGGTGTAAACAACAAGAGTGCAGGTTACAATTAACTTTGAAAGGGGGAAGAACTTGTATCTGGTGGGTTACTTCAGGGGAGGTCATCTAGAGAAGGTGGAGTACAGAGGGGGGGGGGCTAGGGAGGAGGGGTGGGTGGGATGTTCCATATCTCAGAATAAGTGGGTTTTCAGACTTTTCCTGAAGTCTTTAAGTGAATGGATAGTCCTTAAGGAGGGAGGTAATGCATTCCAAATGGTGGGAGCGTAGAGTGTGAAGGCCCATAGGTGAGCATATTGTGTGCTTTTGCAGATCTGGGGTGGCAGGTAGGATAGGTTTTGGGTACTCTGCCTTCTTGGTCTAGCAGTGATTTGAAGGCTTGTGAATAATATTTGGAAATGTTGGCTGGCCCTTCTGAATAAAAGGTTATTTGTTTCCATCTTGTGGATGATCTGAAAAAATGGTGACATTATAAAACACGCTGCTACTTTGTTGCAGTATATAACACAAGGCCCCCCAAAGCAGATGTTTTTACCAAACTGGGACTGAATTGTGAGCTGATTTTTTTCTTAAGTGGCCCACTAAGTGGATTTTTTTATACAGTGTGCAGTCAAAAATACAGAAAAATGGACTGACCGATGATTAAATGTGAATATACTATACCTAGGGCTGTTTACTAAAGGTCTTCTCCCATTTTGTGTTTATGGAAAAAATACCTAGTGAACAGGGCCCTTGGTAGTGAATCCTTTTAATGCAGGAAAGTGAGAGCTTTATGAAGATCTTTTAAACAAATATTTCTTGTTAGAGTGATTTGCTTAATAATAGGCATTAGAGGCCAAAAGCCTTTATAGGCACAGTATGACTATGCACTTTTCTGTCTAGGTGCTCTGCTTATAAAATCACTCTTAGGGTGATTTTTGCCTATGTGCACCCCCACTGCACTTGTCCATATTAAATTTCATCCATCATATAGTGGCTCATTTCCTCAAACTCGCAATGTTCTCCTGCAGTTCTTCACAGTCTGCTTTTGTTGTAACTGCTTTAAATAATATATCATATGCAAATTTAATCACCTCACTCTTTTTTTTTATTTTCCAGATCACTCTATAGCCTTCGTCACCTGAATAGAGTAGTGGCTGTAACTCATCTGTATAGGAATGTTCATTCATTTGAAACAAAACGGGAAATATCAACAAATGGGCTAGACCAGCCTCAAACTTGTAAACTTTAGGACAAAATGCAGCTATCATTCATAAAAGGCACCACAATTCCATGGAAGGGCTAGCTATAGCAAGCATTGCTGTAATCCTGGTGATTTTTCTTCCTGTTTCCTGATTGGCCCAAAGTTTGTATGGTCTGTAGCTCTATGCAAAATGCCACCTGGATTTTTTGCCTTGAGAATCTATTGGCTCCTGTTGTAGAGATTTATTGCTAAGATTTTTCTTTTGTCATGTTCTTCTGCTAGATAGTCTTTCTCTGATACTTAGACATGGTATACGTAGACATGGTTTCACAGAATTTATGGCACAAGAACATGGCAAAAGAAAAATTTGCAGCGGGAGTCAAAATCCAGTAAGCAATTTAAAGCTAACAAATAAACTTTGGGCCAATCGAGAAACAGGAAGGAAATCCTCAAAAATACAGCAATGCTTGTCAGAAGCAGCTCCCCATAAAAGTGTGATAGTGGTTCACCTGACTGATGTCTGTTTTGTTATCAGAAGGTTAGTGGTTTGAGACCAGCCTTAGACTATGAGAAAAGACAATCAAGTTTTTTTTATTTGCCTGAATCCTCTAGTAATCTTTCATCTATGTTTTTGATAAGGCAGAAGCCACAACTACCTGAAATGAGAATTTATAAAACAAAATGAAACAAAACATAAACAACTTTAAAATGATAAAGGAAATGAAACAAAATTCTTTTTTTTTTTGCCTGCATACCCCTCCTATCTTATAAGGAGGGTCAGTGGCTCAAACACAAATTTTGAACCTGACAAGGCTATTTTATTTTACAACAACCTCATGAGAGGCCTGATTAACTAAGGCTTTTCTGTCATTCTGTTCCTATGGAAAAAATTCTTAGGAACAGTTCTTTAAAAAGACATGCATTCGGCACCTATGCTGATCACATTAGTCCTTTTTTAATTTTAGGCTGGTTATATGCACAGTTTTATGTGTAAAATCTGTACTGGCAGGTTTTATGTATCTTTTTCCTCTGTCCTTTTGGTTACATTGTATGCCAGCTCTCTTCTGTGCATCTTATTTTTTGCTTTCTTTCCTCCTGTTCATAAATATAGATACTATCCCCTTGTGTCTGAACCTCATCCAGACATGATCAGGCTATGTCAATGGGAGCAGTAGGGGGACCCCTCTTGACCTCCCCCCTTCCAAAGTACAAAGGGAGGACCCTCATTCCCACCCTATAATGAGGAAGTGGGGGGGGGGGTATTTAAAATGTTATTTTTCTCTATATAAGAATTCTTCAGTTGACTTGTGGTGTCCCTTGTGATTCTTCGTAGGCTATGTACTATATATATGCATGTGTGTGTGTGAGTGTGTGAGTATATAAATGTGAGGAGGTCCAGATATCACATACTTGTGAGGCTGCCTGTGAAAAAGAGGTAGGAATGATGGGGCTGGAGAAGACACATTATTAGTATGCTCAGATGATCGTACAGTAGGTGGTCAAGAGACAAATGTTATGGAATGCAGAAACGATCACAGGATTGTCTCTAAAAATAATGAGAAATAGTTCAAAAACAAACTTTAGACCTCCTTTGCCCCATTCCACTCCTACTTTAGAGTCCTTTTCCGCATTGCATTAAAATGGATTCAGAAAGAATAAAAGGGAGATTATTAGAGAAAGACATCATGCTTGGCAAGATAGGAAGTCTATGCAAAAGAGGAAGGCCAGCAATGAGATGGATCGACACAATAGCAGCAGCTATGGGTACCAGTCTGTCAACAATGAGCCATCTGACTGAAGATCGAACACAATTTAGGATAACTATCCAGAGGGTCGCCATGAGTCGACACCGACCCGACGGCACTTAACAACAACAGAATAAAAGGAAAGAGGCAACATGGATCAGCTCTCAAATTTTCCACAGGAAGAAAAAGATTTTAAAAACAGAAGGAGGTTGAGAGTGAAAGCAAGGAGCTAATCAATTTGCACTCTCAGGCTGGATGGCGGCCATGTTGCTTCTGGGTCTTGAACGGTGGCAGGGCCTGCGCATATTTGCTTTTTCAGGCCTCACATTCATTTGCAACCTGCAGCTGTCATGACACATGGGACCAGACCTCATAGTTTTCCCCAAGTCAATTCAGGAGAGGTAGGTAGGTAACTTTGCAATTGTGTATACCATCATTTGGCACTTAGTGAGCAACTAGAGATGGTCTGTTCCATCCTTGGTGGCACCCCCCATCCTGCAGATCCTACAAAGGGAGTGGCCAGTGTTGGCACAAGGAGATGAGGTGCTCTAGGCAAACCTTATTCGTTATGACTCCTGTGGCACCCATTGCAGCTGCTACCACCCCTCTCTGGGACTGACAGTGCTGGCAATAGCCGCAAACAGCCCCGCAGAGTTTACCGTCAAGCTTTCACACTATGGACTGTTTACATCCACCCCTCTCCAACATCCGATGCTGACTTCCCTTGCAAACTGTAAGTGGGAGTTGAGAGGGGCAGAAGCAAACAGCCTCACGGCACCAAAGCTTGAAGGTGAGCACTGCCAGGCTGTTTCAAGACAGGGCAACAGCAGTGGCAATGGGGGACACCCCTGGAGGGCCAGCATTCTAGGTGGCTGCCTAGTTCAACTAACGGCCTGAGAGTGGCATAGTTACACCATTAATCATCTGTAGCCTTGGTCTTCATTTCCAGTCCTTCAGGGTTGCCAAAAGGTCAAGTTTTCAGAATATCTCGAATGCATATGCATGAGAGAGATTTTCATACAGTGGAGGTAATGGGCATGCAGATATCTCTTATGTATATTCATTAGGGATATCCTGAAAACCTGATGCATTGGCAGCCCTATAGAACTCAGAATGAAGAGCACATATCTATAGCTGGGGGGGACCGAATCTGCCAACAGACCGGATTTTCAGGATATTCCTAATGACTATGCATGAGTTAGATTTGCACACAACGGAGACTGAACTTCTGCGTCCTTGCTTTACAATCTGCACAGCGCATGAGAGGCTAGTAGGGCGCACAGTATTCAGAAGTCCCCAGATCATTGAAAAATGAGGGGGGATATTCAAAGGGATTAACACAGCAGACCTGCGTAGCAAAGGCTGGCCGAACTTTTACCGTGGAAGCTGGTTAGCTTCCAGGCAAGTCAGGCAACTCGGATAGCCAATGCCAAGGCTCAGATATAACCCTGGCACTGAACAGTCGGCTTTAAGTTTCAGCGGCAACAGCTAACTGCTGAAACCGTGTTATAGCCCCCTCCCCCTCCCCCCCCCCGCCAAGTTTTTTTATTTCAGCTTTATCTGCTTTTAAAGTTGGAAAGATTCTCTGCAGTGCACATCCCCAAGGGCACTGAAGGAATAAAGAAAAACTTAAAAATTTTCTGTAAGAACATGAAATACATTTGCACCATTAGTTCACTGACATTTGCTGCTGTATTTAAAAAGATTAATTTCTGACACAGATGACATACCTCGAAACAAAATGTTACTATTAATAAAATATAGTTTTGCTAATAACGGCTGTAAATTTGCTGTTGTACACTGTCATTGGTAGCTCTCTCTCTGACTTGGAAAAAAAATCATCATTATTGCAACATACTCTTGAAAATCTGTTTTCCCTAGATGAAGAGCAGATGCATTAGCTATTTCCATTAATACATTCTCAGGGATTGTTCTTGTTGGCCTTCTGCGGCACAATGTCCGTGACATTTAGAATGTCTGCAGAAGAAAACAAATGGACTTTTTAAAATCAATAAATTTAGGGCAGTTGGCAGCTGGAAGGACACGAATAAAAGAATCTGCAGTCCAGATAAAGACAAGTAAAAAATGTACCCAGAAGCAGAGTCAATATTGTAGACTATGGAGGAAATACGGAAAGAGAAAGTCTCTTCTGTACCAGGCAAAATGACTGAAGCACAAATAGCAAAATGTCACAGAGAAGGAGAATCCCTCGACCATGGCTCCCTCTACAGGAGATGAAGTGTAATCCTGTAGGAATAAAGGGAATAAAAACCCTGAATTCTTGTAAAAATAGAAACATTTTGATACAAACCCGAATGTTCAGAAGAATGAATAAAATACAACACATCCAGAATGTCAACAGATGAGTTTCCATTAGTCCTTATGAACCAAAGGGAGAAACGGTACTCCACTGGTTTGAGTGTATTCTTTAGTGGCTATTCATCAGTGAAGCTGTACAGTATACAACTATTACACTATATAAGTCTCTCAGGGAACTCAGTCATCCAGCCAGTTTTATAAGGGAGTCAAAGATTAACAATGTGATTCATGGTCTATCCCCACAAACAGGTAAACTTAGGTCTATGTTCTTCACTGTAAGACTCGAGAACTTGTGACAGCTCCCATCAACCCTATATATGTATAGTTCCCTAATTCTTTCCCCTTGGCATCTACTCTCCCTCCACCTTCTACAGTGTTGCAGGGGAACAGACCTAATTTTATTTATATGGCACTCTGAATGTGCCTGAGCAGTGTGCCTGAGTATCTTTAGAGGGAAACACCCCCACCCCCCACTTAACTGGCCACATGGTTGTATGAGGATCCCTCTTTGCCTAGTGTGTCCACTGCTTTGTCAAGCTTTCACACTGAAAAATGTACCTTTCTTTTGCCAAAGTGACCACAGCTTAAAACACAGTGAAGATTACTGGCTTAGATAGTCTTGCATACCCTATGGCAGTGATGGCTAACCTTTTTGAGCCCGAGTGCCCAAACTGCCGCACAAAACCAAAGAATTTCCTCAAAGTGCCAGCACGTCAATTTGCATAAATATTTGCATAATGCTAACATACACTAACTTTTAGTAAACATGTCTCTTAATGAGTGTATGGATAAAGACAGACTAAAAGATTTCTACATTACTATAATCCAGTGCCAACCGCCAGGCACATTAGGAACTACTACAAACACTGCCCATTTAGAACCAATAGCAAACCCGCCATATCCTAACAGCACTACCAGGAGTCACAAAGCACCATACCATACCTATCAAAAGGCAACACTGCAAATATTAAACCAATACATTTCAGAGAACAACAATACATGACCTACTGGGGAAAGAGAACAAGTGGCAATGTCAAAAAGGAATTACATAAACAGAATACCTCAGCTCAGTTACACAATTGCAATTGCTCCAGCCACTTTCTTCTGGTTTCTTCATGTTTTCTGCTAACTCTCCATCATCTGCTGTCCATTTGTCCTTTCTTCTCTCTTCTAGTTTTTTTTCCATTCTCTCTCTCTACATCCGCTTTAACATACTAATCTTTCTCCTTTTGCTCTTTCCTCATTCCTATTTCATCCACTCAAATTTTACCCCTCCATCCTCAATCCCCACTTACTCTCCCAATACCCGGCCAATTGTACATTTTTCTTCCCTCACACACAAAATATTTTTCCCCTCTCCATTTCATTCTCCCAGCCCCATCCCCTTCTAATCTCCCCCAACATCAGCTCCCTTTTAGTTCCAGCCCCACCCAGTATCCGCTCCCTTCTAGTCCCCTCATCAGTCCATTTCCAGTCCTAGCTCCCCCATCCATTTCCAGTCCTATCCGAGTCCCTTCATCAGCTCATTTCCAATACCAGCCTCCCATCAGCCCATTTCTAGTCCTTTCCTAGCCCCACCATCAGCCCATGTTAAATCCTAGCTCCCCTCCACTCAGCCCATTTCTAATCCAAGCCCCCCATGAGCCTACCTCCAGTTCTAGCCCCTCCATGAGTCCATTTCAATCCAAGCCCCCACCACAGCCCATTTCCAATCTTAGCTCCCCCAACACCCAATTCTCAGTTCTATCCTAGCCCATCCATCAGCCCAGTTCCTGTCCTAGCTCCCTCCCCTAAGAGCCCATTCCAAGCCCCCCTTCCCAGCAGTGATTTGCAGTTCAAGCCCCCTTCCACTCAGCCCATTTCCATTCCAAGTCCCCCTCCCCATTAGCTATTTGCAGTTCAAGCCCCCCACTTCCCCTCAGCCCATTTCCATTTCAATCCCCGTCCCCATCAGCTATTTGCAGATCTTGCCGCCCACTTCCACTCAGCCCATTTCCATTCCAAGCCCCATCCCCAACAGCTATTTGCAGTTCAAGCCCCCTTCCACTCAGCCCATTTCCAGTCCTAGCAACCCCAACCCATTACCAGTCCTAGCCCCCCATAGCCCACTCCCAGTCCTAATCCCACCAGCCCATTTCCAGTCCTAATCCCCCATCACCCAATTTTCAGTTTAAGCCCCCCATAGCCCATTACCAGTCCTAACCTCCCCATCAGCCCACTCCCAGTCCTAATCCCCCATCACCCAATTTTCAGTTTAAGCCCCCCCATAGCCCATTACCAGTCCTAACCCCCCATCAACCCACTTCCAGTCCTAATCCCACCAGCCCATTTCCAGTCCTCATCCCCCTCACCCAAGTTTTAGTTTAAACCCCCCTAGCGCCCATCACCACTCCTAACCCCCCCAGCCCAGCGCCCATCACCACTCCTAACCCCCCCAGCCAGCCCAGTGCCCATCACCACTCCTAACCCCCCCCAGCCAGCCCAGTGTCCATCACCACTCCTACCCCCCCCAGCCCAGTGCCCATCACCACTCCTAAATCCCCCCAGCCCAGCACTACTCCTAACACCCCCCCCAGCCCAGCCCATCACTACTCCTAACCCCCCCCAGCCCAGCCCATCACCACTCCTAACCCCCCCCAGCCCAGCCCATCACCACTCCTAACCCCCCCAGCCCAGCCCAGCCCAGCCCAGTGCCCATCACCACTCCTAACCCCCCCCAGCCAGCCCAGCCCAGCCCAACCCAGCACCACGCCTAACCTCCCCCCCAGCCCAGCCCAGCCCATCACATCACCACTCCTAAATCCCCCCAGCCCAGGGAAAATTAAAAAAAAAAGAAAACCTGTCTGTTGCCGCTGTCGGGGCCGCCGCGGCAGAATCGAGCGTGCCGTGGGGCCCCCCTGTATCCGGCAGAGCCTGCCCTCCCCGTAGCAGCTCTCTCTTTGGAGCTGCAGTCAGACGTGCCGGCTTGCAGAGCGCGAGGGAAGAGTTTCTCCCTCGCTGCTCTGTTAAACCCGCGGGGGCTGATGGGAAGTTCCCATCAGCCCCCACGGGCTTAACAGAGTCGCGAAAGGGAAACTCTTCCCTTTGCGCTCTGCAAGCCGGCGAGTCTGACTGCAGCTCCAAAGAGAGAGCTGCCAAAGAGAGAGCTGCTACGGGGAGGGCAGGCTCTGCCGGGTACAGGGGGGCCCCGCGGCACGCTCGATTTTGCCGCGGCGGCCCCGACAGCGGCAGCAGACAAGTAAAATTGAAAAAAAAAAAAAACCTAATTGCGGACCTTCCCGCGTGCCAGCTGCAAGGCCTTCGCGTGCCACAGCTGGCACGCGTGCCATAGGTTCGCCATCGCTGCCCTATGGAAATTAGCTTAAGCACAATGGTTATGATCACCTGGGTTATTCCCATTCCGACCAATAAAAAGCTGGATGCGAGGAAGTTGGATATAGTGGTTAAGGAGAAAACCACCAGAACGGCATTGAGGTGTCAGTTCCAAGCGACTACTCTGTAAATCGCGTGGAGAGAAAGAAGATCCTAAAATACCAGGAAATGCAGTCAGAAACCGAGAAAATATGGCAGAAAGATATAGAAATATTTCCCATCGTGTTGGGTGCCACAAGCTTGATAAAGAAGAATTTCCAAGCACATCTTGAAAAACTATCCATTACATCTTACGAACTCCAGCAGGAGGCTCTTTTTGGAACAAGGCAAGGAGCAGAAGATTAAAAAGGTACATGAACCTAAAAACTTTAAAATACATTACCAAAGAGACATAACAGAATTTGCGTGGAGTCAGTCCAAAAGTACAAAAACACTCTTCCCAATCTAGGGGAACATATAAAAAATATGAATTCATAAACACAGATTATGATAACAGATGATTAATAGCAATGAAAAATGGAAAGGAGGAAAGGGAAGGAAGGGGAGGGAAAGGAAAAGGAGGGAAGAGGGGAAGGGGGAAAGAGGGGAGGAAGGGAAGGGGGAGAGGAGGTGGGGGGAAGGAAGGAGGGAGAGGGAAGGAAGGGGGAGTGGAGGAAGGAGGATCAGGAAAGAGGGAGAGGAGAGGAAAGAAGGGGAGGGGAGAGGGGAAGGGAGGGGACAAGGAGGGGAGAAGGGGGAGGGGGAGGGGTGAAGGAAAGCAGAAAACTCAGATTGGGACCAGCATGATCACAGAATAAAATGGTCAGACAACAAAAGTAGAAGACAATTTTATTTTCAATTTAATGATCTGACTTGGTGCTATCTATATTTTATAAAGTTCAGGGAAATACATGTCTTTCTATTTCTCAGGTGTTGCATTGTATGTAGAATCTGACTTCTTGGGTGTTGCAGTTAAATTTTTATCTACATATGTTCATTTTTTAGGTTATTCTGCATTTGGTGAGGGTCTGTGTTCTAAGAGTTTGTGGCCAAGGTCAGCTGTGTGCATGGATCTGTACTGCAGTAATCTGAATTGTTCAGCTTTTCAAGTAGGTATTGAATGTTCCAGAGCCCACCTGCAGTATTTATAGTGCTGCTTTTTTTGGTAGACTCCTTATGTGAGTTTTGGTAGTTGGTGCTGGTTTGGAATTGTATGGTAGATTTGCTCTACAGAGCCTCAGTGACTTTGTTATATGGTTTTGTATTAGTTCACAATATGTGGTGTTGGGTAAAGCTCTACTGATTAGAATCAAGAATGCAACTCCTCCAGTCCTTGAATTGAAAAACCAGTATGTAGTCCTGGAAATGGAAGTGAAAGTATCCCAGGAAAGGGAAGAACCAGAGCTCAAGCACCCCAAAGTTACAGAATCAGTGACCACAAGGAAGCAAAAGGTAGTGGTGGTTGAAGACTCTCTTCTCAGGAGGTACTGAGGCGTCCATCTGCCAACCAACCTTACTGTCCAACAAGGTGTGCTATCTGCCAGGTGTCAAAATCCAAGATGTTAAGAAGTGTTTGTGAGACTCATCAAGCCTACTGACTATTATCCGATGGTGCTCATCCATGTCGGCACAAATGATACTGCTAGCTATCCCTTTGAGCATATCAAAACTGACTTCATGGCTCTGGGACAGAGGGTGAAGCAAATAGGGGCATGGATGATGGTGTTCTCTTCAATCCTTCCTATTGAGAATAATGTCCGAGGCAGAGAAACTCATATCCTGGAGATGAATGCATAGAGCAACATCTGGAAAGCAGTGTGTATAAATGCCCATAGCATGGGAAATAAGATCCCAGATGTTGAGGTTTTAATGGAAGAGACTGACTTGGATGTAGTGGTGGTTATGGACACATGGTTCATGGACAACCATGACTAGGATGTAATTATACCGGGCTATTCACCCACCATCGGAATCAGTGGCAGCAGGGGGCTGGGTCATCATGGTTCAGCACAGGGGGAGGGTGGCATGGCTGGACACGTGGCAGGGGAGCAGCAGGTTATGTGTGCTGAACACATGGCCTGCTGTCCACAGAGGTCTGCTGCCCTAGGCGACCGCGTAGCCCACCTAGTAGATGGACCGGCCCTGGTTATAGTTATCAAAGGAAAAAAGTCAGATTGCTTTAAATATTTTATGGAAACTAATGTTTGGGCGTCCTGGTCTAGTTTATTAGGAGTGAATTGCCAGACACAGCAAAACATGTGCGACATGCAAAAAATGCTGGCATGCAAATAATATATTCAGAGTATTATTTTATTTTACAGCAGTCTAATGGCATGCTTCTATACTGCTTTACTAAGTATTCTTCACAGTACTATAACCTGTAACTTACTGGTTTGCCATTGAGATCTGCTTAACACTTGTGGTTCAAATTGAAGTATATTTGTCGGTGTCTTCTTACAATGATAGACTGTGTTGCGACTGTCCCTCTGCATCAACATTATGCTAATTTTGTAAACAAAAGCATAAAAAGCTAAATGGTTATAACTCTGCTGACAAGTCCTGTCATGTGGAAACTGACAAGCAATCATTTTAATGGTTAAAAATAATAAAAAGTTATTTGTGATCAAGTATTTCTCAAGAAAGGCCTGGAAAGCTCACCATGGTTGCCATTGAGAGTGATATTTGTGCTCAGTTAGACACTAGTGAATTAATTGCCAAGTGGTTATAACCCTTTTTTAATTAAATAAATAATTGATTTAGTTTGCTGTTCACATTAAACCTTGGGCTATGACGGCTTGTTCATATGATACTAAATATTTATTGCTCAGTACTTACTTTTATTCCACCTGTCCATATGCCCCTTCACTGCAATTTTCTTCAACTTTTGTTTGGATGGGGAAATACTAGCATGTGAAAAGAGTTCACAAAGGAGATTTGGGGAAAAGGGGGTGGGGTGTAGCCACTGTTAATAATAATGAGGGAGGGGGACACCGATCTATAGGGGTGCCCCCTGAGTTGACTGCAGTTATACTGCAGAGGCCTGTCTGCTTGCACAGTGTGGGAAACTGCACCATGTAAAACTAAGCATTGCTCTGATTGGCACCCCATGATATTGGTGCCCTCCTGCCACGCTTACCATGCTTACTGTTTAGTGTCGGCCCTGCCCACGGTGCTTACCTTCAAACTTTGGCGCCACAGGGCTGTTTGTTTCCTCCCCCACTGATACTGACTTTCTGTTTGCATGGGGCAGAAGCCGCTTCCACCCCCATACAAAAGGAAGATGTCATCAGTGAGAGTGAAAGCAAACAGCCCTGCAGTGCCAAAGTTTGAAGGTAAGCACTGTGGGGCTGTTTCAGTTCACTGCAGCCGCTGCAGGTCCTGGAGAGGGGCGGCAGCAGGGGTAATGAGGAGTGATGGCGAGGGGGGGGGGAGGGGGAGGGGGCGGGGGGGGAGGGGCGCTTCATCTCCTTATGCCAGCCCTGCTGCTTACACAGTTTTGAACCATGAAATGAGTTTCTAAAATAACCACCTTCAAAAAGCTACTCTTCTGCATGTGACCTACTCTGCTTCTATCTTAACAGCTTAAGCCCTGACAGGACTTATTCTTTGATAGAACATTGCAAACTCCAGAAACTCAGTATGGCATGGAAAAAAAAAAGTAGAACAATTTTACTTGTTTTTTAAAAGCCAGATTCTACCTATAACTTTAATCATGTAAGACTTATGAATCCATAAACTGTCTCTGGGTAAAATTTAAGAGTGCTTCAACCACTTCTCATAAAATGTTTTCCCTTTATAACTGAGAAACGTCTGGCTCATTAATAGGTTTCATCTCAAGACAGCTGCTGAGAAACAGCTACAGCATAAATGGGAAGATTTTGCGCTGTCTCTCAAACTAGGTTCATAGATTTCATTAAATAGTTGCATGATGATTAGCGTGAAGTTTAGAAATAGATGAAAACACCATACAGTCATATTCCTTTCCTGTTATCTTCATCCTCACTGTAAAAAACCTTTCTCCTTTCAATCCTCCTTGCAACGCCTGTCCCCTCTCTGAGTAATTCTTTCTTCTGTCCTCAGAAGGCTGAGCTAATTGACTCATGGCATGGCGTTGGTTTTTACAGAAGCAAGGGGAAGGGGAGCTGACTTTTGTTGCATATAAAACACAAAAATGTACAGTTGATGCATATAAATAATGAAAAGTAAAAGATTAAATAACATGTAAGAAATCTTTCCAAACTCTTGGAAGGAAAGTATGCAGCATAGTAAGCCCTGAGGAATATCTGTGATATTTGCATGTTAAGTTGAGAGATTGAATATTCTTGTTCTAGGAAACATAATTTGGAAGAAGTTACTTGAAAACTGGGCATGTCATTGAAAAGGCCCGTACACTTCACCTGACTACCTGAATAATAGTCCCAAGGCCAGCGGGTTTCCCAAGCAGACTTCCTAAACTGCTTCTCGTGTAACGCAGAAACACAACATCCTACTTTCTCTTAGTCATTCTACATGTACAAACGAGCACTAGTTACACTGAAAATAAATGAGAGTAAGATTTAAAAAACCCAGCTCTTGGAAACAGAACAGAGATTCACTTCCCTAATGCTATAATTTAGTTATATCCAGCTGAGGGAACTCAACTTTCCCATAAGCTAATATGCTAAGTTTGCCAAGTGCAAATTTATTCTTTCAATATTCTGCAGTTATTGCTTTATAGAAGAACTTGGGGTTTTTTTCTGCTTTATTGAGTGGGTGCCCATAGTGAGTATGTGCACAATATCCTTACAGTAAAAGGCAGACATGTTGATTTAATTCTCACTCATTTCATCTCTACAAATCTGAATGCACAAAAGACACCCTGCCGTGGTTCAATTCCCTTTTAATATAATCATTTGTAATGTGCTTTTAGTACAAGCTTGTGTTTTTTTAACATTTGAATTTTCTTAACATATCTGCAATAGTAAAATCAACACAGCAATGCAGGAATTTGAAAACAAATAAATATGGTCTACAATGCAATGTGTGTTGGTGAATCAATGCTGACTCCTAGGGGTATGTTTGCAAAGCAGCAGAAGTGGCCTCTGTGTGATATCTGAGCTGTGGCCCCATTGAATTTAATGGGGTTGTGGCTCCAATATTGCATGAAGGCTGCTACTGCTGCTTTATAAACATGCCACTAGCAGATCCTGGGTTTTCTTGGCAAGATATGACCTGAAGTAGGTTGGCAGGCCTTTTCTTCTGAGGTAATAGAGGGTAAAGTGACTTGCTCAAGGTCATAAGGGGTGCCAGTAGGAATCAAATGCAGGCTGCTGTTCTAACCACTAGGCTACTCCTCCACTCCATCTACAGTCTCCATGATTATTTTACCACCTTGATTGTTACTAATGGGCTGGAACGCCAAAGATTGTGTACAATATTCGCGAGGCAGTAATATAAAGCCAATATAAAAATTTCTAAATTTCTAAAAAACACCAATATTTTAATTCTTAAATTATGTGAGAGGTATCATCTTCTAGTGAGCATATAGACAACTATTCAGAGAACTCAGTGGTCTAGTGGTTGGGACACATTGCCTCAGACTGGAGGGCTAGGGGTTCAAATCCCACTGGAGGACAGCATCCTAAAACCAGAGGATCTGGGGTTTCTAGTCCTGCAGGTACTCCTTGGGCAAACCACTTAACCCTCCATTGTATTAGGTACAAAATATAGATTGTGAGCCCTTCTGAGACAAGAGAAATATCTGAATGTACACTACATTGACCTGGTGAAAAGCATTATATAAGCAATGCTAAATAAAATCCTCTGCTTAAGAACCAATCATTTACCTCATATGAAAAGCTAAGGTATTGGGGATACAAGGAGTTGGGGTAGGTGAGCATGTATGAGTGTGTGCTTATGTATGAGGGCCTATGCATAGTATTTGTGTGTGGGGATGTCCAAATGTGTTTAGGATGTTGGGGTGAATGTAGATGACTTTGAAAGCACTTTTTGGTAGCATGCATTACTAGTTCGGTCAGTTTTTGCCCTCTGTCTGCCTGTGATGCCTTATGGGAAAGTGTTGAGAAGGTGAGAGGGGCTTTTATAAAAGAGTGCTGCTCAGTATTGGTTACTATGAGAAGCTTCTGACAGCTTCCCATAGAAACCAATGGAAATGTTTTTTGAAGGCTTGGCTCCCTGAAAATACTAATCTTTTCTGTATTGCTCCAGTTTTAGTATGTGCTACTTACTATAGCTAAATGTAACAATGGGTACAAACAGGAATAAACTTAGGGGTGTGTTTACTAAATGGCGGTAGCGGGTTCCGTGCAATATCGAAGCCATAGCCACATTGAAATCATGGGGTCGCAGCTCCGATATCGCACGGAAGCCGCTACCGCCATTTAGTAAACAAACTCCTTAGACTGTAAGCCCTCCAGGACAGGGAAAGCCTATTGTAATGCACCTTGATCTACTACGGGAAAGGCGTGAATTAAAAATAAATAAATAAATAAAACAAACACACCTTGAACTTCTGAAAACGGCATGTGCTAAATCCAATTCCACCACCCTTCCCTACACACACATATGTTTCTGGTTTTTGAACTCATCTGGGATATTCAAACTTTCTTCCTGCACTCCAAATTTGGTGAAAGACTTATTTGCCTTTTTTTGAAGAGACACGGGCACACACATAGATTTCTTTTCTATGATTCCCAAAAAAAGGGCTTGTGCTTTAGTTCTGTCCGTTCGTTCCATCTGTTTATCTGCAACGCTGAAATCACGCAGGGGGCAGCAGTGGGCGGGGGGGGGGGGAGAAACAGAAAACATAAGTACTAGTGAGGGGGCTGCTGGTAGATGGAGCAGTAGCAGAGCAGCGGGATTAGCAGGGTTTCCCATGCCCTGCCAGCTGAGGGTGAAAAGGAAGCACGAGAGATGGAAGGAGCTGCAATGGCGGAAATCCCCAGATCCTGCTAGCTAGAGAAGGAAAAGCTGACACTGCTTCCAGCAACACGACTACTGGGGTTCCCTAAATTCTGCTGCCAGTTCCTCCTTGGATGCTGAATAGGAAATGTCATCTTAGAAATATATTTTAGAAAAAGAAAGCAAATAAGAAGGGAAGGGGAAATAGAATGAAAACAAACAATGAGATGGGGAGAGGTAGAGAAAAGAAATCTCTCTGGAGTAAGCCGAGCCGGTCCCAGAGTTGGTTCAAGGTGTTGATATCCTAGGCAGACTAAGCTTCTCTGTCAGAATCTATTGTTTAGCTATGAATGCCCTTCTCTTTGCTGTCCCCTAAGAAGCTGCCACCCTAGGAGACCGCCTAATGGATGGCCCGGCCCTGGGAGTAAGGACAGAATAAAGGCTCCTAGAAATGAACATAGAAAGGTGATCCCGCTTCCTGACTGCATAGTGGTTATGTTGATGTTTCCTATCTGAAGAAGGACTGAGTTTAGGATCAACCCAGACTGTAAAGAGTGCCGAAACTATCCCTGTCCCTTCAGGGATGTATGAATTAGCAGTTTACTTGTAAGAGACTAGCTTGGAAGGTAAAGTGGAAGGCAAATTCATGGTCAACTGACTGGAAAAGATCTGTGTTTATACTAATTCTGAAGAAAGGTGATCCGACTGACTGTGGAAAAATTGTCGCACAATCGCTCTGATCCCACATGCCAGCAAGATTCTACTCAAGATCATTCAGCAGAGACTATAACCTTACCTGGAACAAGAACTGCCTGAAGTGCAAGCAAGGTTCAGGAAAGGGCTAGAAACAAGAGACATCATCGCAGATATGAGATGGATCCTTGAAAAGACAAAAGAATACTAAAAGGATATCCATATGTGTTTTACTGACAACAGCAAGGCTTTTGACTATGTAAACCATTAGAAACAGTGGGCCACATTAAGAAGCATGGGAATACCAGAACACCTGGTCTGCTCATCAGAGCTTCAAGAGATTACACACTCAGCTAAGGCTTTCAAATTTTATCATTGCCTCTTTTTTGATAAACTTTACCTGTTGCATATAGGTTTTTAGGGATCTTTAGCCTGCCTACGTTCCTTGCATAGCTTTTAAATCAGATATCTGAGTGTGCCCTCGTACATAGAAGGTGTACTGGCCAGGGACACTTGTGATATATAGCTACTTGGAACAGAAATATAGATTGCTTTTAGACTTGCAGCTAGACCTGGTCTTCTTAGGTCTCCTACTTAATTTTGCAGCAAGGGTATAATTTTAAGGTTACAGGGGTCTTTGATTAGTAGGCTGATACATAGTAGTAAGATTTCAGTTTGAATTTATTTTTTAGTTTCCTTTGACTGTTGCAAGCTTGCCTTACCGGGTGGGGCTAAGTAAAATAAAGCTGCTCTACTACTGACCAAATACCTGAACCAGTCTGCTCATCAGAGCTTCAAGAAACTACACACTCAGCTAAGACTTTCAAACTTTATCTTTGCCTCTTTTTTTATAAACTTTACCTGTTGTATATAGCTTTTAAGGGATCTTCAGCCTGCCTAGGTTCCTTGCATAGCCCTTAAATAAGATATCTGAGTATGCCCTCAGTTCATAGAAGGTGTACTGGCCAGGAACACTTATGTTTCCGCCCACCCTACCCCTCATCCCACCAACCCCTGGGTTGCATTGCCTATATAGTCATCATATACAATGACATCTGTCCTTTAATTAGATATTACACCCACTTTTCTCCTTTTCTCCTTCTAGGACAGCTGAGTCAGAATGTTGTGTATTCAATGCAATAACTGTGGTGCTTTCATTCTAAAAAGAATCATTTTGATCCTATGAGCTTGCCCTATATGCCTCAAGTTAGCTGCTATAAATAAAGAATTGACTTTACTAAGGGAAGAATTAGCTGCAATTAAACACACTTCCTCTAGGTTACAAACTGAACAAAATCCACCACCGCTTCCACAAAGAATCAAACAGCCCAGGAACAAATGGATCACAGTGGGCTCTGGTAGGTTGTGACCTGTAATGCAGAGACACCCTATACATCAAGTGATATCCCTGCATAATGCCTTGGATAATGAGGGTGCCCAATCGATGGAAACTGAAATGCCCTTAAATGATAGACTTAATGCCAACACTACTGATAATGTACCAAATAAGAAGAAAAAATCACAAAACAGAAAACTACTACTCCTTGGAGATTCCATCATCAGAGGCACCAACTTGGGAACACAGCTCAAAGGAGAGAGGCTGGTCAAATGCCTCCCAGGCTCTTCAGCCAGCAGGAATAAAAACCAAATTGTTGGTATAGTTAGTGCAGAAAGTGAGCACTCCAAAACTGATATTGTCATCCATTTGGGTACAAATGACCTGGCTAGAAACAGTTCCTCTGCAATTCAAAGGGACTTCCAGACTCTGGGAGAGAAACTCAAGCCTATTGCTAACACTATAGCATTCTCAGAAGTTTGACCTGTTCATGATAATGGGGCAGAAAGGCTGCATCGCATAAACGACTTTAATATATGGCTCGAAACCATGTGCAAACAAGAAGGAATTAGATATATAGGCGACTGGGGAAACATATGGATCAACAAAAGACTATACTGTACTGATGGAGTACATCTCTCCACCGCAAGGAGAAGAATCCTAAGTGAAAAATTCAGGCAGTATGTGGCCAGGCATTTAAACTACAGCAAGGGGGTGATTTATTTATTTTATTTAGTTATTTAAAAGGATTTATATACTGCTTTATCCTGAAATCAAAGCGGGTTTCACATCAAACAAATCAAGTGGCAGGGTGCGGGGTGTGGGCATGCAGTGATAGATAGAGGTGTGTGTGTGAGGGTTAGGTTGATTGCAGGGTGAGCTATATACAATATGAGCTATGTACAGGAATTATTTACATTTTTTCATTTTGGTGGGCAGAGAGAGAGTTTGTTGGACAGTTCATGTAATGTCCTTGTAGTTTTCTGTGAAGAGCGTAGTTTTGAGCATCTTCTGGAAGTCTTTGAGGTCTTTTGTTGATCTCAGGTTGTCGGGGAGTGTGTTCCAGAGTGTGGGTGTGGCCAGGGATAGTGCTCTTCTTGAAGTATCCTTTCTTGTTTTAGCAAAGGATATGGGTATGTTGATAGTGTCTGATGTGCCTCGTCTTCTGGGTCTGATGCCTGGGTCCGGTCTAATGAGAGGTTTCAGACTATCTGCGGAGATGTTCTGTTTGATTTTGAATGTGTATGTGATGGATGAAGGACAAGTTTGGTACATCACCCCCAGCAAAAGCAAAACAACAATGGAAACAGCCACAATTTTGAACAACACATCAATGGCAAGCGGGAAGGGGCATATAGAACAAAACCCATGCAAAAGGCAAACAAGCCATTCAACAAATGCTGGAAAGCAATGAGTACAAATGTTCAAATCCTAACCAACAAAGTTCCTGATCTGGAAGTCCTAATGGTGGAAATGGACTTGGACATTATGGAAATTACAGAAACATGGTTTAATGAGTCGCATGAATGAGATAATGCCATAGCTGGCTATGATCTATTTGGAAGAGATAGAGAGGGTAGAAAAGGAGGAGGAGGAGTAGACCTGTATGTCAAAAGCAATATTAAAGCTGTTGAAATGCAGGAGACATGGGAAAAAGAAGAAATGTTCTGGATTGTGTTAGAAAGAGGAGATGGCACTGTAATCCATAATGGTGTGGTCTACAGGCCTCCAACTCAAACCAAAGAAATGGATAGTGAATTGATTGTTGATATTGCAAAGATAGCCATGAGGGGGGAAGTGATCATTTTGGGTGACTTTAATCTACCTGATGTGGATTTGACTGTTCCTTCTGCAAATCTGGAAAGAAGTAAAAAAATTGTGGATGCCTTCCAAGATGCGTTACTTAAACAAATGGTGATGGAACCGACCAAGGAGAGCTCTGTGCAGGATTTAGTGCACGCCGAATATCTGGGTGGGTGCCCGTGTGAGCAGTAGAGATCATCACATGGTGTGGTTTGAGATAAAAGCCAAGGTGGAATCCAATCACAACAAACTCAAAGTCTTAGACTTCAAAAATGCTGACTTCAGTAAAATGGCCAAGTACCTGAAGGAGTTGGTAGGGTGGGAAGAGTTAAGGGAAGTGGAATTGCAATGGGCTAAACTAAAGAAAGCAATAAAAGGTGCATCAGATACATATGTAAGGAAAATAAATAAAAACAAGCGGAAAAGGAAACCTATTTGGTTCTCCAAAGAAGTACCTGCACAAATAAAGGCAAAAAACACAGCTTTCATAAAATTCAGAAGCTCGCAAACAGAGGAACACAGAAAAGAATACAAGATCAAACTAAAAGAGACAAAAAGAGAAATAAGGATAGCAAAATCAAAGGCAGAAGAAAAGATGGCTAAAGATGTGAAGTGTGACAACAAGACTTTTTTCAGGCATATTTGGGAGAGGAGGAAAATCAGAGATGGAACTGCAGGACTCAAAAGTGCTGGGAACGGATTCATGGAAAGTGACATTGAAAAAGCGACAATGCTAAACAAATACTTCTGTTTTCACTAAAGAAAATCCTGGAGAAAGACAACCTGTGACTGACAAATATACAAATGGGAATGGAGTAGATACCACACCATTCACAAAAGATGATGTGTTAGAACAGCTTGCAAAACTGAAAGTGAAAAAGTCTATGGGACCAGATGGGATTCACCCTAGGATACTGAAAGAGCTCAGAGCAGTTCTTGCAAGGCCTTTAAAGGATGTTTTTAATAGATCCTTGGAGACATGAGAAGTTCCACGGGACTAGAGAAGGGCTAAAGTGGTACCTCTCCACAAAAGTTGTAATAGGGAAGAAGTGACAAACTACGGGCCAGTAAGCTTTTCCTCGGAGGCAGGAAAAGTAATGAAGGTGCTCTTGAAAGAGTGAATAGTGGACTTCCTCAAAACCAACAGATTGCATGATCCAAGGCAACATGGTTTTACCAAAGGACGATCTTGCCAAACAAATCTGATTGAGTTATCTGACTGGGTGACTAGAGAACTAGGTCAAGGGCATGCGATGGATGTGATCTGCCTAGATTTCAGCAAAGCCTTTGATACTGTTCCTCATAGGAGGCTTATCAATAAACTCAACAGCTTGGGGATGGGTCCCAAGATGGTGAACTGGATCAGAAACTGGTTGACAGACGACAGAAGGTGACCATAAATGGAACTCACTTGGATGAAAGGAAGGTGATTAGTGGTGTGACCTGGGTTTCGGTCTTGGGACCGGTACTGTTCAATATATTCGTGAGTGATATTGCCTAAGGGATGAATGGAAAAGTCTGTCTTTTTGCAGATGACACCAAAATTTGCAATAGAGTGTACTTCCCTGAGGGAGTGGGGAATATGAGGAAAGATCTACAAAAGCTGGAAGAATGGTCTTATGCTTGACAGTTAAGATTTAATGTGAAGAAGTGCAGTAACAGGCACTTGGGAAGCAGAAATACAAGGGAATTGTATGCGATAGGGGACAAGAGATTGGTGTGCACAGACCAGGAGAAAGACATCGGTGTGATTGTTTCTGACGATCTCAAGGTGGAGAAATAGTGTGACAAGGCAGTGGCAAAAGCCAGAAGGATGCTAAGTTGCATACAGAGAGGAATTACCAGCAGAAAGGAAGAGGTATAATGCCACTGTACAAGTCGCTGGTGAGACCTCACTTGGAATATTGTTTTCAGTTTTGGAGATCGTATCTCGCAAAGGATATAAAAAGGCTGTAAGCAGTTCAGAGGAAGGCAATCAAAATGATTTGGAGCCTGCGTCAGAAGACTATGAGACTTGAAGACCTAAATATGTACGCTCTGGAGGAGAGGAGGGACAGGGGAGATATGATTCAGACCTTTAAATACTTAAAAAGTATTAATGAACAAACAAACCTCTTCCAAAGCTGTAAAACTAGAGGGCATAACATAAAGCTGTAAGGGGGTAAACTGAAAGGCAATGTCAGGAAATACTTTTTAACTGAAAGGGTGGTGGATGCTTGGGATGCCCTCCCAATGAAAGTGATGGGGAAAAACACAGTGACAGAATTTTGTTCTCAATAATGGTTTCTATCAATTTTCCTGGCACTGATATTAGGTTTGTCAATGTGTAGTTTCCTGGATCACCCCTGGATAGGTATTACGTTGGCCACCCTCCAATCTTCTAGTACCAAAGATGATTTTAATGATAGGTTTACTAATAGTAGCTTTGCAGTTTCATCTTTGAATTTTCTCAGCAATCTTGGGTATATACCATCCAGTCCAGGTGATTTCTGCTCTTTAGTTTATCAATTTGCTCTACTACAGTACATCTTCCAGATTCACTGAGATTTGATTCAGCTCTTCTGACTCATCACCATTAAATACTTTTTCTGGCATGGGTAGCTTCCTCACATCTTCCCCAGTAAAGACCAAAGCAGAGAATTCATTTAAAGTGTGTCAGACGGCTGCCTAGGGTGAGAACTTACACAATCTTGACGATGCATATATTCATATGATTCTTGCAAGGTATTGTGGGTATTGTAGTTCATTCACTCCCAAACACAGCTGATGACAATAATTTGAGTTGTGAAACCAAGTGGTAAGATCAATAAAATACTTCTTTTATTGATGGGGTTTAATTCACCCAGCACATGTATGCTTGATAGCACTATAAATGAGGTTACTTGCTTGCAGTGTTTAAAAATGGATAACAAAAAGTCACAAAGTAAACCAGAAAACAACCTTCAGCTTGTCAGGCAATTAGCTAATGTTTTCTTAGCAAGTAATTACCAAATACAAAGGCACAAAGTAAAGAATAAACTTTGCTGGTTAGGTTAACTTCTGCTTATTTTCCACGCCGATCTCAGCAGTGATTCTCCCTTGCTCACACACACAATCAGGTGCAGCCCTAATTACTATTAATGGACCAGCTGAAAGCCTTTAGCTGGCTGGCTGCTACTGTGTGAGCCCAAATCCTGTTTTAAGAGCTGTTTGCAGTGGAGATAAAGACCAAAGTTAGGTTTCTTTGTGATGGCTGATGTGTTTGCTCATAGAAAACTAGCAATAGCATTTAGATAGAGAACAGTCCATATAAATAGTTTCATCTGCTGTATTTCCCCCTGCATCAACAATCATAGGGTCAATATCATACATTGGCACAGATGAGTCTTTCATTAAGGCACTATCATGAGAATGCTTATTCCCTTGCTGCCATTCTCTATTATAGATAGGGTCTGGATCAGTGTTCATACCTGAGCCTCTCCTGCTATCATTATTCCTCTCTGTATAGCCTGGCCAATATGTAATCCAATTCTGATGTCCAGCCTTCCAATCTTGATCCCTGGACACTGGATCTTCTCTCACATACCTTCTGGCCTTGGTCTGAAAGTCCCTTCCACATGCAGTCTTTTCTCTTCCAGGTAGCCACTGGTGATTCCTATCTCTGCCACTCCATTCCTCTGGCTGAATCCAGTCCAATGGACTCTGCTGGCTTTTGGAATACCTCCCAGTATGAGTACTGCCTTGGAATCTCCCAGACCTTCCAATGGCCTTCCTTCTCTTCCTTCCAGAGAGTTTCCTTCTCTCTCTATCTGCGTGGCTTTTGCTGAAGCTGTTCTTCCAACTCTCCCTGAATCTGTTATCTGAAGAATAAGCTCTATTCTTATTCTTTCCTAATGTGTGCTGCTCCCTAACACAGCGCAGCTGTCTTGAATCAGGCCCTGCCCTTTGAGATGAGTGCTTAGGGATTACCTCATAGCTCTCTTGATTGCACACACATTCTCTCACTTCAGCCCCTCTCATGGCTGCTGGAAACCTGGTGCATTCTGGGACTGGTAGTCTTTTATGTGAAAACTCTGTTTTCTCACTTCTACCAGAACTGACAGGTTGCTTGTTCAGAGTCACATCATCTTTTCTATAGCTCCTACCTGAGCTATGATAAGCTTCCTTATCACAAGTGGCATTTTAGAAAGTACAGAAAACCAACAAGGAACAAAGGTGCACCCATGAAGCAATAGAGAGAACAAATGGAGCAAGTGCAGAAAAGGTGGTCAAACAGACTTTATTAGAAACCTCAACGCAAGGCCTTCCTCAGGGGGTACAGGCCTCAAAATAAAAACAGATATAAACAAAATATGAAATAATTGGAACATGCATAAAAACATGTAATCATATAGAGGTAAGCAAATAAAAAAGTAAACACACAAAATTAAAATCGGCATATTATACTCATATCCAGAACAATATTGGATAATAAAAACTTATGCAAAAAAGCAATAATCTGAAAAGGAATATAAACAGAGAAACATTTATACATAAAGAGGAGAACATTCGCATATACAGAAACCAGTGACACAAGAGTAAAGAGTGCCATGAAAAAGGAGGGATGAGGAGGACATAATAGTGAAGAGCAAAATCGCCCTGTTTAATGTCACCACACCATAAGTGTCGATAAAAAATAGTTTAAAACCTTATCATAACCTAAAAAAATGTGCAATTGTAGTATGACAGAGGAGTTAAAGATAAAAGTAAATCATACCTGTCCACGAATGTCGTTAGAGCAAGGCTACAATAAAAGTACTCTAAACATGCAATAGTGTTCCTGTATGCAAGATCCAAAAAATACACACTTAGTGCTCATATATAAGTCAAAAAAGGAATCAAAAACACAAAGAGGAAACCTTGCTTTTCAGATGTGCTTGCATCCTCACAATGCTACAAGCTAGAAGGAATCAGCCATTTGGTTTACTGCCGGTAGCCCCGCCCCCTCCCTCACTCCCCTGCACTCTTCCGCCCCTATCCCCATCGTTACCTCTCTGCGCTACCTTGGTGTGACCCTCGATGCCTCCTTATTCTTCAAAGCCCACATCTCATCTGTAGTTCAGCGCTGCTTTCTTACCTTAAGACAACTTTGATCTGTTAGTCCCTTCCTCTCTTTCGCCGCTATGACCATCCTCCTCATCTCCTTTGTTGTCTCACGCCTTGATTATTGCAATGTTTCTTTAGCCAGTCTCCCCCAATCTCAACTTCAACGTCTGCAACGAGTTCACAACACTGCTGCCCGTATCCTCACCTGCTCTTCCCGCTTCGATCATATCACCCCCCTTCTCATTCGTCTGCATTGGCTTCCGATTTCCTTTCGTATTCAGTACAAATTCCTTATCTTTGTTCACAGGTCTATTCACACTGGCACTCCCCTTTACCTTGCCGATCTGGTCCGCCTCCATACTCCCCACCGTTCCCTCCGCACTATCCATATGAACCACCTAACCTTACCCTCCCCTTCCCAAGCTTATTTAGAATCCACCCGCTCCTCTGCCTTCTATTTCCTTGGTCCCCGCCTATGGAACTTGCTCCCCCCAGACCTCCGCCTAGAGCCCTCATTTAAAACCTTCAAAGCAAACCTAAAAACTCACCTCTTCTGTCTAGCTTTTGGCCTCTCTCCTCCTCCATGTCCTCTTTCACCACCCCCTCGATGATGTTCCCTGAATTTGCTTCTATAATTCTAGCTGTAATCCTTACTCCTCTCTCTCCTTTCCTGTCGTATTATGGCGTTCCTTTCCTAATTTTTCTTCAGCAACCTTTAATTGTATTTTGTAAACCGCTCAGACGCTATTGTGATGGGCAGTCTATTAAGCACCTCAATAAACAATAAACAATAATCCTCAGAGGAAACAGCTACCCTTTTAAACCCATTTGGGAACTTCGCGCCGAGGTCAAAATTCGCACTTGGGATATAGTGCACAGGAAAAACATAACTAACTATAAAAAGTTTACCTTAAGATTAAGTGAAAAGGTATCCAAGATCTTTATCTTTCTTGCTTCTCTTACTTGTGCTCTTCTAAATTGTTGCTCTGTTCGCTCAAAGACCGCCTTGATTCATGACCTAATACTAGACTACTCCCTCCATCTGTTGCTCTTAACAGAGACCTGGATCTGAGAGGAGGAGCAGGGCATCCTCTCTCACTGGCTTCCCCTGGGATTTCAGCTTCTCTGCACCTTTCACATTTATCATTCAGGAGGGGGAGTTGCTCTCTTACTCAAGGATAGCTTTGGTATCCTTGAGTTGCCGTCTACCTGTCCTCACTATCCCAAGGCTCTCCTAGCTCAGATCCCCCCTCCCTATGGCCTAACTCTCTTGTTATTATATGTCCCTCTTTCACTATCACTTGCCCTCTGGGACTCTCTTGCAACAACACTCATGGAAACTATCACAGCACTCCCTGATCTTCTTGTGTTGGGGGATTTCAACTTTCATGTGGATAACCCCACTAGGCCTCTGGACAATCATTTTCTCTCTCTTCTCTCTGATCTCTCCCTCCATCGACATGCTATCTCATCAACTCATGCAGCCAACCACATATTAGATCTCATGCTCACCCCAGAGGGAGCACCTATTCAATTTACCTTCTCCCCCTCCCTTCTACTTCCCTGGACCGACCATTTCCTGGTTCAGCTCCAATTATCACACTTTCATTCTCATCCTAGTGCCTTTTGTCCTTCTGCCCCTCCCACCACTGCACCCTCCCTAAAGTCTTATATTTCTAATGATACACTTTCTTCTTTTCCATCTGCTGATTTGCTACTTCCTGTAGACTTCAAATCTCTACTGGTGGACACGCAGGCTTCCATCTGGGATGATAGCCTCCATACTGCCCTTGATAACATTGCACCTTTGCAGCTGGTTAGATCTCACATTATCCGTCCTCGGCAATCCGTGGTATTATCCAGATTTACTGCTCCTCCGCTGCCAACATCGTAAAGCAGAGAGGCTGTGGCACCGCAATCCCTCTCAATCTACTGTACTTTTGCAACTTTTCAGCAACTGAATTCTCATTATAAATTGCTATCTCTTCAGCTAAGTGAGTTTATTTCGCAAAGCTTATATCCAGTTCTGACAATCGTCCCAGACACCATTTTCCATAGTCTCTCATCTGACATATCGCATCCTGTGTCCTCCACAGGCTCAACTATCTGCCCAAAAGCTAGCCATCTTTTTCCATGACAAGGTGATACAATTACAATCTTCATTTTTATCAGTAGATCCTTTACTACCTTCTGAAAGCACCTCTCCCATATCATCTGCTCACTTTCATACTTTTCTACTTTCAGAATCCGTTCTTCGTACAACTATTTCTACTTCCTCCAAAACATACTGTTCACTGAATCCCATTCCTTCTTCACGGATTCCTGAGCCCACTTTTACTCTTCTCCCCTTCTTCCATATGATTGTAAAGTGTTCTTTGTGCATGCTGCATCAAATATATTGTATCCGCTCTTACTTCTCAGATTCCTCAGTCTTGATTCTACTTCTCACCCTTGTCATTACATGACTGGATTACTGCAATGTTATATATGCTGGTTTACCTCAACAACAACTCAAATATAGTCTATTCAAAATATAGCTATTCATCTCTTACACCATGCCTCCCTGTTCGATCATGCATCTCCACTACTTATCAAATCTTATTGGTTACCCATTTCCTATTGAATTCAATATAAGTTCCTTACGCTTACTCATAAGATATTACACACTGGGATCCCAGCCTATCTTTCCTCTCACCTCACATTGCATGCTCCCCCTTGGCTATGAGGTTCCATAAATGGTTTCTGCTTACATCTGCCTCCTCCCTCCCAAGCCTGCTATGAAAGTAGCAGACATGCTGCTTTCTACATCCCCATCTGTGGAACTCTCTTCCAGCCAACATTAGACTCAAACTTTCATACCCCAGGATTAAAGCATCTCTAAAAACGCATTTATTTAATCTTACATTTGAGTTATCTTCTTAAAACCATTCACATCAGCGTAATTCAGCTCAGCTTACCTCCCTCCCTTCCTTCCTGGCCAATCCCAGTCCCCCATCTTAACTTGGATTTTAATTGGAGTTCCTTTTCATTTTCCTTTTAATTATAATTATGATTGTAAACTGTTCTGGTTTTGGAAGGGTGGTATATCAAGTTTTTAATAAACTGTAAACTATAATGCAAAGGAGAAAAGATGGAAAGTGAGAGAAAATGCATGTTGTGGGGTAGTGTGTGGGAGAGATAAAAACCATAGAAGAGAAAAAGAGAGAGTTTATTTGGGTGCCAGATCAGTGGTTCACAAAAGCTAATGAAAACAGGTGCATTCAAAGTTGCACAGAACTTTTTATGCAATGTTGTAGCACCTAACAAGGGAGGCAGGGCATTCCATAGGATACGATTTCTGAAACAGTGCTGCCAGACTGGCAGATTCAAGTCTTGTACAGTAAACTGAAGGGATAGTGAGACAATTCTCTTGTGTGGACTGGAGATAGTGTCCTGGAGCATATGGTGTAATGACATCAGTGCCGCATTTGATTAAGTATCACACAACACACTACTTAAAAGGCTCAGTGACATAGGTCTCCATAAGAACACAATAAATTGGTTCACCTCCTACCTCATTAATAGAATGCTCAGGTAAAAGTCGGTCATGACAAATGCAACCACTTCAGGCTAAACAGGACATGCCACAGGTTTCAGCATTATCAGCCCTCCTATTCAACATCTACATTCAGCCTATTTCTACTATACTGAGGAAATTCAAAATGTATTTTCATCTATATGCTGACGATATCACGTTCTACATGCCCTTCCACACTCTTTTACCCCAGATGTCTTGATTATCCCTGATTGCCTCTCAGCCATCACAAACCGCCTCACAGAACTTCACCTAGCAGTATATAATAGCAAGACAGAGGCACTTCTGGTCACAAGAGACCCCTCCTTCAAACCGCCAGAGAAACTCAGGCCTCAAAGAGCAGAGATCATGATAAAAAGGAAAGTCAAATACCTTGGTATTGTCAAAAATGAAAAACTCTGCATTGAAAATATTAAAGTAAAGGTATCACCAAAAAGCCAATTAAATAATTCACAGAAATCAGCATTTGCATAGCCAAATCAGCCATACACAGAAGCAACCTAGGGTCTCAGTCTTCCCGGGCAAAAACAAAACCAGTCAGATGCAGCCTGACACGGTAAAGCCCTGTTAACATCAGCGACCCATAGACTAGAGTTGCTCTGAGATGGACAGTTGCCTTGGTATAACACTGGCCCACAATCTCAACATGCTTTCTCATATCAAGAAATCAGCCAATACAGCCTACATGAAATTCAGATCTCTCCAGCATTTACGACCATTACTACAATACAATGACTTCAGAACAGTTTTTCAGACTATCATAATGCCCCATCTCGACTACAAAAACATACTATACCATGGGCTGCCAAAATAAGCACTATGCCCACTTCACCTAGTACAGAATACAGCTGCCAGCTGCCAGAATCCTGATGGGAACTTCAAGAAGGCAGAAAATCACACCAAATCTAAAGAGCCTTCAATGGCTATTGATAGCCCAAATGACAAAATACAAGGTTGTAACCACCATCTATAAAATCATCCATAATGCATCAGCTCCCTGCCTGGAAGATATAATCAATACAGCCTAGAAGGCCTAGAAGATCAGCAAATCAGAACCTTAGTACCCCTCCCCCCCCCTTCAAGACCAGGACTACACAGCTAATGAGCAATAGAGCCTTTTCCCTGCTTGCTCCACAATTTGGAACTCACTACCAGAAACTATCAGATCAGCTCAGTCGACTCAAGACCTTAAGAAGCTATTAAAAACACACCAGTTTATTGAACACTTTGGTCCAAATGATATCACTTAACTACAGTCAAACCTCGGTTTTCATGATTAATCCGTTCAAAAAAGTCTGACTAAAACCGAAACGTATGAAAACTGAAGCAATATTTACCATAAGAAATAATGTAAATCCAATTAATCCATTCCAGACACCCAAAAATATTCACAAAAATACATTTTATAGAGAATAACTATATTTTTTAATACAGAAAACAATGAGAAATAAATATAAATGACTAATGAAATGGATAAATGAACATTTAACATCACTGAAAGCAAGCTAAGTACAGTACTGTACAGTAAAGTATGTTAACATCTGGCCTTAGCCACCCCTGACAAGCTGCTGTGCCCAGCTCTCTTCGGAATCACATTGGATTCAGCCCATTAAAATACCTTTACATTATCTGCTCAATGCTTCAGAATGGCAGAAAATCTTAATGATATAGCTTCAGACGTACCCTGCAAGAGACAGAACTGCCTCCCACATTCATGCAACATCTCCTGCTTACGTTGACAGCTTTTCTTCCCTGCTACCCCCGAGCCTGAGGGTGCGCTCCAGAGAACGGGCAGGCGGTGGACGAGATCGGGGCCTTCCTCTCTGCGCAATCCTTGCCTCTCTAACTCTGACCAGGCTCGAGGATGTGTTTCATTTATGTGCTTAGCTGGCTTTCGCTTCTCATCACGCTGGCGATCGGTGAGTCCAGGGGGCAGTGCTGCCGGGACCGGGTGGGCGTTCTGGCAGTGTATACAGACCGGTGTGCAGCGCGAGGGTGTATGTATTTACAGTACTGTACTTTACGAAAACCGAGGCGATGTACGAGAACCGGGACAAAATCTCAGTCAAAAAAGACGTTGAAAACCGAAGCGATGTATGAGAACTGGGACAAAATCTTAGTCAAAAAAGACGTTGAAAACCGAAGCGATGTATGAGAACCGGGGCAAAATCTCAGTCAAAAAAGACATTGAAAACCGAAGCGTATGAAAACCGGGGCAAATGAAAACCGAGGTTTGACTGTACATCCAACCATGCTCTGTGAACATCTATAAAAACCCGTTTTCTTAGCTCCAAGTTTGCTTTCCTTGTATATGTAATCACAAAAATATTTGTGAGGCCACATAAACCGCCTTGGCATAAAGACGATATAAAAAAACCCCTTAATAAATAAATATGTAAATAAAAATGAGCAATGAAAGATAGGTGGGGGTGCCTGCAACCAGTGCCTTGATAGCCAGCACCAAGATCTGAAATTGAACTCATTAAAGCATGTGATGCTACATAAACAGAGACACATGGTTACATTTCCATGCAAATTAAAGTACTCAGATGGCAATGTTTTGAGTTGTCTCTAGTCATTTCATGGCTGTAGAGCTGATGCCTTCATAGGTGATATTACAATAGTTGAAACATGATGTGATGGGCAAATGGATTAAAACATGTGGGGCTGCCATTTCGAGAAAGGAGCATAGTGTCCAAAATTGATGTTGATACTTGGCTATTGAAAGAGAGTTTGGAGTCAATGATGACTCCCAAATATTTGAATATAGTGCTGAGATCAATAGGAAGGCGGGTCAACCTGTGAGCCGTGTGATTTTATCAGTATTTAGTTTTAAATGATGGTCTAGTAACCAAGGGACCAATATTGATCTGGCGCTTAGCCCTGCCCACTGACCCCTAACCCTGGATATTCAATGCTGTGGCGATGGCATTGAATATGCAGGTTTAGAGCATAGAGGAAACAGTTGTGGAGCCCAACCAGGTAGTGGCGATATTGCACTGCTACCCGGTTTGTGATCCGTGGCTAAAACTAGGAGAGCCAAAAGCTGGCCTAGTTTTAGCCGCGGATTACTAACCAGGTGGCAGTACAATATCGCCGCTACCTGGTTAGTGGCAGTCTCTGCCTCCATTCCGCCCCAGAATGCCCCAACACGCCCCGATGCTAATCGTATAGCAGTGGGATGCGTAGGGGAGTTAGAAGGGGATATTCAACGGCACTAGCCATGTTAAGTGCCATTAAATATCCCCATTCAAGGCATTTATACAGTTTACTGGGCTGTAAACTGTGTAAATCCCTTTTGAAAACTGGGCCGCAAGTGATTACTTTGTCCAGACATTGATTAAGTAGGGACAGATCAGTGTGTAGAAGTCAGTATATGAAATTAATAAAATATCAGTGTAATAAGACGCTGTTTCCTGAATCATGGATTAGGATGGCAGGGAACTCAGGAAGATATTGAAAAGAAGGGGAGCTAGGACTAAGCCCTGGGGGACTCCACGTCCTAGGGCATGAGAAGATGATGTTTCAGAGTTGGTGGAAGATAGCTGGGGGAGAGAGAGAAAGAATGTGGGGAGCAGAGTTTGGGCATATTTAATAAAGCCCATTAGGCTTTTGCAGCTAATATGGCAAAAATGTTCAGAAAGCACGGTGTTTGCTGCAAAAGCCATGTGTTATCTGTTCGGGTGTACACAGCAAATCCCCAGCAGATAAGACACTGAAAATGCAGAAAGCATGGTCGAACAGCAGCCTAGATGCAACTAACCAACATATTGAGGTGGCATTAGTTGCACCCATGTGGTCTGCAGATCCAGTGCATGCTGTTGAGGCTCTCGGTAATTACACATTGCAGACACACCCACTTTCCATCCTAATCCCGGCCACTCATGCAGAACACGTGCTTTCTGCAGATAGCACAGAAAATTGCTGAATTATCTTCATTTTGCCTGCATTAGCTGTTAATGTTTCCAGATAGTGTGTGCGGGTTAGTAAACAGACCCCTTTGTTTAGTTATACTTATATATTTTTTAATTGATTTATCAAAATTTATTGCCACATTATCCAAATATCTAAGCAAGGGGTTGCGCTCTGTTAGAGAAAGCATTGAGTCACAAAGGATTAAAGTTTTGCAGGATAGAAATTCCATGTAAAAAGGGGAAGGCAATGGCAGTGGAGGTGTACTACTGACTGCCTAGCCAGAATGAGCAGATTGATGATGAAATGCTAAGAGAAATCAGGGAAGCTAAGAAAAGTTACAACACAGTAATAATGGGTCTCCGATATTGACTGGGTCAATGTCACAGCAAGATATGCTAGAGAGATAAAGTTTCTAAATGAAATAAATGACCGCTTCTTGGAGCAGCTGCTTCATGAACAGACAAAAGGGGAAGCGATTTTGGACCTAGTCCTTAGTGAAACACAAGATCTAATGCAAGAGATAAGAGAGTTGGGGTCACTTGGCAATAGTGATCATAGCATGAATGCATTTGCTTTAATAAATGGAGGGAGGACAATAAGGAAAGCCATAGTACTACCTTTTAACTTTCAAAAGGAAGACTATGATAAAATGAGGAAAATAGTTAAGAAAAAACTAAAAGGAGTATCTGCAAGGGTTAGAGATTTTAATCAAGCATGGGTATTGTTTAAAAATGCTATCTTGAAAGCCCAGACCAGACATATTCCATGCTTTAAGAAAAGTGGAAAGAAGGCCAAAAAACTGCTAGCATGGGTTAAAAGTGAGGTCAGAGATGTTGCTGTAGCCAAAAAAGCATCTTCAGGAAATGGAAAAGGAGCCAAATGACGAAAACGGATAACATAACCACTGTCAAATAAGATGCAAGTCATTGATAAGGCAGACACAGAGAATTTGAATAAAACCTTGCTGTGAAATCAAAAACGCATAGTAAAATCTTTTTTCAAGTAGAATTGTAGAAAAAACGTATGAGAGAGTCAGTTGAACCATTAGATGAAGGAGGGTTAAAAGGGGTGCTAAGGGAGGACAAGGCCATAGCGGAGAGACTGCTTTGTCTCTGTCTTTACTGAAGAAGATGTAGGGAAGTTACCCATGTCTGAAATGGTATTTAAAGGTGATGTATTGGAATTATTGAAAGAAATATTGATAAACTTGGAAGATGTATTACAACTATATGATAAACTGAAAAGTAGCAAAACCCACTGGACAGGATGCTATACACCCGAGGATGTTGAAAGAACTGAAATATGAGATTGCAGACCTACCAATAGTAATCTGTCAACTATCATGAAAATCATCTGTAGTACCTGAAGATTGGAGAATGGCCAATGTAATGTCAATTTTTAAAAAGGGTCCGGGATGATCCAAGAAACTACAGACTGGTGAGTCTGACGTCAGTACCGGGCAAAATGATAGAAACCATTATAAGGAATAAAATTACAGAACATGTAGATAGTCATGGCTTAATGGGAGAAAGGCAAAATGGACTGAGCCAAGGAAAGTCTTATCTCACTAATCTGTTATAATTTTTTGAAGGTGTGAATAAGAAGGTAGACAAAGTTGAGCCAGTCGATATAGTGTATGTGAATTTTTAGAAAGCCTCTGACAAGGTCCCTCATGAGAGACTCTTGGCAAAATTAAAAAGTCATGGGAAAGGAGGCAGCAGACTATTGTGGATCAGGAACTGGTTAAAAGAAAGAAGAGAGTAGGGCTAAATGACCAATTTTCTCAATGGAGAAAGGTGAATAGTGGAGTACCCCAGGGATCTGTGCTGGGCCCGTTGCTTTTTAATATTTTCATAAATGACTTGGACATGTGAATAACGAGTGAGATTATCAAAATTTGTAGAGGGCACAAAAATATTCAAAGTTGTTAAAACACAAAAGCATATAAAAATTGCAAGAGGTCCTTCATAAATTGGAAGACTGGACATCCAATGGCAGATGAAATTTAATGTGGACAAGTGCAAAGTCACAAAGTTATGCACTTCGGGAAGAGCAACCCAAACTATGGTTACATGATGCAAGGTTCCAAATTAGCAACCATCACCCAGGAAAAAGATTTAGGCCTCATAGTGGATAATATGTTGAAACCCTCTGCCCAGTCTGCAGCCACGACAAGAGAGCAAATAGGATGCTAGGAGTCATAAGGAAAGGAATAGAGAGCAAAACTAAGTTTATTATAATGTATCTGTATTATTCCATGGTGCAATTGCACCTTGAATATTGTGTGCAATTCTGGTCACCATATCTTAAAAAGGATGGGCTCGATACGGAGTTGGGCAGGCTATGCACTGTGGCGGCACATAGCCTGCTCACCGACCCCTTTAACCCGGATTTTCACTTCCGCAGCAGTGGAAGTGAAAATCAGGGTAAGCCTGGATGCCCCAGACGCCACAGAGACTACAAGGGTAGCAGCAATTTTTGATGCTACCCGCATAGCCTCTGCGCCCTAAAGATAGGAGAGGAAAAACCTCGCCTATCTTTAAGGCACAGAGGGCTACGCGGGTAGCATCGAAAATTGCTGCTACCCGTGTAGCCCCTTTCTCTGCCCCTGCTCTGCCCCTGCTCTGCCCCGTAACGCCCCTAACATGCTCCGATGCTATGCGGATAGCATCGGGGCGCGTTAGGGACTTAGCTGGGATTTTCAAAGGGCACTACCCGTATAGGTACCCTTCGAAAATCCCAGATAAGGTCTTTACACGGGTAACTAGAAAGTTACCTGTGTAAAGGCCTTTGAACATCAGGCCCAGTATAAGCTGAATTAGAAAAGATACAGAGAAGAGCCACCAAAATGTTAAAGGGGTTAGAAAGTGACCCCTATGAGGAGAGGCTTAAAGGTTAGGGCTTTTCAACTTGGAAAAGAGATGGTTGAGGGGAGATATGACAGAGGTCTACAAATTAATGAATGGAGTGGAACGGGTAAATGTACATCGGTTGTTTACTCCTTCAAAATGTAGAAAGACTAGGGGACACTCAATGAAGCTACAATGTAGCCTATTTAGGACTAATAAGAGAAAATATTTTTTCACTCAATGAGTAATCAAGCTCTGGATTTCTTTACTGGAGGATATAATATAAGCTGTTAGTGTAGCTGGGTTTAAAAATGGTATGGACAACTTCCTGGAGGAAAAGTCCCTAAATCATTATTAAAGAGGACCAGGGAAATCCACTGCTTGCCCCAGAATAAGCACTGTGAAATCTGTGTATCTTTTTGGGAACCTGACAGTTACTTGTGATCTCGACTGCCACCACTGGAATCAAGATACTGGGCTTGATGGACCTTGGTCTGTCCCAGTATGATATTTCTTATGTTCTTATATTCTTATAACATTTTTATAAAATGATATAAAACAAAACATAATTTTAAATTATCTAAGTGCAATTGCGCAGCCTGGATGCTACATTATCAAAAAGGCCTCCCCATCTGCCCAGCTTTGCCCAGGGAACCTTGTTCTTCAATAGTCCTGGGTCTTTACTTAAGTTTTATTCAGTTAGTTGGTTGCATCATTACCTAAGTAATCCACAACGGGAGAGTTACATATACATGTATAGATATACACGTATAGATAGCCCATAACACGACTCTGACTAGGGGAACATTAACATGAATTAAAACCATTGACAGACTGCACGTTTTTTACCACCCAAAAACATACAAATTAGAGCATGAAACATCAGATCAAGGTCACATCAGACAACATCTAGAAAAATTTTCCTCCTTAATCAAGTCCTAATGATTTTTGAAACTGGAAACAGTCTGCAAGTTCCCTAATCTCTGTTGGTAGACTATTCCACAATTTAAGCACCGCACCAAAAAAGCATCTATCTCTAATTCTCACCTGCTGAAAAGAGGAGAGAGATGGTAACACCAATGTACAATGATTAGTGGAACGTAACGATTTTGCTGAAGAGCAAATCATCAACCTATTTGACAGATAAACCGGACCAATCTTATGAATAGTTTTGAAAGCAAGACATAAAACCTTAAACAGTATTCATTCTTCTATTGGTAACCAGTGAAGGTTAAATAGCAAAGAAGTGGCTCTTTCCCTATAACTAATATGCATTATCATTTTTGCTGCTGTATTATGGCTATGTTGCAACTTATGTACTCTTTGAGGCTGCGTTTGGATCGTGATCCCCTTATTCTCCTGCTTATCACCTATCTGTATCTTGCCATACCCCTTGAATTACCCTAGTCCCCAGTTGTTGCTCTGTCTTGATTAGGTTGTAAGCTCTGATGAGCAGGGACTGCCTCTTACTTATACTTGTACAGTACTGCGTACACCTTGTAACACTATACAAATGATTAGTAGTAGTAGTAGTAGTAGTCATGTACTAACTGTTTTGACATCCACACAAAGATATAGTTACAGTAGTCCAGATGACTCAATACCATCAGCCGAACCACAGTTCAGAAATCTTGTGGTCTTAAAATTGATCTGAATTGTCCCACTAACTTCTTATGCCATGCCTTATTCTGAACACATCACACATATGGTTCAAATGTTTATTTGGAATCAATGATAACTCCCAAACACTGTTCCCTCTAAGCTGTTCGCGTGTGCGCGCGCACACACTTCGCCGAGTGAGCGCACATACTTTACAACAGAGCGCACAAAAATTACAGCTCTGATTCTGATAGAAAACAACTCAGACGTCTTAAAATCTAAAAGTTATGATTGTAATTACAAGAAATTTAGTAATCGTCTATTTTCATTTAATTTGATTAAAATCAATGTGGTGTACATACTGTATTCTGACGTGTAGTCAAATTTTAAAGTATATAACTCCGAGTGTCGTTATGTGGCGCACAAAAATTTAACCTTCCTTCAAAAGCTGCACACAGCTGATATTTTATGCGCACACAGCCTACAGAAAATTAGAGGGAACATTGCTCCCAAAGTGCTTACCCCATAGGACACGACCACCTTCTGTCCTGAAATCTAAATAGATCTAATATCATCTTGGATTTTATCTTTCCCCACCCATAAAATTTCAGTCTTCCCTTCATTCAACTAGTTGCCCAGAGCATATAAGCCCTGTCCCAGCTGATCCAACAATTCCTGAAATGACTTCTTCATAAGCACAAAAAATTGAATATCATCTGCATATATATACAGAGAAAACCCCAGTTTCCTAATCCACCAAGCTAAAGGGCTAAAACAAATATTAAACAATAATGGGGATAATGGAAACCCCTGTGGAGCACCTGTTCTACAGTCATTGTCCTTTCATATTTTCCATTGAACTCTACCTTAAAAAATCTGTTTGTCAAAAAGGAAGCACACCATTTTAAAGCTTTATCATCAATGTCAATCGACTGCAATCTTGCAAATAACAAATTATGACTGATTGTATCAAAAGCGGAACATAAATCTAACAAAATTAAAAAGCCACAACCTCCCATATCTTTCCATCTCTGCATCTCATCCATTACTACTACGACGGTCTCTGTACTAAAATCAGCCCTAAATCCAGACTGACAATCATCTGACCCTCCAATCTCCTCCATATAAGCCTGCAATTGAGAAGTCACAATAGATTCAAGAATCTTAGCAGATTGGACACTGGCGAACCCTGAGACTTCGGCCCAGCAAGAAACAGCCGCCAGGCCTGGAGCGAGGTAGCATTACAGCTAGCAAGGACACAGACGTATGTTTGCTGCACGTGCCTCCGTCGTGTGGATCCAGCGGAGGCACCATGGGTGCCGCAAGGAGGGGGAGCATCTACTCCGGGTATTCAAGAGGTTTGAAACGCCACTGTGACTAAGCACAAAATACCCTAGAATTTAAGATCCAAATCTGCTTAACACACGCTAATCATGGGCTGCTGTGGTCTCTGTCTGTGGTCTCAAGCATGGCCCTTTGAGCAATATCCTTCTCAGGGTCCCTGCCCATTCACCGACTATTCTGTAACAGAGCTCATAAACGTTTATTTCAAGTATCTAATCATGCGCACGCACCGAATCTATAATCCAAACTTATTTAGCTAGATTTTTACACTTTTTTACTTAGCACAACAAAGTGGTAAAAGGGAAGAAGAGCCAAAAGAATGAAAATAAAAATAAAATCTTTAATTAATAATGTTGATGTGAAACGCATACCTCAATTCCATGCCATGAAGTAGCTGTAAAGTATATTTAGGAAATTTCATGCCAGCCTTCAGAAGTGTGTAGCCTCTCCTCCCCAGCCCATAACTCAAGACAAACACTTTCCTCCTGACAGACATGCAGGAGATCAAAGACTCGAACAAAGACCAAGTGTGACGTGCAGCGCCAGTTCGGGACCATAAAGATGGATGGATAGATTAGCTGGAAAATCACAGTGACACTGTGGGCTGGTTGAAGTGGTTCTGTTTATATAATTACCCCGGGGAGACCGAAACGCTCTAAACAAGAATTTTCCAGCACTGAGCCTTTTGGAGAGCTGATGCAGCATTTCAACATGTCCATCCATCAGTGCCAATCAGCGCGCTTCACCTGACATCTCATTACAGGGTTTAAGTGCCCAGATGTCACGTAAAGGAGGACAAATAGTTATTAAGCAAAACATTACAGAAGCAAATACACTCTTCATGCAAATCCCTGCAAACAAGACTCAAGTATATAGTTAGCAAGGGCTAAATAAATGGCAAATAAGACAAACTAGTTATAATTTGGCTTGCTTTTCTCATAGATCACACTTTTAAATGGCCCAGGTTTAGGATGAAATGAGTCACGCTGCAATAAAACTGGGGTTCGAAATTATTCACAAACATCAGTGTCTAACTAATGCTTCAGGGGATGGTCCTTTTATTGACTGGAAAAAAAAATAACTAAAGGCTACTTGCTTTCTTAAGTTCAACGTTTTGGAACGTTTCAACTTATGACCTAAATTAATGATTTTAACTTCCATGACCCAGAATACCAATGTAAAGGCGTTCATCATTACCGACCTGTCCCTATGTGCTCCTTGAGGGACAGTCCAGATTTTGTTTTATAAATCCCATCCCAATATATTCTGGGGGGAAATAAGGACCAGGCTGATCTCTTATGATTATAGAGAGGCAGACTGGCAATTTGGAAGATGGCTAGACAATAAGAAAAGTGCAGAAAACCAGCTGCATTCATTTTTAAATACCAATAAATAGCAAGGATAAGTCATTAATGCAGACTATGATTTACTAGATTCTAATATTCTAATATGCACAAACCTTGCGCTAGAGCCTGATGCAAAAGCAGGCTTAGTACAGATGTTTGCTGCAGCCATGCTGTAAACAAAGAGCATGCAAATGAGCTGTGTGCAAAGCATGCACGCTAAACTGGGCGAGCAAGTTAGGCACATGCACACAAGCGTTTGTGTTAGCAGTACCTAGATCCTGCAGAGGGCCAGCCCAAGGGTTTCTGCTGCCCTAGGCAGACCTTCCTGCCACCTCCCAGGCAGCCATCATTTCATCTGGGTGAGGTGGGCAGCACAGCGACCCCTCCATGGTTTTTCAAGACAGTGGCTTTCTGCCACTGCTTTAGTACTGAGACAGGTCTTAAAGCACCCGTGTGCATGCATGCAATCATGACCTGCCCTGCCCCCTCTGATGTAACTTTCTGTCAAATGGGAAAGGAACAACGGGCCATGAGTGCACACATATGTTTGGGTGCTTGAAGGTCCGCCCCGCTGCTAAAACTGGCGGAAAGCTGCTGCTTTGAGAAATTGTGGAGAGATTGCCATACTGTGCCTTGCCGCTCACCAGTGTCTGCCACCCTAGGCAGCCACCTAGCTTGCCTAGTAGATGAGCCGGCCCTGATACTGTACACAAAAAGGCACTTATGAGCATGTTTTGGAATGCTCTGTGGCGGATAAGAGCTATAGCATTCTGCTCAGAATAATATTGATATCTTTGTGCAACAATATTTTTGTGAACAGAATCATATACTGTAGCTCTTATGTGGATTTATGCAGACTGTGCACTGCCATTAGCATTGGCATCTGTACAAGGATTATACTCATGGTAAATCCCTTTTCTAGAGTCGACGTCCACAGTACTGCAGAAAAGTGTGCATAATGGCTGCGTAGATGCCTGTGCTTGGTATAGCACAGTTTTCTGCATCAGCTCCTTAATTTGCAAATGTATATCCACAGGGCAACAGGCACAGAGTCCTGGTATGCAGAGAAGAGGGTGAAGCAAGCTGCCACTTCCTTAGAAGCTCTTCACAGGCACTAAGCATAGAGGTGTAGACTCAAAGGCTTGACTGAAAGCAACATGAGCGTGCACTTATTTAATTTCAATGGCAGTGAATTACAGAATGTAATGTAGCTCATGCCATTCTCAAGCATTCAGTTACATTCTGGTGTGGCAGCTACTGCATTTCCCTATTCACGTAGGGCTTACAATCTAAGTTTGTACCTGAGGCAATGGAGGGTTAAGTGACTTGGCCAAGATCACAAGGAGCAGCAGTGAAATTTGAACGCTGGCTTCTTTGGTTTGCAATTTAATGCTATAACCATTAGCAGGGCTGGCCCGTCCACTAGCTGAACCTAGGTAGTCGCCTAGTGTGGTAGATGTCTGTGGGCGTCATGACACACATGGCCTGCTGCCCCCTCATGCTGAGCAAGGCCACACTGCACCTCTGCCCACCACTACCGCTAATTCCGGCAGCAGGATCTGCTCAGTGGCAGGCCATATGCTTTGACACACATGGCCTGCTGCTAAAGCCGAGCCTCCACCCCCCCCCCCCCCCACCCCGGAGCCAGAATCAGCAGCAGCACAGCTCAGCACGGGGCAGGGGGGCGGCACACCAGGGCTTCTGCCTAGGGTGGCAGAAACCCTTGAGCCAGCCCTGACCATTAGGCTACTCACTGAAAACTGTGCTTTAGGCACATATATGAGAAAAGACCCTACACAGCTCAGTGCAAAAACCTATGCTACAGCCCAGCGCTAAAGCTCCAGGTCAGGGTTTCCTAGAGCAGGTTTAATGCAGATGTTTTGCTTAGTGATACTGTAAGCAAACAGCATGCAAATAAGCCATGTACAAAACATCAGTGCAATACAAGGGGAGAAAGCCTGGTATATGCACACAGAGGTCTGGGTTAAGTCTGGCACCTATGTGCATGGACTAGATTACTAATAAAAAACCAATTCATCTGAGGTGAAATTTGACACCACCTCAGATGACCAAGACAGACCCCCCCCCCATCATGGTCGCCCCCCTCCCCCACCCACAGATCATGATTCCCCTGCAGTCGTGATCTTCCCCAGTGGCTCCTACTCCTCACCTCCCCAAACCAAGTAACTACCTTGATGACCTAGTGGTCCCTATCTCCCACCTCCTGAACCCTCAGAAGCATTGAGACACCCTGTACCTTTATTTATTTTAACAGATTTTGATATACCGCTTTTCTACCAGTCAAAGTGGTTTACAAAGAACTTAGTTTTTACAAGGAACAGATTTCGATCAACATTGGAACTTGTACAATAAATATAGGGAACTCATAACAAAGAACATTATAAGGTTGTTAACAAATGCAACTATATACAGTGGGTTAGCAGGAATGGGGTCAAATGGGTTTCGAGAGAGTGGTGAGGAGTGGGGTCATAGGGTTTCATGAGTGGGATCACGCAGGTTACTTATTGTGAAAATGCTTCTGGAAGAAGTGAGTCTTGAGTTGTTTACGAAATTCAGTGGAAGACTTGATGTTTCGGATTTCTGGGGCTAGTGCATTGCAGAGGGTGGGGGCATATAGTGAGAAAGTTCTTGATCTTGTAGACTGCTTGCAATTGCAAGACTGTGGTGGGATACTGAGGAAGTTCTGGGTGCTTTTTCTCCTTGTTCTAATAGAGTTCAAGGTGGGAATTAAGTCATGTAGTTGTTCTGCTGATTTATTGTTCAGGGTTTTGTGGATGAGGGTTAAGACCTTGTTCTGTATTCTAGAGTTGGACCTTAACAGTCTTAGAAAATTAAGGCGCCTGACCCTGCATATTTCAAACTGGGATACACTAGGCAAGGTAGGTCATCATATAAGGCAAAAATTGCAGACTGAAAATTTGAATCCAATCTATACATCCCAGGATGCACACTGTGGGACGGTCTGCCTTATAAAGCATTTTTTGCCTTATATGGCAGACTGATCCTGCCCAGTGCATCCTAAGTTGCTTTATGCGGAGTAAGGCACTGCCATTTTCAACAAGGGCAGCGAGGGTGTGTGATCATGTGGGTATTGCTCCTGCTCCTAACTGTTAAAGTACGGGGGATCCCAATGATTATGGTGGTTCAGGGGTATGAGGGTGTGGGAGGTAGGGGCTATCAGGATGGTTTCTTGGTTTGATGGGTAGGGGCTACTGAGCCACCAGGGCAGTTTCTTATTAGGTTCAGGGAGTGGGGGGTAGGGGTCACTGGGACAGGGGGGAGGTTTTGGCAGCTTCAGAAGGGAGATCGTCATGAGGAGGAGGACCTCAATTGAGGAGGGGGTATCACCATCAGGAGACTGGTCATCTGAGTTGAAGTGTCAAACAGCATGAAAAATTAAAAATTCCTTATTTTGCATGTGATTAGCATGTCCACTGTGCTATGCTTTAGTTCAATGCTTTTGCTCGCAATTTTCCCATGATAGCTTGTTTTTGCATCAGGTAGCAAGTCTAGCATGGGGAAATCTCAAGCAAAAGTTGCACTACAGCATAAAGCAATTTGCTGCACCCCTGTCAATCAGCCCAAAGTGATTAGTAATCAAGCAATGGTGTGAACATAGCCTTGGATAGCCATAATAAAGTTCTGTGGATGCAATGCAGGGTGCTTAACAAAAGCGATTTGCTTTGGAAAGGCTCCAATATATTTTATGAAGATGTTCCTAACTTTACAGCTATCCTCACTTGAAAAGCACGGTGGGAAAGTATCCTGCGCTATGGGGGAGAGTTCTAAGCATGCTGTGACACAAGACTATCTAATGGATGCAACTAAAAGGAGCAATGATGTTCATAATCTGCTGCAGAGGGCCTTCGGCAGCCCCAAGGAGCCAGCCTCCTGTTAAACTAACTGGGGCTGTTTCAAACAAAGCTTTTATGTCTAAAGCAGGGGTGCCAAGTTCCCCAGTTCCAGGAGGGAGATTTTAGGCCAGTCCTAGACTTTTGACAACCCCCTCCTGGGGCATTTCGGGAACTGCAACACTGATTTATTTATTTATTTGTTTGTTTGTTTATTTATTTGATGTATTTTCTATACCGCGCTCTTTAGAATCAGTGCGGTTTACAGTCAACAATAAGTTGTACAGAGCAGGCGGGACCTGTTCTGTACTTACAAAGAACAGGTGTTGCAATTGGGATTAACTGGGGTAACTATGTACATGCTGAGAAATCTGGTCATGGATATACAGTATTGACCAGGTCTGCTTGGCTACAATTTACAATGTTAAGTAATACAATGTTGAGTAACTATATACAATAACTATATATAATTTACAATGTTAAGTACTATATACTGGTCAGCAGTTCAGTCACGTGTGCACAGAGTTGGCCAGAGCTGCTTGGCACTTATTTACAGTTATAGACACATTCAGTATACAGGGTGTCCAGTTGTGCTAATGGATGGCGCCACATCAGTGTGATGTGAGTGTGCTAGTGCTGTTATTCTGGTTGTTATTTATGCCTGGTTGGGAGTCGTCGCTAGAGTGGGAGTAGTACTGAAGGAATAGATGGTGTTTAAGTGCCTTCCAAAATTGGGTGAGGTCATTGATGGACCAGATGGTGGATGGGGGGGGGGGGGCGTTCCAGCATGTGGGTGCGTAGAACACAAAGGCTCTATTCATTGTTGCTCGACTGCATTTCGTGATTGTGTTTGGGATTATCAGCGTCTTGGCAGCGAATGACCTTCTGGCTCTGTTGGGGGGAGTGGGGTGGACGAGATCCATGAGGGAGGTGGAGGAGCACTTGTGGATGGCTTTGAAGGTCATCAGTAGTATTTTGAAGGAGATTCTGCAGTGGACTGGCAGCCAATGGAGGTGCTTCAAGATTGGGGTAACGTGATCCGTCCTGAAGGCTCCGTGTAGTATTCTGGCGGCTGCGTTCATTGCAAGCTGAAGTGGGTTCAGCGTGTTCTTCGGGAGACCCTGTAGAAATGAGTTGGCATAGTGAAAGTGGGGGATAACCAGTACTTGGTAGATTGTTCGGAAGTCGTCTGGCTCCAGCAGGGGTCATAGATGCCGGATTGTCCGTATTTTGTGGTATACTGCCTTGACGGTGTTGTTTATATGGGCTTTCATGTCTAGCCTTTGGTCCAATGTGACCCCTAGATAGCGTACCATGGGCTTGCTCAGGCGCTCGGCACTTCTTACTCTTAGTGAAGTGGGAGGGGTAAATGCTTGGTTTCTGGTAACGAATAGGGCCTCCATTTTGTTGAAGCTTATTCTGAGGTTTTGGGTGTGGAGCCAGTCAGTGACAGCATCGAAGCAGGTTGTTAGTGGGGAAAGGTCTGGCTGGTCAGTTGAGAATGGCATGTAGAGCAGCACATCATCAGCGCAAACCAGGCAGGCGATGTTGACGGAGCGGATGAGCGGGCAGATGGGCTGCATGTATATATTGAAAAGCAGCCCAGTGCAAACCGTGTATAGCAAAGGAAGAATTTTATTTAATTGATCAGTTCCAGCCAATGGAGTTATAGAGATGTAGCCCACTGGTTACTTCACTGCCTGTAGAGCCAGAGGTCATGGGTTTGATCCCACAGTGGTGTTATTTGCTAGGGCTGTCTGAGGCATTTCATTTGGGCCATTGGCTGGAACCGATCAATTAAATAAAATTCTTCCTTTGCTATCCACGGTTTGTACTGGGTTGGTTTGTTGCACGTGGATTGTGCTTTTTTTGTTGGACGTATATTGAAAAGCAGGGCTGAGAGTGAGGATCCCTGTGGCACGCCTTGTTTTTGTTGGAAAGGTTTGGAGGTCATGGAGCTGGTTCGTACATATTGCCATCTGTCTGTCAGGTATGACTTGCACCAATTTAGAGCTGTGTCGTGGATTCCCTTCTCCTTGAGGCGTGCTAAGAGAGTTTCATGGTTGACAGAGTCAAATGCTGCGGCAATATCCAAGAAAATGAGGGCAAATCCTTGCCTGGTGTTGTCCATTCCAGTGTTTAAGGTGCTGAAGAGGGTGGTCAGGAGAGTCTCGACACCATGTGATTCCCTGAATCCGTGTTGACATAGGTCGAGAGGAGCGTTGGTCTCAATGTGGTGTTGGATTTGGCATTGGACAACCTTTTCAATTATTTTGGCCAGTAGTGGGATGCTTGAGATTGGTCTGTATGAGTCCACCTTCTGGGTGTCCAGTTTCTTGTTTTTTAGAAGTGGCCTGATGGATGTTTGCTTCAGACTTTGTGGGAACTCCCCTGTCGAGAAGGGTCGGTCCATGAGTTTGGACAGGAATGGGCTGAATTTGAGGGACGAGTGGCCTAGTGGTTGGGGCAAGGTACTACAGGCCAGAAGGTCAGTGGTTCAAATCCCACTAGAGGACAGCAACCTTGGGCCGGAAGGACTGGGGTTTCTAGTCCCACAGGTGCTCCTTGTGGTCTTGGGCAAGCCACTTAACCCTCCATTGCCCATGTTCCCTGTAAGTATTAGTGTATGTGTCTCATATCCCCTCGTGTTAAATGTATCCCCCAACCACTTTGAATAGTGGTGTACCCCAGGGATCTGTGCTGGGTCCGCTGCTTTTTGACATATTCATAAATGACCTGGAAAGTGGAATAACGAGTGAGGTTATCAAATTTGCAGATGACACAAAACTATTTAAATTTGTTAAAACCCAAGAGGATTGTGTAAACCTGCAAGAGGATCTTGATAAATTGGAAGACTGGGCATCAAAATGGCAGATGAAATTTAATGTGGACAAGTGCAAGGTTATGCACCTAGGGAAGAACAACCCAAACTATGGTTACACGATGCAAGGTTCCACATTAGGAACCACCACCCAGGAAAAAGATTTAGGCGTCATTGTGGATACCATGTTAAAACCCTCGGCCCAGTGTGCAGCGGCGGCCAAGAGAGCAAATAGAATGCTAGGTATGATAAGGAAAGGAATGGAAAATAAAACAAAAGATATTATAATGCCTCTGTATCGTTCCATGGTGAGACCGCACCTTGAATATTGTGTGCAATTCTGGTCGCCGTATCTTAAAAAGGATATAGCGATTTTAGAAAAGGTTCAGAGAAGAGCCACCAAAATGGTAAAGGGGATGGAAGGATGCTCCTATGAAGAAAGGCTTAAAAGGTTAGGGCTCTTTAACCTGGAAAAGAGACGGCTGAGGGGAGATATGATAGAAGTCTATAAATTAATGAACGGAGTGGAACGGGCAAACGTAGATCGATTGTTTACCTTATCAGAATATAGAAAGACTAGGGGACATGCAATGAAGCTACAGGGTAAACTATATAAGACTAATAAAAGAAAATATTTTTTCACTCAATGTGTAATCAAACTCTGGAATTTGTTACCGGAGGATGTAGTAAAGGCTGTTAGTGTAGCTGGGTTTAAAAAAGGTTTGGACAAGTTCCTGGAGGAAAGGTCCATAAGCCATTATTAAGAAGGGACCCAGGATATCAATGCTTGAACCAATACAAGCATTGTGGAACCTGTGTCCCTTGGGGAAACTGCTAGGTACATATGACCTAGATTGGCCACTGTTGGAAACAGAATACTGGGCTTGATGGACCTTGGTCTGACCCAGTATGACATATCTTCTGTTCTTATGTTCTTATGACCCGGTGAAAAGCGGGATATAAATGCAGCTAAATAAAATAAAAATAAATAAATAAATAAATTCCATGTGCAGTGCTCAATGCCTTTCTCAGATGGGGTAGAGAAGGTGGTCAGTGGTGCTGAGTGATGTGATTCCTGCATAGGAGTGGGGTTCATGGTCATGTTGGTCTGAATTGTTTTGGACTGTAGGTAGTCTGTGAAATCCTGTGGTTGCAGCATGCTTGATGGGGTCGGGGATGGATCTTTTATTAGGGTCTTCACTAGGTTGAATAGGTCATGTGGTTTGTTTAGAGATTGCTGCAGGAGTTCTGCATTGCTTTTTGGGTTTAAACTTAAAATCAGGACTGGCCAAAAAGTCTCCCTCCGGGAACTGGGGAACTTACCAGCTCTACACAAGTATATTCAGTTTACTTGTTTCATGTATGCTGTAAATTGCTTAGCGTGTTGGAAGATAGGCAGGATATAAATAAATCAATACTGGTGGGGGGGGGGGAATATTCAGCGATGGATATTAGCACTGCTACAGTGACTAACTGTCGCCGCTGAAAAGTGAACCCGGATATTCAATCCTAGGGTCATATCCGGCCATTGGCATTGAATATCCAAGTTGTGTGCTTTTACAATCCAGTTAGTGGCTGAATATTGTATCTGCCAGATTGCAAAAACATCTAGTTAAGACAGCCATTTAGCTGTCCTAAAATAGGCAGCTCCTTATTTATCCTTGGGTGCCGCCTCCGCTCTGCCCTGCTGGAACACTCTGAGGTAAGCCAGCTAATGGAACAGCGTTTAGAGGCTGCTGCTGGAGATATTCGGCGGCACAAACCACATAATGCCACTGAATATCCCTCTGAGCGCCATTTAAGCAGCTGGCAGGTCTGCAAACCACCTAAATGGCTTTGAATGCCGACCCCACTATGTTTAGTTTTATACTGTAGATATTCATTTAGAGCAGATTTGAACCTACTATGGATCCTTCCAGTGGTCAAAATTATCAACCAATTTCTAATTCCCTATTCATGGTTAAAATTCTAGAAAAAGTGGTAACACCCAGCTTCCCTAAGAAACACAAATGCTTTCCATCCAAGGCAAACAGGATTTTGCCTTGCATATTACAAAGCTTGCATTACTTGGAATAAGTGATTATATCCTTCTTATTGCAATAGAGGTAATTTAGTTTTGCTTATTTCACTCAACTCGCACGCAGCATTTGATCAGGTTCATCATGACTTTTGATGAGATTGCAAGACTGGGATAGAAGGAATGGCTCCTAACATGGTTTGAATCCTATCTTAAAGATATGTAGCTATTCTGGGAAAAGTTTGCATCTACACGGGACAAGCTGACATGCGGAGTACCACCAGGATCCATTCTTTCACCTATTTTATTTAATATTTTTATGATTGTCCTGGCAAATTTTCAGCACACCCTTGGCTTTTCTTTACATAGACTATATTCATCTTTTAGCTTTATTTGATACATTCGATAATCTGGCTGCCTCTTTTATTCCCAACAACGTGAAATGGTGGCAGATTGGATGTGACTACCCAGTGGGTATTCTTTTTGCTTGGGATGGCTTTGACGTAACTTTATGTTATCCAAAACTGGATGGAGTCCCCAGTCCTTTCAGAGATTCAGTTAAAGTATTAGGATTTACTTTAGAGAACTCATCTGTCTTCTGATTTGCAACCTTCTAGTTCTGTTGCATGAGTTTTTGTCTTCTCTCCTCCTTCTCCACTCTTTGCAGACAGTGCTTGATACTGGCTCATTCCCTTGTTTTGAATGAACTGGACTACTAATGCATTATACCAAGGTCATAAACAATGTCATATTTGGAGATTACAGTTAGTTCAAAATACAGCACTATGCTTAAGTTACTTAGGGGTGCAAAGAGAACAGATCATGTTAGCCTCGCTTGAAAAAACAAAATTGTTTGCCTATCTCATATGTGCTTCCATTTAAGATCTTGCCTCAGCACACAGGATTTTTCTTACTAGAATTCCATCTTTTCTTAGTAATCTCTTGATCACCTGCATTCCAACTAGGGCCTTTTATTCATCATATCAAAATGTGTTTGTAACTCCTGTTCACTACTCGATTCTTTTCAAAACTACAAGAAGTTGTAGGCCCGATTCCAAAGGAAGAACGTCCTGCCCACCTGGATATCTAGGATTTGCACAAGCCGGTCTAGTCCCAGATTCTGAGCCTGCAAGAGCTAAACTTTCCTGTGGGATCAGAATCCGGTCTAGACGGCTGGCGGACATTCCATTGTTTCCCTGCACAGTCCTGCCCTGGCTCCTGCATGGACCCACAGTGCTGTGGCGTCCTGTTGCCGTAGCACTGCAACTCCATTAAGGAGATGCAATCCACGGCGAACGCCACAAAGTTCATTCTATGCAGCCTTCCAAGGCAGGTTCGGGCCGCAGGGAAGCTCCTGTACCCCCTCACCGCACTGAACTGGCCCTGTGCTGCCATTCCCCGATGTCTGAGATGGAATAAATTCCCCATCCATGTTGGCAACCCCAGACGTATAGGTCCAACTTCAGGATCAGTCCTGTACGTCCAAAGGTCACATCCCCGCTCATCACCCGCCCTCATTCGTCCCTCGGCCCATCCCCGTCCAGAGTTCCCCGTACATCTCCTATGTATGTGCAGGGAGCTTTGGGCAGAGGATACAGTCCTGGTGTTTAGCGGGGATGGATGTCCGATCCGGACGGCCATCCTTGCTAAACGCAGCTCGGAATGACCCCTCGTATTTAGATATACAACACTAGACTGTGGAATGACTGACAGTTACAATTCTGACGGAAATCCTCTATTTAAAATTTTAAAAAGGAGTTAAACATGCATTATTTAAATTGGCTTTGAGGAATAATGTTTGCCCTTTGGTGCACTGACCAGCCTCTTTTTTTTTCAGAATTATTTTTGGGGGTTTTGAAAGTGCCATGGAGCAACCCTTTTCAAAATGTCTATTTGTTTTTATTGTATCTTTTACTTTAAATCATTAACTTCCTTTTCTTTTTCCTGTTTTTACGATTTTTTTATAAATTGTGTAAACCTTGCAGATACGTTCTGATATGCAGTATACCAGGTGAAATAAACATAAAGTACAAACATTTGAGAAAGTGAAGGGGAATTTCATTCCAAGGTGCTGGACAAGTACAGGAAAATAACTTTTTATGTAATACAGTATTTCTCCTTGGGCATCTTTGTTTTTCTTCATCAGCTGACCTCAGGAGAACAATTTTTCTGTTTGCGAAGAAAAATAGTTTTGAAGATGAAAGCAAGAATCCAGAATAACTTTCAAGTGTCAGATCAAGGCACAGTTTTTCTCAGCATCCTTCAAGTGGAAGCATCCATTTAACTTATGTAACAAAAGGTGATGAGGGGAATTTGAAGTATTAAAAACAAATCTACCGGTTTTGTTGTACAGTAACCAGATGGTTTCAAGATGTGGGGTAGAAGCCATTTGATATATATTTATACCATAGCCAATTACTGGGATTAATTGCAGCAGGACTAGAATTTGCCTGGAAGCAGTATCTAAGCAGACCTTTGATTGCTATATTACTATAATATTAGCTTTTACCTTGCTAATTCATAGTTCAAGACCTGATCAACCCAGACATTAAGGAGTCCTTTTATTAAATTTTGGTAAATGGTTACACTTGCCACAAATTACTTGCAAAATTTAACATGTGGTACGCACAAAGTCTGTGTAGTAACCTCTGGGGGCATAGCCAACATCCACCCCAAAAGTGCAAGGCAGACATCTACCGCAAATTAAACGTGCATTACAGATAGTGTGTTTGCAGCCATGCTATTAGCAATGTAAAAATAAAGAAACCCCCTAATGTGGCCAATGCATAGACTATATTGCCCAGTCTCACTGCAAAATCTTCCCTGACAGTTAATACAGAACTCATTAATCTTCCAATCCCTTGACTGGCATCCCTTGACAGTCAGTACAGGGCCCACCATCCCCCAATCCCTCCAGCCAGCACCCATGACATTGAAGCCAAATAGCTCCCACCACCCCCAGACCCACCACAAACCCAATGTCCCCTTCCCCCCAGCTCCTACCAGCGATCTCTGGGGCCAATTTGGGAGTGATCCTCAGTCTCTCTTGCCTCATCAGAGGTGAACATAAGATATGCCATACTGGGTCAGACCAAGGATTTCCCAGGTCCTCTTTAATAATGGTTTATGGACCTTTCCTCCAGGAACTTATCCAAACCCTTTGTAAACCTACACTAACAGCTTTTATCACATCCTCCGGTAACGAATTGCCAAGCTGGATTATGCGGAGTGAAAAGATATTTTCTCTTATTAGTCTTAAATGGGTTGCACTGTAGCTTTATTGCATGTCCCGTAGTCTTTCTACTTTTTGATGGTGTAAACAATCTAGTCTACACTTACCTGTTCCACTCCATTCATTAATTTATAGACTTCTATCATATCTCCCCTCAGTCGTCTCTTTTCCAGGTTGAAGAGCCCTAACATTTTAAGCCTCTCCTCATAGGGGGTATCCTTCCATCCCCTTTACCATTTTGGTGGCTCTTCTCTGTACCTTTTCTAATTCCGCTATATTCTTTTTAAGATATGGCGACCAGAATTGCACACAATATTCAAGGTACAGTCGCACCATGGAATGATGTAGAGGCATTATAATGTACTTTGCTTTACTCTCCATTCCTTTCCTTATGATTCCTAGCAATCTATTTGCTTTCTTGGCCACTGCATACTTGACACTGGGTGCAGGGTTTCAATGTGTTATCCACGATGACGCCTAAATCTTTTTCCTGGGTGGTGGTTCCTAATGTGGAACCTTGCATCATGTAATCATAGTTTGGGTTGCAGAACTTTGCACTTGTCCACATTAAATTTCATCTGCCATTTGAACGTCCAGTATTCCAATCTATCAAGGTCCTCTTGCAATTTTTCACAATCCTCTTAGGTTTTAACAATGTTAAATAATTTTGTGTCATCTACAAATTTGATTATCTCACTTGTTATTCCCATTTCCAAGTCATTTATGAATATGTTAAAAAGCAGTAGACCCAGCACAGATTACTGCGGTACTCCACTATTTACCTTTTCTCCATTGGCCATTTAGCCCTTTTCTCTGCTTTCTGTCTTTTAACCAGTTCCTGATCCACAATAGTACACTGCCTCCTATCCCATGACTTTTTAATTTCACCATGAGTCTCTCATGAGGGACCTTGTCAAAGGTCTTCTGAAATTCAGATATACTATATCAACCGACTCACCTTTGTTTATCTGTTTATTCACACCTTCAAAAAAATATAACAGATTAATAAGCTAATACCTTCCTTGGCTAAAGCCATGTTGACTTTCTCCCATCAAACATGTTCAGTAATTTTGTTCCTTATAATGGTTTCTACCATTTTTCCCGGTACTGATATCAGGCTCACTGGTCTGTAGTTTCCCAGATTAGTCCTGAAACCCTTTTTAAAAATTGTTGTTACATTGGCCATTCATTAATCTTCAGGTATTACAGATCATTTTAATGATAGTACACAGACTACTAATAGTAGGTCTGCAATCTCAAATTTATTTATTTATTTATTTACATTCTCTTATATTCCGCGCTATTCTGCATCAGTGTGGTTTACATTGAACAAACTGAAATTACATTGAACAGGGCATTATAACTTGGAAATAACTATTTTACAGGGAATATGGGCTATGGAGGGTTAAGTGGCTTGCCCAAGACCACAGTTCCTTGAAAGAACTGAAATTCTTTCAGTTCTTTCAGCACCCTCAGATGTATACCATCCAGTCCAGGTAATTTGCTACTCTTTAGTTTATCAAATAGTTGTAATACATCTTCCCAGTTTATCAATATTTTTTCAATTCTTCTGATGCATCATCTTTAAATACTATTTCAGTCATGGGTAAAATCCCTACATCTTCTTCAGTAAAGACCGAAGCAAAGAATTCATTCAGTCTCTCTGCTATGGCCTTGCCCCCTCTTAGTACCCCTTTTACACCCTATCATCTAATGGTCCAACTGACTCACAGGTTTTTTTGCCTTGAATGTACTTGAAAAGTTTTTATTATGCGTTTTTGCTTCGACAAGCTTTTTTTCAAATTCTCTCTTTGCCTGCCTTATCAATGCCTTGCATCTAACTTGCCAGTGCTTATGTGTTTGCCACTTTTCATCATTTGACTCCTTTTTCCATTTCCTGAAAGATGCTTTTTTGGCTACAACAGTCTCTCTGACTTCATCATTAAACCCTGCTGGCAGTTTTTTGGACTTCCTTCCACTTTTCTTAAAGCGTGGAATACAGCTGGTCTGGGCTTCCAAGATAGTATATTTCAACAACGCCCATGCTTGATTAAAATCTCTAACCTTTGCAGCTGCTCCTTTTAGTTTTTTTCTTAACTATTTTGCTCATTTTATCATAGTCTCTCTTTTGAAAGTTAAAAGATAGTACTGCTCTTCCTTTGTTTATTAAGTGTTCCTATGAAAATGAAAACCCTTTCGTGGAAACACCCAATCAACATACACAATAGCTGTCACTTAGACCATGCATCTAACAATACCACACCCACATCCAAACTCAATAAACTAATATTAGTCAGTAAACCCTGTATATAGTTCCTAGTTGATTAATGTTAAGGCTATAGATCTCATGTAGCAATGCTCCCTATCTATTAAATAAAACTTGTAATGTGTTCACTTGTTAAATATTTCAATTTTACTATGCAAATAGTTTTACTACTGTTTTATGTAACATGTTTTGCTATCTGTAAATTGCCCCTGATTTCTGGAAGAGGCGGTATAGAAGAATTAAATAAATAAAAATAAATCCGATCATGCTATGATCACTATTGCCAAGTGGCCCTGAAACCCTTATCTTTTGCACCAGATCTTGTGTTTCACTAAGGACTAGGTCCAAAATGGCTTCTCCTCTTGTCGGTTCATGAACCAGTTGCTCCAAGAAGCAGTCATTTATTTATATATGGTAGTGGCCATACAACAAGACTATCGCTAGGGGTGAGAGCTACCACTTTGAACCCAGGACTCCATTGGGACATGACTGACTGAGAATTGCTTCTGCTCCCACTGGAGACCAGTGAAGATTTTGTAGGAGGATGGGTGCAGTGTCAAAAGTTTTATTTTCAATTGTCTTTATTATCAAATAACAGTCATACACTGCATACAACATAAGTCAACAGAACCATAACACAACCTGTACTGCAATAAAATCGTGATAAGCATGGTTTCTCATTTTACTTTTGTATATACCCTCCCTCCCACCTCCCTATTCCTGCTGAGCCCCAAAAAAACCCAATATCCGTTTCTTCTGGACTATGTTGATTCTTCACAATTCCGGGAGTGTGTAATATGACAGCATTGAACATGTTCAACATAAACAAACTAAATTAACATTTTAACCCTCTTTTCTAGTCCTCCAAATCAATATATGCAATAGTGTAATAAACCTATTGCGAACATAGGCTGAGGAATTATTCCCTCTCTTATGAATGTCAACTGTCCCCTAGGTCTTATCTAGTATTCCTTCCACCAGTCCTCCCCCTATTGTTCTGTGAGGTATTTATTTAGGGAGGAACTCGCCTCTCTTCCCTTCGGGCTCCCAACTCCCCACTTGATAGGGAGGGCCAAGAACCCGGCATCCTTTAGCCCTGCTCCCTCTCCCTCTCCCTCTCCTATTACCCAGAATGACAAATTTATAATCAGGCCTTGCTTGCTATAGGCATCAATGCACCTACCCATGAGTTTCAAAGTCCCTATCACCTTGTGACTGATCAGTCACACTGAACACCAGGTCCTATTTCCTAGTTACTTGGCATCCCCCCCCCCCCCCATATCCACCTATCGCTTCCCCTCACCCGTTGCCTCTGGGGCCTGCACCGAGGGAGGAGTTATTCTCCCCTCCGGTCTACTATCCGCCAGTTTAGAGGACATTGAAGATTCGACTTTGCTCCCCAGGGCTGAAAGTCTGAAGGCAGGGGTCCCATTTCTCCAAGAATTTGTCCTGCACAGGGTCATGAGGCCTTGCCCCTACATGTTCTAGCATCATAAGGGCATGTAGTTCCATTTTCCACATTCCCAGTGTGGGGCCTATTGGAGTCAGCCAACTGCACAGAAGGGAGCAATGTGCTACCAAGAGAGTCCTATCCATCCACCATCGAATTGCACCCTTGGCCAGTTCGATATGGCATACCAACCCTAAAATAGCAGACCGCGGAGAAAGTGGCATAGCGCAACTTAGGAACACCATCAAGTAGCTATGCTCATCGTTCCAGAAGCTCATATTACAGGAAAGCTCCACCACATGGGGGGCAAAGTAACTTCTCCATAGTATTTTATACTGCATTTCTTGAAAATCCGAGTTAGTCCTGGCTTGCAGAATCTGTCTAAATGCGGTAAGCATGTCTTCTCCAGAAATATTGATTGACAGATCCTGGGATCATAGGGTTGCTATTGCTGTTATTGGTTGTTCTCCTTCCAATGCCAAGTATTTTTTATGGAGGGTAGTTATGCACACTTGAGACCCTGTGCCTGTGTATAGAAGTTCTTCTAATTGTGAGCAAATTCCTTCCTGAAGATTTTGGGGTCCTAAACTACGTATATAACTCCGGACCTGAAAATAGCAAAAGTTGTCAACAGGCGTTAAGCTATACCGGGCCTGCAGTTCTGTGAATGACAGAGTCATTCCCTCTTCCACTAAGCATTTTAGTAGCCACCCTCTGCACCGACTCCAACTTGCCTATATTCTTCTGAAGGTGCGGTCTCCAGAATTGCACACAGTACTCCAAATGAGATCGCACCAGAGATTTATACAGAGGCATTATCAACTCCTTTTTTCTGCTGGCCATTCCTCTCCCTATACACCCAAGCATCCTTTTGGCTTTTGCAGTTGCCTTTTCTGTTTAGCTACTTTAAGATCATCAGACACAATTATGCCAAGGTCCCGTTCCAGCTCCTTTTGATTTTTGCAGCCTAAACGCATGACCCTGCATTTTTTAGCATTAAATTTCAGAAGCCATATTCTAGACCATTCTTCAAGTTGTCAACTCCTTCCTGTGTGCCTACTCTATTGCAGATTTTGGTATTGTTTGCAAACAAGCAAACCTTACCCAACAGTCCTTCCGCTATATCACTAACAAAGGTCACATCCCTGCGGCACACCACTGGTAACCTCCTTCTTCTCAGAGTGAGCTCCATTTACCTGTACCCAATGTTCCTTCTAAGCTGTGCTGGATCCGCCGCCAACATTCCTGCCAGCGGGAGGGGGGCAGGTGCAGTGTGATCAATCGCTCCACCCCTCCCCCCACCGGCGGGAATGCCGGCGGAGGACCTGGCGCAGATGAAAGGGAACATTGCGGCACCCCAGCACCCTCTCAATGTTCCCTTTCATCTGCGCCGGGTCCTCCGCTGGCATTCCCGCTAGAGGAGAGGGGGGGCGCGGAGCGATCAATCGCACAGCACCCCCTCCCCTACCGGCAGAAATGTTGGCGGCGGACCCAGCGCAGCTTAGAGGGAACATTGCCGGTACCCTTGCGCCTCCCACTCAACCAATTTCTAACCCAATCAGTAACTTTAGGGTCCATCACTAGGGTACTCAGCTTGTTTATAAGTCGTCTGGGTTGAACGGTGTCAAAGGCTTTGCTGAAATCTAAATACACCACATCTAGGGCTCTCCCATGGTCCAACTCTCTGGTCAGCTAGTCAAAGAAATCTATCAGATTTGTTTGACAAGACCTGCCTCTGATGAATCCATGCTGCCTCAGATCCTGTAATCCATTGGACTCCACAAACCACACTATTCTCTCCTTCAGTAGCCTTTCCAATAATTTATTAACCACAGAGGTTAGACTAATTAGCCTGTAGTTCTCAATGTCATCCTTACATCTGTTTTTGTGTAAAGGGACCACATGTGGAGGGGAGGAGTGGCCTAGTGGTTGGGGCAAGGTACTTCAGGCCAGAAGGTCGGGGGTTCAAATCCCACTAGAGGACAGCAACCTTGGGCCAGAAGGACTGGGGTTTCTAGTCCTATAGGTGCTCCTTGTGGTCTTGGGCAAGGCACTTAACCCTCCATAGCACATGTTCCCTGTAAAATAGTTATCTCCAAGTTATAATGCCCTGTTCAATGTAATTTCAGTTTGTTCAATGTAAACCACACTGATGCAGAATAGCACAGTATATAAGAGAATGTAGATAAAATAAATAAATAATAAAATAAATGTGCCTCTCTCCAGTCCTCTGGCACCACTCCTGACTCTAAAGAGGCATCAAAAAGAAAAGACAGTGGAGCTGCTAGAATGTCCCCAAGTTCCGTCAGTATTCTTGGATGTATCCCATCTGGACCCATGGCTTTGTCTACTTTTAGTTTAGCTAGTTCCTCTCAAACACAGACTTCTGAAAATCATTCAAGATTTCCATCACTTCTGTTGCTATTTGTCGGTGTTTTCTGAAGTCTTGCTCCAGGCCCTTCATCTGGGAACACAGCACAGAAATGTTTGTTAAGCAATCCACATCCTTACTTCCGCTTTTGTGTAAAGGCACCACATGAGCCTCTCTCCAGTCCTTTGGAGTCGAGAGTGGTGCCAAAGGACTGGAGAGAGGCTCATGTGGTGCCTTTACACAAAAGCGGAAGTAAGGATGTGATTGAAAACTACAGGCCGGTTAGCTTAACTTCGATGGTGAGTAAATTATTGGAAATGCTGCTGAAAGAGAAAATAGTGAGGTTTCTGGAGTCCAGCGGATTACAGGATCCGAGGCAGCATAGATTCACCAGAGGCAGGTCTTGTCAGACAAATCTGATTGATTTCTTTGACTGGGTAACCAGGGAGTTGGACCGAGGGAAAGCTCTAGATGTGGTGTAATTAGATTTCAGTAAAGCCTTTGACACTGTTCCTCACAGGCGACTTATAAACAAACCGAGCACCCTAGGGATGGACCCTAAAGTTACTGCTTGGGTTAGAAATTGGTTGGGTGGGAGGCGACAAAGAGTACAAGTAAATGGAGCTCACTCTGAGGAGAAGGATGTTACCAGTGGTGTGCCCCAGGGATCTGTCCTTGGTCCGATTCTTTTTAACAACTTTGTTAGTGATATAGCGGAAGGGCTGTTGGGTAAGGTTTGCCTCTTTGCAGATGATACCAAAATCTGCAATAGAGTAGACACACAGGAAGGTGTAGATAACATGAGGAGGGATCTAGCTAAGCTTGAAGAACAGTCTAGAATTTGGCAGCTGGGATTTAATGATAAAAAATGTAAGGTCATGCTTTTGGGCTGCAGCAATCCAAGGGAGCAATATAGTATAGGGGGTGAAGTACTTTTGTCCACTAAAGAAGAGCGGGACCTAGGCGTGGCTGTGTCTGATGATCTTAAAGAAGCTAAACAGGTTGAAAAGGCGACGGCAAAAGCTAGAAGGATGCTTGGGTGCATACGGAGAGGAATAGCTAGCAGAAAAAAGGAGGTGATAATGCCTCTCTATAAGTCTTTGGTGCAATCTCATTTGGAGTATAGTGTGCAATTCTGGAGACTGCACCTTCAAAAGGATGTGAACAGGATGGATTCGGTGCAGAGGGTGGCTACTATAATGATTAGTGGTCTTCATTATAAAGCATATGAGGACAGACTTAAGGATCTTAATATGTACACCTTAGAGGAAAGGCAGGATAGAGGTGATATGATTGAGATGTTTAAATACCTCCGTGGCATAAATGTTCAGGGAGAGAGCCTCTTTCAATTGAAAGCAAGTTCTGCTATGAGGGGACATGGGATAAGAATGAAGGGAGATAGATTCAGGAGTGATATGCGGAAATATTTCTTATTATGGAGGTGGTAGAGATGAGGACAGTAACTGAATTCAAAAAAGCATGGGACAAACACAGAGAATCTCTAAAGGTAAAAAGGGGACTGTTGTAGTTGTTGATATGGAAGGACAGACTAGATAGGCTATGTGGTCTTTTTCTGTCATCATATTTCTATGTTTCTATGTTAATTTTGCTTTATCCTCATCAGTTTCTGCATATTCCTCCCCTTCATCCTTGAGTCTGACATTACCACTTTCCCACTTCCTTCTCTCACTAACATATCTGAAAAATGCCTTATCCCCGCATTTTATTGCATTGGCTATTTCTTCTTCTTTTTGTATCTTTGCTTTCCTGACTACTTTGCTAGCTTCTCTAAGTTTCTCCAAATATATAGATGCCTGTCTTCCTCTCTCTGTGATCTCTTGTATTTCATGAAGGCCTCCCTCTTTTTCTTCACCTTCTCAGCTACTTCTTTTTAGAACCATTTATTTACCTTTCTAACCAAAAGGTTTGTTGCCTTTAAAACATTCCCTTTCAGTTCTGCCCACTGTTTTTCTGCATCCTCCAGCTGTTCCCACCCCGCTAACGACTCTCTGAGGTATTGTCCCATCTTTGCAAAGTTAGTGTTCCTAAAGTCTAAGACCCTCGCATTTGAATGGATTTTATCAGCCCTAGTACTAATACTGAACTATACCATCTGGTGATCACTGGATGTGAGTTGATCTTCCACTGTAACATCAGAAACACTTTCCCCATTGGTAATGTCGTGACCCCCTGCCTGGGCCGGTGGCTCACAGGCAAAGGGCTGCCATATTTGTCCTTAATTAAAGCTATTTTTTGTCTCCAGCAAGGAATCCTGGGACTTGTAGTTCTTTTCACTAAAGACAAAGTAGTGTGTGACCACTGGGGTTGTTTAAGGCAAAAACAAGAAATTTATTTTTGGGTTCTTTCCACGCCTTAAATTCGATGACAACGCAGGCAAAAGGATTATTCTCCAAAACAGAAAAACCTACAGGAACAAAAGTACATGTGAAGTTAAAGAACTGAAATACTGCTTTAAACACAGCAGCTGTTTTCAGTACACCTCTCAGCATAGGTAATTCTGGTCATTTTCCAATAATGCTGCTTTAATTTAAATTCTGTTCTTAGCAAAGTTCTTTAGCTTAAAGAAGGTCTTAGCACTTTCCTGGCTAAGGAAAAATTGTTCTTCAAAAGGTTCTTTTTACAGCCCTTTCTAGCAGTTTTCAATTTCCCTCAGGCAAAAAGAACAATCCATCGGTGATTCGTCATACACTGAATCTGACTCAAGAGTGTCAATTTGCGTACCTTCCTGTTCTGCAAATTGCTTATCTCTTTCAGGATTTTCAATAATGTTTTCCAACTTACTATGCTGTAGAAAGTTCAAAAGTCCTTTCCAGAACTGCTCTCCCTGGTAAGCATTGGCTGTATCAGGAGCGTGGGGCTTCTTTCCCTGGAACAAAAGCTTAACTGCTTCAGTTGTGTTCAGCACTACGTCTCTGCCTTTGGCTGGATCTTTGTTACGTTTGTTTGTAACAGCTTTCACCCCCCTTCTGGCAGCTTGGGTTTTCTGAACTGTCTCTTGCACACACTGCACTGTACTTTGTCCCAGCTCTTCAGCAACCTCCCCAGCTATACGTCTGCTGGTCTCTGGCTCAAACATACCTTCCACCCAAGGGTTGCTTCCTTTGCTGTTGGAACTGCTTCTCCCAAGTGGAGTTAAACTTCCCCCATCTCCTTTCTCCTTCCTGTTGCTGCTCCTTTCTCCTTCCTTCGTCCTTCCTCCTGCTCTCTCTCTCTGCACTGAAGTAGGTTTAAAAAGCTGCTTCCTAGCTACCACACCCTCATCTCTGCACAGGTGGTTGTCATAAGAGTCCAAGCCTGCACTCACATTGGGGCTTGGGCGTGGCTTAGCCTCAGCAAGTATGTGTTTCTTTTGCTTGGCTGTAGCTTTAGCCCTCTGAAAAGCTTGCCTGTCTCTTGTCTTAAAGACATAGTCACTATTATCCTCTGTTTCCATTGGGTCATCACAGCTCTCATTGTCACAGTAAGCACTAAGTCCAGTATGGCCCCATCACGAATGAGTTCTGTTACTAATTGCTTGTCTAGTTCTCCCTGTAGGGAATCCAGGATCTCCTTACTTCTAGATGATACCACAGCAGGGATGTGCCAATTCACATCAGGCATATTGAAATCACCTATCAGTAGCACTTCTCCTTTCATGGCAATACTGTGTATGTCTTCTATTAAATCTTCATCCACTTCTACGCCCTGTGATGGGGATCTGTATATAACTACAATGCAAATGGATTTCCCTTTCCCTCTTTCTAGTTTAACCCACAGTGCTTCCTCTCTTCCTTTTAAGACCTGCAATTCTATAGCTTTGATATTATTTTTAATATATAGTGCCACACCACCTCTCCTTCTTCCTACCCTGTCCTTGCTGAATAAAGTATAGCCCAGTATAATTACATCCCAGTCATGGTTTTCTGTGAACCGTGTCTCCGTAACCCTACTAAATCCAAGTCACCCTCTTCCATGAAAGCCTCAATATCTGGGATCTTATTTCCCATGCTAATGGCATTTATACACACCACTTTCCAGATATTGCCCTTATTACCCATTTCTACATAGGCATTTAATGTTTCAATTACCTGGGGGCTTTCACCACTTACCTGGAGGCTCTCTTCACCCATCCCACTGAATCTAGTTTAAAGCGCTATTTAGTAGGTTAGCCAGTCTGCTGCTGAAAACACCTCGACTCTTCTTGGACAGATGGACACCATCTCCACTCTGCAGCCCTTAGAACATCATCCCATGGTCCAGGAAACCAAAACGCTATCGATGACAGCAGCCATGCATTCATCTCCAGGATGCAAGCTTCTCTGCCTTGCCCTTTACCTTCAACTGGGATGATTGAAGAGAACACCACCTGCACACCTATCTGTTTCACCCTCTCTCCCAGAGTTGTGATGTCATGTTTGATATGCTTGGAGGGATACCTAGCAATATCATTTGTGCTGACATGGATGAGCAACATAGGATACTAGTCAGTGGGCTTGATGAGTCCTGGCAAACTCTCCGTAACATCTTGGATTTTGGCACCTGGCAGACAGCATACCTCTCTGAATATCAAATCTGATCAGCAGATGGATGCCTCAGTACCCCTCAGAAGAGAGTCACCAATCACCACTACCCTTTGCTTTGCTGTGGTGACTGATTCTTTAACTTTGGGGTGCTCAAACTGTGGTTCTTCCCTTTCCTCGGATGCCTCCACCTCCTCCACTTCCAGGGTTGCATACTGGTTTTTCAATTCAAGGGCTGGAGGAGTTGGAGTGCTGATACTGCCAACCCTGGGGAGAAGTAGGTGGTGGAGGGAGCACTGGGAGGTGGAGGAAAGTAGAAAACTCAGATTGGGACCAGCATGATCTGAGAATAAAATGGTCAGACAGCAAAGGTAGAGGATCATTTTATTTTCAATTTAATGATCAGATTTAGTGCTATCTTTATAATTTATACAGAACATGGAAATGAATATCTTTCTATTTCTCTGATAGTGCATTGAATGCAGAATCTGGCTTCTTGGGGTTGCAGTTTAATGTTTATCTGCATATGTTTATTTTTAGGTTGTGGTCACTTATTCTGTACTTGGTGAAGGTCTGTGTTCTGACTGTGTAACCAAAGCCAGGTGTTCTGTTAACATGGAGTTTGTACATAGGGATCTGTACTATTGCAATTGGAATTCTTCAGCTTTTCTAATAGGTATTTGGATGTTCTAGGCCCATTGCAGTATTTACAGTTATTCTTTTTTTGGGGTCAGCTCTTTATGTGAGTTCTGGAAGTTGAGCTCGTATAGTATACTAGGTTTGCTCTACAGATCCTCAGTGACTTTGTTGTAGGGTTTTGTATTAGTTCACAATATGCCTGGTACTGGAGAATGTTATCTATTTTTAGTGAGATGATCAGAATCAGACTTTTTTTTAAGATATTGAATTCTGTGGGTGAATGTCCTAGTTCTGATCTGCACCCATTGTTGAGGAGGGGTGTTCTGTGAATGCATAATATGTTCAAAAAGAAAAAGCAAGTGCTATAACGCAGTTTACAACAACAAAATAAAAATTAATTATAATTTGGTGTTATAAATTGTGCTGTGGTTCTTGCTCTTTTAGTTCCTTGGTGTGCGAACATCTTGCATTTCCTCCATATTATCTAATCAGATTTTTGGTTTGGTTCAGTCCCTGACTGGACTTTTGAGAAAGATACCCCCCACACACACTCCGGGGGGGGGGGGGGGGGGGGGGCGGGGACACCATCTCATCCCTCGCTTTGGCAGCAGATTGCCTTAAGCCACCCCTGTGTGAAAGGTAGATCCTTAATTCCTAGAATGGACTTTAGGGTGAAAAAAGTGAACACGTAGGTTGTATCTTCTTTCTGTCCTGAGAAGTAACGTAAAAGTGGAATCTGCAGACAGTGGCCTACCTGGGCTGGAAGTCAGAAACAAAGGATATACCTACTAAATATTCAATTAGAGTTGAATACCAGAGGTGAACTACCTTTGGGGAAAAGAAGTTTGTAAGTATGGAAATGTACTAAAGAGTTTTATATTTGCCTAAGCTGGAAGTCTTGGGCAATTGCCAGACTGGAATGTTCTTGGGTTCAAGAACCTCAAAGGAGGCTACCCCCTGCTTTTTTTCATTGAAAGAAATGATATGGGGGTTGATAAAATTGTATTTGTTATCTGATATATTGTGCACTTGTATGTTTTTAATAATGTATCCACCTTGATATTTTGTATAGAATAGAAAGGTTTTTTAAAAAAAGAATAAAACATAACTAAAATAAAGGGAAGGAGGGAATGTGAGAGATGCCTCGAAGTGTTTTTCAGAGTCCATGGGAGCTGCTGTGGAGGAGAAGAAGGGAACCTCCCTGGAGGAGAGGAGTCCGGAATAAGGAGTCTCGGAGTCTAAAAGGAGGACTAACTGTCAATCAGAAGAGGGGACTGAGAGAAAAGAACATCACCATTGTGCTTTACTTGTTTTTATTTCTGCTGTTTTAGATCTGCCTACTATTTGAGAAGATAACAGATGAGCTTTATCCATTTTTGTAAGTCACCCAGTAATGGCGTTTTTATTTTATACACAGTCTCCTGGCATGGAGAATGGAGTTCAATGAACTATCTGTGTGCTTTAAGAGAAAGGGTCCAGTAAATGAGAGCCTTAAAGAGTAATCTTTCCCCCACTCCTCAGGATCCTGAGGGGGTTCCTTGAGCTGCAGCACACAGTCCACCCGGGAACCAGCGACATCTACATTTTTATGCTCTGTTGGGAAAGTTAGAAACAGTGAGCTTGGAATCATACAGGTCCAGAGAGCTCGAACCCTGTTAAACAGCAACTGGACATGACATGACACTGCCTTATACCGCACCCCATGTCCAAGAATTTGTGTTTGTGGATTATAGTAGCTGCTGACAGGTCTTTCCACCCAAAATAAACATTAAGCAGCTGAACCTCCCCAAGACATGAGACAGTAGTTCTTTCTATGCAAGAGGGCCTTGTCTACATAGTTTTGTAGTTACATAACTATTACTTCTAGTCCAAAAATTTCGGTCAACCTGAGGTCATGATTAGGTGGTTTGCACATGTTTTATGGAAAAGTGTACCTTGAGAATATAAAAGTGAATATAGTGAGCACTGGAAAGAGCTCAAGTCAACCAATATGTAATCTCAGTTTAATGCACAGTGGGAAGAACAGGCACACAGGAGCATTTGGAACCCGGTTACTATGTTAATACAAAATGAGAGATAATTATTCCGATTTTTAATTGCTTTATGTGCTATAAAAACCCTGATGGAATTTTGCAAACCTGGCATTTCAGAAACAGGCCCTGTCTGTAGATCCAGTGCTATCAGAGAGCTGGAAAGTGCATCAGCGCTCATTCCCTGAAAAACGAAAATTAAAAAAAGACTCGAGGCAATGTCAACTTTCAAGAAACAGCACAGGCCAATTTCCTTACCCTGCAACTTCATAATAACCACAGGATATCAACTCATTCCCATATGAATTTTCTCTCTAATTCAATGACAAGTAGGATATTTCTTAATTCAGACTTACATTCACTCCTGTGATGCACTTACATGATAAGTCTTTGCGGAAGACAACTCTACCAGCATGCAACTGTCCACTACTTCAACCAGATGTCCACAGCCTAAGGTGATATGATGAACTAAGGTGTGAGGAATTATTGATATTAAAGTTTGTTACCTTGGATACTACTGCTTTCAAAAATGTAATTTAAAAGGAAGTGAAAAAACAATTCAAATGTCAATACTTCTTAAACCAGCACTTCAGCTAGGAGTTTAGTGAGTTTCTCCTTAAGTGAAAGTTCTCATGTCAATAGGCTATGCTTCAGGATAATTGCCTTTGCTGAAGGTTATAATATCGTGAAGAAAAGGGCAGCCACCTTGGTGCTATTGCCTGCTACCAGGAGTAGTAAAGAGGCTAATTTCTTTTATTTCTTTATTTAATGACATATATTGGCCACAAGACTGAAACAGCTCCTTGTGGTCTGCAACAAAATTTAACAAAATAATAACAGCAACAACAGCCTAACCAAACCACCCCTCACCCACTCATACCCACCAGGGGCGGCCCAAGGGGGGTGCGGGGCCATGTGCGGAGACTCGGTGCGGGGCCTCATTGACATAAGGGACCTCATTTGCATAAATATTTGCATAATGTTACCATTCACTAACTTTTAGTAAACATGCCTCTTAATGAGTGTATGGATAAAGAAAGACTAAAAGATTTCTACATTACTATAATCCAGTGACAACTGCCAGGCACATTAGGAACTACTACAAACACTGCCCATTTAGAACCCATAGCAAACCCGCCATATCATAACAGCACTACCAGGACTCACAAAGCACAAGACCCTACCTATCAAAAGGCAACTCTACAAATATTAAACCAATACATTTCAGAGAATAACAATACATGACCTACTGGGGAAAGAGAACAAGTGGCAATGTCAAATAGGAATTACATAAACAGAATACCTCAGCTCAGTTACACGTGCAGAACATAGACCGTCACCAAACAAGAAATCACAATGTAGAAACAGGAAGACAATAATTAAACTGGGAACCCCAAAAGCCCAACAACACTGTAGAAATAAAACTATAAATTAATTTCCTCTTGTACTAAACAAAGCGCAGACGTTAATGATGCACATTTCCCAGAGCTGGCATATTTCAGTTAATAAATTCAATAAAGAGATATTTTTCTACCTTTTGTGCATTTTTTTCAGTTGCAATTGCTCCAGCCACTTTCTTCTGGTTTATTTGTGTCTTCTGCTAACTCTCCATTGTCTGCTGTCCATTTGGCCTTTCTTCACTCTTCTAGTTTTTTTCCATTCTCTCTCTACATTTGCTTTAACATAATAATCTTTCTCCTTTTGCTCTTTCCTCATTCCTATTTCATCCACTCAAATTTTACCCCTCCATCCTCAATCCCCACTTACTCTCCCAATATCCGGCCAATTGTAGTTTTGTCTTCCCTCCCACCCAAATATTTTTTCCCTCTCTATTTCACTATCCCAGCTCTATCCCATTCTAATCCTCCCCCAACATCAGCTCCCTTCTAGTTCCAGCCCCACCCAGCATCCGCTCCTTTCTAGTCCCCGCATCAGCCCATTTCCAGTCCTAGCTCCTCCATCCGAGTCCCTCCATCAGCTCATTTCAAATCCCAGCCCCACATCAGCCCATTTCTAGTACTTTCCTAGCCCCACCATCAGCCCATGTCAAATCCTAGCTCCCCTCCACTCAGCCCATTTCCAATCCAAGCCCTCCATGAGCCTACTTCCAGTTCTAGCCCCTCCATGAGTCCATTTCAATCCAAGCCCCCCAACGGCCCATTTCCAGTCCTATCCTAGCCCTCCATCAGCCCATTTCCTGTCCTAGCCCCCCCTCACTCAGCCCAGTTCCAGTCCTAGCTCCCTCCCACTCACAGCCCATTTCCATTCCAAGCCCCCTCCCCATCAGCTATTTGTAGTTCAAGCCTTCCTTCCACTCAGCCCATTTCCATTCCAAGCCCCCATCCCCATCAGCTATTTGCAGTTCAAGCCCTCCTTCCACTCAGCCCATTTCCAGTCCTAGCCACCCCCCAGCCCATTACCAGTCCTAGCCCCCCCCATAGCCCATTACTAGTCCTAAGCCCCCCATAACCCATTAACAGTCCTAAGCCTATCAGCCCACTTCCAGTCTTAAGCCCCCCAACACCCCGTTTTCAGTCTTAGCCCCCCCATAGCCCATTACCAGTCCTAACCCCCATCAGCCCATTTCAAGTCCTAGTTCCCCCATCCGAGTCCCTCCATCAGCTCATTTCCAATCCCAGCCCCCCATCAGCCCATTTCTAGTCCTTTCCTAGCCCCACCATCATCAGCCCATGTCAAATCCTAGCTCCCCTCCACTCAGCCCATTTTTAATTCAAGCCCCCCATGAGCCTACTTCCAGTTCTAGCCCCTCCATTAGTCCATTTCAATCCAAGCCCACCCAAAAGCCCATTTCCAGTCCTATTCTAGCTCTCCATCAGCCCATTTCCTGTCCTAGCCCCCCCTCACTCAGCCCATTTCCAGTCCTAGCTCCCTCCCCTCACGGGCCCATTTCCATTCCAAGCCCCCTCCCCATCAGCTATTTGTAGTTCAAGCCTTCCTTCCACTCAGCCCATTTCCATTCCAAGCCCCCGTCCCCATCAGTTATTTGCAGTTCAAGCCCTCCTTCCACTCAGCCCATTTCCATTCCTAGCCACTCCCCCAGCGCATTATCAGTCCTAGCCCCCCCATAGCCCATTACCAGTCCTAAGCCCCCCATAACCCATTACCAGTCCTAAGCCCATCAGCCCACTTCCAGTCCTAAGCCCCCCCATCACCCCATTTTCAGTCGTATCCCCCCCATAGCCCATTACCAGTCCTAACCCCCATCAGCCCATTTCAAGTCTTAGCTCACCCATCCGAGTCCCTCCATCAGCTCATTTCCAATCCCAGTCCCCCATCAGCCCATTTCTAGTCCTTTCCTAGCCCCACCACCAGCAGCTGATGTCAAATCCTAGCTCCCCTCCACTCAGCCCATTTCCAATCCAAGCCCCCCATGAGTCTACTTCCAGTTCTAGCCCCTCCATGAGTCCATTTCAATCCAAGCCCCCCCAACAGCCCATTTCCAGTCCTATCCTAGCCCTCCATCAGCCCATTTCCTGTCCTAGCCCCCCTCACTCAGCCCATTTCCAGTCCTAGCTCCCTCCCCTTACAGCCCATTTCCATTCCAAGCCCTCTCCCCATCAGCTATTTGCAGTTCAAGCCCTCCTTCCACTCAGCCCATTTCCAGTCCTAGCCACCCCCCCCAGCCCATTACCAGTCCTAGCCCCCCCATAGCCCATTACCAGTCCTAGCCCCCCCATAGCACATTACCAGTCCTAAGCCCCCCATCAGCCCACTTCAAGTCCTAAGCCCCCCCAACACCCCATTTTCAGTCTTAGCCCCCCCCATAGCCCATTACCAGTCCTAACCCCTATCAGCCCATTTCCAATCTTAGCCTCCCCACAGCCCATTCCAGTCCTAACCTCCCATTAGCCCATTTCCAGTCCTAGCCCCCCCATTGCCCATTTCCAGTCCTAGCCCCCCATAGCCCATTACTAGTCCTAACCCCCCATCAGCCCATTTTCAGTCTTAGCACTCCCATAGCCCATTACCAGTCCTACCCCCCATCAGCCCATTTCCAGTCTTTGCCCCCCCATAGCCCATTACATCCTAACCCCCCATCAGCCCATTTCCAGTCCTTACCCCCCATCAGCCCACTTCCAGTCTTAGCCCCTTCCATAGCCCATTAAAGTAGTCCTAACCCCCCCCCCATAGCCCATTACCAGTCCTAACCCCCCCAAATCCCATTACCAGTTTTAACCCCCCTCCCCCCATCAGTCCTGATAGATTTTAAAAAACCAAACTGGCTGCTGGTTTTTGTGATGTTCCGTTAAGGTTATGCCTGCTTTTCTTAGGTCTTCGTTTCTTGTCTGTTTTGCTGTTGTTGATTTTCCTCTGGTGTACTGGTGACTGTGGTTCTTTCTTTGTGATTCCTTTGTTCCGCCGCGGGGCCCCGCCTGCCTGGCAGAGCCTCCCTTCACCATCAGCTCCCGAGTCCCTCCCAATGCGCGGGCTTTCAGAGCCGCAAGAGTTTCCCTTTCTTCTCGCGGCTCTGTTAATCTAACCGGGGCTGATGGGATTTCCTTATGAAACTCTTTCACATCATCAATAAGCTGTAGTTCCCTAGGAAGGAGGGAGGTTATGATGACGGGCTTTATATTACTCATCACCATAAGCCATCCTCCTGAGCTGGAACACAGGAATGCACTTTAGAGCTGAGATAATAGGGGGGCAAATTAAGTAGAATCTTAAAGACCAGTAACAAGATTTTGAATTCAATCTGATGTTGCACAGGAAGTCAATATAGCCGGAACAGAACTGTGGTAACATGTTCATACTTTCTAAGAGTATTTATGAGCTTAACAGCTATGTTCTAGAGAATTTGTACCCATTGGAGATCCCTGAGAGGGAGCCTAACTCTTTCCCATGGACTTGGCTTCTCCCTACCATTCAGGGTTCAGTGTCACTCTTAGTTAAAAACTTGCCTCTTCAAATGGACTTTTCCTTAATATATCTCATTGTTCCACTGAATCCCTCACCGTTGCTGCATACTGCCTAGTTTATTTCTCTAACGTCACATTCTTTATTCAAGGACAAGAAGTCAATCAATCAATCAATCAATCAATAAATTCCCATAAAATAACAAGAAATAATCGACTTTAGATCTGGCATATCCAGGTTTTTTCTCTCGTTTTAGGGTAAAATTCTCACCCTAAATGGTGATGTAAGTAGATACTTTTAGCCCACATAAACCCAGTTGATTTTCAAACACAAGGGGGCCTGCATGCATTGTGCTTGAATGTCGTTTTCACAGACTAAATGTACATGCATTCAGTTAAATAGTGTTAAATGATAGTGTAGATTATGTGAATTAAAGGCATATCTACCCAATGTGTGTATTTTTAAAACTGAAATGTATTGGGGGGAATTCGGCGGTAGCGGCTAGTGCTGATAAAGTGGCTAGCCGTCACTGCTGAACTTTGAACCCAGATATTCAATGCTGGAGCCATATCTGGCCACCGGCATTGAGTATTTGGGTTGGCCAGATAGGGCATTAGCTAATCGGCAGGCAGCGATATTCAGCTAAGGACCAGTTAGCTAAAGCATCGAACATTAGGCGAGACTTTCAGGTGCCTAACTTTAGCCTCTTTGGGATAACTGTCTGGATGTCACTGCTCTCTGTTTATTCCCTGGTGCTGCCTTTGATCTGCCTCCAGAATGATCCAATTCTAGCCAGCTAGCATCGGGACTTTTAATGGCGGCCAGTGGCATCCCAGAGGTAGAGCGCTGTGTGCGTCCGACCTCCGGTGACGGCTGGGAGATGGGTACAACCCGCCGAGCCCACACTTCAGAGGCAGTGTGGCAAACTCACCTTAAAGCCAGGTGGCATTCTGCGGTGCCTCTGCTCGAGGCCCTCGCGAGACTTTGGCTGGGAGAGAAGAGCAACCGAGCCTGGAAGAGAGGCAGCGAATGCCACCTGGCTTTAAGGTAAGCTTGCCACACTGCCTCTATAGTGTGGGCCTGGTGGGTGGGGATATTCAAAGCTCTGCGTTGTACAGTGGTGTTGCATGGTGCTGGGGAGCACCGAATACAAGGAGGGGCACTGGCTGCAAGGTGTGGGTGCCCACCCCCGGTACTGATGGGGCTGGGAATGCCACTGCTGGCGGCACCCAGGGATATTCAGCCGCGTTAATTGCGTTAGTGTCATTGAATTTCCCGCTGAGCACCATTTAGGAGGTTTGCAGGTCTGCAAATTTCCTAAGTGACTTTAAATATCTCCCCCCATTGTGTTAATTTGTCAACCATGCTTTTGGAATATCCTCTAAAACACTTCTTTTCCAAGTAACCAAAAGTATGCTGGTATCCCACTGAATCATCTCTCTCCCATTCAATCTGTTCAACAATCTGCTGCGCAGCTAATCTTCTGCCAGCCTCGTCATGCTCATATAACCCCTCTTCTCATGTCTCTTCACTCGCTCCCTATCCGTTTCCGCATCCAGTTCAAAGTTCTCCTGCTGACCTATAAGTGGAACAAACTACCTGAGTCTGTACATCAGGCACCTTCTCCAACCCTTTTCAAATCCAGGCTGAAAACTCACCTCTTCCCTGCCGCTTTTGGATCTTGGCTCACCTGATCTCGCTTGTGTTTCCTTACCATTCCCCCTAGATGTATCGTGTGTCTACACCTACAGGGTTGTCTGTCTTGACTAGATTGTAAACTCTGATGAGCAGGGACTGTCTCTTACATGTCTGCGGAGCGCCGTGTACGTCTTGTAGCATTATACAAATGCTCAATAGCAGCAGTAGTAGTAATTGTAGTAGAAAATTAGCCATATGCTTTCTTGTGGTTAAAAATCTCTTTAAATGGCTCTTACTAATTTAGAAGAGGTAACCCTATTTTTATCCACAAGCACCTAACCATTTGAAAATCTAACTCTTAAGTGTTAATTTTATAAGTTGTTCCTCAATTTACACATGTTTACATGTGTAAATCTAGGAATGTTAGTCCTATATGCATCTAAATGGGCATTTAGGCATGTATTCAGGGCTGGCCCAAAAGCTGGTTCAAGATGTTGGCACCCTAAGCAAACCTTAAGCCTTAGGCCCCCTCTGGCTGTCAGAATTAATTGTTTAGCTCTGAATGTCCTGCTCTCCCCCCCCCCCCCCAAATAAAATAAACTGCCTTCCTAAGTGGACGCTTTGTTTGCCTGGTGGTTGGATCAGCCCTACATTCAGGGAGCTGCTGCCGGACACACCACCCCCCACCGAAGCTCCTGCCCAATTGGGGCAGTGGGAGCCTGAAACAGCGGCAGCCCCGGCTGAATAAAAGCAGCGTCCCTGCGTTCAGGGAGCTGCTGCCGGACACACCACCCCCCACCGAAGCTCCTGCCCAATCGGGGCACTGGGAGCCTGAAACAGCGGCAGCCCCAGCTGAATAAAAGCAGCGTCCCTGCGTTCAGGGAGCTGCTGCCAGACACACCACCCCCACCGAAGCTCCTGCCCAATCGGGGCAGTGGGAGCCTGAAACAGCGGCAGCCCCGGCTGAATAAAAGCAGCGTCCCTGCAGGCGCACACGCGCCTGGTGGGCCCGCACCTGAGGGCCTCGCCAGAGGGCCCTTTGGCATGGCCCTTAGGCGCGGCACGAAGGCGAACAAAGGAATCACAAAGAAAGAACCACAGTCACCAGTACACCAGAGGAAAATCAACAACAGCAAAACAGACAAGAAACGAAGACCTAAGAAAAGCAGGCATAACCTTAACGGAACATCACAAAAACCAACATGCACGCAACATACTTCCTCCCACTCTACCTACTCATCACACAACTCCTCCCACCAACCACACACCTCCACTACCCACAAGCAAACACACCATGGCACCCACCAACCACATGGCCATACTTAGTACCACAGCACACACATAAAGAGACACACAGAACATCACAGACAAAACGACCAACCAAACACAAATCAAATTCCCACACCTGCACAAAGGAAGCACATGTAACAGCAACCTCCTCAACGAAGACAACAACAATTGAGCTCATAAACGCCAGATATATTTATTTTTATTTAACACTCATTTATATACCGCATCTTCCAGCGATCAGTTGCGGTGTACAATTAACAACAGTTAACAAAGCAGAGTTTGTTTTACATAGAACATTATAACTTTTTACATAGAACATCTTAACTTGCTCAAAGCAGGGATTAAAAAACTAAGCGGAATATTTCAACTAAAACAGTGTGTGTAACAATTTAAACAAAATGTACTGTCTCTACCGGATAGGCAGTACATAACAGTTGCAACTATTTACAAGTAGAGGTATCAACCAATTAGTACCAGACAACTACTCAGCGTACAACTGCCCACGCACCCACAAATGTGGAGGAGGAGTCCTGATAATAGTAAAGACAAAACTAAGTTCAAAGCACAGAACTTCATCGATACACAGCAATGTAACACAATAAACATCAAGAACAAACACATTGCAATCTGCCTAACCTACAGAGCACCCAGAGCTCCACCCGACGAACTAGCCTTCATACTAGAAGACGCCTGTGCTATAACAACAAATAACAAACCAGCGCTACTGATTGGAGACTTCAACCTCAAGTCCACCAATGCCAAAGACGCAGCGGCCTTCCTTCAAGCGATGACCTCACTTCAATTCACACAGATAATCAACGCACCAACGCACAAACATGGATCATCCCCAGACCTCATCTTCGCGTCCAATTACCTAACATCAAGAGACCTAATTTCAACGCCCACCATTACCCCAGTGCCATGGTCTGACCACTACATAATCGAGACAAAGTTGCGATTACAAGAAGACCAGACAAACGAAAGAGCAAACATCTCACCCACACAAAGACGATTCAAGAATTTCGACAAGGACAAATTCATACAGGACACAATACAACACCTGACCATTACTACAGATGACCTGGAGGAACAAGTTTCCAGCTGGAACAGCATTTTAGCTAACGCTGCCAAATCATCGGGTGGCGGGCCCGAGAAACACCATCAAAACAGGAGACAAAACAAACCATGGTACTCAGCAAAAATACGACAGGAAAAGAGGGAACTCAGGAAGATCGAACGGAGATGGAGAAAAAACAAAACAACAGACAACCAGCATCTTTACCTAACAAGACAAAAACAATACAATGAACACATCAACCAATCAAAGAGGGAATTCCACACAAACATGATAAATACTTCCATCAACAAACCCAGAGAGCTTTTCGAAATCGTAAAAATCCTCACAAAAGAGCAAACAGAAGAGGAAGTACAAGTAGATCCACAGGAATTTGCCGACCACATCAAGGACAAATTTCACTCCACAGAGCGAACAACACCCAGCGTAACCACCAGGACAGACGTACACACCAAAACCTGGGGCACATTCCACTCACCCTCAACAGAGCAGCTATCCCACATCATCTCCACAATCAACACAAGCACTGCTCCTACAGACCCGTGCCCAGTGTCATGGGTCAAAGCTACCAAATCAAGCTTCATCCACACCATACACAACATGGTACACAACTCACTCACTCAAGGACTTATGCCAAAGCAACTAAAGCTCGCCTCAGTAAGACCAATCACAAAAAAAACAACTCTCGACAAAAAAGATTCAGCAGCATACCGAACAATTTCTAGCATACCCTTCCTGGCAAAAATCATCGAAAAAACAGTTCAACTACAACTACAGGAGCACATCGACGAACATAAAACACTTGATGACAACCAATATGGCTTTCGTCCCAACCATGGAGTCGAAACACTACTGATCTACCTCTTCGACAGCATCCTAAGAATAATTGACAACACCAGGAATGGAGTCATAATGATCTTCATCGACATCTCCTCAGCCTTCGACACAGTGGACCACAACACGCTCTTGGAAAGACTAAAGAACACTGGGATACATGGCATCACATTGAAATGGTTCCAGTGATACCTAACCGAAAGACAGTTACAGGTCAAGGTGGGCCACAACACCTCCCGACCCATAAATGTCCGCCAAGGAATACCTCAAGGATCTGCAATCTCAGCTCTACTATTTAACATCTACATCCAACCAATATGCAACATCATGAAAGAGAACAACATTCAATACACAATATATGCAGGCGACATCATGATATACACCCCGATATCAGTCGACAACCCGGACTACTCCAAGATCACAGACTGCCTCACCCAAATGACAAGCTGGTGTCAAAACAACAATCTCGCAATCAACTACAGCAAGACCGAGGTTTTAATCATCACTCGGAACCAAAGCTTCAAACACCCTCCAAATATAAAGATACAAAGCACTACTATACCGATAAGATCTGAAGTTAGATACCTCGGAGTTACTCTGGACAATAAACTCAATCTCAAGACACACATAGACAAAACAATCCAAAAAGCCTATTACAAGATGCGAATCATCAGGAGACTGAAACCACTCCTCGCCCCTGAACACTTCCGAACCGTCTGTCAAGCACTGATAACCCCACTTCTGGACTTCTGCAATCCGATATACCTTGGACTACCAAAACAAGCCCTCAAACCACTCCAACTGGCACAAAACACTGCAGCACGAATAATATCTGGAACAGCAAGACAGGAACGCATCACACCCATCTTGAAGGACTTACACTGGCTCCCAATCAATTCACGCATCAGATACAAAACTATCATAAACCTATTTAAGATAAATCAGCACACATCAGCCAACAGCCTGCACACTCTCATACAACCAGACACCAGCACACGTCCAAGAAGAAAACAAACACACAACCGAGTCAGCACCCCAAGTGAATACAATCACACACGCAAGGACACAACAGACAGAGCACTCTCCATGGCTGCTCCAACAATATGGAACAAACTCCCGGACGATTTGAGGGCAACAACAGACCTCAAAGACTTTAGAAAACAGCTGAAGACCATGCTGTTCATAGAACACTATGGACACATCACATAACCTCAGAGAATGCATAACTCCACATGATACCTCCTACCACTGTATGTATAGAAAATGTTTTCTGGCCCCTTTGTATATAGCGCACTTTGTAAATAGCTCAAACTAATCTCGCACTCAACACAACATACACTCAGTGAAGTTTCTCCCTCACTGCATGTATAACACGCTCACTTTACCCGATTGTTTGCTGTGATACCACCTTGATTAATAAGATAAGGCGGTTTAGAAATACTGTTAAATAAATAAATAAATAAATAAATAAAATACATATATTCGACAAGGTCATTATTATGAAAGCTTGAGTGGAGCATAGGCAGAGTGAAAAGTCACATGCATAAACTATAAAATACTATAATTTATGTACAAAAAATTTAGGCATGGGTATTTACACTGGCCATAGGGCTGCTCTAAGTGCTTGTGGCTTAATTTAATGAGCATCTTTAACAACATACACTCCTATTTTATAAAGCATGCATGTACCTGAGTTTATAAAACAGGCATGAAATACAGGTGGAAAAATGTAATCTAAGCCTAGGCGCACTTTATAAAAATGACTCTCTTGGGAGGTAATTCTATTACAAGCCTCAGACATTTGCGTACTATCCATTGCTCATAAGTCACCTATTTTAAATGACTTATAGATGCCAAACATGGGTGACAACACCCACTGAATCTGCCCTTGTAGATAGCCCTCCATGTGTCTGTAAGTAAAATACTAAGTATATGTAGCCCTTGGTGAGCCATTATTGCCTTCCGAAACTTCCTTCTGGAGATTCAAGTGAAAATCAAATTTACAGCAATCATTATTTTGATTTACAAGCTATTTTCAAGCTGTCCGGGTGAACATTCTTTTTATCTCCAAGGTTTGCAACAGTGGAATAATGAACTTTTGACATAATCGGAATATTGGGTATCAGCCAATCAGAATGCTTGATTTTCAGTGATTTTTCTGGCCAACTCCAAAGCGATTTATGATGCCAAATAATGTCCACTGGATTTCCCAGCTGATTCCCAGAAGGAAGCATGCCAGGTTCATAAAGAATTTAAAATCATCTGCTCATACTTAACAGTGACAGCTGTGAAGTCTTTAAGAACACTGGATAAAGTAGTGTAGTAGTGGTTAGCCCAGGCAGCATCTTTCAGAACATGAAAACTAACGAAAACATCTCTGCTTTTATTCCGAAGTTTTTTGTAATGGTTAGAGGGTTTACAGAGCCACATGGATCTCTCTTGAAACCACGGTGGCCAAATTCATCCAAGTTTCTCTTCAAAAACTGAGAGGCCTTTCCGCAGCTGCATCGCCACTTCCTCAGGTAACCAGCAGCACCCTTCTTCCCATCACCAGGAAAGATGAAGCCAATCAAAGTCCGTGAGGTGAGGATTGTCTCCCTATACTGCTGTCTCTGCAGGGCCCAAGGATCCAGTCCCTCCCTACCTTTGCCACGACATGCTGCTAGAGCTACTGATGAGAAAGCAGGAGCAAATCTAGAATAAGCGGAAGAAAGGAGATAAAATATGGCTGGAGGAAGGAAAATTTGGAGACTTCTTAGGAGGAAGGGTGTGGAGGTGACAGCAACGATAAAGGAGAGAAAGAGACATGCAGGAGGAAGGAACATGCAGAGAGACTGCAACAGGAAGGAAAGAGATGAGGGTGCATGATGGAGTAGAGGCAAACAGGAAGTAGAGATGAAGAAAGAGGAGAGGGAGAGAGATGATGCAGTGAGGAGAGAGAGATAGGAGAAGATACAGAAAGAGCAAGAGGGAAAGGAATGAAGAATTCACTGGCAGAAATTAAAAATAGAAATAAAATGGAAAACATAAAGGGAAGAAGAACAAAGAAACACCAAAGAGAAAAGGCAAGCCCTTCTTCCACCCACCCACATGCAGAGTCAGAATCCAAAAAGTACAAAAAAAAGAAGCCAAGAAGAGAATAAAGGTGAAGGCACCAAAGTTTGGAAAATGTTTTAATTTTCAAAAACTGAATGCTAACATCAACAACAAAGACCCTTAGGGTATCTTCCAAAGTGTTATAATTTGAATGTATATTAAAGGAGCGTGTTCAAATCCTGCCTAGAAATGCACTTGAGGCAGCTTCTAAATCCTAAAACTGCTTCTTCTTGAGCACGGCCCTATTTGAACCAGTTTCTTTAATAATGAAGTTCCCGACATCCAGCACCACGCTGAGCTTAAACCCCAGATATTCAATAGTGGGGCCATAGCCAGGCTTCAGCACTGAATATTTGGGTTGCCCGGATTTCCATGAAGCTAACTGGGCAGCAGCAATATTTAGAAGCTGCCAGTTAGCTTCTGCGGGTTTCCTGCGCCTGACTTTTGCCGTGTAGCATTAACTGGGCAGCAGCTCAATATCACCGCTGCCCGGTTAGTGATTGGTACCACCCCAAAACACCCCTGGCACGTAGTAGCGGCACCCAAAGAGATTCTGCTGCACTAACCCTGTTACTGCCACTAAATATCTAGCTGAGCGCATTTACATGGTTTGCAGGCAGGACCATACCGACGGTGAAAAGCGGCCTGTGTGAGTTGCACATCGGGCATGTGCCCCACCTCCCGCACCTCCATCTAGCCACTTTATGGAGGCGGGAGAGAAGAGGCGCGCACCCGATGTGCAACTCGCTGGCACACTAAGCAGGTCTGGACCCTCCTAAAGTGGTGGCAGCAGGCAACGGCAGAGAGCCGAAATGCTCCCCTTAAGTCTTTGCGCCCTGTGAGGCCGCACCGCTCGCACAGGGTTTGGTACGGCTCTGTTTGCAGGTCTGCACACTATTTATTTATTTATTTATTTACATTCTCTTATATACCGCGCTATTCTGCATCAGTGCGGTTTACATTGAACAAACTGAAATTACATTGAACAGGGCATTATAACTTGGAGATAACTATTTTACAGGGAACATGGGCTATGGAGGGTTAAGTGGCTTGCCCAAGACCACAAGGAGCACCTGTGGGACTAGAAACCCCAGTCCTTCCGGCCCAAGGCTGCTGTCCTCTAGTGGGATTTGAACCCCCGACCTTCCGGCCTGAAGTACCTTGCCCCAACCACTATGAAAATGCCCCAACCACTATGAAAATGTCTTTGAATATCCCCCCCCCCCCAAAGTTCCCAAAACTTCTAGTTGGTCACAAACAGATTGTAAGTACAGTAAGCACAATCTGTCAATTATGTAGGTATATATAGCTCTACATTGATCTTGTAAACCATATAAATTAATATATACAGGCCCAGATTTAGACATAGGCAACAAAAGCAGCTGTCTAGGACTAGACAGGAGCCTGATTCTACTTGCTTTAGGGCCATAGAAACATAGAAATATGATGACAGAAAAAGACCACATGGCCTATCTAGTCTGTCCTTCCATATCAACAACTACAACAGTCGCCTTTTTACCTTTAGAGATCCTCTGTGTTTGTCCCATGCTTTTTTGAATTCAGTTACTGTACTCATCTCTACCACCTCCACTGGGAGACTATTCCACGGATCCACTACTCTTTCCGTAAAGAAATATTTCCGCATATCACTCCTGAATCTATCTCCATTCACCCTCATCCCATGTCCCCTCGTAGCAGAACTTGCTTTCAATTGAAAGAGGCTCTCTCCCTGAACATTTATGCCACGGAGGTATTTAAACATCTCAATCATATCACCTCTATCCTGCCTTTCCTCTAAGGTGTACATATTAAGATCCTTAAGTCTGTCCTCATATGCTTTATAATGAAGCCCATTAATTATTTTAGTAGCCACCCTCTGCACTGACTCCATCCTGTTCACATCCTTTTGAAGGTGCGGTCTCCAGAATTGCACATTATACTCCAAATGAGGTCGCACTAAAGACTTATACAGAGGCATTATCACCTCCTTTTTTCTGCTAGCCATTCCTCTCCGTATGCACCCAAGCATCCTTCTAGCTTTTGCCGTCGCCTTTTCTACCTGTTTAGCTACTTTAAGATCATCAGACACAACCACGCCTAGGTCCCGCTCCTCTTTAGTGGACAAAAGTACTTCACCTCCTATACTGTATTGCTCCCTTGGATTGCTGCAGCCCAAATGTATGACCTTACATTTTTTAACATTAAATCCCAGCTGCCAAATTCTAGACCATTCTTCAAGCTTAGCTAGATCCCTCCTCATGTTATCTACACCTTCCTGGGTATTGACTCTATTGCAGATTTTGGTATCATCTGCAAAGAGGCAAACCTTACCCGACAGCCCTTCCGCTATATCACTAACAAAGATGTTAAAAAGAATCGGACCAAGGACAGATCCCTGGGGCACACCACTGGTAACATCCTTCTCCTCAGAGTGAGCTCCATTTACTTGTACTCTTTGTCGCCTCCCACCCAACCAATTTTTAACCCAAGCAATAACTTTAGGGTCCATCACTAGGGTGCTCGGTTTGTTTATAAGTCGCCTGTGAGGAACAGTGTCAAAGGCTTTACTGAAATCTAAATACACCACATCTAGAGCTCTCCCTCGGTCCAACTCCCTGGTCACCCAGTCAAAGAAATCAATCAGATTTGTCTGACAAGACCTGCCTCTGGTGGATCCATGCTGTCTCGGATCCTGTAATCCGCTGGACTCCAGAAACCTCACTATTTTCTCTTTCAGCAGCGTTTCCAATAATTTACTCACCACCAAAGTTAAACTAACCGGCCTGTAGTTTTCAACCACATCCTTACTTCCGCTTTTGTTTTAAAGGCACCACATGAGCCTCTCTCCAGTCCTTTGGCACCACTCCCGACTCCAATGAGGCATTGAAAAGGTCAGTCAGTGGAGTTGCTAGAATGTCCCCAAGTTCCCTCAGTATTCTAGGGTGTATCCCATCCAGTCCCATCGCTTTGTCTACTTTAAGTTGAGCTAGTTTCTCACGAACATAGTCTTCTGAAAATTGTTCAAGATGTCTCTCGCTTCTGTTCCTATTTGTGGGTGTTTTCGGAGGTCCTGCTCCTGGTTCTTCATCTGTGAAAACAGAACAAAAATATTTGTTAAGCAATTCCGCTTTATCCTTATCAACTTCTACATATTCCCCCCTGCACCTTTGAGTCTGACAATACCACTTTTGCCCTTCCTCTTCTCACTAATATATCTGAAAAATGTCTTATCCCCCCATTTTATTGCATTGGCTATTTCCTCCTACTTTTGAATCTTTGCCTTCTTGACTACTTTGCTAGCTTCTCTAAGTTTTTCCAAATACAGATGCCTGTCTTCCTCTCTCTGTGATCTCTCCCTTTTTTTCTTCACTTTTTCAGCTACTTCCTTCGAAAACCATAGCAGTCTCCTTTTCCTTTTGGCTTTATTTACCATTTTAACAAAAACGTTGGTTGCCCTTAAAATACCCCCTTTCAGTTTGCCCACTGATTTTCTACATCCCCTAGCTGTTCCCATCCCACTAACGACTCCCTGAGGTATTGGCCCATCTTCGCAAAGTTAGTCTTCCTAAAGTCTAAGATCCTCACCTTGGAATGGATTCTAACAGCCCTAGTCCTAATACTGAACCACACCATCTGGTGATCACTGGATGCAAAATGATCTTCCACTACAACATCAGAAACACTTTCACCATTGGTAAGCACCAAGTCCAGTATGGCCCCTTCACGTGTGGGGTCTGTTACCAATTGCCTGAATAGTTCTCCCTGTAGAGAATCCAGGATCTCCTTACTTCTAGATGATACTGCAGCAGGAATGTGCCAATCAACATCTGGCATATTGAAATCTCCTATCAGTAGCACTTCCCCTTTCCTAGCAATGCTGCGTATGTCTTCAATTAACTCTCTGTCCACCTCTTCCTCTTGTGAGGGAGGTCTGTATATCACACCAATGCAAATAGATTTCTCTTTCCCTCTTTCTAGTTTAACCCACGATGCCTCCTCTCTCCCTTTTAAGCTCTGTAATTCCAAAGCTTTAATAGTAGTTTTTACATATAGTGCCACTCCTCCTCCCCTTCTTCCTACCCTGTCCTTTCTGAATAAAGTATAGCCAGGTATAGTTACATCCCAATCATGGTTTTCTGTGAACCATGTTTCTGTAACTGCCACTAAATCCAAGTTAGCCACTCCCACCAAAGCTTCAACATCAGGGATCTTATTTCCCATGCTACAGAGGCATTTATACACACTGCTTTCCATATGTTACCCCTGTTACCCATTTCCATAAAGGGCCATGCTCTCTTGTCTCAGGGGAAGAAAACCTTTTTCCCCACTACTCGTCAGTCATGCCTATAGATGCTAGCATCTTAAATCCAGCCCTGAATATATACTGTGGTGTGCAAAATGGCATCTTGTGGTGGTGATGCAATGCAACAAGACGGTGGCAAAAGCCAGAAGGATGCTAGGTTGCATACACAGAGGAATTACCAGCAGAAAGGAAGAGGTACTAATGTCACTGTACAAGTCGCTGGTGAGGCCTCACTTGGAATATTGTGTTCAGTTTTGGAGACCTTATCTTGCAAAGGATATATAAAGGATGGAAACGGTTCAGAGGAAGGCAACCAAAATGATTTGGAGCCTGCGTCAGAAGACGTATGAGAAGAGACTTGAAGACCTAAATATGTACACTCTGGAGGAGAGGAGGGACAGAGGAGATATGATTCAGAGTATTAATGAACAAGCAGACCTCTTCCAAAGATGGGGAAGCTGTAAAACTAGAGGGCATAACATGAAGCTGCAAGGGGGTAAACTTAAAAGCAACATCAGGAAATATTTTTTTACTGAAAGGGAGGTGGATGCATGTATTGATAGAGGTGGTGGGGCAAATACAGTGACACAATTCAAAATGGCATGGGAGAGACACAGTGGATCCCTTTATAGCAAGAGTATAAAATCAAAGGAATCTTAAATATCTTTAATACTTCCATAAATAGGGGGAGGGGGGGTCTGACCTGCACAGAGTGACAGGTGCAACCCTAAACACAATCATAGAGGGGGGTGACCTGCAAAGATCGGCAGTTACAGCCACTCTAGCCACCTTACTGGGCACACTAGATAGATTATACTGGTCTTTGTCTTCTGTTATACGTATACTATGTTACTATATTTAGGTCCTCCAGGTGCTAGAGGGAGCGCATGAGCACAGGTGAGATCTTTGCTGAGGTATAAGCAAAGGGAAATGTCCAAGGGAAGCCGAATCGTCTTTAAAAGCTTATCTGCCTGGAGCTGCCTTAGAAGAGGTGGAAAGGGGAAGCCTAACTAGGAAAGTGTAGTCCTGGCAGGCAATATAAGAACTGTGATAGGTTGTTTCCGGAAGCCCTATGATCTGACCCAGAGCTAGCTGGGGGAGTGCTAGGACATTGCCAGCTAGCTTTGGCTGAGAGACTCTTTGGAAAGCTGATATTCAGCCATTGGAAAGGTCCCAGCATGTTCCCTGCAGTTATCAGACTGAAACGTACCCTAACGCGCAGCAGCAACATTCACAATTATTGCGGGTGCATGCTGAAACAACACTAACTGCACCCACACTAACTGCCACAATGATAGCTTACGATATGCACTAACCACAAGGTGCTCTCCATTTCCCGTCGCGTTACACGGTGTGCACTTACTGCGGGAGCTAGCATGTTGTAACTGTCATGCCTGCGTGATAACTGTTAGTGTGAGCCTGCACTACCAGTTACTGCTTGGTGTACGTTAATAAAAGGGCCCCTAATTTGCTACTGATGTGTTTAAACCTCTGAGGGTTATGCCGGAAGCAGAACTCTGCAAGCTTGCCTTCAAAATTAGAAGCCAGAAGTGAGTATGGAGATTTTTGTTTCTGTTTTGCCTCATTGATTAGTGAGCTGAAACGGATTTGGAGCTTAGTCTTAAAGGCACACTGTCCTTTTTAATATAGGCTGTATACCTCTTATGGCATGTACGCACCTGCTAAGCCTGTGGAGAAAGGTAGGCCTTATTTTTGTCTCCCTGTCTGCTTTTCTTCCTAAGTTAACACGTTTTTTTTTTTTAAGTACTTTATTTATAGTTTTCACAATACAACACAGCAACTGACAAGCACACAAAACAAAAGAAACGTACCCCCAACACCAACCCCAGCCCCCCACCCAACTCCCCCCCCCCCCCTGGGCCCGCCGAGGTGAGAGCATAACCTCGGGCGAAAATAAAGATAGTAAAAATAGAATTCAACGACAGCTAAAAGGGCCAGGACCTATTAGAAAGAACCTCACAGAGAAAACAACACAAGCCCCTAATAATCCCAAGGGCGGTGATCTTCAGAGTACAACGAAACTAGGGGACGAGATGTCTGAGATCCCTCCCATTAAATATGGGACATGGCAACAAAGGTGTCCAGTGCCCGCCATCTATCAAGAGCAATATTGGCCTTATCAGGGAAATGTAGTTTACAATATAATTTCTCAAATTTGACCGTCTGAGAGACAAGATTCCACCACTTATTCATACACAATTTCCGTGAGTCTTTCCAATTGGTGAAAATATCTTTCAAAGCTATGGCCATCAGAAAGTTAAATATAAAATAATTCTCCTTGGATAATCCGGGCACTGGCAAAGACGATCTCAGACAAATTATACCCCAAGACAGATGGACGGTGATTTGTAAGATGGCCCGTATCCTGTTCCATACTGAATGCCAATATCTCTGAACGTGCAAGCAATCAAAAATCATATGCTTGAATGTGCCTAGAGCTGCAGAGCATGTCCAACACTTGGCCCCAGAAGTCTTATCCCATTTGGCTAATCTAACGGGGGTGATGAAAGCTCTATGTAGGAAGAAATATAAAGACTGAGTGATTGCAGCAGATCTCGAGACCCTCGTGACGGAACCCCAAGCTATTTTCCAGACCCTGCTTGATGCATGACGTGAAATCTCCCCCTCCCAGTTTTTCTCAAGCCCACAGAGCAAGGGCGGAGAGGAATCTCTAAGTAGAGCATAGATTCGAGAAACTCCCCCCCTCTGCCCAGCAATTTCTGCCATTTCAGTGATGAATGGGCAGTCTAAACAAGTCATTGCAGGAGAGATACCCCCACCTTGCAAGCAATGACGTAATTGAAACCAGTAAAAACATGCAGAGTTTGGAAGGGAAAACTCACGTTGCAGAGAGCAGAAATCTTTCCAGCCTGAAGACCCTATCAATTGATCAATTGACCAAATGCCAGACTCTTGCCATTTTTTCCAAGAAAACATCTTACCATGGATCCTTAATTTAGGATTCCACCATAAAGGAGACTTCAGACCCATAGGAGAAGCGGTTGCCAACTGTCCCGCCAGAGATAAGTATGCCACCTGGGTAGCACCAATCACCGAGCCCAGTCGCAACTTCTCTGGATGTCTCGCCCCTAACAGCCACCGTAGCGGGGAGGGGGCGACGATCTGTTTTTCAAATTCTAGCCAAACCGGCAAAGTGTCCAGAGCCTCTACGCAGGTCCAAAGAGCAGCTTGTTTCAGGAGAAGTGACTTGTGGTATGACCGAAAGTCTGGAAAGTGCACGCCCCCCTTATCTTTACCAGCTTTTAGTTTTTTCAATGCGATCCTAGGCTGTCGACCGCCCCAGAGAGAAAACGAGAAAGGAGACGATCTAGCTCTGAAAAAAGACCCTGAGGTAACGGGACCGGAAGCATACCAAGCACGTAATTGATTTTAGGCATTAAGACCATTTTTATGGCTTCCAGCCTGCCCCACCAGGTGAGATATAAGGGGGACCAGGTTAAAACAGACTGCTTGACGGACCGGAGTAGGTCTTCAACATTTTCCTGGACCGCTCGCTCAAGAGGAGAGCCATATTTAGCCCCTAGGTATTTAATGTTCCCTGCTTCCCATCGAAACGGGAAATCCTCCACTAAATCGGAGGTGGCTAAACCATTCATCGGAAATATGACAGATTTAGACCAGTTTATTTTGTATCCCGATAATCCGGAGTAATGATCGACAAGCTGTAGGATCGCGGGGATAGCTGATGGTTGCGTGAACAAGAGGAGATCGTCCGCATACGCGGACACCTTGACTTGCCAGTTCCCCTCTACAAAACCACTAATAAGTTCATTCTGCCGAAGGGCAAGAAGTAGTGGTTCTAGAGCTAAATTGAAGAGTAGAGGGGAAAGAGGGCAGCCTTGCCGGGTGCCCCGATGTAACGAAAAAGAAGCTGAGAGAGCCCCGTTCGCACTTATCCGAGCAATAGGATTCAAATAGAGAGAGCGCACTTTGTTGATAAATTCAAAGCCAAAGCCAAACCAATCTAGAACTTTAAATAGAAAAGGCCACTCTAGCCTATCAAAGGCTTTTTCAGCATCGAGGGAAACCCCAACATAGGGGTGCTGGGCGAGATGAGAACGCTCTAGGAGATGGCAGAGGAGCCGAGCATTATCAGATGTGGCTCTCCCTGGAATAAAGCCGCATTGGTCCGGATGAATCACCTCACCTATAACATTGGCTAGCCTACCCGCCAGGACTGCTGCATAAATTTTATAATCAGTATTAAGCAGGGAGATAGGACGATAATTCGTCACTAAAGTGGGATCTCTTCCAGGTTTCTCTAGAACAATAACCGTGGCTTCCCCAAAATTACCAACCTGCGAGGAGGAGTTGCCGATCGCCTCAAAATATAAAAGAAGAGGAGAGAGCAATTCCTCTCCAAACACCTTGTAAAACTCACCCGGGATGCCGTCAGGGCCAACCGCTTTACCCGATGGGAGACCAGCAATGGTCTCACGAAGCTCGCCAACCGAAAAAGGCTTGTCCAACTCCACTGATTGGCGGTTAGAAAGGCAGGGATGATTTAACTGCTGTAAAAAACCAGCCATTGCCTCCTCATCCGCAGCAACCTCGGAGGTATAAAGACTCCGATAATAATCTGCAAAAGCGTCTAGAATTTTGTCGGTATTACGCAAAGCTCCTCGGGATTGGTCAAAAATTTCTACAACCCTAGCTCTGTCTTGCCTTCTCTTTAGAGAGTTGGCTAACAATTTACCCGCTTTATTATTCTCCCCATAGAATTGGGATTTTTGCTTAAGTAGCACATGTTCAATCTCCGAATTCAAGATCGAATTATATTGAAAACGAAGTCTCTGTAGGCGCAAGAGAATCCCCGAATTAGCGTTATTAAGCAAGAGTCTTTCCCCGGCTTTAATTTGATCTTCAAGAGACTTCAAACGGGCCTGCCTTTTTTTGTTCTCTGTTATAGAATAGCTGGTGATTACTGCGCGCAACGAGGCCTTGAAAGCCTCCCACCAGGCCCAGGTCGACGTATCACCTATCGCATTCAGATCGAAATATTCCTTGATGAAACCTTTAATTTCTGCCTGAAACAGTGGGTCAGCTAACAACGATCGCTGGAAAGACCAACCCCGAGGAGGGTCGTTCCACGCAGCCCACTCAACTCTCAAAGATATGGCAGCATGGTCTGAAATATGTATGCTTAAGATTTCTGCACTCTGCACTGCCGGAGCCAGACTTTTGGAAAGTAAGAAATAGTCTAGTCGCGACCAAGATTTATGTGGCGGTGAGAAAAAAGTGAAATCCAATTCCCTGGGATGAAGAAGTCGCCAAATGTCCACCAGCCCCAAGGACTTGAGGAGAGCCTGGAGAGCTATCCGTGCCTTCGTTACCCTCTCTGCACTATAGGGGCGCTTATCAAGAAGCGGGTCGAGAGTGACATTATAATCCCCCCCAATTATCAAGGGACAAGAGGAATGCTCCTGCAGAGCTACAAGCAAGTCTGTAAAAAATAAGGGGTTATCCAAATTGGGGCCATAGACATTAACTAAGACACCCTCCATCCCCCCTATAGCCACCGATGCGATCACCCAGCGACCCTCTGTGTCAGAGCGGACACCCAGAACCTTACAATTGAGAGATTTCCTCCCCAAAATCGCCACTCCATTTTTCTTATGCACAGAAGGAGAAGCACCCAGTAGCATGAACTGCCGATTATCTAGCTTCCTAGACTCCTTTAAATCCAAATGGGTCTCTTGTAAAAAGACCAGATCTGCTTTTTGGAGCTGGCAGTAGGAGAGAATTTTTGTCCGTTTTGTCGGATTGTTGATACTTTTCACGTTCAGAGAAAGGAAATGCAACGAGTTAGCCATTTTCAAACATTAAAATATGAAATCCAACATGCCCAATGTAAAATACAAAACATTCCAAAACAAGATAGATATACTCACACACCCCGGAGAGCCACCCCCTCCCAGCCCACCCTCCATCCCCCCACACCCCAAAATGGGTGAGCCAGTGTGGACCAAACACACACAGTCATGCGGGCCCCACATACTGCGGACCAGATAGAAAGCAATTCCATTGAAAAACATTCCCAACCCCTAGTTAACACTTAACCAGAGAACAAGCACCACAAACATCATACTCATTAGATTAACAAATCTACAGCCGATGGCCATAGACGCCAGCTTCTAGCCAGGGACGACCCCCAAGTCGCTAGGCAAGCAGAAGCCGAACTTCCAGGGTAGATCTCACAGCTAGTCGAGAGCCATATTGTCACTGCATCTGGAGCGCCTCCTGCTCCGAGATAAAATTCGCCAGCACCTCTGGATCCTCAAAGTCCTTGGTGACATTATTAAGTGTTACTCACAGCCGTGCAGGGTAGAAGAGGCCGTAGTGTGCCTGAAGAAGTTGAAGTCTCCTTCTCATGTCCAGAAACTGTTTGCGTTTAGCGACGGTAGGTTTGCTGAGATCGGGGAAGAAATGCAGCTTGTGGCCCTCAAATTGAAACCCCTTATTGGCCCGAGCTTCATGTAGAATTTGAACCACATGCTGATATCGTAAAACACAAAGGATGAGAGGCCGCGGCGTAGCTGATGGCCGATTGACCCGTGCTGGAATGCGGTGCACCCGCTCAATCTCGAACGGGCGTGCTGTACTGAAATTGAACAACTTGGGGATCATATCCTCTAGGAAAGCAATAGGATCAGAACCCTCGGAGCCTTCCGGTAATCCAATGATCCTAAGGTTGTTTCTACGCACTCTATTATTCATATCCTCCAGAGATTGTTCTAAAAGAGCCACCTTCCGAACAGCCTTTCCATATTGCGCCACTTTTTCCTCCTGTGCTTGAGCCCTGACCTCGAGGCTTTTGACTCTAGCAACCAGGGACCCCATCTGCTCCCTGAACTCCTTCGAGTCTGCTTGGAGTTCTGATAGGCACTCACCATTGGTGTCGACCCGGGCTCGCACGGCCTTTAACTCCACAAGAATCTCCCGTAGGCCCTCACCGTGATCATGCTGCGAAGCCATCTTGACCGGGGATGGGGGGTCCGCTTTAGAGCGTTTAACACCTGAGGTTGGTGAGTTAGCGAAATCTAATTTCGTTTGCTTGCTGCCCGCCATTCTGCAGCATAAAATAAAGACAATGGTGGTGCTGTCGGAAACTTTTAACAAGGGTTGAGGCAGGATTATACACTTGGTCCGCAGGAGCTCTCCGCTAGACGTCCATGCAGGTCGCTGGCTGGCTCCGCCCCCCCCCCCCCCTAAGTTAACACGTTTAACTGGAATGCTGTGTGGAGTTTATTCTTGTTTCCTGACCAAGAGTGACCATCTGCTGTTGGAATAAGTTCTATCAGTATACAAAGGGTTACCCAATAAACCCAAACTGTCCCAAAGTGCACCCTATCTGTGACTGTATGTATATAATATACATGTAGGAGGAACTGGAGTCTGCCACTAATCAGCGGATATGCAGGCACACACTAGCATGCTGGGAGAGAGGCTAGAAGCATGTCAATGAAATCAGGCTGAGGGAGCCTGGAAATGAAGGGGCCACAGGAGAGCGCTGAGCTGCTTGAAGCTGAAGAACTGAGGGACCAGAATGCAGTAGAGAGCTATGGACAACACAGGGGTAGGTGCAAGGAAGAGACTCAGGCAGAAGGGGGGAAAGTGCAGGCTGATGACGTTGGTTTCCATGGGGAGTGTAGAAGGAGACGTGCCGCTAGAGTCAGGCTTGGGAAGCGTAGGCCACGAATGCCATGGGGAATTTACATGGGCATCAGTTAGCAATAGGAATCTGCATTAATAGATTTGTTAGCATGCCTTTAAAAAACCTAGCACACACAAAATTGATTTAACACAAATTGATCTATAGAGGAAGATGCATAAAAAAATGTTTTCATGAAATCAAATGAGTGAAATGAAAACGAAATTGCAAACATTTCTGTAAGTTCTGAAAATGAACCAAAAATGTTTTGCCTGCACACATCCCTAGTCAATAATGTATGCCCTCCACGCAGAGGAGCTGTGCTGGAGAACGCAGAATTGGATTGTGGGATGTGGCTTTTGCTCCTATCCACTGCCATTCTATACAGGTCATTTTCAAGAGTTTTGAATGAGGTTATTGCTATTTTGTGCAATAAACACTTTAAAGAATGTTCTATGTACAAGGAAATTGCCTCTTTTAAGACTAATGGCCTTTTTACTAAGTGCCGCTAACCACTTAATGCAGAGTTCAGTGTGCATGCTAGCTATCAGTCACAAAAACACAAGATAAGTGGCCATCATGCGCTAGAACAGAGGGGTGGGTTAGGGGCGAAGTGTGGACATAGAGAGTACATTGCCGCTAACATGAGGGCACATGCCGTGCAGTCAGCGGCAATCTGACAATTAGTGCAAGTGTACACAATGATACCTCTGGGTGTCGTCACATACACCCGCTACAGGGTTCACAAACATACACTAACTGCCGGGATCTTGCGGGGCACCCCCTCCCACACTGCACAACAGGTGCATTTGTTGCGCATTGATATTGCCCCAAATCGTGTGGTAAGTGCATACCTTTAGTAAAAGGACTTTTAGTTGGTAAAAGTCTTTAAGGGGAAGACTCCGCCTAGAGTTTGTGTAAACTGCTTATTATGCTACCTGACTACTAGCATCAGAGGACTAGTTTCCCCCAAACGTCTGTTAAAACAACTGAAATAGTAAAGGCCAAGTGAGGTAGAAGGATGTACCAAAAGCATAAGAAAGGAAAGTTATACTGCAGAAAGAATTACTGCAGTGTTCTGAGTGGAATCACTTAAAATCCCCTTGAAAATTTGGTTTTTCAAAAGAGGGTCCCTGTAGCACTATGCTCTATGCTCAGTGTTGCTGCTCAGGAAACGGCAAAGAATGAAATCAATTAGCTTCAATTATCTCAGGCACGCTGGAAATGAAAGGTTGCCACAGTAGTTTTCTAGTCATTCAACAACCGAAACTAACACTTCTAAGTCTCAACGCAGCTGGGGCTGAGCGCGCGGGAAGTGGAGGGGAGGGAAGTCGTTTACTGAGCATTTTTAATTCTTTATAGTAGAAGAAGACTAACTCATGATTTACAAGGAAATGGTATATTTATGTCACTGGTGAGAGAGACCTTTCGTGACATGCTCATTTCTCTGACTCTGAAGAATGATGAGAGCTAAAGCTTCTCATAAATGCATGTTCTGCTGAAGGCACCTCCAACCTATCAGGGCAAAAATGTCCCTAGGCCTTGGGCAGAAATTACCATATACCAGATATTTCAAAATATGGTGGAAAACGTTTCATATTCTACCATTCATTTGTAATGTGGATGTTTACTGCTAATTAAATGTTCTGCCTTGCTTGGATGACTGAAGGAACTAGTTTGGTAACACAATAACACAAAGGTCAGCATGCCGTAGTCGTAAGGGAAACCTTAGACACCATGACCAACTCAATCACTGTCACGGTCTTTGGTTCATCGAAGGAAAGCGCGTCTTAAATTTTGTTGATATGGTGAGGTGTTGGAAGATGTTTTGTTGACAGCAGATTCCCATCTTCAGTGCAAGGACCACCACATTCAGTTGTGTGAAAGTGCATTCCGAGTCTGGAGAGTGTAAATGGGGCAAAAGTCATAGGGAATAAACAACTGACATCAGTCGATTTATTCTCTCTGCTGTCTTCTATTAGAAAAGCTTGCAAGCCTGGTCTCCCTCCAAGAAACTTTTCAATATTCCCCCATTCATGCTCTGAGATGAGAGTCATTCTCTCTTTGCTCTTCAGTCTGAAACTGTTCCAAGAAGGCAATGCAGTGTTATGTGTCTCTGCTAGGAGGCAAGTGGGCAGGTTTATTATTATTATTATTCACAGTGATCTAGAAGGAATGTATCACTCTCCAAAATCATAAATCTAACTCTGCTAACAAACACCAGCAAGGAGCGTTACATAACTTCCAGAAATTTATTGCAAAGTTTTATAGCAGTCTGTGCCAGCAAATTGAGGTGAAATGCTATGACATCGGCTCCCTCTAGAGGCATCCAGCTTGTACATCTATCAACCAGGAGAGCAAAGAGAGGCACCGTGCCCATTTTGGTGAGGGCAAGTTCTGCCGATGCTATATGTGTTCTGTTATCATGGGATCAGTCTGAGGAAGTAGAATAGAAGTCCAGTATCAGAAACCACCAACCTTTGCCTCATTTAGCATAAACCAAAGTCCTGCAACTTGCTATAGTGCCCATCAGCTATAACAATTCCTAAAATGTTTCCTTAATTCCTGTTATCCTCCTCTCTTGCTACAGGGCCATACGAAACCAATTCAGAGTAGGCCTCATCACCCAGAAACAAGCAAAGGCATCCTCTCATAGCTTTCCAATGGGTTAACTTCAACTTCAAGGCGTTTTAACTATGCAAGTACACTTTGAGATTTAAAATAATTGAAGGACATTATATCCCAATCTTAACAACATATTCAAGTTAAGAGTATTCAGATTATTATGAAACTATAGACAAAGAGGTCATACTTCACAAAGATATTGATCTAAGTTTGTAAGGACTCTCCATAGCAAACTGGTCTTCACCTGCTCCTTCTCGTTAATTAGAAATAGCTATTTTAAAATCTAACCTGTGAAAAGATAATGGCCTTTTACAGCCAATATCCTTTGACTACGAGGGAAGATACAGAAGGATCTCAGATCAGTTTTGCCTTTCCCGCAGAAAGAGTGGCAATCACTGATACAAAGACACAAAAATGGCACCCAGTGTTGGCAGAGCTGAAAATCTAAGACACCAAGCCATCATGTGGAAAGGATCTATAGGGGCCTAAAGCGAGGTAAAATTTTGCAGTTACTAAAAGTCAACATCCAAAATTAACATACGTACATACAGCCCCTCTACATTAACTGCTGGGGGTGTTCCCAAAAATCTGCCATTCAATTAACATGAAGAAAAGTTCTTTACTGCATATCGGCAGGATGGCAGATTAGGTAATACAGCTAGGCATTAACTGCACTGCATTATCTGTCACAATAACAGTCGGGACAGGCTTAAGGCACTGGAAAACAAGGCCCATGCCTATAGCACACGTGTTTAAGAGAAGTCCTCTCAGATGTGCTAAGTCAATGACTCCCAAGGCAAATGTTTCCCTGGTAAATCAGCTGCTGGAAGAAAGTGGGGGAGTGAGGGGGAGAGGCAAAGTCACCTCTACTTGTAGAGGTCTGTCTATCTTCCACACACCCTGTGCAGTTTCCTCTAATTGGCGGAATTAGTTGACGAGCTGTGCTTAATATCTGTGGCGTCCTCCTCTGCCAGATTTCCTCAGTGGTCAGAACAATGCAAGGCCTATTTGTGGGAGCTTTCAAACAAGTGCAGGGCCCAAAGCACTTGTTTGCCTAAGGCCTATCAAAGGGTTTGTTAATAGTTAGTCCACTCTAAACATGTCTGTGTGAACATTCCCTGCCCATGGGAATCAGCAGGCTAATTTCATAAAAACATGATGGTAAAGAAAGACGATATGGCCTATCTGCCGTCATGTTTCCATAAAATCAGCATGCTGATTCCCCTATAACAATAATGTACTAAAGTGTTTTCATCTTTGTATTCTTTGGTTCAAGCATCATAAGCAGTAATGCTATATGTGGGTGACATAACCCGAGCCATCTCCCGGAAAACACAAGCACTATCTTTAGTAAACAACTACTATTAATCTCCCTAAAGAATCCAGTGATATATATATATAATTTGCATGTCATCATTCTATGACATTTATAACTTAACAATATAAATACGTACAATTTAAATACCATTAAGTGGGTAATTTATAAGGGACCGCATACTTTGAGGCATCAAGTAGAGGTTTAACTGCGGATTACTTTAGTCATTTAGACAGGAGGTAATAGTGCCTAGTCTTTGGAGTATTGTGTACAATTCTGGAGACCACACCTTCAAAAGGATATAAACAGGATAGAGTTGGTTTAGCGGGGGGCTACTAAAATGGTCAGTGGTCTCATCATAAGGCATATGGGGAGAGACTTAAAGATCTCAATTTACAGGGTGGCCCAAAAAAGTGAGAACATCTCGTATCATGTAAGTTTATTTATTATTTATTTTATTTATATTCTCTTATATACCGCGCTATTCTGCATCAGTGCGGTTTACATTGAACAAACTGAAATTACATTGGGCATTATAACTTGGAGATAACTATTTACAGGGAACATGGGCTATGGAGGGTTAAGTGGCTTGCCCAAGACCACAAGGAGCACCTGTGGGACTAGAAACCCCAGTCCTTCCGGCCTAGTGAGATTTGAACCCCTGACCTTCCGGCCTGAAGTACCTTGCCCCAACCACTAGGCCACTCCTCCACTCCATTATTTAAAAATTATTTAAAAATTCAAAAAGACAGATGTAAACAATTGACAAATTTAAAAAACAAAGATGGCAACTGGAAATTGTCGAAATAAAGACGTTATTTAGCTAAAAAGGTAAATAAGTAAACTATTTAAGCTTTTAATTTACGAGATGTTCTCACTTTTTTTGGGCCACCCTGTATAAACTTGGAGGAAAGGCATGAGATGGGTGATGATAGAGACACAGTAGGTGGCCCTCATTCAATTAAAAGGAAGCTCTAGAATGAGGGGTTATAGAGTGAAGATGAAAGGTGATAGACTAGGGAGTAATATGAAGAAATATTTCTTTACGGAATGGGCAGTGGATGCATGGGACAGCCTTCCAGTGGAGGTGGTGGAGACGAGAACTCTATATGAAGTAGAGAAGGCATGGGACAGGTACAGAGGATCTCAGAGAAAGAGGAAGGGAAGGATTATAGACCTTAATAGTTCTTATGGGTGGACACACTGGATAAGCCATATGGTTTGTATCTGCCATCATTTTCTCTGTTTCTGTGTTTCCTTGAAGTTATTGACAAGCATAAACGTACACTCATTGCTTAATAGCGTGTACTTTGCAGATGGGTGTGCACATAGTTTGAGTTTTGGTGGAGGGTGGGTAGAGTGTTCAAGTTTATGCCTAGATCACAGAATTCTATAAATTGCAAGTGTTTTTGTAAAATCTAGGGTCGGGGATTTGCATCAGCCCAAGGACTGATGTCAATGTTCACACCTTAACTTAAGACACGATTTCTACCACTTCGGCTAGAACTTCTTTTTATAAAGTAGGCTTCAAACAGGCCCATTCACGCCTATTATATAAAGTCAAGTATGTGTGTTAATTTAAAGCTTAATCACTTACACCAGTCCTACAGCTGACATAAATGCCCATTACTAAATTTGTAAGGAGCACACGTAACGTATAGGATTCTATCAGTTATATGTCTGAGCTTACTCTCCACCCACGCTCTGTCCAAATTCCACCCCTGTGCATGCAGTCAATGAAAACGCATGCGATCGGATATGCATATGTTCTTACAAAATAGCGATCGCATCATTTAGACACGCAAGTGGCTACATGTGCATATATGACTAAAATACCTTTATTTATGCACGCTGTTCATGTGTAAATGTAGGCAGCTTTTCATAACACTATCCCTGAAGTGTACATTCAGTAGTTCTAATGTTGCATCATTCATTTAGGGCCAATCATCACAGAGCTAAATACTGGATAAAAAAAAAAAACAACTTAAAACGCAGTACATTGCAGTGTGAGAAATCAGCCTTCTTGCCGCTAAAACTGGAAGCGTTGAATTCACTTGGGCCGGATATTCGATGTCACCAGGTCATTTAATTGTATAAGCTCTAGCTCCATCAATGCTATGGGTGATAGAGCTCCTCCCAATAATGTCCAGCTATCTGATCTGCTTCCTGCATCACCTCTTTAGTCTTTCCTCTCCTGTCAGGTGCTGTGGGTCTGAGAGATTGAAGAGATGGCATAGGAGGCAGATTTTCTACTGGGGAGTGTTCAAGCACCCACAGCATCAACAGAGGTGGCTTGAGCCTATGATACGCTTGCAATAGGGGTTAACAGCTTCAGCCAGACTTTACCAGCCTCATTCATGGAAGATCAAATAGGGCCAATTTTAATAGTGTGCATCTGTACAATAGGCTCTCTGCAGGTCCATTTTGCTGTAGGGTAAAAAGGAAAAGATGTGCAGTTGCTTGTCCTTGACACAAATAGCCAGGACATTCCTCCATTTTTGCAACAGAGGTGTGTGAAAAAACCAGCAGCAAACATCTAACTTTTCATTCACAGGAGTGAGGAAGTTCATGAAAAATGTGGACTCTGCTAATTCTTTATAGGCAGATGTGAAAACAGTAAACTTTTACCTATTTCATTATATTTACAAACTCCACTTTTTCAGATGCTCTCACAAAAGTGAACATGTCTTTTGCTGAGGTAGTGTCCTATCCATGTGCATGACCTGCATGATTAAGCAACTGGAAAGGAGGAGGAGCCATTGGAGTCTGTGGCACCTCTCTGCTTCTGCTCTCAAACAGTGGGAGGAGTAGCGATGAGTCCAGGCCGCCAATCCCACCGCTGATATCAGAGTGTGCAGGTGGGGGCACTACAGTGGGATTCACTGCTGACTCTGCTGCCAGAGCATAGGAGGAGAGTGGTGAGAAACTGAGCTGATCCTGCCTCTGGAACATGGGTGGAGCAGCAGCAGGCCGCTACCGCCTGTTCTTCTAATGGATGTCGATGATGATTAATTTTGAGGAGGAACAGGGGCCCAGAGCGATAAGCGAAGGGAAGCATATCTGTATGCATTGTTTGTAGTAAGTACTTTTCAATTTTGTGTTTTAGTAGGGTAGGAAGAAGGGACAAGGAATGGCATTATATGTAAAAAATAATATTAAAGCTATAGAATTACAGGGCTTAAAAGGGAGAGAGGAGGCACTGTGGGTTAAACTAGAAAGAGGGAAAGGGAAATCCATTTGTATTGTCATGATATGCAGATCACAGGGAGAAGAGGTTAGATGGAGATTTAATAGAAGACATACGCAGTTTTGCCATGAAAGGAGAAGTGCTACTGATAGGGGATTTCAATATGCAGGATGTTGACTGGCGAATCCCTGCTGTAGTGTCATCTACAAGTAAGAATATCCTAGATTCTCTACAGGGAGAACTAGTCAGGAACTGGTAGCAGAACCCACACATAATGGGACCATACTGAACTTGGTGCTTATCAATGGGGAAAGTGTTTCTGATGTTACAGTGGGAGATCATCTCGCGTCCAGTGATCACCATCTCACGTCCAGTGATCACCAGATGGTGCAGTTCAGTATTAGGACTAGGGCTGATAAAATACATTCAAAAGTGAGGGTTTTAGACTTTAGGGGAGAAACAGCGGCGAGAGATACTGGGGCTTGGCGGCTATCTTTCCATCGGGCTGCAGAGGAAGCTCCTCCCTTTCTCCTCCCCATCGAGGCTATGCAGTATTTAAATGCCGGCTGCTCACAGGGAGGTGAGAAACAGCGGCGAGAGATACCGGGGCTTGTTGGCTATCTTTCCATCGGGCTGCAGAGGAAGCTCCTCCCTTTCTCCTCCTCATCGAGGCTCCACAGTATTTAAACGCCGGCCGACTTCACGGCCGCGGTTGCAGCCCCGCGGTTGCGTGCCCAAAGGGGGTGTGACCAAAGGGGGAACGCCCCTTTGGTGCCCCTTTGGTGCTAATTCGGGGCCTTTGGGCCCAAGTCGCTGAGGGAATGCCCAGAGGACACTTCAAGTGGAAAAGTAAGTCTGTGAAACAAACTTCTGACAATATTTCCTCTTCTAAAGCACCTACTGGCCCGATGGACCAGCATGTGGTTATAGTACAGAAGACTGCTTCTCCTGTGTCTCATGTTCAGGTTTCTTCTTCTCCCGCCTCTGGTGCTTCCCTAAGTTCTATCGAAAGGACTCCTCCGCCTAATCCTGGCTTGTCTCAGACTTCAGTTATGGATATACCCTCCTCTGAGGAGTCATCTGCCTCCGGGGAGGAAGGGGTGGTCTCCCTTGAGATTCCACCCTTGCTTTGTGATGTATCTTCTTTAACTCCTATTTCAGCTATTAATTTAGAAGGTGTTCAATCCTCATTAACTGCTGTTAATTCTGATGATGTTACTTTATCTGATATTTGGAAACAAGTTGTAGTAACCAATTCTCTATTGACTAGGTTTATGGATCAAACTGCTGTTTTTTCCCAACGGGTCGTTGATAGAGTTCAAGTATTGGAAATATCAGTTGGGAGTTTGTCTCATCGAGTTGATAAGGTGGAGGTTCAGGCTGGTGCTATGCAATCAGCGAGTTCTTCCACCTTAAAAGATATTTTGTGCTTATATAAACAGCTTGAATCATTGGAAAATATTTCTCGTGCAAAAAATATCCACATTTTGAATTTTCCTAAAACTCGCTTTATGTCACCCCTTCTTCTTTTTAAGCAGTATTGTAAAGATATATTGTTATTGCCTGAAGTGGAAGTTATTCCAATTGCCCATTCCTTTTATCTGCCAGAGAGGGCCACATCTGTGGAGAATGATGAGGCTTCATCTATGGAACAGAGTGATTTGAACTTAACTGATTTTCTTGAGAATTCTCAAGCTCTGATTCCTTCACATGCCACATTAGTGGTTACTTTGGTCAATCTTGTTGATAAGGCCAGGATTATGAAGGCCTTTTTTCTGAAAAAAGATATTTCTTTTCACGGCCATAAGTCATCCATTTTCCCTGATGTGTCCCGCCCTACGAAGAATCGGAGGAGGTCTTTCCTTCAGCTCAAACCTCGAGTTTTGGCTGAGGGAGGAACCTTTTTTCTGCAATTTCCCTGTAAGTGTTTGATTACCCTTCATGAGATAGACTATGTTTTTACTGATCCATCACAGTTGGAAACACTTTTGATGTCTGGCCAGGTCTGAGATAATTCTATTCAGATCATTTTGTTGATAGTAATTTTCCTTTATTTAAGATTGGGGGAGGTAGCCTTTATAGTTTTTTCCCCGGTAGTTTCCCACTGCTGTTTTCTTCATGATGTGGGTTGTTTAGTAGTATTGAGTTTAAACATTGTATGTCTTTTTTTTCTTTGTTAATTGCCTATTTTCTTTATGTTCTGTATTTGGAATGCATTAATGAAAATAAAATAAAATTTAAAAAAAAAAGACTTTAGGATGACTAACTTTGTCAAGATGGGACAATACCTCAAGAGTGGGATGGGAACAGCTGAGGGATGTAGAAAAGCAATGGGCAAAACTGAAAGGGGATATTTTAAGGGTAGCCAACCTTTTTGTTAGACAAGCAAATAAATGTAAAAGGAAAAGGAAGCCGCTATGGTTCTCAAAAGAAGTAGCTGAAAAGGTGAAGAAAAAGAGGGTGGTCTTCACCTAAAATACAAGAGATCACAGAGAGAGGAAGCCAGGCATCTATATTTGGAAAAACTGAGAGAAGCTAGCAAAGTAGTCAGGAAAGCAATGATACAAAAAGAAGAAGATATAGTCAGTGCAATAAAATGGAGGGGATAGGACATTTTTTAGATATGTTAGTGAGAGAAGGAAGTACAAAAGTGATATTGTCAGACTCAAGAGTGAAGGGGAGGAATATGTAGCAGCTGGTGAGGATAAAGCGGAATTGCTTAACAAATATTTCTGTTCTTTGTTCACAGATGAAGGACCAGGAGCAGGACTTTAGACAACACCCACAAACAGGAACATAAGCAAGGGGCATCTTGAACAATTTTCAGAAGACTGTCTTCATGGAGGAGTTCACAGTTTCCTGCATTAGCTGCTTTCCTACCTGATTGACCTGGTCCCGCCTCCACTTCTCTGATTGGGGAAGTTGGCTTTCATGGGGCTATATCATCTGGCCTCCGACGCGGGACGCTGAGGAGTTCACAGTTTCCTGCATTAGCTGCTTTCCTACCTGATTGACCTGGTCCCGCCTCCACTTCTCTGATTGGGGCAGTTGGCTTTCACGGGGCTATATCATCTGGCCTCCGACGCGGGATGCTGAGGAGTTCACAGTTTCCTGCATTAGCTGCTTTCCTACCTGATTGACCTGGTCCCGCCTCCACTTCTCTGATTGGGGCAGTTGGCTTTCACGGGGCTATATCATCTGGCCTCCGATGCAGGATGCTGAGGAGTTCACAGTTTCCTGCATTAGCTGCTTTCCTACCTGATTGACCTGGTCCCGCCTCCACTTCTCTGATTGGGGCAGTTGGCTTTCACGGGGCTATATCATCTGGCCTCCGACACGGGACGCGAAGCGGGCGCGTGCCCGTGGTGCGTGTCCGAAGGGGCATGTCCAAAGGGGCAGGTCCTACCCCTTTGGCACCCCTTCGGTGCAAATTTGGCGCTGTAAGTTCCCGTGAATGCGGAAGAGGAAGAAACGCATGCTGCCTGCGGCTCAACCAAAGGCGGTTAAAATCGTAGGACCCATGGATGCGCATGTCTCCGTTGGTAAATTGTTGCCTAAGTCTGTTGCCTTGGATACCTCCCTTGGTGAAAGATCGACAGTAAGTACTGTGTGTTCTGACTCTTCTCCGGCCGCGGAAAATTTTTCCCCAGTGAAATGTGACAAGGACCTTTCTCCATCTGACTTTTCTGAGTGTGGTCTTAAGACTGAGGGTCCTAATTTGTCTTCCTCCTTTCTACGGTTGGGCTCTGTCACCGATTCATTGCCTCCTCCGTTGCCATCTGTGGTTTTATTTGCTGGCTCAGGAGCGTCTCGTGTTATCCCAGATGAAGTTTCTTTGAAAGATTTATGGACTATGTTGTCTAGAATGGAGTTGGCTTTGGACTCTTCTCTTCAGAGGATTTCGGTATTTACGAAGGAATCTGTGGTTAAATTTTCAAATCAAGAATCTCGTTTGGCTGCTGAAGAGAAAAGCGTTGACTCTTTTGAGACTCGCTTTTCAACCCTCCAGCCAATCACTACTTCTATGGTTCAGGATGTTACTTTGTTACATTCACAACACGAAGTTCTTGAGAACTCATTACGTTCCAGGAACCTTCGTCTTTTGAACTTTCCTAAAACTCATTACCTTGCACCTATTATGCTTTTTCATAAATATTTGAAGGAAATATTGCTGATTTCTGATGTGGATATGATTTCTTTGCTTAATATTTATTATCTTCCTTCCAGAGACACGGCTTCTCAAGCCGAGCCTCAGGTTGGACGAGATGTTGGTGAGCCCAAAAGTTCAGCTTCTTTAGATACTTCTGATTTTTTGGAATCGTCTCATGACGAGATTCCCACAAGGGCTACATTGTTAATTACGTTAGCCTCAGAGATGGACAGACAGAGAATTTTCCGTGCATACTTCAAGAAAAAACTTGAGAAGTTTTGTGGCTCCACTATTCAAATTTTTCCTGATGTCTCGAGGGCCATGCAGCAAAGGCGGAGGGCCTTTTTGGAAATTCGCCCGCGTGTTTTGGCCTTGGGCACTCTGTTTTACCTGAAATGTCCTTGTCGGTGCCACATTATCTATCAAGGTACTCGTTACATTTTTCTTGAAGTCTCGCAGCTTGTGGAATTTTTGAAAGGTAAAGGTTAAGATCTGCATGATTTTGTTGCTTGTTGTTTTTTCCTGTCTCTTTTGCTGGGATTTTTACCAGGTCTGGTCAGGGAATGGGATTTGTTTTTCTTTTGAAATAGTACTTCTCCTGGATGTGGACTACTGACATGTGTCTTCTTTTGGATTTTGTTGTAATGTGGAGGTTGGGGGTTTTCCCCTTCCTTTTGATAATGTATGGTTTAAAATTTGTATATTTCTTTAACAATAAATAAAATGCTTAAAAAAAAAAAAGAAGACTGTCTTCATGAGGAACCAACTAAGCTAAAAGTAGACAAAGCGATGGGACCGAATGGGATACATCCGAGAATATTGAAGGAACTCAGGGATGTTCTAACGGCTCCATTGATTGACCTTTTCAATGCTTCTTAATTTGGGAGTAATCCTAGAGAACTGGAGAAAGGCACAAGTGGTCTCTTTACACAAAAGCAGAAGTAAGGATGAGGTTGAAAACTACAGGCCAATTAGTTTAATCACTGTGGTGAGAAAATTATTGGAAACACTGCTAAAAGGGAGGATAGTGAGGTTTCTGGAGTTCAATAGATTGCAGGAACTGAGGCAGCATGGGTTTACAAGAGGCTGGTCTTGTCAGACAAATCTGATTGATTTCTTTGACTGAGTGACCAGGGAGATGGAGCGAGGGGGAGCTTACTTAAATTTCAGAAAGGCCTTTGGCACCATTCTGCACAGACAACTTATAAACAAACTGAGCACCATAGGGAAGGACCCTAAAGTGTTTGACTGGGTTAGAAACTGGTTGAGTGGGAGGCAACAAAGGGTACATGTAAATAGAGCTCACTCTGAGGAGAAGGAGGTTATCAGTGGTGTGCCTCAGGGATCTGTCCTTGGTCCAATTCTTTTTAACATCTTTGTTAGTGATATTATGGAAGGGCTATCGGGTAAAGTTTGCCTCTCTGTGGATGATACCAAAATCTGCAATAGAGTAGACACCCAGGAAGGAATAGATAACATGAGATGGTATCTAGCTAAGCTTAAAGAATGGTCAAGAATTTGGCAGCTGAGATTTAATGCTAAAAAATGCATGTATTTGGGCTGAAAAAATCCAAGGGAGAGATACAGTGTAGGAAGCAAAGTCCTTCTGTCCATGAAAGAAGAGCAGGACCTGGGCGTGATTGCTTCTAATGATCTTACGGTGCTCAGACAGGTAGAAAAGGCAATAACAAAAGTCAAAAGGATGCTTGGGTGCATAGAGAGTGAAATCCCCAGCAGAATAAAGGTGATAGCGCCTCTTAATAAGTCTCTGATGCAACCTCATTTGGAGTATTGTGTGCAATTCTGGAGATCACACCTTCAAAAAGACATAAATAGGATGGAGTCGGTCGAGGTTTGCTACTAAAATGGTTAGTGGTCTTGATTATAAAGCATATGAGGACAGACTTAAAGATCTTAATATGTATATGTTGGAGGAAAGGAGGGACAGAGGAGATATGATAGGAATGTTTAAATACTTCCGTGGCATAAATACGCAAGAGGAGAACCGCTTTCTATTGAAAGCAAGCTCTGCTATGAGGGGACATAGGATGAGGGTGAAAGGAGATAGACTCAGGAGTAATATATGGAAATATTTCTTTATGGAAAGAGTGGCAGATGCGTGGAATAGTCTCCCAGTGGAGGTAGCAGAGATGAGGACAGTATCTGAATTCAGAAAAGCTTGGGACAAACAAGACGATCTCTAAAGGAAAAGAAGGGACTATAGTACTTGATCTGGAAGGGCAGACCAACTAGGCCATGGAGTCTTTTTCTGTCATCATGTTTCAATATTTCTATGTAAATGCCAAAAATACTGTGATTTCCATCACCTTATGCCTTCTGTATGGAAATCTCTTATTGAAATCAATGCCTTGTGTGACCCAGGTCACAATGAGGATAACTTTATAAGGGGTGCCTAGTTAAATTTTTTTAAGACACCTATGTTAAGCCTATTTTATAAAAACAAACATGTGCCTACTTCTCTTTATAACATATTGGCATAAGTGGCAGAGATCAGGCCTTAAGTGTGCACCCCTAGAGCTGGAGTAAATGCCCACATCTAGATTTTTCAAGAACATGTGGAAATGACAGTATTTTGTTATCCACCTGTGCATTTGTGTGCCTCACCCATACTCCATCCAAATTCCATCCATGTGCATGCTTACCAGCAAAGTGCATACCATCATGCATTATGCATACTTTTACCCTGATCGTTATTTTATAAGAGGTCATTAACACATTCTACATGGCCAATGCACAATACATGTTTTAATGACTAAAGTAGCCCTAAGGTAGTTGTATGTTGCTGCTAAAAGTATTCACTCCCTTATAAAATTACCCCCACATACAGTAATATATTCTCAATGTTGCTGAGCTATTCCTTGTGATTGTTTATGCACAGGTAGTACTTGCCTATGAGTGAGTGTGTGATGTACAGCAATAGAAAGAAGAAGATAATTTTCTGGTTGGCCATCCCCAATGGAAATGGCCAAGGGAGGACCTAATAAGGCCGTAAAGTTATAAACTTAAGTGTTTTCAAGCTTGTCTTTGTCTCCTTTCTGCCATGCTGGCAAGATGGATCACAAGGTTCCTGAATCAACAGGGTCCTGGGTGCTGATCAAGACCTTTGACAAAGGAAAAAAGAGGTTGTTTAGGTTTTGCCTCTTTTTCACCTGTGAAAAGGGTCCACCAACCTTTGATCTCTCCGGAGTTTGCACTTCCGGAGAAAACTTACAGCCTGGAGTTACACTGGAGGAGAAGATGTGTAGCGAGGGAGTTATTAGATGGAAGCCTATGACCAGTGGTGAAGAGGATGACTCACAAGGTGTTTTTCAATTTGCTAAAGGAGCATTGGCAGTAACCAAGAGAAGTATGCTTTTTGGTCATGGGAAGATTACTAGGCTGGAGTCCTCTTGGGTCAGGTAATCCACTGAAGATAATAGAGAGAGTGGTGCTTGGAAGTGTTTTTGCAATGTTGTAGAGGATTGCCTTACTGGAGAGACAGTGGAAAATAAAAGGGAAAAGTCCAGAAAGAGAAATAAGATCAATCAAGGAGGAGAATAAAGAACAATTAACCCAGTGTCATCTCTCGTTTTTTTTTTTGTTTGTTTGTTTTTTGTTTTTTTTTGCTTTTGTCTATGTCTGTAAAGCAACAGATGAACTGCATTGATTTTTGTTGATTCACCCGGTGAATTACTTTTATGCATATACTTCTGGAGTGGACATTGAACTCCTTTTGGCTGATTGGACTAAGAGAAAGCCTGTGAAGACTGGCACTGGGAACCCACATAAAGTACATACAGAAGGGCCTTAAGCCGTTCTTCCCCCCTGACCCTCTGGACCCACGGAAAGAAACGTTTTATGTTATGTTTGCAAAACAGCTGATCGTGAACTGAAAATTTTGTTTTTCCATATATCCTCACCATATACTAAGAGACGTGTTTACCATACCTGTCCAAATTCTACCCATGTGCATTCCTACCAGCAAAGTACATGCCATCAGGCATCATGCATACCTTTACACTGCTTGTTATTATCATATGTACTCCATTGTTATATCACGCTACCAGGGTAGCGTAGGCTTAGTGTGCAGCAACACAGTGACCCTGTGCTAAAATCCCCATGCTACCCTGGTAATATGTATCTGGGTGTGGACTGGGCGGGACAGGGGTGTTCCCGGCACGGTGTGTCTGGCATGGGTATTAGTGGCCTGTGCTTGCTGCACTTGACGCAGGTAGCATGGGTGCAACTAACACCACCTCAGTGGGTGATGTTAGGTGCATCCTGGTCTTGGTCAGCACGATGCCGGCGCATTAGCCTAGCACGAACTGCAGGGGGATGCTCCCGGCAGTTACTGGTGACCCCATATGTTGGTAACATTGCCCACATCTGTGTTACTGGCACAGAGGTCAGTAAACATGCCCCTATGTGCTTCAGTTTGGATTAGCTGTATCTTGTTGCCTTTGAGAGAGGGTATCTGCTTCTAATAGAATGCGACGATTACTGTACAGCATCTGTCCGTTCGTGGTCACCAGATCATGAGGAGCTTATGCTAGGACCCATAAAGGTAGTAGATAAGCCAATATAATATGCCATCTAAAATAAAATAGGCATGTGGGGGAGTAATTTTGTAAATGTTTTGGCTAATCCAAACTGAAGCACTTAGGAGCGTGTTTACTCACCCCTGGGCTATTTTAATAAACATTTTAATTCCCTCATCATGTTTGTGTAGGCTCCGCTCCTTTCAGCATTCATGCATACAAGTACCCCAGGGAATACAAATGTAAAAATATGCATGGTGATGAGAAGGCGTGTACTTTTATGCGACCTGCATTTAGGCGGGTTCTGGGACGAAGTTTGAGTAAAGCGCAGATAGAGTTGTGAACTACGCCATGTAATGTTCTTGCCCATGAGCAGCTTCTACAGTGTTCTCCACGCTGCTTGGCAGACAGTGGGTACATCAGTCCAACAGCAATATAATCACTCAGTCTCTGCTCTTGGAAATATTTTGCAGGGTTTGTTGAATGGAAAGGCCTTGAAACTTAGACGCCTCACACATCTCTTTCCTTCTCAAAAACAACTGAGTCCAGTCCAGATTTCTGTGTTCTGAACCAAGGGTTTACTTAAGAAATGCAGGGTCACCGATAAATTAGCAATAAGGCAGAGATAACGAAAATAAAACTATATTGCAAGCAACTAACTTCTCCTCCTTCAGCCCAAAGATGGTTACAAGCAGATCAATCTTTCTCCTCTCACTCTGAATTGTTATCAAAAGTCACACTTAATACTCCTTTGAGTTTCGTACTTTACTCCGAATTCATCCACTACTCCGCTGTTAATTTCTTCTGTTAATACTTCTTGTGCTTAACCTTTGTGGAAGAACCTCCTCTTGTCCTAATAGCCTTTCTCAGTGTATCTTGGGCGGGTAACTGTGCAAGTGGAGATCCCCCAGTACTGCCCCTTCATTCTCTCCTGATACTGATGTCAGAGGTTACTGGCGGTCTTCTGCAGTTCCTCTCTTCCTTACAGCTGGTGGTTTCTGTAGATGAAGATCAGAGATACTGCACTGCAGGCGCTCCTAGCTCTAGTGCTTCTTGAGGTGCTGAGCTGGCTTTCTCTGAACCCTCTCTCCCTCATTCTTGGAGTATGTGGCCCCCCTATTCATTACACAGGCACAGTTGATCCTCTACTGGCAGGTTTTGCATGATCGCTCAGGAATTCAAGGTACAGACCGGAGCCTAAGACAGCCTCCTTCCCTTTTATTCTCTTTGGCAGAAACCAAGCAGCGTTAATATTCAGCTGCTGTCGGTTATTACTAAGTGGCAAACGTTAGACATCTTAAAGTGTGGCCTAACTTTCACCACAGAAGCTAATTGGGCAGCAGCTGAATATCGCCGCTGCCCGGTAAGCTTCTCTGCTATCCAGCTGACCCAGATCTTCAATGCCAGTGGCCGGATATGGCCTCGGCATTAACTATTTGGGTTTTAAGGTCAGCGGCGATGGCTAACCGCTGCTGCCACTGAATATCGGGCCCTACATCTCATTGCTCTGCTTACCAGGATATGCTGCTGCCTATGCTCACAGCTTTCCGGGTGTCACTAGGATCCTTCCTATGGGGGTAATGTGTGGCTACACAGTTATTTGACTTATAAAAACAGTTTTATCTGGTCTCAGAGTAATTTTGCAAGAGGAATCCGCTGTATTGGCATGTTTACTGATGTGATTGCCAAACCAGATACTGCGCCTGGGCTTGGACTAATGCCCAGCTGTCTGGGGATAAGTTATTTGGCACGCCTTCTACAATGGATTTCTTTCAGATCAGGAAAGTGGAAATAAACATGCACTTTCTGCTTGCTTCTGCATTGTTCGGTGTCAGCTCTGGAATCCTGCTCTTGCAAATACGGTGAGGATGGGCCTGCTGTAGAATGTGAAAGGCTGAGGCCGTGTTAACAGTAACACCAGGTTTACCTCATTCGCCTTGCCGCCTGTCTATGCTGCCGCCTGATTTGGTACTGATTGCCACTTAATGTACTGTACATATGGTTTAATAGGGGCAGAAACAAAACTCTAATGCACATCCGGATCACGGTAAAGAACTGAAAATGTGCACCCCAGGCTCACAGGTGCTCTCTACGAGCCAATCAACTGGAGATTCTCACCGTAGAATCCCATCTGAACTACATCAGTAGTTTTTTTTAAAAAAGAGATGGTTTCATTCTTGATTTATTGTCATTATTATAAAATTCCATATTTTTCCACAGCCAGAGTCCCTTTGGCAGCAGGCTCCTTCATCCAGAAAATTGTCTTTACGTTTGCTGAAAATCCTATTCGGTTACAGTAAAACAGACCATTCTCAAGCTAATGGACAGCTTTAGCTGTCATAAGGGCTCAGTTTATTACAGTCCCAATGTCACAAAGTTCAATCCAGTACAGTCTGCGTGAGGCTCACCAGCTGCTACTATAAGTCTGGATTCATCCCTCTCTGCACACACACACTCCCTCCCCACCTACCTTATACCCAGCCTCTGACATTTAAAAAGTCTTTTAAAATGAATTAGGATTAGGCCCGGCATGACCCAATAGACCAACTAGATAGTTGCCTAGAGTGCCAATCTTTTGAGGGCGGCCCACTGCTGCCACTGCCACCCCTCCCTGGGACCTGCAGCAGCGCCGTTACTGCCCCCTCCACCGCATACTGCCCCCTCCACTGCAGACTTTCTGTTTGCACTTCTGCCCCCATGCAAACAGGAAGTCTGCATTGCAGGGGGCAAAGTAGCTGGGCAAAGCAAGCAACAAGACCAGTGTAGAGGCAGAGGCTTTGGGTAAGTGCTGTGCTGCTCTTTGAATGTCATTGCTGCAGCTGCAGGTCCCGGAGAGAGGTTGCAGAGGGGGCGGAGCAAGAGCTGGGGGACAGCAGAAAGAGGGTTTGCCTAGGGCATCTCATATCCTTAGGTCAGCCCTTCACGGGATCCCTTTGCTCCTCTCCCTTCTTCCCAGTAAACAGGGACCATTAGTATGTTTCTCTGAGTCTACAGTTCCAATTCCATCCTACCATGGTGTGTAACACGGTATGATTATATCCCTGCCAACAGGATGGCTGCTGTTTTAATTTACTTCAGTGGTTCTCAACTCAGTCCTCTGGGACCCCCAGACAAGTCAGGTTTTCAGGATATTCACAATGAATATGCATGAGATAGCTCTGCATATGCAGATTTATCTCATGCATATTCATTGTGGATATCCTGAAAACCTGACTGGCCTGGAGGTCCCAAGGAATAGGTTGCTCTGCGTACGACTGGTAGTGCTATACAAATACTCGTAGTAGTAGTAGTAGTAGTAGTAGATTGAGAACCATTGGTCTACTTGGATATGTAGAAATAAAATCAACAAGTTATAGGTGTCACCTTCCTGAACAAACTATATGTGTAATTAGCTTTCAAGAGACAAATGGAGTTTGCCTCTCAAAAAATAGTCACAGATGTAGTGAGCTAGTTCATGAAAAAGGTATCGCCAGCACTCATTCATTGCCCATTATTTCTGCACTGGGGATCCTTTACCAACAGCGCATGCTAATAGTGTTTTTAAGCATTATCTGCGGCAGGGCCCGCAAGAATAGAATGGGCTGTGTGGCAGATAGCGTGCACTGTTAGTAAATGACTCCCTTAGTGAAATAAAATCTTTATATTCATGTTTACCTGAGGGACATATGGCAATAATGCCTTTATTTATATTAGGAAAATAATGAAAGACGAATTCACCATCAACCTTTCCTACTCCCTCCCCTGCCAAAAAAAAAATCCTTAATGGGATTCCAGGGCTGGGAAGCATGTAAAGAAGGAAAGCGGCAGGAACAAAGTGTCTGGCAACTCACTGTACGTCCAGGGATTAGAGGAAGGTCAAGCTCCCATGGCAGCACCTGCAAAGCTATAAGCTAATATCCTCCATAAATCATATTCCTTCTTACGTCTGAAGGCAAATAAAAAATCGTTTTGTGCGCCCTTTGACTTGCGGTGCTTGGAAACCTGCAGTTTGTCTTTATTTCAACGGGTTACGCTCATCACTCACCCAGCAAGGCAAAAATAAGAGCCAACAGCCTGATCCCAGAGCTGCAGGCAGGAATTCCACGACCCCACTGTCCAAAGTAAAAGCGCCAGCCAGAGGACTGCTCTAGGATACATTTTCTCCCAAATTGGAAAAGAGAAATGGAAAAATACTCTTTAAAAGTTGGAAAGGCACAAAGTCCCACAGCACTGGCACAAAATGTAGGAGTCAGAAAAAAGCAAGAGGGGGATTTCCTTAGAAAACCCTTCCAAGTTCAGATAGGGTGTCTCTAACAAGGCTAACTGTGATGTGCCTGCCTCTTTCCCCTCTAGGACGTCTGTGCACAAAGGAAGGTTAAAGAAGGAAGTAGTCACAGTAACACTCAGCGTAAATAGCAGCATTCAAGTTGACTGAACAAGTTTTCTCCTAACATATATTTCCATGGGCTTATCTTACACCAACTGAGTGATTACTGTCATCTGTAAAGGAATAAATCGGATCACCATCCATCCACCATTCACAAGGTAAATTCAGTGCTGCAGAGCTGGGGCCATCGAAAAATTCTCTTTCTGTTTTGATTTTATTTAGCAAGAATGAGGTCTTTGATATTTGGTTCGTATTTGTGGGTGGCTTTGCAACTACATTATAATCTTATAACCACAATGGAAGAAGTAGTCATGCAGCTGATGTGTGGAGGTAGAAAACATATCTCCAGGCATAGAGACAACTAGAAGGTCAGAGGAGGCGGTAGGGATATGACCTTGCATTCCTTACTCCCTTATCCAAACATCTTATATCAGGCTACTATTAGATTTCAGAAAACCTTGTTTTATATACAGTATATCCAGTTTCTAGAATGCAAGTGTGATTTGGTAAGATTACCACCTGCAAAGAATATAGAGTAAATTGCAGAATCAATAATACACATCTTCGGGCTACTTTCTGAAGCACTTTCAGAAGATATTTTTAGTAAACACGCCTTTGGAAAAAATGAAATGTTAACACCCCCCACCCCCCCCCCCCCCACCCCCACCCCCCACACACACACTTTTCTAATAGTACTCAAAGGATTGACTGCTCTGGGCAGAGCCTCTGGTATAATGCGGTCATTACAATGAAAGTTATGTTCATAACCACCAGATGGAGCTACAATCATACTCACTATAATTTTTATCAGAAGGGTGCACAGCTTAGCTAGCTACTCTTTACCATTTTCCAAAGTTCTTTGTGGTCCCAAACCACAGAAGCTGATATTTTAAGTTATCTTTGCACTTCATATAATAATTAGTCAGTGAGGCTTCAACCCACCCTCCATCTCCTCTGCTCTGAGTGCAATGTATTTCTGCACAAGTGTTCAGACCTGGGGTACTATTTTGAGCTCTACTGGAAGACACAAAATTGATCTACCATCATGGGCACTATGAATAAACAAGTGAAACTGTGAAATCTATCGCAAAACGCCTATCTCCAAAATGCCTACCTCTGAATAATGGAATTTTCGCCATCTGTTGAAAAAGCAACAGAGAACCACAGTGCAACTCGTTATTGAATACTTGTGGATTTTTGGATAACAGACATTTTCCTAGACAGCAGAAGAAGACTGAGCCATTGAATATTTTTGGATAACAGGTGTTTTTCAGCACATAGGCCAAAGCCTGTGATGATTTTTTTTTTAAATGGATAAGGGGAGTTTGGGGATATTAAATTCCAGATAAAAGGCACTTTACTGTGATACCATAAAATGCTGATGAAAAAACATTCAACCAATATTCAAAGCAAGTTATGCATTTGCCAGCAGGCAATGGATGCGTAACTTGTGAATCAATATATTTTCAACATTACATTGCATATGGATAATAAGGCCATTTAAATCACTAAACAGCCCTAGACTATCCATGCGAATAGGGGCCAGACTAGGTGTCGTTAAACATTAGTCATTTAGCCCATGTTCCCTGTAAAATAGTTATCTCCAAGTTATAATGCCCTGTTCAATGTAATTTCAGTTTGTTCAATGTAAACCGCACTGATGTAGAATAGCACAGTATATAAGAGAATGTAAATAAATAAATAAATAAAATAAATGTAGTGGCAATATTCATCCATTAAATGGGTAAGTGGGTACATCAGCCATTCTTTAGATATGGATCTCGTCTCATCTGGCAGAAAGGGATGCCATTCTACAAGGTAGACTTTTCAGCTAATGCAGAAATTTCTTCCGGGTCACTGGGCAAATATCCCTTTCTCTCCTTTTGCTTAACAGGAAGAAGGCCAGTATTCTGTTGCCCCTCCCTTTCACCAAATCCAACTTTACCTTGAGACAGACTTGAAAACACCTGCCATGTGGACCAGCACCTGCAATTCAGCAATATGTCAAGAAATGCCTGGAGGACCTTACAAGTGCTTTGAGCATAATTAATTAAAATGGTTTTTTTTCTAGTCCATTGGCATCTTTATCTTGGTGCTATAATGACGGCATGGAGGTTGACAGTGTAGTTATTGGGAACATGAGAACATAAGACATGCCATACTGCGTCTGACCAAGGGTCCGTCAAGCCCGATATCCTGTTTCCAACAATGGCCAATCCAGGTCACAAGTACCTGTCAGGTTCCCAAAAGGTACACAGGTTCCACGCTGTTTGCCCAATGAGTAAGCAGTGGATTACCTGGGTCCTCTTTAATAATGGTTTATGGACTTTTCCTCCAGAAATTTCTCCAAACCTCTTTTAAATCTAGCAACACTAACATCATTTACTATATCCTCTGGTAACGAATTCCAGAGTTTGATTACACGTTGAGTGAAAAATTATTTTCTCTGATTAGTCTTAAATGTGCTACAGTGTAGCTTCATTGCATGTCACCAAATCTTTCTACTTTTTGAAGGGGTAAACAACCCATCTACAATTACCCGTTCCACTCCATTCATTAATTTATAGACTTCTATCATATCTCCCCTCAGCCGTCTCTTTTCCAAGTTAAAGAGCCCTAACCTTTTAAGCCTTTCCTCGTAGGGATATCCTTCCATCCCCTTTACCATTTTTGTTTCTTTTCTCTGTACCTTTTCTAATTCTGCTATATCCTTTTTAAGATATGGTGACAAGAACTGCACACAATATTCAAGATGTGGATGCACCATGGAGCGATACAAAGGCATTATAATTGTCTTGGTTTTGTTCTCCACTCCTTTCCTTATGATTCCTAGCATTCTATTTGCTTTCTTGGTTGCCGCTGCACAATGGGCAGAGGGATTCAATGTATTATCCATGATAGCGGCTAGATCCTTTTCCTGGGTGGTGGTTCCTAATGTGGAATCTTGCATCGTGTAACTGTAGTTTGAGTTGTTCTTCCCTAAGGGGGTTATTCTGTTGCAAGAATAGCAGTGATAGACATCCCCAACGGTTGTGCGGGGAAGTTAGACAAGGGAGGGGAAGGGGCGACTCGGGGGTGGATTCTGGGCAGGCGGTGGGTGGCAGCCTGACCCCCAGATCAGGGGTTGGGCTGCGGGGAAATCTCCTTTGAAGTCCAGTGGTCGGCATTGCAGCTATTAAATGGAGCCACGGTGCCATGGCGACCAGACGCTCCATTTAAAAGCCCTGCCTGAGTTAGTCGGGCAGTGCCTGTATGTGCAGGCCTAGCTGAATCACTGTCCCCGCCTGCACATACAGGCCTGATCGTGATTCTGATCCAGCGGGGCTAGATGTGCCTGACGGGATCAGAATTGCGCGCCCCTCTGTACGTCTGGTCAAATCGGATGTATAGAGGGGCTGGACGTCTGGGATGGAATGAGCCCTTAAATGCATAAACTTTGCACTTGTCCACATTAAAAATTATCTGCCATTTAGACGCCCAGTCTTCCCACTTATCAAGGTCCTCTTGCAATTTTTTACAATCCTCTTGTGTTCTAACAACTTTGAATAATTTGGTGTCATCTGCAAATTTGATCACCTCACTCGTTCCTATTTCCAGGTCATTTATGAATATGTCAAAAAGCAGCGGGCCCAGGGGAAGCAGGCACTGTGCTACCAAGGAGCCAGGAGGAGAGGGCAATTGGAGGAAACCTTTGGCTGTTACTGTTCTGGAGGCATCCCGCTGACATCACTTCTGGTCCTGGAACAGGGTAATTTTATAAGGATCCATCCACAGCAGGAATGTGCATAAATGTCTTTATTTTAGTCATTAGCATGTGCCGGAAGATATGAGAGACCGAGGAACAAACTCACCAGCTGTTAATTTGTGAACCTATGAAACCTCATATTTACACACTGTTATACTATTGCATTAGAGTATATCAATAGAAACATAGAAATATGATGACAGAAAAAGACCACATGGCCTATCTAGTCTGTCCTTCCATAACAACTACAACAGTCCCCTTTTTACCTTTAGAGATCCTCTGTGTTTGTCCCATGCTTTTTTGAATTCAGTTACTGTCCTCATCTCTACCACCTCCACTACATCTCCTGGCACATGCATAAGCTTAAATATGTGTATCTGTTCTTTTAATATGTGTATCTGATCTTTTATTTTGTTTTTCACTTTGGCATTTATTATTATATATTTTTTAATTACTTGCCTTTATGCTTTTGTTTTTAAGTACTGTTGCACCCAAAGTGATTTATGTTTTTTGTTCTCCTGAATGCAGAGAAGATTCATTGTTTTTTATTACTATGTATATTGGTTTACCTAATGTTATTCTTAAATTTGTATTGTCTTAATGTCTTATTATTTATTTATTTAATTTTGTTCTTTTAGAGGTTGTTTTTCCCCTGAAGAAAGCCCCCAGCCAAAACACGTGTCGGGCTCATCTCTCTGTTACTATAATAAAATTGTCCTCCCATGGTGCTATTGTGTCCTGCTCCTTGTATGATTATTTTAGTCATTTACACATGTACTGTAAATGTTCACTTATATGTGCAAATGGGCTGTGTGTGATTTTAAAACATGTGTAGATTTGACAGTGCATTCTTTTGCTATGGGAGTGCATGTGGCAGAGTTTGGGTGGATTGTGGGTGGAGCGCAAAGCTATGCACGCAAATCATAAAATCTTCTAATTTACATGTGTTCTTTAGGAATATAGCTGAGGAGATTTACACCTGTTCTCTGGCTACTTTAAGTGACTGTGCCTTAAATTAAGGCACATTTTCAGCCACTTGTGCAAGTATTTTATAAAGAAAAGTAGGTGCCTGCTTTTCTTTAGGAAGTGGGTTGTATTTAGGAGTGTTAAAATGTGTTTTAACAAGACACTCCTGTTATAAAATTACCCTCTTACTGGGTAAAGCAGAATACCAAATTGGAATAAATAGATAAAGAAGGCTGTAAATGTAAAGGACTTTAGGGTCAATTTTCAAAATGGCCGATATACAAACACCACAGCTGTTAGCCATAGCGTTTGAATATCGGTGGGATATTCAGCTGCAGTTTCCAGATAGGAGCTGGCTCTGAATCTCCTGATTAGCATTGGTATTAAGCCGGTACCTATCCGTCCTGCAACTTAAGCCTGCTTTTCAAGCGGCCTAAGTTTGGCAGATTAGTGCCAGCTGACTACCGTGCAACCCAGATAAAGTTCCATTTATCCATTTAACGCCAACATTGCCCTTGCCCAACCGACAGTCCTCATCCCCAGACCTGTCTTACCCTATCCCTGTGGCATTATGGCTGATGGGTTCTAGTTTATTTTTATCTAATATACTGCCTTTCATGACAAGGTCATCAAAGCGATTTACAATTAAAGTTAATTTGATAGGAAGGAACTACAATAAACAAGACAGAAAAGAATAGTCTGTGAGTACAAGAGAAAAAAAACATACGACGTGGAGATTTATATAACCCTTTTTCCTCCCAGACTTACATTCAAAGGAGACCAAAGGCTTTCTCCAACAAAGACGTTTTGAGGGCTGAATGAAACCTGCGATGACATTGTTTGAGGCTTAAGCCAGGTGGCAGAGAGTTCCAGAACAAAGCTGCCTTAATATACAAAGTGGACTGCCAGGTCACCTTGTATTTGGCCTGGGATGCGGACAGAATCTGTAGCCGATTTCCATGCAACGATCTAAGTGTGTGTGCAGGAGCAAGCAGGAGGGCAGTTGTGCTGTGCTGGTGTCATACTCAGAAACAGGTCCAGACTTGGGTCAGCTGGTACCATTTTGAAGTGGGGCTCCAGCGGGGCAGGAGCTACAGAGCATTGCTTCTGTTCCCTTCGAACCCTCACAAGGATCTGGAAAAGCCCAATGGAAAGGTTTTTTTAAAATAAATGTTTGGCCGTGGGGTTACTCAGCAGGGAAAGAGGGCTCTTAATGCCCCCAGCAGCAAAAATGCAGCCAAGGGCAAGCAAAAATCATTGCTTTCGCTCTCAAAAGAAGGACATACCGTAGTTATTGCAAGTGTCTCAGTTCATACAGTGTATAAGCCTCAAGGAAAAACTCATCAATGGCCAACAAAATGGGACAAAAAAATGTAGAGACCGTTAAAGTCCCGTATTTTTATTTCATCAAGACCTCGAGGCTCTATCAGAGAAGTTCTCTCTAACCTTTCTGTAAGCTGCCTGTTACTAGAACAGGAGGGAACTGTCTTGCCTGTGACTCATCTAGCTCATCTCAGTGATACAAGGCTGGGAAGGTCCTTAATCTGATGATATTTGCGGGAAGGAGTGCAAATTTGGAGGGCCTTAATTCAAAGCTGGACCTTTTGCTCCACAGCCATCATACCGAAGTGTGGTGCTTCTGGCTTGTGGCCAAGCAACCAGGAGAGGAAGGAGAAGCGGTGCAATCCTGTGTCTATCCAAAGGGGTTTCTGAGGAGAGGCGACTGAGGCCACTTAAGCCAAAGCAGTGCTGGGCGTCTTCTCAGGAACTGCTGGACGAGCAACCAGGGGCAGCATCAGGGAGCTGCTTTTGTGCCCACCTATGGACATCTGAGGGAAATGTCCAAAGGCACTTAGGCTAAGGCGCTGCAGAAGCCCCATCAGGAGCTACTGGAGGGAACATCTAGAGGCAGTGTCCACCGAGGAGGAGGAGATCTTCCAGGAAGTACTGAGAGCTTAGGACTCTGAGCCACAGAGAGCTTGCACACTGGAGAGGAATAGTGTCTGCCAATGGTGTAAATTCTGCCCAAGAAGTCCTTCGCAATACGGGGGAGTGGGGGGGGGGGCCAGGCAGAAAAGGGTCCATTCAGCGGCAGCAGTGAACTTACTGTTATTGTTGCTGCGCTGCCTCCATTCTTTGTAAGTTTTCCTCCTGCCCAGCCACTGTTCCCTGCTGGGACAAAATCTCGTGGTAACAGCCGCACCACAAGAATTTGGTGCAGTAGGGAACAGTCGCTGGGCATGAGGAAAACTTACAGAGCGGAGACAGCATGGCAACAATAAAAGTAACTTTGCTACTGCTGCTGCCGAATGGGGGGGGGGGGCCCGCAGAGGGAAGGGGTTGCCTTATGAGAGCGGGTCCCATGCCACCATTGTGACAATGAGGGGTCCTCAGAAAAATTTTGCTTAGGGGCCCCTTATTGGAACTTACGCCACTGGTGTCTGCAGTTTTTCTGAACCAGAAGGACCCTATTTTGCCTACTCCTTGTAAGCAGAGGGATAAAGTTTGAAAGTAAATGATCTTTTTGGAGAAAACTTAAGGACTTGGACTGGGGTATAAAGTTAAGAAGCTGTCAGTTGATCCATTGAACTTGCTATTTTGTTACATGTTGAGAAGTGACTTTTGGTGTATGGAATTTTTGTGAGTTCCTCTGTCTTAAGTAAACTTCACTGTGTTCAGAAGCAACTTTTGGCCTGGATTGAGTTTATGGCACTGAAAGGAGTGGAGAGAGTGGAGAAAGTGAACACAGGATATCCTAGTCCCACCTCAAGAACCCTATACAAATCTTGAGAGTCAGATCTGTGGGATGTGTCTTGCTCCTGGAAGTTGTACCCAGTACTGCCTGACACTGCAAGGGACATACAGGCTAAGAAGAGTTTCAAATAAAAATTAAAACAAACTGAACAACCCTCTGAAGACTTCTAATACAAAGCACATAGTTGGGTGATGGATTGGTTTCTAGCAAATCATTGTGTAATGAATCAGACCTGGAGTCCTATTTACAACTTGCAAAATAAAATGGGAATACATTGTTAGCCTACTAAAAAAACAACTGGTTGAAAGCCCCAGTGAAAATAGCCGGGTATAGATATTATCAATAAAAAGTTTTGTGACTATTATGCTCTCCTCCTTAGATATATCTATTTCATTTTGTGAATTATTACTTGGCTACCAGTGTTAGCTTTCTGGCTGGAAGTGTTTCCTTGTTTTTATACAATATATATCTTGTAACCACTAGGGGGTGCTGGAGTTTACTCACCAGTTCTAGTAACATAGTAACATAGTGTCCAGGGCCGGATTTACCTTGAGTGAGGCAATACGCCAACAAAAATTGTGGGCCCCCAGAAAAAATAAAAACGAGATCAACTTACCAAAACAGAAATGGCAATAGATGTATAGAATTGCCTGACATAAAGAGGCAATAGGGACAAAATCAGCATCGGAATTCAAGAAATACATTAAGAAAGACATATTCCAGTTAATAAATTCAAAATAAAAAGTATTTTTCTACCTTCTGTTTGGGCATTTTTTTCAGTTGCAATTGCTCCAGTCACTTTCTTCTGGTTTCTTCGTGTCTTCTGCTAGCTATCCATTTGTCCTTTCTTCTCTTTTAGATGTTTTCCATTCTCTCTCTATTTCTGTTTTAACATACTGATTGTTTCCCTTTTGCTCTTTCCCCCAATTCTTTCCTTATTCCTTTATCATCCATTTAAATTTCACCCTTCCATTTTCAAGCCCCTCTTACTCTCCCAATACCCAGCCCATCATAGACTTTTCTTCCACACAAAAGATTTTTCCCCTCTCCATTCTCATGCCCCATCTATTCTAGTCCTCCCCCAAAATCAGTTCCCTTATAGTTCTAGACCCACCCAGCATCCACTCCCTTCTAGTCCCATTCTCCCATGCCCCACATCAGCCCATTTCCAGTCCTATTCTAGCTCTTCATCAGCCCATTTCCAGTGCTAGCCTTCCCATCACAGGCCATTTCCAGTCCTAGCCCCCCCCCCCATCACAGCCTATTTCCAGTCCTAGCCCCCACCATCACATCCCATTTGCAGTCCAAGTCCCCCTGCACCATCACAGCCCATTTGCAGTCCAAGTTACCCCCCCCCCCATAGCCCTTTTCCGGTCCAGGTCCCCCTCCCCATCACAACCCATTTCCAGTTCATGTCCCCCCCCCAAATAGCCCTTTTACAGTTCAGGTCCCCCCCCCATCACAGCCCATTTCTTTCCAGTCCAAGTCCCCCACCCCCATAGCCCTTTTCCGGTCCAGGTCCCCCTCCCCATCACAACCCATTTCCAGTCCATGTCCCCCCCCCATAGCCCTTTTACAGTTCAGGTCCCCCCCCATCACAGCCCATTTCTTTCCAGTCCAAGTCCCCCCCCCCCCACATTCCTTTTCCGGTCCAGGTCCCCCCCCCCTTCACAACCCATTTCCAGTCCAAGTCCCCCCCCCATAGCCCTTTTACAGTCCAGGTCCCCCTCCCCATCACAGCCCATTTCTTTCCAGTCCAAGTCCCCCCCCCCCCCCTTAGCCCTTTTCGGGTCCAGGTCCCCCCCCCCCCATCACACCCCATTTCCAGTCCACGTCCCCCCCCCCCATAGCCCTTTTACAGTTCCGGTTCCCCCCCCCCCTCCCTCCCTATCACAGCCCATTTCTTTCCAGTCCAAGTCCCCCCCCTCAGCCCTTTCCCGGTCCAGGTCCCCCCCCCCAATCACAGCCCATGCAGTCCTTGGCCCCCCCCGACCAGAACCGCAGCTGTCTGAGAGGCTTCAGAGGGAGCCGGGTAAGCTCGCGCGAGGCCCCGGCTCCCTCTGTACAGCCACCAGCATTGCCTTTAACCTTTCCCAACAATCGTGGCTTTACAGATACAGCCACCAGCGTGAAGGAAAAGGCTCTTCACGCTGGCGGCTGTACAGAGGGAGCCGGGGCCTCGCGCGAGCTTACCCTGCTCCCTCTGAAGCCCTGCGGTGTGTGGGCCGGCCCCGGGTGGGCCCTTGCCAGCTGTGGGCCCTACGCCATGGCGTACATGGCGTATAGGTAAATCCGGCCCTGATAGTGTCTGTATCATTTCTCCCCTGTCCATCCTCTCCTCTAGGGTATAGTCTTCAAGTCTCTTCTCATACATCTTCAGGCGCAAGCTCCAAATCATTTTGGTTGCCTTCCTCTGAATCATTCCTTTGTGAGATATAGTCTCCAAAACAGAGCATAATACTCCGAGTGAGGCCTCACCAGTGACTTGTAGCGTGGCATTAATACCTCCTCCTTTCTGCTAGTAATTCCTCTCTGTATGCAACCCAGCATCCTTCTGGCTTTGGCCATTGCCTTGTCACAGTGTTTTGCCACCTTGAGATCCTAAGAAACAATCACTTTGAGGTCCTTTTCCTGATCTGTGCACACCAACCTCTCGCCCCCTATCGCATACAATTCCCATATTGCTTCTCCCTATTTCTTTATGAATATGCAGGCAAACTCCCAAACACACTCAGTCTGCAGTTATAGGTTTTATTGCACAAGTGTAAAGCAATTCAAATCAGGTTCAACTTAAATCAGGATAGCTCATGAAAATATCTTCAGTTTCAGATAAAAGCTTAAGTTCAGTATGTAAATTCTCAGAACCAAAACACTGTCTCTTTAAGTGACCTACTTTCTCAGCATAATTCCTGCGAGATGTAAGTTCTCCAGTCTCTAACCAACAGGGCAAAATACACTAGAGACAGTTAATTCACCAATCGGGGCCTTCTCGGAGCATTAAAAGCGGCTGCACGCCACCGGGAGTCCCTCTGCAACGTCCCACAATCTCCTCACCTCATCGGAGCAGCGGAACAGAGGGCAGAGCACGTGTGCTCCTCCCGCACCTCCCATACCCAATCGGGGCCTTCTCGGAGCATTAAAAGCGGCTGCACGCCACCGGGAGTCCCTCTGCAACGTCCCACAATCTCCTCACCTCATCGGAGCAGCGGAACAGAGGGCAGAGCACGTGTGCTCCTCCCGCACCTCCCATACCCAATCGGGGCCTTCTCGGAGCATTAAAAGCGGCTGCACGCCACCGGGAGTCCCTCTGCAACGTCCCACAATCTCCTCACCTCATCGGAGCAGCGGAACAGAGGGCAGAGCACGTGTGCTCCTCCCGCACCTCCCATACCCAATCGGGGCCTTCTCGGAGCATTAAAAGCGGCTGCACGCCACCGGGAGTCCCTCTGCAACGTCCCACAATCTCCTCACCTCATCGGAGCAGCGGAACAGAGGGCAGAGCACGTGTGCTCCTCCCGCACCTCCCATACCCAATCGGGGCCTTCTCAGAGCATTAAAAGCGGCTGCACGCCAAGGCGTGCCCACGCCGTGCGGGCCCGCGCCTGAGGGCCTCGCCAGAGGGCCCTTTGGCACGGCCCTTAGGCAGAGGCCTTACCGAAAACGCCTGTTCAACATCCGACGGATACAACGCTAGCTTACGTGAAGTTCACTCTGGTTGAACTCACAATAGACGCAAACATCGAAGCTATAACAGCGACGCTCAAACACCTATCAGCCTAAGCTCCTCGAGAACTGAGAGCATCAACATGTCAAAAGACCAAGGACACAGCAAGTATAACTGTATTGTTATCAATAACCTGCTCCTGTACACTCTACTGCTAATATCCAGCATACTGCAAGAACTTATCATAGCCATTATAATACTGTTGTCAGTAAGAACGTATTACAGCCATTACAATACTGTAGTCAGTACGAACTTATTACAGCCATTATAATACTGTTGTCAGTAAGAACTTATTATAATACTGTTGTCAGTAAGAACTTATTACAGCTATTACATTACTGTTGTCAGTAAGAACTTATTACTTATTACTTATTACTGCCATTACAATACTGTTAGCAGTACAAACTAGCATCTCACAAGCTATTATACTGTTATCTGCAAATCAATAATCTTAATACTATTGCCAATACTAAATTAGCACATTGTTCCACCACTGCCTATAGTCCTTTAACTGTTGCCAATATCAATTAGTCATTGCATTGTTGATAGCAATTGCGGCATTGATAGCAATTGCGGCATTGATAGCAATTGGGCATTGCATTATTTATATCTAACCTAAAAATGTACAAGGTCCTGTTATTGATCACTACCCTCCTTACCTTTGGGCTCCCCTGCATCACAAACGCCCTCAACCACGACACTAGCTACATACCAATACTGCGTACATATGGAAGGAGATGGTTTGAATTCTCCCACCACACAAATGCAAAACGCAACCACACATCCCACTCCCATCTTCTTAGCATTCCCCTTCAAGTCATCAACAAAGCCCAATCTGAGAAACTCCATCGACAACGCCTCCTAAAATGTGCATTGATAAATGCCAGATCCATACGATCAAAATGGCCCGTAGTCATGGACTTGATTCCTCAATACAAGCTCGACATCCTGATGGTTACAGAATCATGGCTATCTAGCAGCGACAACATCCTCCTGAACCAGATGCTGCCTCCTGGATTCGACCTCTACACATGCCACAGATCCACTCAAAAAGGAGGCGGAACGCTCATCCTTGCTAAAACAGATCTTAACTTCAAGCTATGCAACTCCTCCAGCTCAACCCACCTTGACTCCCTCACTATATCCAATGATCTCTGCTCAATCAACCTACTTTATCGAGCACCATCCCCATTACCGGATGACCTTCCAACAATAATTGAGCTTGCATGCGCAACATCCACATCACGCTCTCCAAATTGGTTAGTTGGCGACTTCAACCTCCCTTCTCTTCATGACAGCCATTCAGAAGCATTTCTAGACGCACTAGAGGATCTAGGTTACAAACAATATGTCGACTCTCCCACCCACACTAAAGGAGGCAAACTAGACCTCATCTTCGCACCTCATTCCAAAACCTTAACACACCAAGCCCTTCAACTATCGGTTATACCAGTACCTTGGTCTGATCACAATCTTATTCAATTCAATATACCCACCTTTACCTCACATGTGAGTCAAATACCATCTAACTCACCCGGAACCCATGCAGTCCGTTTTCAACCTCTCAACCGCGACAAAGTCCTAGATAACCTCCATCCACTCTTGACCAACACTACCCTCAACTTAGATGACCTGGTATCCAAATGGGACGAGAACCTCAGAGCCGCCTCATGTCCAGTGCACATGGATAAGAAAATAAGAAAACGAGAACACGCACCATGGTTCTCTGCTGACCTTCGTACATCCCTCACTCATCTACGCAAACTTGAAAGACAGTGGCGCCAAACCCACTCACCAGAAGCCCTTGAAACATATAACTCACACCTAGCTACCCACCGTGAAAAGGTAACATTGAGCAGGAAACTATACCACACAAACCTACTGAAGCGCTCCATCAATAAACCTCATGCTCTATTCAACTTAGTAAGATCCATAACAAGAGAGCCAGTTTCAGACCAACCTGCAACACCTCGGCCACAGGACTACGCAAACTACCTGCAATCAAAAATGATTAAGTCCAGCACATGCATAAATACCATCAACCCCATTATATCACCTAAGGAATCTCATATAACTCCATTTTGCAACTTCAATACTATATCATCTAGTGAAATTGAGAGAATTATTGCCTCCATCAATCCTAGCACGGCACCTAACGACCCATGCCCAGCTAACTGGATCAAAGATCTGCGACATGATCTAAGCCAAATCCTATGCAAAATTCTGAACCAATCCTTCCTAACAGGCTCATTCCCTCAGAGTCTTAAACACACCTCTATCAAGCCCCTACTAAAAAACAGTAAGCTTGATCCATCCAAAGTTGAATCATTTAGGCCAATCTCAAGCATCCCCCAGCTTGCAAAAATCATTGAGAAAGCTGCCCAACAACAACTCCAACATCACATCGACACAGAAGCACCCCTAGACAAATCGCAACATGGATTCAGAGAAGCACATGGAGTCGACACAATCCTTACAACCCTATTCAACGATCTGATCACAGGAATAAACAACATCAAACAAGGATTTGTTCTCATCTTTTTAGACATTTCTGCTGCCTTCGATTCTGTAAACCACGATATACTAATTCAACGTCTGAGAGAGAAGGGGATTCGAAGCACAGCACTGGAATGGTGTAGATCCTACCTTTCCAACAGGTGGCAACAAGTTAAAACAGGCCAGAAATCCTCAGAGCCGTTCCTACAGTCTCAAGGCGTACCACAAGGATCTTCACTATCGGCGTTAATGTTCAATATTTATATGCAGCCGATTTGTGAATTGATCAGATCCTTTAACGTGCAATGCTTGGCATACGCTGATGACATCCTCATATACATGCCGTTCAAAACTGACCAACCAGTGTTTACTCCAATAACCAACTGTTTCGGAGCAGTAGCTGAATGGTTGCTGACTCAAAACCTAAGAATAAATCATAGCAAAACTGATGTCCTATTTGTTACAAGGAATCTTAAGTTTGTACCTCCGCCGTCACTGCTGGTCAACAACACAGAACTGACGTCCAAACCCACGATCAGATACCTCGGCATAACATTAGATCAACACCTGGACATGACAATGCACGTGAAGAATGTGACAAAGAATATATACTATAAGATCAGAACACTACGCCACCTCCGTCCACTACTAGACTATACTGATTACCGGTCAACCTTCCAGGCACTAGTCCTGCCACATCTAGATTTTGCAAACATCATCCTCCACGGGCTCCCTCAATCAACCTTAAATCCACTACGTCTGGCTATGAATACAGCTGCTAGAGTCCTCTCTGGGTCACCAAGGTCTGCTCATATAACGCCTATCATGAAAGACCTACACTGGCTACCACTACAAGCCAGACTCTCATACAAGTCACTAGTTTTGACCTTCAAAGCCATGAATATCTACCCACCAACACCAATCAGAAAACTAATCCATAACACCCCTGAAAATAGAAACAGAAGGACTACAACTATGAACACTTTAATAGTTCCTAAGATGATGACTTCATGTACTAAAGCCACATCAAACAGAGCTTTTTCATTGTTCGCACCCAGGAATTGGAATAAACTTCCCCACGAAATCCGCGGCATCAAAAGTCTATTACAATTCCGCAAAGCCGTAAAGCATCACTTATTCACAAAATACTACCCAGAAGTGTCCATGGACACTCACACAGCCAACAGGCCTCCCACTCACACCAAACACCCTAGCACTTTAATCCAACCAGAAAACGGTTAGTCCCCACGAAAATCTACCTTACTACTATAGACTCATCCTACCCATGAATACATGTTCAATATTCACTCGAGTTTAAATAAGGTACATAATTAAAGCATATAAATAGTATATCGTTTATTGTACATAGTTATCCCTGTTATTCCATGTTTTATATTCCCTTGTTCTCTGTAAACTCGATGTTACCTGTACACATTGCAGTATATTTTGTTCGATGTACACCGCGCTGATTTTAATAGCGCGGTATATAAGAGATGTTAAATAAAATAAATAAAAATAAATAAATAAATGTCTTCCTTCCTCTCATTGCAAGTCCTTAACTTTAATTCAGTCTTTAAGCAATTTCAGTCAGCAACCTTCATGAGGTACAGTAGTACTTGAATCCACACCAAGTTTTCTGCCCAGCCCATAGCCACATTGAAACGGAGAGAGAGCACGACTTAGCTCTTTCCATTTTCACTTGTTGATTGCAGTACAGTGCAAATCATTAACATTCAGCTAAACCATCATGAAGACAGAAGTTCAACATGATTAACATGCACATGGGTGTAGACAGGGGAATAGAGGGGTCAGGATCCCAAAGCAACCTTGAAGAGATGAAGTTTTAGCCTGGATTTGAAATGGGCCAGAGATGAAGCCTGATGTACCAACTCTGGTAGTCTATTCCAGGCATAGAGCATAGCAAGGTAGAATGAACCGAGTGTGAAGTTGACAGCTGAAGAAAGAGGTATGGATAAAAGTGATTTGTTTGATGAGCGGAGTTGTTGAGGAGGGGTGTAGGTTGAGATAAGAGAAGAGAGGCAATGAGGAGCAGAATTAATGCTGTGACTTGAGAAGAGGGGTTACATGAGTGAAGTGATACTGAAGGAAGACTAGCTATGCGGCTGGATTTGGACAGATTGGAGGGGAGATATATAATTCAATGAAAGCCCAGCAAGAAGCATATTGCAACAGTGGATAAGGGTTTTGGTACTGTGTTCAGAAAGGGTCAAATTTTGCTGATGTTGTAGGGGAAGAAACAACTTTCCTGACACCCAGTCCCATTCTTCTTTTTGTCACTCAACTTCCAATTTCCTTTTTTCACCTCCTCCCCAGTCCCATTTCAGCTTCCCCATACTCACCCTTTCCACAGACCCCTTTCTCTTTACACTGTCTCTCAGCTCCTTACTATCTCTTCCAGATCCTTCACACCATCTTTCTACTCCTCCCTACACTCTTTCCTTTCTGTCCCCTCCTTCCAGATGCTCTTCCCTTGAAAGAGTCCAGACACTCTTCCCCTTCTCATCTACTTCCTCCTTCTCTCTAGAGGCTACCCCCTTCATCCCTCCTTACAGACACAATTCCCCCTTCCAATTTACCTTCTAAATACTATTTTGGTCCTTTTGGTAACTCTATAATTTACTCTATCATTTACTTATCATTTGGTAACTCTATCATTTACTCCCTCACTTGGTTTGCAGCTTGTCATGCTTTGAGGGTTTGTGTGCAACAGTGATGCTGAGAGCTAAACTATCAGTAGTTTAACTACTGGCAGGGTCTCCCAAGATGGACAGGTCTCAGCTGAGGTGCCAGACCAAGACAAACCACCCATCTGGGCAGCAGCAGAATGGGATAGTGTAGACGGCGGAGGATCACATTTTTGTGACAACGGCAACAACACCAAACTTAAACTGCGCAGAAGAAAGGCCTGGCAATCTACTTCTGTATCTTGCCATGAAAACCCAATGGATAGTTACAACAAAACAAATTGTGCTGTAGTGCTGGAAGATGAGACCCCCAGTTCGGAAGGCACTCAACTTGCTACTGGGGAAGAGCTGAAGACTTTTCAGAGTAAAGCCAGCATTTATGATGTGGTTAGATCAAAGCCCTTGGGACGTCTGACTGCTGATGTAGCTGCGCATGAAATGAGAGTCAGGAGCTGTAAAAATGTCTTACACATTGGAACATGGAACGTACAAAGCATGAACCAAGGGAAGTTGGAGGTGGTCAAGAATGAAATGGAACGTGTACAACTTGATCTGTTGGGTGTCAGCGAACTGAAATGGAGTGGCATCGGGCACTTTGCATCAGATGATCACATGGTCTACTATGCTGGAAATGAAAGATAAAGAAGAAATGGTGCTGCATTTATAATAAAGAAGAAACTTGCAAATACTGTAATGAAATACAGTGCAGTCAGCGAACGCTTAATCTCTATTCATCTACGAGGAATGCCTATCAACACAATTATAATTCAAGTATATGCCCCAACAACAGCTGCAGAAGAGAATGAAATTGAAGAGTTCTATGAACAAGTACAAGTTGAAATTTACAGAACATGCAAGCAGGATATCCTGATAGTCATGGGTGACTGGAACGCAAAAGTTGGCAACAAAGAAGAAGGCAAAGTAGTTGGAAAATATGGACTTGGCAACAGAAATGAAGCTGGAGAAAGACTGAGAATGCTGCAAAACGAACGATCTATTCATCTCAAACACCTTCTTCCAGCAACACAAGCGGTGACTGTACACATGGACTTCACCCAATGGATTGTATAAAAATCAAATTGACTACATCTGTGGAAGTCAACGATGGAAAAGCTCTATAACATCAACAAAGACAAAACCTGGAGCTGACTGTGGTACAGATCAACTACTAGTATGCAAACTCAAGCTAAAGTTGAAAAAGAGCAAACCACTCATGAATGCAGCAAAATATGACCTTGAGAATATACCACTGGAATTTAAAGACTGCCTGCAAAATTGATTTGCTGCTTTAGATACAAATGACAGAGCTCCAGAAGAGTTATGGAATGACATCAAGACGGTTGTGTTGGAAGAAAGCGAGAAGTCTCTACAAAAGGTGAAAAAGAAAAAGCGGCCAAAATGGATGACGGAAGAAACTCTGAAAATTGCCCAGAAACGCAGAGAAGCTAAAGCCAGAGGAGAAAGAAAGACAATCACAGAACTCAACAGAGATTTCCAATGTGCAGCAAGACAGGACAAGGAAAAGTACTACAATGACGCATGCAAGGAAATTGAAGCAGAAACTATTAGAGGAAGAACAAGATCGGCTTTCCTAAAGCTACGAGAGATAAAGAAAAAGTTCCAGCCTCGAATTGGAATGTTACTAGATGCTCAAGGTTCTATGTTGAATGATGCTGAGAAGATCAAGAAAAGATGGAAGGAATATACAGAGTTTTTATATGATAAAGATCAAGTGGACCAACAGCCGTTTCAACCTGTACCTTATGATCGGGAACCATTGGTGATGAAAGAAGAAGTTGAAGTAGCATTGAAAGCCTTATCAAAAGAACAAAGCACCAGGCATTGATAGCATTCCCATAGAAGTATTACAGCAATCTGATGCAGCTGTTACAGTCCTTACAAGGCTCTGCCAAGAAATATGGAAGACAACATCATGGCCAACTGACTGGAAAAGATCTGTGTTTAAAGCAATACTAAAGAAAGGTGATCCAACTGACTGTGGAAATTATCGCACAATCGCTATGATCCCACATGACAGCAAGATTCTACTAAAGATTATTCAAAAGAGACTACAACCATACCTGGAACAAGAACTACCTGAAGTGCAAGTAGGGTTCAGGAAAGTCCCGGCCGCGAATTAGCGTGGCCGGGCACAGGCGGGCGTCGGCACGGCGGGCCAAGGGTTAACCTTGGCGGGGGGGTGGGGCGGGGGGGCGGGCAGCGCGGCGGCTATAGAAAGGCCGGCCGCGCTTTTGCCCGCCCTCTTTCCCCCCCGCATGGCGCTGTTCGCAAGGGCGATCACCGTACCTTCACTCCTTGCCACGTGGAGAGGCCGCCCGGAGAGACCAGCATTTTGGAGGTTGTCGGCGGCTGCCGCGGTGGTCAGTGAGTGAATCGCAGCAGGAGGAGCCCAGTGTGCAGCGGGGTAGAGCGGCATTGCAGGCTATCGAATCAAGTGAGTAACAGAGAATTGTGGGAGAACAAGAGGGAGGACGGGCGGGGGGTGGGGGTAGAGAGGGGTGGAGAGGAATTGAGGTACAAGAAAGCCTGAAGCAGGGCTGCATGGCTCGGAAGAGCTGTAGCGGAACGCGCGAGGGCAATCTCAAATGCGGAACCCCAATTTAAAAAATAAAAAAGAAAAGGGAAGGAGTATTACAGTCATCGCTGCAGACGGAGACGTGTGCAACGCAAAAAAAAAAAAAAAAGTGGCGATTCCGGGTTGGTGAAATAATAAGTAATTTAAAACGGAATAAAAAGGCAAAGGGAAGGTATTATCGTAATTTGGGGTCGTACCCAGATATGCTAGGTGCAGTGGTGTCCCTGTGTCCTTGTAGCATGGAAGGGGTTGAGACCTAACCATTACGGGACGGGGAACCACGGTAAGTGCTGCAGCAAGTAGATATGGGATTTCTTAAGAAGGAGACAAACGCTGGATTTTTGGAACTTAGCGAACGGCTGCACAAGAGTGCGCGTGTTTACCTTGGGAGAATAGGCAGGCATAAGTAATCAAGTCTGTCTCCAGACTGCACTTCAAAGTCGTTGAATCAATGTTGATGGAGTATGCTGCGTGAAAGGGGCGAAAGCAGACTAAGAAGGATAGATTTTCGCTGATAACATTAATGAGTTCATCTGCTTTCTTGCCTTGCCTCATATTGTATCATGTTCAATGGTTACGGGCGCTGTGGCCCACCATGGGCTGTGGCTGCCACCTAGTGGCCATAGGTAGGTATGCATCTTGAAAGTTAAAAATGATGGAGTTAAGGTTATAAGGGATAAACATGGGTGCATTACCTGCTTTACTGCAGGGAGGGGGGGCCTATTATTGCCGGTGGGGTTTTAGAGGCTATCATCCTCTGTTTCCTTACATGCTTATCTTAACGTGGATTTTCTTGCGGACGTCCGGTGTGGGTTTTCATCTGTAATAGCTATATGATGTTATTGCTGATATGTCTGTATTTTCTCTAAAATTTCCAAAAAAAAAAAAAGTGGGGGGGGGGGGGGAGATGGTAAGAATTTAGTGTTGTTACAACTTGCAATAACGATGGTGCCCAGTCAATCGTCCTTATGCTCGCCAGTACGGTGCTAATATGCCTTCCTGTGTCCCTCATATATTCCCCCCCCCTTAGCAGTTGTGCAAGCAGGATAAGATGCCATGGAGGGCCACGCTGAATGGAGGGAAGGATCGCAGGGAAAAGCCCAGCAGGGAAGGAACAGGCGGCAAGCGGACCGCAGAGGGCAGAACGACACGCGGTGCTTCAAAACGGGCATCGGATACGGCCACAAAAGGGAAAGCTGGCAGAGGAGGCGGCCCGAGGGGGAGACGTGCGGTTCAGAATGTGCGGCATAATCAGCGGGGCGCATCACAACCGGCACCAACGACATCCAGTCAGGAGCTGGATGAGCTGCTGAGGTTGATACGGGACCAGGTAAACCAACACGGCCTTAGTGCTTTCAAGCAATGTTTAGAGGCGGCTACCGTCAGTACCGAAGAGCCACGGGCCCCAAGTGGATGCATGGCAAGCAACGGCTCAGCGAGCGTAGACGGCGCGCCGAGCTCCAGCGCAACGGCGGAGGCTAACGCGCCAAGCACCAGTTCAGCGAGCAGTGACGGGTCGTCCCTCATCACCTCGGCAAAAGGTAAGCCCGCGGGTAAACAGGGAGCAGTTGTGGGACTGTCTTCCTCGTCGTCAGAGGAATCTAGCTCGGACAACGAGGGAGACATTTCCTTGGCAAATGCCATGCATAGCATTCTTAAAACTTTCAAAAGAAAAAAGAGTAAAGCACACAAGGATAGACAGCTGGCAAAGGTGTGGGAAGGGCGTAGCGAGACACACACGCAGAGACCGGACAGCGGTCAATCAGGGCCAACCGGGTCGGCTATGACGGCTATGCTAACAAGCCCGGTGGCAGTAAGCGGTGACCCGTGCTGCGGAGTAAGCTCGCTCGCCAGCGCCGTGCCCAAAAAATTGAAAAAACGAATCTGGCGGAGGGAATTCATCGACATATTTTCGTTACTGATCAGGGATCAGGACGGAGAAACAAGTGAAGGCAAGGAGGAGGATAGAAAGTGGGAGAAGAAGCCGAAGATTGTTAAATCAATAAACAATTGGGTCTCGGCGTTCCATATTTTCATGAGCGTGGTCCTAGAGCGTGAGCCAGAACTGAACCAGTATCTAATTAAATATTTGGATACAATAACCCAGGCGCACAAGCGGCTTGGCCTGGCTTAATTATGACGTTAAGTTCAGACAGAGCTTAGCCGAAGACCCAACCATGACCTGGCAGCACAGGATAGTGGATCTATGGCTGGAAGAGATGGCACCCAACAGACCATACTGTCTAGAAGGGTCCGCTCAGCCCTTTCAGGTGTCGCAATGGCGTCAGGCCGCCTAGTCGAACGGGCGCAGGGCATGCCGGCAGTTTAACACCGGGAGTTGCACCTGGAGGCCATGCAAATTCAGGCATGTATGTACCAACTGCGGGGGGAATCACCCGGCCGCTGTTTGCCGCACCAGCAGGGACAACAAGCCCTTTAGACCTGTGCAGCAGAGAGGTGGGGAGGGCCATGGCCCCAACCCCCATCAGACTGACCACATGCGACCTTGGCTCCGCGTTTACCCACGTCAGGACAATGCTCTCAACATCGAGAGTGGCTTTGCTAAAGGTTTTAGGATCCCAGTGTTAGCCAATCCAATTGCCCGGGGAACACGCAACTCCCCTTCGGTTAAGAAATTCAGCTCGGTTGTCCAACTAAAGTTATCAAAAGAAAGGGAGTTGGGGAGGGTGGCAGGCCCATTCAGGGCCCCGCCCATTCCAAACTTGGTGCTGTCCCCACTGGGAATCGTGCCAAAAAAGGAGGTCGGAAAATTTCGCCTAATACATAATTTATCATACCCCGAAGGGAGTTCAGTGAACGACCAAATCGATCCGTCAATATGCTCAGTGCGATATTCGAAGATCGACCACGCAGTGGACATCATCAAGAAACGGGGGCAGCGGGTCAAGCTGGCAAAGGCCGATATTGAATCGGCCTTTCGTCTCCTGCCAGTCCACCCGGAGTCCTTCGTATTGCTGGGATTCACCTTTAATGGGGAGTATTATTTCGATAAATGCTTGCCCATGGGTTGCTCGATATCGTGCGCGTATTTCGAGCAATTCAGCACATTTGTACACTGGGTGGTGGAGGATATTGCCGGACCCGATACCTTGGTGCACTACCTGGACGATTTCATTTTTATCGGAAATGACCTGGAAGACTGCCAGAGGATCCTCAGGTCTTTTGAACACGTGGCCAAGCGCTTTGGTATTCCACTGGCAGAAGAAAAGACTTGTAGGCCTGTGGAAGCCATTACCTTCTTGGGTATTGAGCTGGACGTGGCAAAGCAACAGTCGCGCCTGCCCGCAGACAAGATACAAAAACTGAGATCCGCCATTCGAGACATGCAGGGCTGCAAAAAGGCCACCTTGGAGCAGTTTCAATCAATGCTGGGGTTGCTGTGTTTTGCATGCCGAATCATGCCGATGGGGCGGGTCTTCTGCCGCCGCATGGCACTGGCGACTAAGGGGATCAAAAAGAAACATCACAAGATCAGGATCACTAAGGGCATAAAAGAGGACCTACACATGTGGGAAATCTTCCTGCAATCCTTTAATGGTCGGGCATTTTGGCAAGAGCACCCAGTGTCGAACGAAGACATCGACCTGTTCACAGACGCTGCGGGCGGATCCGGCTTTGGGATATACTTCAAAGGCGCGTGGTGCGCGGAGGAATGGCCAGCCGAATGGCACTCCGTAGGTACCACCAGGGATATTACCTTTCTGGAGCTATTTCCCATAGCGGTAGCGTTAGCCCTCTGGGCCCCGCGTCTTTGCAACAAAGTGATCACTTTCCATACTGATAACATGGCAGTGGTATACGCGGTGAACGGGATGCGCGCCCAAACGCAAGGGGTAGTGACACTCCTGAGACATATAGTGTTGACATGCCTAGTCCACAACATAACTATCAGAGCGAAACATATACCGGGTACTCTCAATAACCGTGCCGATGCTCTCTCCCGCTCTAAGATTGCGCTTTTCCGATCCCTGGCGCCCGAAGCCGTCGAGATCAAGACGGCCATCCCAGATTGGGCATGGGACCTTGGTCCGCCGAAGTTTGGGAGCTTGTGTTGGGCTCACTATCCGAGCGGACAAAGCAAAAATACCTAACGGCTTGGGAGAAATTCCAGGCTTTTTGCGCAACGAACGGTATCGAGGAGGTTTGCCCCAGCACGGCGTCCATCCTGCAGTGGATCCTGCATCTGAAGAGGGCAGGCAGCAAGAAATCAGCGGTCCAGGCGCAATTGGCGGCGATCGCTTTCTTCACTAAGGCGTTGGGTAAGAGCAGCCCAAGAGCAGATTTCGTGATATCAAGGGTGTTGAAAGGTTGGACAACGGAGCAGCCCCGCAGGAAAGACTGGCGGCGCCCGATAACACATCATATGTTACAGGAGCTGGTGGCGGTGGCGGGCCGAATATGTTTCGACAATTTCGAGACCCGGTTGTTCCGATGTGCCTTTTCATGGGCCTTTTTCGGCGCCTTCCGGGTAAGTGAGCTGGTAGCCGCGGCGAGCAAGGCTAACGCCGAAGGGGGTATTAGGGAACAGGATGTCAGCCTACACAACGGGACGCTCGAGCTACGTGTTAGGCGATCCAAAACTGACACGGAAGCAAGAGGCGCCTTGATAAGGTTAGCTCAGCTACCAGGGGACCCCACATGCCCGGTTAAAATGTTTGCCGACTATAAGCAAATACGGCCGGCAGGGGCAGATCACTGGCTGGTGCACTCGAACGGTGCACCCCTGTCGCGTTTTCAATTCGCCAGGGTATTTAAACGGGCCTTGGAGATGGCAGGCATAGAGACGTGCTTCTACGGCACCCACTCATTCCGCATCGGTGCTGCTTCAACAGCAGCCAGCCTGGGAATGACCGGAGAGCAGATCAGGATCATCGGCAGATGGCGATCTGACAGATATAAGCTATACGTACGCCCGGTATGACGCCAAGGACAGGTCATGTGGCTATAATAAAAAAAAAAAAAAAAGCGGGCAATGGGGCGAGGGAATGCTATGTTAGGGTGATATCTGACATGTTGTAATTGGTATGTTATTAATTTGTATCGAATGGTTTTATCAACAGTGATGTAACAGTTATCAAGTAGGTATTTACATGCCAACTCTCTTTTCAACACTAAGGCGGCAAACCATGCCAGGAAGTTTGGATATGCGGTCATTCGTTCGTGCACTGGGCGGAGAGGAGGACAAGTACCAGACCTCAAGGCCTCAACCTGGGCCTCCCTGCCGACAAGGTGGCGGTGAAGTGGATGGGTCGTCGAGGTATGGTGTGGGACCAGTTGATGCCTTTCCTTTTGCGGTTAAAACATGCAGGAGGAAAACCTTGGGTGATACTAGTTCATCTCGGTGGTAATGACCTCACCAGTACACGCAGTGTTGAGCTAACAAAGAAGATGCAAAAGGACATGCAGGCACTGACGTGTACTTTTCCGGGAGCATGGCTGGTCTGGTCACACATCATACCTCGGCGAGTCTGGAGGGGCGAATGGTCGCATCAAGCGGTGGAGAGGACAAGACGCAAGGTGAACAGGTGGATGGCTCGGTTTATGAACTCAATCGGGGGGTACAACATCGTGCACGATCTCATAGAAGAGAATTGCCCTGGCCTGTATCGTACAGACGGCGTACATCTGTCCGAAATAGGGATGGAAGTGTTCCTATGTGTGATACAGGAGGCACTGGAACGACTATGGCAGAAACAAGTGTTGGCCACAGCTATAGAAAGGGACCCGTTAGGAGGTGGGGACCCCCCCCCCCCCCGGCAAGCGAGGAAGCATTGCCGGGAGGGATTGGCAGGAGAGATAGGGACCCCCTCCTCTCGAGAGAGCGCACAGCCCAGACACGACAACGGGTAGTGGAACATGTAGGACGTGTCCGTAAACAGGACACCGCGTCGAAGTAGGAACGGTGGCTAGAGGGCCTCCCGATGCTTTCACGGCGGGAGGGACGGGTTGTAGAGATTACCAATGCAGCCCTGCTCACGCCTTTGATGGGACTTGGGCAGAGGCAAACAGGACACTGTGGCTAGAGGAACAGAGCCCTGAAGAGGGCCTGTGGTCAATGAAAGCATCCCCGTGATGACCTCATGCTATCAGGTAACGAGGGCAGTGGGGAAAAGGCTTGAACGGCAGCTTTTCCAGATATCCCTGCCGTACGACAAGGACCTAATTAGAGTGGGCTGTGCCTCGGGAGAAGGGTTGAAGAGAGAACGTAATTTACTGTGTAAATAGTTATGTCATGTATAAGGATTATGTAAATAGTTAATGTAATAAGCTTATGCTGTGGCCAACAGTTGATACTGTAATTTCCAAAATTTGTGAATAACATAATAAATACGTGTTCATTTGGTGGCAAATACGGAGTGAGCGTGGTTATTGGGGGGGGTGAGGGGGGTGGGCGAGGGTAGCGACCTGAGGCCGTCTTGCCGGTCGCCTGGCTGAGGGTGAGGAACGAGAGACATCATTGTGGATGTGAGATGGAGCCTTGAAAAGACTAAAGAATACCAAAAGGATATCTATTTGTGCTTTATCGACTATAGTAAAGCTTTTGACTGTGTACACTATGAGAAACTCTGGGCCACATTAAGAAGCATGGGTATGCCAGAACACCTGATCATACTCTTGCACAGTCTGTACATTGATCAAGAAGCAACAGTTCGAACGGAACAAGGAGAAACAGAATGGTTTAAAATAAGTAAAGGTGTAAGACAAGGCTGCATACTTTCCCCCTACCTGTTTAATTTATATGCAGAACAAATCATCAGAGAAGCAGGATTGTATGAAGACAACAGAGGTGTGAAGATTGGTGGAAGACTCATCAACAACCTTCGCTATGCTGATGATACCACATTACTGGCTGAAAGTGAAGATGATCTGAAACATTTGCTTCTCACAATCAAAGAACATAGTCTCAAAATGGGACTGCACCTTAATGTAAAGAAGACAAAGATCATGACAACTGGCATAATCAACAGGTTCATCGTTGAAGGAGAAGAAATTGAAATCATGAACAAATTTAACCTATTTGGATCAACTATCAATAAAGAAGCAACAAGCAGTCAAGAAATCAGATGACGCATTGCTCTTGGCAGAATGGCTATGAAAGACCTAGATAAGATTCTCAAGAGCAGAGATGTGTCTCTCCATACAAAGATTCGACTTGTTCAAGCCGTGGTATTTTCAATAACATCAAATGGATGTGAAAGCTGGACAGTGAAAAAGATAGACAGGAAGAAAATTGATGCCTTTGAATTATGGTGCTGGCGGCGAATACTGTGTATACCATGGACTGCCCGAAGAACAAACCAGTCGGTACTAGAGGAGATCAAACCTAAGCTTTCTTTAAAAGCTCAGATGACAAGACTTCGACTTTCATACTTTGGACACATCATGCGAAGAGAGAGATCATTAGAGAAAGACATCATGCTTGGCAAAATAGAAGGTCAACGCAAAAGAGGAAGGCCAGCAATGAGATTGATCGATACAATAACAGCAGCTACGGGTACCAGTCTCAACAATGAGCCGCCTGACTGAAGACCAAACACAATTTAGGATAGCTATCCAGAGGGTCGCCATGAGTCGACTCCCACTCGACGGCACTTAACAACAACAACAACATCATTTACTTCAGGAAAACTTTTGTAATAGTCACAACAAGCCCACAACTAGAGCTACTGGAGTGTGCTACTAAGTTATGAAACACTAACACCCTAATGTGAATTATTTTACCACAGGTTCCATTTTATGCAGTGGGACCCAGTTACTAACAACACACCTTAGTGGTGTTTGCACACAGTAAAGCAGTAGCACACATGAGTAACTCTAGTTGCCAGCATGTGAAGGTTGTTTGTCAGATTCTATCCTGAATAATAGCCTCCCCTCTCCTCACACTCCGAGAACTCTGAGGTCATGGTAAGGGCCCTGAAGCCCCAGAAGGTGTGTTTACCTTGGCTGAGCAAAGGCCCAGAAAAGAGGCCAGACCAGTGGAAAAAATGCACAGGGGAAACCATCTCTCAGCAATGAATCCAATATGAAACTGGGGGCATCTTAGTCCTTTCAATACATAATCATATTTATTCAGGGCAAAAAATACCTTCAAGATCAGTGTGTCACCTCACCTTTCATTATTGTCAGATGACAAACCAGGCCCTACAGTTTGTTATGATTTTGCCACCATAGTTGAGGGATTTTCTTTCTAAATCACAAGTCTCAGTCACTAATAGTTTTGCCAGTAAAAGTCTGTTGTTCCTCATACAGCTTGCCGAGTGCCCTTCTAGCACTTCTCTGTTGTGCAAGAGAAAATGATTTTTCCATTGAACTGAATGATTTTATAATTTTTCTCACAGTGATTCCTCAGCCCACTAACAATCATCTGTCTCCCTAGAGCACATGAGCAATGGCTCTTAAGAATCACCAAGACAGAGGTCCAGAGGTCCAGACATCATGCATGAGTAATGGCTAATTGGCAGAGACGATTCCTTATGATATCCCCTGTGATAGCTTTGTAGTGTATTCACCCCAGCGCTGTCTATCCAGAAATACTTTCAAGAAACTCCATAGCATAGTTGACATGTTCAGCTATGCTGAATAATCCTTCATGAGCATATCTCATAACACAGTACAGTGTGGCCAGTCACTCGTCTGAGTAAGTGCAGAGGACTCCAATCACAACAGAAACCTGAAGGAATTTAACAGCTAAAATGACAGCTGGGGAAAAAAGCCCATTGTCCCACCTTTCAAATTTCAGATTGTGAAAGTGCCAAGGTTATCAGCTATGGAGAAAACTGGATTTAATGTGGACAAGTGCAAAGTTATGCAGGTAGGGAAGAGCAACCCAAACTACAGTTACGCAATACAAGCTTCCACATTAGGAACCACTACCCAGGAAAACAATCTGGGCATCATCATGGATAATACATTGAAACCCTCGGTCCAGTGAGCAGCAGCAACCAAGAGAGCAAATAGAATGCTAGGAATCATAAGGAAAGGAATGGAGAATAAAACAAAGGATATTATAACGCCTCTATTTTCCATTATGAGACCACACCTCAAATATTGTGTGTGATTCTGCTCATCATGTGTTAAAAAGAACATAACAAAATTAGAAATGGTACAGAGAAGTGTGACCAAAACAATAAAGGGGATAGAAGATTATCGTAATGCAGCGAAAGTCAGATGCACTAAAGGCGGGCCTGACTTTCACCATTAACCAGGCAGCGGCTGGATATCACTGCTGCCTTGTTGGCAATACAAGTAATCCAGATATGGCAGAGAATATCTGGCTCTAAAGCTCAGAGGCCGTGCAAGACACTTTAGCAGTAGTAGCCACTGCCACTGAATACTGGGCCCTTTGGATTTACCAGAAGGTACCTTCACTTTAACACAAGTTAACACTGTTAACACACTTTAGTAAATAGGTCTCACTGCTTAATATGAGACCTGCAGTACATAGCGCAGAGTAAAGCCTTTTAGTTGATGTAACCCTTTGACTTAACATCTTCTATGTGCACAAATAAACAGCCACTTTTCACCATGGGTTTGTTTCTTTTCGTGTTTTTGTTTTAAGGGACAATTGAGACATCTAGATCAGGGCATACATAATTCGGGTGATAGTTTAGCAAAGGCTCTGCCAGACAGACAGCCTTTTCTAAAATATGTATAAGGAAGTACGGGAGTGTGTGCACATATGAGAGGAGCCCTTTTCAAAGTTTACATGTCAGAAAAAAATCAGCAGAGGAGACACGGTATATTCCACATGTAGGTGCCGAACTTACATGTGCAGGTTTGTATTTTGCCAACCTATATGTTTATATGCTGTCAGTTAACAACAGAGGCTGCAATCTTTATTTGAGAACTAAATAACAAGAGATTAAGGAGGCTGTACAGGACTGGCCAAAATGAGCACTCTTTAAAAGCCTATACATGTCAGGGAGCCGCTGTAATTCCTGACATGGACAATTTTGGTCATACATGTGCATCCCCTATATGAAATGGGGAGTACCCATGTAGATTGTTGACCCACCCAAGCCACCCCCAAACCACACACCCCTGTATTAGTGGCATCTACGTGTAAATTTAACCCTTTCTAAAACTGTGATTTCCACGTGCACGCCATTTCCACATGTAAATGTCAGATTTTTAAAAAAGAAATAACAAATAAGGCTTCCAAAATTACCCCCCTCTATGATGTCTCAAAATGGTTTGACTCATAGGGAAGGAAATAATGAATGCTCTTTCCATGGATAAAATGCTTTCTCACTCATAGAACTGGCCTTTCTGATTACAGTTCACCCTATATGGAGGTAATACAATGCACAAATTTCCACAATATGCAAGCTTGTGAGGTGTTAGAGGGATTCCCAGGTTGCAGATAGGTCAGGGAGGATGGTGCACTGATACACTTAAATAAGCAGAACTATGCACAGACGCAGGGGCAGCCCAAGGGGGGTGCGGGGCCATGTGCGGAGACTGGGTGTGGGGTCTCATTTACATAAGGGCCTTATTTGCATAAATATTTGCATAATGTTACCATACGCTAACTTTTAGTAAGCGTGCCTCTTAATGAGTTTATGGACAAAGAAAGACTAAAAGATTTCTACATTACTATAATCCAGTGCCAACCGCCAGGCACATTAGAAACTACTACAAGCACTGCCCATTTAGAACCCATTAATCCACAACCCTTGAGTGTCTTTATAGTAACTGAAAACCCTTGTTTTTTTATGTATTTTTTGTCGGAAGTTTTTGCCGTGATTTCTCCCTCTCGAGGCGTAACTTCCCTTTTAATTAAAATTATGGTAGAACAGCCACTTTTAGTAAATCCGTAGTGTGAAATAATTGCACCAACTTTAGTGCTATAGCACACCTACTCACGATTTGATATACCGATTAACGGCTTAGCTTCAAACATGCAGATTAACCACGAACACAGTACTGCGTTTAGAGCCACCAATTCACTTCTGGCCCTGTTTCAATGCTTTCATCACTGCAAACAAGGGAAATTCTTTCTTCCTCTATAGTCCTCCCTTCAGTGGAATAGAAATCAAGTCCTCCAGCAACACATTATGGGGAGACTATTCCGTCGAGATAATCCAGAAACTCAGTCCAACTTACTGACCATTGAGGAAATAAAAGCGGAACTTAAATCCAAGATCTAACCAATCAAAGGCTGTTGCATCACAGTAAACTCGACCAATCCAGTTCTAAATTCAAACCGTGAGGTTCTAGTGATGCTGTGCGAAAGATCCAAGCTTGTTCCAACCACTGCAAGCGTTGCTCATGGTCTCCCCCTCTCGGGTTATCCGGGACATGATCCAGAATTCTCCACTTGAGATCCGTGAACTGATGATTAAAATTTATGCAATGTTGAACTAAAGGAGCCAATTGGATTGCATGTCGAATTCTAGAGGCATGTTCTTGTAGCCGTGTTCTAATCTTTCGTGTTGTTCGGCCAATGTAAATCTTGTCACATGGACACACTAATATATAAACTACATAAATTGAGGCATATGTAGTCATCCAATGTGCTCTTTGTCGTATAGATGTACTAAGGATATCCCACTCAACCCCCTCAATAGTTTGTTGACAAAGGTCACATCTCAAACAAGAATAGTGTCCCACCTGACTCACTGCCTGATCTTGTGAAGAATAGTTATTAGTTTTAGCTAATAAATTAGCGATATTAGGGCCCCTCGTAAAAGCTATTCTGAGTGGTTTTTGAAAACAGGAATGTAATGTTAATAAATGCCAATGTTTACGAAGAATATGTACCACCTCAAAAACTTTAGACATGTAAGGCAAAATACCCATGATACAGTTATCATCTTTGGCTTGTGTCGCCGTAGTGGAGGCGTCATCCTGTAACCACTCTCTATGAGTAAATCTTGCCCGAATCCAGGCTTGTTTAATTAAGACCAAGGGATAGCCCCGATGTAATAATCTCTGCTGAAGATCTGCTGCATGATAATCAAACTCCCGAATAGAACTACATATTCGACGTAGTCTTAAAAATTGGCCATAGGGTAATCCTTTCTTAAGCGCCACTGGATGGAAGCTTGAGAAATCCAACAGAGTATTCCTCTGTACCGATTTTCGATACAGGGTAGAATGTAATCTGGCACCCTCTTTATATATTCGCACATCTAAGAATTCCAACTCATAAAAATGATAATGTAACGTAAATTGTAAAGTTTCCTTTTGTGAATTCAACCAAACAATAAAGTCTTTTAAGGACTGTTCAGATCCCTTCCAAAGAAAAAAGATGCCATCCAGAAACCGAACCCAGAGTAAAACATTAGTATACCAATCAGATAGATAAATAACAGTAGATTCAAAATGTGCCAAATACAAAGTGGCAATGGATGGAGCTACCGTTGCTCCCATCGCTACCCCGTGAATTTGATGGAAAAACCTTTCCTCAAACTTGAAAATTTTTTTTGTAAGCACTAAAGATAAAAGCTGGTGGAAACCCACTGCAAACCCACTGTATCTTAACAGCACTACCAGGACTCACAAAGCACCATACTCTACCTATCAAAAGGAAAAACTGCAAATATTAGCACCCATAGCAAACCCACTGTATCTTAACAGCACTACCAGGACTCACAAAGCACCATACTCTACCTATCAAAAGGAAAAACTGCAAATATTAAACCAATACATTTCAGAGAATAACAATACATGACCTACTGGGGAATGAGAACAAGTGGCAATGTCAAATAGGAATTACATAAACAGAATACCTCAGCTCAGTTACACATGCAGAACATAGACCATCACCAAACAAGGAATCACAATTTAGAAACAGGAAGACAATAATTAAACTGGGAATCCCAAAAGCCAAACTTGAAATGTACAACACTGTAGAAATAAAACTTTAAATTAATTTCCTCTTGCACTAAACAAAGCGCAGACGTTAATGATGCACATTTTCCAGAGCTGACATATTCCAGTTAATAAATTCAAAATAAAGAGATATTTTTCTACCTTTTGTGCATTTTTTTTCAGTTGCAATTGCTCCAGACACTTTCTTCTGGTTTCTTCGTGTCTTCTGCTAACTCCCCATGGTCTGCTGTCCATTTGTCCTTTCTTCTCTCTTCTAGTTTTTTTTCCTTTCTCTCTCTACATCTGCTTTAACATGCTAATCTTTCTCCTTTTCTCTTTCTTCATTCGTATTTCATCCACTCAAATTTTACCCCTCCATCCTCAATCCCCACTTGCTCTCCCAATATCCGACCAATTGTAGATTTGTCTTCCCTCCCACACAAAAATATTTTCCCCTCTCCATTTCACTCTCCCAGCTCCATCCCATTCTAATCCTCCCCCAACATCAGCTCCCTTCTAGTTCCAGCTCCACCCAGCATCCGCTCCCTTCTAGTCTTCGCATCAGCCCATTTCCAGTCCTAGCCCCCCATCAGCCCATTTCCAATCCTATCCTAGCCACACCATCAACCCATTTCCAGTCCTAACTCCCCTATCCATTTCCAGTCCTATTCGAGTCCCTCCATCAGCTCATTTCTAATCCCAGCCCCCCATCAGCCCATTTCTAGTCCTTTCCTAGCCCCACCATCAGCTGATGTCAAATCCTAGCTCCCCTCCACTCAGCCCATTTCCAATCCAAGCCCCCCATGAGCCTACTTCCAGTTCTAGCCCCTCCATGAGTCCATTTCAATCAAAGCCCCCCATCACAGCCCATTTCTAATCTTAGCACCCCCCAACAGCCCATTTCCAGTCCTATCCTAGCCCCTCCATCAGCCCATTTCCTGTTCTAGCTCCCCCCCACTCAGCCCACTTCCAGTCCTAGCCCCCCCATAGCCCATTACCATTCCTAGCCCCCCCCCATCAGCCCATTACCAGTCCTAGCCCCCCATCAGCCCATTTCCAGTCCTAGCCCCCATAGCCCATTACCAGTCCTAGCCCCCATCAGCCGATTTCCAGTCCTAGCCCCCCCATAGCCCATTACCAGTCCTAGCCCCCCATCATCACATTTCGTCCTAGCCCCCCCATAGCCCATTACCAGTCCTACCCCCATCAGCCCACTTCCAGTCTTAGCCCCCCCATCAGCCCATTTCCAGTCCTAGCCCACCCCAGCCCATTACCAGTCCTACCCCCCCATCAGCCCACTTCCAGTCCTAGACCCCCCCCCCATAGCCCAAGTAGATTTAAAAAAACCAAACTTGTTGCTGCCGCCGTGGCAGCAGCAGAATCAAGCATCCCGCAGGGACCCCTTGCCCGGCAGAGTCCTCCATGCAGCCTCCGCTCCCTCAGCGCGGGCTTTTCAGAGCCGCGAAGGGAGAGTTTCCCTTCCTCGCAGCTCTGTTTAAGCCCGCGGGGCTGATGGGAAACAGGAACATTCTTGAGCAATGGATGGGCCGGCCCTGCACAGACATTTTGCTTTTAAAAATTACTGCCACAAAACACTGGTGATGATTTGTATGGATACTTTTATATGGTTAGACTAGCAGACTGCGAACAGGGAAACTAGGGTTCAAATCCCAATAGCATTGCTTGTGGTCCTGGGCAAATCACCTACCCCTCCATGGCTTTAGGTACAAATTTAGCTTGTAAGCCCTCCCGGGTGGTTTTGTGTAGGGTTTTGGTGGAGGCTACATTTTGAGACAGGCTGCCGATCGGAAGGGCTCACCTTGCATGGAGACAGGAGAGTCAGTACCCAGGTGTAAGATTGGATGCAGATTTACCCCTGCAGGTGCAGGTGTCGTGGGCAATGTGTGCTATTAGGGCCAGCCTAAGGGTTTCTGCTGCCCTAGGCAGATACCCAGCCTTGCTGCCCCCCTCCCCCCAAACAGAATCAGCGACAGCTGAGGGAGCAGTTGTGCAGCTGCCCATGTCTGCTGCCAGCACCCACGTCTGCTGCTGCCACTGCCCGCCAGGGCTGGCAACCCTAGGCAGCCGCCTAGCTCACCTAGTGGATAGGATGGCCCTTTGTGCTGCCTATAGTAAATTGAGAGTGGAATGGCAGCTGTGCCCTTTTTTGGACATGGAGGCCATGTGTCTCATTGACCAAGCGCTTGTTTTGTCTGTGTTGGATTATTGTAACATCCTGTATATGGGATTTCCAACGCATTTGCTGAGAAAGCTGCAGGAGGTACAGAATGGTGCTCCCATTTGCTTTGGGGCTGGGTAGGCGGGACTCAGCATCAGAGACGCTTTGCCGATTGCATTGGCTGCCGATTCAGCAGCAGTGTATTTTTAAGTTGCTGGTGTTGACTTTTAAAGTAGCCTAGCTATTTGCAGAATGGAGCCTAGCTATTTGCAGAATGTGGTCGCTTGGCATCAGTCAAGGAAGATGCTACGGTCCAGTCGGGCATAGTTACTTGTATTTCCGGACTTTGGTCAGATGTGGTTGCAGAGATGGCGCGCGCGTGTTTCCACAGTGGCGACACCCACATGCTGGGATACGTCACTGGAAGCATTGCAAGGGAGTTTGATCTGGCTGTATTCTGGAAGGCAGTGAAGACCTTTTTGTTTCATCTCTAATTCAGGCAGGTTGTGTTAAGCTTGGCATATATTTATTTGGGGTGGGTTGGGGATGGTGGAGCTGTGTTTTGTATTTTTTATTGTTCACCGCCTTGAATGCATGTACATCTAGCGGTATCCAAATGTATTAAAATAAATAAATACTTGCAGTATCTGAAAGTAACTTGCCTTGAACTACTACTGGACAGATTTGGGCTAAATATAAATACTAAGCAAAACTACCCATAAACTTTGCTTTGAATAGTCTGACAAACCCCATGGGCAGGGCCAGTGCAAGGATTGGAGGTTCCCTAGGAGGGCCCTCCATCCTGACACCCCTCCACGACTCCCCACCTCCATTGCCACCACTGATTGCTCTCTCCAGGGTCTAGAGCGGTGGCAATGGCTCTTGAACCATGATGCGGCACGTAGCAACATACTCTGTCGCTGTATCGTAGTTCCTTCCTTTTACTTTGTGCCATTTCTGTCCCTCTCCAATGCAGATTGCTTTATTATTTAATTCATGCCAGATTTATTTATTGATTTATTTATTTAGCTGCATTTATATCCCGCTTTTCACCGGTTCAAAGCGGTTGGGGGATACATTTAACACGAGGGGATATGACACACATACACTAATACTTACAGGGAACATGGGCAATGGAGGGTTAAGTGGCTTGCCCAAGACCACAAGGAGCACCTGTGGGACTAGAAACCCCAGTCCTTCTGGCCCAAGGTTTCTGTCCTCTAGTGGGATTTGAACCACCTACCTTCCGGCCTGTGGTACCTTGCCCCAACCACTAGGCTACGCCTCCCCAGATGCACATTTTATTTTGCTCATTTTTAATTGCAAGATGACCTATGTTATACATTTAAAAAATGGCATATTTTGGACAGGGCGAGGTCGGTAAGAAATTCTTGGGCAGATATTCAGTCTATGGAGGTCAGCATTTTTTAAATGCCAGCTGCCAGGGGCAAAAGTGAAACTGGATCTCCAATGGAAGTTCCCCAGTAGCAGCTTCTGCTGAAAGTCCCTTGTCAGCGGTGACCTGCTACTGGCTATCCAGACAGCAGCAACATTCAGACACTATCTACATATCCAGACTGCATAGTTAGGCCTGCTTATTTTTTTGGCCTAACTTTATGCAATTACTTATCCAGTTAGTGGACTAAAAATTGCCGTTAACCACATAAGCTATTGTTCTGCCCTCATCCCAACCACGGCCTACCCTGGCACTATCCAGATAGTGTCGCGGTAGTTCAAGAAAATATTCAGTGGTACTTTCCAGATAATGCTGCTGAATATTGAACTCAATGGAATTTAAATAAAGGGCTCTATGGGCCCAATTTTTAATTAGGCAGTCTATGCGCTGCGGTGGCACATAGCCCGCCCACCGACCCCCTTAACCCAGATTTTCAGTTCCGTGGCGGTGGAAGTGAAAATCCGGGTTTGTTTGACATGCTGGCAGCCACTGAGGCTAAACGGGCAGTGGCAATTTTCAATGCTATCTGCTTAGCCCTCTGCGCCTTAAAGATAGGTGATGTTTTTCCTCGCCTCCTTTAAGGCGCAGAGGGATAAGGACGTAGCATCGAAAATCGCTGCTATTTGTTTAGCCCTTTCCTCCGACCCCGTTCCACCCCAGAACGCCCCTAACACACTCTGATGCTAACTGCTTAGCATCTGGGAGCATTGGGGACTTATCCAGGATTTTCAAAAGGAAGTACCCATGTAGGTGCATTTTGAAAATCCCGGATAAGGTATTTACACAGATAACTAGTGAAGTTACCCATGTAAATGCCTTCGTAAATCGGGCCCTATGTGTTCAGCGGGAAAATTCAACCATTGAAGGTAAACTTAAATGTCCAAGCAGCAATGGATAAATATTAGTTATAATGGGGGTGAAATCTGTTTGAAGTTGTACATGGAGTTTCAGCGACAGCACTTGAGAATTTTTCACTGCTGGAAATCTGCATAACTTTAAATGTATTTCTTATTTATGTAAAGTTATGTAGCAGCCTTGCTGCTGAAAACTGACCTCATGATGTCCAATTACGCATTTTTATAGGATTGTTCTGGGAGACGTTGTGGTGGGGTTATCAGAACCTCATGACAGGAGGTGGTCTATGGGTCTCAGAGTTCATCACAGCTAAGTTATGAGGCTGAAGGTTTGCAAAGGGCTCTTAACATCCTTGAACTGGTGCTGCTTGCTTGTAGGAGCTTAGATAAGTAATAGCCTAAAGCATACATTTCTTCTCAGGCAGAAAGAGAAAAATATTTGTGTCTAGGTCAGAAGGAACTGAAGGGAAAAGAAGCGTCAGCTAAAATCATGGCTAATTTCCAGCAGACATCTTAATTAAGTCTTCCATCAGTACAGTATATTTCCTTCACCAAAATACAGTATTAATTGCTCTTAATACCAAGAAAAATAATTTGAGAATATATCATGCAAAAAATAAAATATTTATTCAGTGAAAAACAACCCACATTATATGAAATCTTTCTAGTGGGACTGTAACTGTACTTATTACCTTGCAAACCAAAATTAACTTTGCACCTCAGTAACGGAGAGTTTATCCTCAGCAGGATTAAGCTGATGTTTTTTTCCAGCAAAAGGAAGAAAAAGTTAAAGGCGTTAAATGCAGAAGGGATTTTATGTCAAAAATGTTCAGCCACTTCATTTGCACTGCATATGCTGAGCAGCCTCTGCTCATTGCCACAGGCCTGAAGCAGTGTCCCAATAATTTGCATATATGAAAAGAAGTATAGCTGTGGGGTTTTACTTCTAATAAGATATTACACATATTATCTTCTTTTTTTGTTACAAGAAATATTCAGTTTTCCTCTCATCTCATCTTTTCCCTTTCCAAGTTCCAAAGGTATAGCAGCTGAACAACGCAGAGGAAATGCTCCAGAATATGTGTACGCACCAACGGCTTCCCAGGAATGGATTTATGGAATGCGCCAATATCAGAAAGGTTGGAAATAATGCTCTGGTCAACATTACTGGCACCCTTGCATTTTAGGTATGTTGTGTACAATATCTTGAGAAATAATTGGAACTATTCCAGCTCAGTGGCCATGGCAAGCTTGATTCCTGCACTTCCTTGCCCTAACAATGTGGGGCCACAATCTCTGGGCCTAGATCATTTTCTTCTCACTCAACATCAAGGAACTTTGCTTCCCCCATTCTCCAAATTCTCTCATTAGCGGCTTGGAAGATCTAAATATTTCTACAATAGCTACCTCCTTCCCCAAGGTAATGCTAGACGTAATTACTGCCTCAAGAGAACTGACTATGTGGCTATCTTACCAACATAAATGGTCCCGCTTCATACATGGGCGAAGGAACACCATGAGGACCCTGTTCACTGTCCCCTGGGAAAGGTCCTGACCTACTTACTGCATCTCTCCAACTCTGATCTGCAAACCACATCTGTCCAATATTATCTTTCTACTATAACGACTTCCCATGCCCCGGTAGAGGGCAAGCCTATCTCAGTTCACCCACTTACCTCGAGGTTTATGAAAGGCCTCATGAACACCAAACCTCCTATCAAACCGCCTCTTCCGGCTTGGGACCTGAATACGGTCATGAAAGCTCCCTTCAAGCCCTTCAGATCAGCTTCTTTAAAGCATCTTACTTAGAAAAAAAAGTCTTCCTTGTGGCAATAACCTCTGCACGAAGGATCAGTGAACTTCAAGCACTCATGCACTACCTTCCATATGCACATTTTCTTCATAACAAGGTGCTCTTGAGAACACATCCTAAATTCCTTCCGAAAGTGGCATTGGAGTTTCACTTGAACAAGTCCATAGTACTACCTGCCTTTTTCTCTGATTTCAAAGCAGACTCGCCAGACAATCCCTCCATTTCTTGGACTGTAGACGAGCACTACTTTATTACCTGCAAGCAACCAAAGATTTGAAATCATTGTTGCAACTTTCTGTCACTTTCAATCCGAACAATCCCAGATGACCAGCTTCCAAAAATAATATTTGGTCCTGAATCACAGACTTTATCTCATTCTGCTATCCCAAGCTCGCTTACCAGCCCCAGACCAAGTAAGGCCCCATCATTTATATGCAGCTGTGACCACGGTGCTCTTCTGGATCTCCATCCCTTCGCTATTTCCATCCGCACTCCAATTGCAACATATACACCATATCACTCTTCGAATCTCCCCCCAGCCCCTGCCCATTCATTCATTAATATTCCCTCTGGTGTAATATCTCCTACCCAGCCCACCATCTCCTGAATAAGATTCTTCAGCCACTGCCACATTTGCTGTAAGACTGGACAGTACCACCACATATGCATATACTCCCCCCGTTCTCCACACCCCCTCCAACACATCGCATCATTATATCTCCCCATTTTACACAACCTTACTGGAGTTAGATACATTCGGAACATCATTTTATAACAGTGTTCTTGGATTGCTGCCGAAACCACTGGTATTTTAACCCCTTCATATACTTTTTACCATCTCTGTTCATCCCAATGACCTCCCAAATCTGCCTCCCAGGCCCTCATATGCGTTCCTTCATCAATGGGGCTACTCAAGGCCTTATAGAGCCTAGAAATCACCCCTCTTGATAGGTACCCCCCTAAACATCTTCTCAAAGAGTGTCTCTATGATTTTCAGGCCTTCTTTTATATCTTTTCCCCCTAAAAAGTGTGCCAATTGAAAATTGCCCGACCAATCACTCTTCTCTATTTGGAACTCTTGCTGGAGCTCAGCAAACGGCCTTAATTGACCAGCCTCAGTTAATACCTGCCCCATACACTGTAACCCTTTCTCCTGCCATCTTTGGAATATCCCAGAGCTTTCTCCCACCAAAAACCACTCACATTGTGTAATCCGCTGTGCCCTAATACTTCCTCCCTTATGTGTCAGCACCCCCCTTTCCTATCGCAGGCTCTGAAAGTACTTATCACATATGGGTGCTTAACTAGGCCTAGTTTTCTCTCCTCCCTATTCTTCCACAACAAATCCGTAATGCATTTGGGTCTTACCACCACCTGCTCTATTCTGCTCCATTGAGGCCCATCTTTCTCCAACCTCCACCCCATTATCGCTCGCAATTGAGCCACCTCATAATATCTTCCAATCTCAGGGACCGCTAGACCACCTTCCTTTTTCGCTCTGTACATTATTTTCCTTTGCACCCTTGGGGGCCTGCATCTCCAAATAAAGGAGAAAATTCTTCTCTGCTTCAAATTTATCATGGCTGTGAGAACCTCTATGGGCAAGGTCATAAACAGAAAAAGTAGTCTGGGTAGTATATTCATCTTCACTATAGCTATCCTTCCCAACCATGAGAAAATGGGTTTGTCCCATCTTACTAAATCCATTAGCACATTCCTAACAGTTGGTTCATAGTTCAACTTATATAGTTCAGACCCCTCCGCACTAATCTGGATCGCCAGATACTTCACACTTTTGCTAGCCCATTTAAATGGAAATGTTTTCCATATCCTATCCTCTTCCTGTGAATTTAACCTTAATTTACTGTAAGCACTTCAGTTTTTCCCATATTCATTTTATAGCCTGATACCGCACTATATCTAATAATATCCTGTACTAGTACTGGTATCAATTTCTCAAGTTGTCCTAGTGTATACATCACATCATCCGCAAACAATGAGATTTTATATTCCTCCTCGCCCACCTTTATTCCATGTATTTCCTTATTCTGCCTAACCCTTTCAGCCAGTGGTTCTATTACCGTTGCAAACAGCAAGGGAGAAATTGGACAGCCCTGCCTTGTGCCCCTGCCTAACTTAAATTGCCCTGAATACACCCCATTTAGGCGTATTCGTGCTTTAGGTTCTTTGTAGAGTGCCTCTATCCATTTCTGAAAGTTCTCTCCCAATCCCATCTTCTTCATAACTGCAAACATAAAAGCCCATTCCACTCTAGCAAAGGCTTTCTCCGCATCTACTGCAATCATTACAGATTATGTCTGCTCCCTTCGCACTCGCCATATTAAATTCAACAGTTTACATACATTATCACTCACTTGCCTGCCCGGGATAAACCCTACTTGGTCCTCCTTTATTAGCCCTGGAATATATTTCTGCAATCTAACCGCCAATATATTAGCTAATATTTTAGCATCCAAGGTTATAAGTGAAATGGGTCCATAAGACTCATACTTCCCATGGTCCTTCCTGGGTTTAGGTATAACTACCACACCAGCTGTTTCCATAGAGCTTGGTAACTTCTCCCCTTTCAATATTTCATTAAACACATCCTTCAGGATCGGACTAACCTCCTCCCAGAATTTTTTATTAAACCGAGCTGTAAATCCATGCAATCCTGGCGCCTTACCCTCCTTCAAGCTCTTTATAGTCTCAACTACTTCTCCTCTTCCTATCTCTCTATTCATCTACTTCTGTTGCTCTAAATCCAATTGTTTCAATGTAATTTCCGCCAGGTATCTCTCTATAGCTACTCCCTCTTCTTGCTGCTCTGATTCATAGAGCTTACCATAATATTTACAAAATACTTTCTGAACATGTTCCGTACCCCGCACCCACTGTCCCTGTTCATCCTTTATTTTCAGGATCTGCTGGTGCACCCTTTTCTCCCTTAATTTCCTGGCAAGATATCTGCCTGGCCTATTACCTTGTACATAAAACTCATGTTTTAATTGATTCAACCTATAGGCCTCCTCAGTTTCATGTAAGGACCCTAATCTCATATTTGCCGAATTCGTTGTAGCCGCTTCCTTCCCCCTCTCTGCTTGTGTATTAACTCTTCGGATCTCAATTCTTTTAACAACTCCCACTCTTGCTGTTCTTTTCCTCTCTTCCATCTCACTGTCAAGGCTATACACTGTCCCCTTACAACCGCCTTCAACCCATCCCACACACCAGCCAGTCCTACTTCGCCCCCTTCATTGTGACACACATACTCCCTTATAGCGCTCCATATGCTTTTTTGCCCTTCCAGCTTGTCTATAAGGGACTCATTCAACTTCCAAAAGCACAGACCACTTCCCTCCTTTCGTAACCTCAAGAAAGCCTCCACCGGGGCATGGTCTGACCAGCTTATAGGCCCAATTTCCAGCTTCTTGGCCTTTTCTATGATCCTCCCATCCACCCATAGCATATCTATTCTACTGTATTTCTTATGTGGGTGAGAATAATGTGTATATTCCCTCTTATTCCCATGTATGTGCCTCCAAACATCCACTGAATCCAATTTATGCAGCAACTTCCCCAACTTCTTACTTACCGCCTTTGACCCACCTTTACTGTCCTCCGTAGTGTCTATTCTGGGATTCAGTGTTGCATTAAAGTCCCCTCCTAGTATTACCGGACTTTGCAAATAGGGTTCCACAGCCTCATACAACTTCCCATAGAAGAAGTAATTAGACCTTACCTGCTAATTAGTGTTCCTGAAGGATCTCCAATCCAGTCCCTTTCTTCTGGGTTGTGCTCCTCTTCTAGCAGCTTGGAGACTGAGTACATCATTCTTTGATCACCTCAGGATATATATCACTGGCACCACCCACCAGCTTCAGTATCATGTTAACAAAGCAGACCCAACGGAGAGACAACTAAGCAACCATAACTAACTACCATAAAACTTTTTAACAAAAAACTCCCCTACCACTCCCATGAAGTGATATCCCCGACCCTCCCTTCGAGGAGGAGGCTTACCTGAAAAAGGCCCTTGCCAATACCAAGAGCCAAGTTAATAGCCAATTGTGATATCAATGCCCTGCATCTGCCTCTTCCAGTCCGGCACTGAAACCCGAAGGAAAACTCCTGCCAAGCAAACTATCCTTTCTGAATTTCTTCGGACCGGAAACCCCCACTAAAACTCCGGGCAGGATCAGGGACTGGACTGGAGATCCTTCAGGAACACTATTTAGCAGGTAAGGTCTAATTACCTCTTCCTAAGCGTCTCTCCAGTCCAGTCCCTTTCTTCTGGGATGTAACAGAGCAGTTCAAGCATGGGAGGGTCCTGTCAAACCGGACTGAAGCACTGCTCTCCCAAAACCAGCATCCGTTGCCGCCTGGACATCCAACCGGTAGTGTTTGGCAAAGGTATGCAGGGAAGACCAAGTCGCCACCCTACAGATTTCCAAAGGAGGAATCAAACTACACTCCACCCACAAGGTAGCTTGAGCTCGCGTGGAATGCGCATGGAAACCCAATGGAATTTGCCGTCCTCTCAGGAGATATGCTGAAGCAATGGCCTCCTTTATACACCGCAAAATTGAAGTCTTGGCCGCCACCTCCCCCTTGCGTGGCCCTCCAAACAGAACAAATAACCACTCCGATTTGTGGAACGCCTCAGTGCATTTAAGGTAATGCCTTAAGATTCTATGCACATCCAACCGACGCAAACGTGCATCGCCCTCTTCTTGTCCCAGACTGGCAAAGGAAGGAAGATAAACCGACTGATTCAGATGGAATAGGGAACACCTTGGACAAGAACAATGGAACCATCCTCAATACCACCTTATCCTTGAAGAAAACTAGAAAAGGCGGAGAACAGGACAACACTTGCAATTCAGACACCCATCTGGCTGAACAGATGGCTACCAGGAAAACAGTTTTAAGTGTCAAATCCTTCAACGAAGCAAGATGCAATGGTTCAAAAGGCTCGCCTGCCAGGGTATCTGAGACCATATTAAGATCCCAAGGAGGCACAGTCGCTCTTAGCTGCGGCCTCAAATGCCTCACTGCCTTAAGGAAACGGACAACATCCGGATGCTCGCCTAACAGCTTACCTAAAACCTTGCCTCTGTAACAGGAAATAGCCGTGATTTGAACTCGCAAGGAACTGGCTGCCAGACCTTTCTGAAACCCATCCTACCTCAGGGACGGAAACTCTTAAGGGTCTCTTCTGCCGCCCCTCACACCAATTCTCAAAAATGCGCCAAACTCTCACATACGCTAGACAGGTTGACCGCTTACGCACCTTCAGTAATGTCAAGATCACTGCCCCAGAATATCCTCTCTTGCGCAACCTTGCCCTTTCAATAGCCAGGCCATAAGCGAGAACCGATCCACCTGCGGCATCCTCACGGGACCCTGACTGAGGAGATCTACCTTAACGGAAGGCGCCAAGGCCTATCCGCCAATAGCCGCATCAAATTGGCGTACCACTGTCTCCTTGGTCAGTCCGGAGCTATCAGTACCACTAAGCCCTGATCCACCTCGATCCTTTGCAGAACTCTGCCTATGAGCACCCACGGAGGAAACACATACCGTAACCCCTCTGTGGGCCATCTTTGAACTAGGGCGTCCAGGCCTTCTGACATTCTCTCTTTCCGCCTGCTGAAGAACCGGCTTGCTTTGGCCGACTCCCAGTGTGCCATCAGGTCCATGACAGGTGGACCCCACCTGTGTTCCACCTGTTGAAAAACCTCCTGGCATAGTACCCACTCGCCGTGATCCACCTTGTACCAGCTGAGGTAGTCGGCTATAACATTTTCCACTCCGGCTACGTGATGAGCTGAAAGAGCCACCAGATGAACCTCAGCCCATTCTAAGAGGCTTTCCGCCTCTTCTTCCAACAGAGGACTGCTCGTGCCTCCCTGTCTGTTGATGTAGGCCACCGCTGTTACATTGTCCAAGAGAACTCTGACTGCCCTACTGCAAACCCAAAACTGGAATGCTTTGAGAGCTAAGGTCACTGCCCTCAATTCCAACCTGTTGATGGGCCACTGGGATTCCTGAACACTCCAGAGACCCTGGGCAAGGCGCCCCTCGCAGTGGGCTCCCCAGCTAGACAGACTCATGTCCATCGTCACCTGCACCCACTGCGGAGGTTTGAGGGGCATTCCGCTTTCTAGAGTCCCTGGGGAGAGCCACCACTGAAGTGCCTCTTTGGACACTAGGGGACATGGGAGCGTCATTGTCAAGGGCTGCCACTGATGCGACCATCTCCGCAGAAACGACCTTTGTAGCGGACGCATATGGGCCCTGGCCCAGGGAACCAGGTCTAACGTTGCTGCCATAGTTCCCAGCACCTGCAGGTAGTGCCATGCCGATGGTGCCTCCCGAGCCAAAAACTCATACCAGCCGACACAGGTCTCTTGCTCTCTGAGCTGGCAAGAACACCTTGCCTGCGACCGTGTCAAATTTCGCTCCCAGGTACTCGATTACCAGTGTGGGACCCAGCCTGCTCTTTGACAGATTGATTACCCACCCCAAGCTCCGGAGGAAAGTGACCACTCTGGCAGGTGCCTTCAAGCTCTCATCCCTGGACTTGGCCCTGATCAACCAATCGTCCAGGTAAGGCTGAACTAGAATCCCTTCTTTGCGTAACGCCACCGCGACCACCACCATTACCTTGGTGAAGGTACACGGAGCTGTAGCCAGACCGAATGGTAACGCTTGGAACTGAAAATGTCCCATTGGGACCGTGAAGCGCAGGTACTGTTGATGCGCCTCCCTGATGGGAATATGTAAATATGCCTCGGTGAGGTCGAGAGAAGTTAAGAATTCTCCCTGCCAGACCACCACTATGACCGACTTCAGAGTTTCCATCCGAAAATGGGGGACTCGCAGACACCAATTTACCCTTTTTAAGTCCAGCATTGGTCTTAGGGAGCCCTCCTTCTTTGGGACTATGAAACAGATGGAGTATCGAACGCAGCCGAATTGATCTTTTGGGACCGGGACTACCGCTCCTAAGGCCAACAGCCTTGATAAGGTTTCTTGTACTGCTGCGCGCTTGACCTGTGACTTGCACGGTGATTGGACAAAGGAAGGCAGTACTGGTCTCGCAAACTCAAGGGCATAACCTTCCCTCACTACCTCTAAGACCCACTGGTCGGATGTAACCCGGGCCCAGGCAGGAAAGAACTGCCGTAGCCGACCTCCTACCGGCAGCACTTCCACCCGAGCCCCCGCAGCTTCATTGTGGCTTTCTCTGGGCGGAGACAGCCAAAGAGGCCCCAAAACCTCTTCCCACTCCTTGAAACCCCCAGAAGCCTTGTCCCCTTGAGGTAAAATGGCCACTCTGAAAGGAGGTCTGCCGAGCACTAATGTCACAGGCTTGTTTCAACAACATGTCCAGCTTCTTGTCTTGGGCATCCTTTAAGGCTGTACTGCCCTCCACCGGGATGGTAGTCTTTTTGGTCACCGCTGATACTGCTGAATCCACTCTCGGTGATTTCAATAATTCCTTCTCCGTTTCGGGCAGAGTGTACAAACACGACATTGAACGCACACCCCTCAATCTGGCCTCCGGCTGATCCCACTCTTCCTGAATCATTTGCTGCACCACCTTGTGGACAGGAAATACTCTCTGGGATTTCCTAACTGCCTGTATTAACGGATCTTCCAACTCATCCTCTTGCGCCGGCACCCCTGCCATGTTAAGCACCTTCAGGGACTCTCCAATTAAGGCCGGCAGCTCTTCTCGGCGGAAAACCCTTACAATTCTCGCCTGCTCTTCTGGGATCTCATCCTCCTCGAGCTCTTCTTCGTCCTCTCCCAGCTCTTGTTCAGATGTCTCCCTTTCCAGTGTTTCCGAACCAGGGGAAAGAGGATCCTCCTCTTCCAGGGTTCTGGCCAACTTGGATGGAATCACTGTCTCCACCAGAGGCTTCGCCTGTGCCTCAGACTTTCGTGTGCATCCCTGACTCCCCTGCTGATGCAAACAGAAAGCCTTATACAATAACAAAACAAACTCTGGGGAGAAATCCCCGCCTGGGCTTCTCTCTCCTGTGGAGGTCACTGGTTGTGGCTGAGAAGGTACCTGCTGCTCCAAATCAGGGGCGGCCCAAGGGGGGTGCGGGGCCATGTGCGGAGACTCAGTGCGGGGCCTCATTTGCATAAGTGGCCTTATTTGCATAAATATTTGCATAATGTTACCATACACTAACTTTTAGTAAACATATCTCTTAATGAGTGTATGGATAAAGAAAGACTAAAAGATTTCTACATTACTATAATCCAGTGCCAACCGCCAGGCACATTAGGAACTACTACAAACGCTGCCCATTTAGAACCCATAGCAAACTCGCCGTATCCTGACAGCATTACCAGGACTCACAAAGCACCATACCCTAACTATCAAAAGGCAACACTGCAAATATTAAACCAATACATTTCAGAGAATACTGGGGAAAGAGAACAAGTGGCAATGTCAAATAGGAATTACATAAACAGAATACCTCAGCTCAGTTACACATGCAGAACATAGACCATCACCAAACAAGGAATCACAATTTAGAAACAGGAAGGCAATAATTAAACTGGGAACCCCAAAAGGCAAACTTGGAATGTACAACACTGTAGAAATAAAACTATAAATTAATTTCCTCTTGTACCAAACAAAGCACAGACGTTAATGATGCACATTTCCCAGAGGTTTCATATTCCAGTTAATAAATTCAAAATAAAGAGATATTTCTACCTTTTGTGCATTTTTTTTCAGTTGCAATTGCTCCAGCCACTTTCTTCTGGTTTCTTCATGTTTTCTGCTAACTGTCCATCGTCTGCTGTCCATTTGTTCTTTCTTCTCTCTTCTAGTTTTTTTTTTTTCCATTCTCTCTCTCTACATCTGCTTTAACATACTAATCTTTCTCCTTTTGCTCTTTCCTCATTCCTATTTCATCCACACAAATTTTACCCCTCCATCCTCAATCCCCACTTACTCTCCCAATACCAGGCCAATTGTAGATTTTTCATCCCTCCCACACAAAATATTTTTCCCCTCTCCATTTTACTCTCCCAGCCCCATCCCATTCTAATCCTCCCCCAACATCAGCTCCCTTCTAGTTCCAGTCTCACCCAGCATCCATTCCCTTCTAGTCCCTGCATCAGCCCATTTCCAGTCCTAGCCCACTATCCATTTTCAGTCTGAGTCCCTTCATCAGCTCATTTCCAATCCTAGCCCCCCATCAGCCCACTTCTAGTCATTTCCTAGCCCCATCATCAGCCCATGTCAAATCATAGCTCCCCTCCACTCATTCCAATTCCAGTCCAAGCCCCCCCCCATGAGCCTACTTTCAGTTCTAGCCCCTCCATGAGTCCATTTCAATTCAAGCCCCCACCACAGCCCATTTCCAATCTTAGCTACCCCCAACAGTCCATTTCCAGTCCTATCCTAGCTGCTCCATCAGCCCATTTTCAGTCCTAGCTCCCTTCCCTCACAGCCCATTTCCATTCCAAGCTCCCTCCCCATCAGCTATTTGCAATTCAAGCCTCCCCTTCCACTCAGCCCATTTCCAGTCATAGCAACCCCCCAACCCATTACCAGTCTTAGCCCCCCATCAACCCACTTCCAGTCCTAACCCATCACCCCATTTTCAGTTTAAGCCCCCCCCCATAACCCATTACCAGTCCTAACCCCCCCATCAGCCCACTTCCAGTCTTAACCCCATCAGCCCATTGCCAGTCCTAACCCCCCCCATCAGCCCACAGCCCATTACCAGTCCTAACCACATCAGCCCACCTCAATCCTAACCCCTCCCCATCAGCCCATTTCCTGTCCTAGCCCCCCCCCCATAGCCCATTAGCAGTTCTAACCCACCCCCCTAGCCTATTAGCAGTCCTAACCTCCCCTAGCCTATTAGCAGTCCTAACAGCCCCCCCCCCAGCCCATTAGCAGTCCTAACCGCCCCATCACCCCATTTCCAGACAGCCCCCATCAGTACACATCCCTTTACCAGTCCTAACCCCCCCAGCCAATTAGCAGTACTAACAACCCCCCCAGCCCATTAGCAGTCCTAACCGCCCCATCACCCCATTTCCAGACAGCCCCCATCAGTACACAGCCCATTACCAGTCCTAACCCCCCCCCCAGCCCAATAGCATTCCGACCATTACCCGCGAGCACAGCCGAGCGCAGCCCATTAGAAGTCCTACCAGCCACCCCAGCCCATTAGCAGTCCTAACCCCCCCCCAGCCCATTAGCGGTCCTAACAGCCCCCCCCCAGCCCATTAGCGGTTCTAACAGCCCCCCCCAGCCCATTAGCAGTCCTAACAGCCCCTCCCAGCCCATTAGCAGTCCTAACAGCCCCCCCCCCCGCCCCAGCCCATTAGCAGTCCAAAAAAAAAAAGCTGGCTCTCTGGCTGCTGCCGCCGCGGCAGAATGCAGTGTCCCGCGGGGCCCCCTCTGCGCCGGCTGAGCCCTCTGCCCGGCTTTCAGATTCGCGAAGGGAGAGTGTCTCTCCCTCGCGTCTCTGTTAAGCCCGCAGAGGCTAATGGGAAATTTCCCATCAACCCCTCGCGTCTAAAGGGGCTAATGGGAAATTTCCCATCAACCCCTCGCGTCTAAAGGGGCTGATGGGAAATTTCCCATCAACCCCTCGCGTCTAAAGGGGCTGATGGGAAATTTCCCATTAGCCCCTGCGGGCTTAACAGAGACGCGAGGGAGAGACACTCTCCCTTCGCGAATCTGAAAGCCGGGCAGAGGGCTCAGCCGGCACAGAGGGGGCCCCGCGGGACACTGCATTCTGCCGCGGCGGCAGCGGCAGCAGCCAGAGAGCCAGCTTTTTTTTTTTAATGTAATTTTGAGGAAAGCAGAATGTTCTTTGCGCGGGGCCCCCTGAAACGCGGGGCCCTGTGCAAAAAACATTCTTGCTCAATGGACGGGCCGGCCCTGCTCCAAATTTAAGGAGAAAGGAGAGCCTTCCCCAAGGGTTCCACCGACTCCTGTAATACAGAGGCTACAGGCTCTTGAGAGCCGCTAGCCTGAAGCCTCTGCTCAACTGAGGCCACCTCCATGGCTCAGCCCCTGCAGACGCCTGTTTCCAAGACCGACCCTTTGCGGGCTCCACAGAGAAGGCACTGAAGCCTAGCTGGCATCTTGTCCCAGCAAAAATACAGCTTTTCCCGCTTTTTTTTTTTTTTAAACAGTCAACACAGAGTGACTTCACCAATATATATATATACATATACACCTTTCCACAGTGTAGAAAACCTCTTCAAATTCCGACGAAGGAAAAGCTGACCGCAGCCATTGCCTGCACTCGTCCGAGAGCTGCCCGGCAGCGGCCCCACCCCTCGGTACTCAAAGCATGTGAAAAAAAAACTAAATGAGGGGAATCCTTGCAGCCTCGCTGCCTGAAGAGCCCCGCAGCCGCGGGCTGATGCCTGCTTTCGCGGCTTGTCTGCCTAAGCCTCCGTTCTGCCCCCCTTACCTCGATTCCCTCTGCTGACGCTGCTTTGCTGCTCCGAGGCATCCGGGCAGGATCAGGGCCTTCCACCTTCCCGCTCTCATGCTCAGCCATCTCCCAGGCTTTGGCAATGAGGCGGGAGGCAGCTCAGAGACCCTGCACTACTGCGAAACGCAGCGGAAGAATCCTCGCCAGTCACAGGTTTTCTTTCTTTCTTTCTTTTTTTTAAACGCGTCTCGGGCCAAGGCAAGCCTTGTCCAGGAACAATTCCTTCATCTGGAAAGTAGGGGGGGCAGACGCTCCTGGTAGATACCTCTAAATCAATAAATAACGAAATAAATAAATAAAGATGGATAAAATCCAATAAAGAAAAAAGGGCAACCCAATTCAAAAACACCCTCTACACTAAGGTCTCTCCAGTAAGCCTTTCCTTAGGCTTAATGCTCCTTCTAGCTGCTTGGAGACTGAGTATACTGAAGCTGGTGGGTGGCGCCAGTGATATATATCCTGAGGTGATCAAAGAATGACGTATTCAGTCTCCAAGCTGCTAGAAGAGAAGCACAACCCAGAAGAAAGGGACTGGACTTGAGAGACAGTTAGGAACTGCCCTTGCTGTAAATTTGGCGCATATATACTCCCCACTACTACAGGCCTTTCTTCTATTTTCCCTTTCCACAAAATGTAGCGCTCTCCCGGTTCTCTCTCCACATGCTCTTCTTCCACATTCAATCCTTTTGCAAATATTATGCCCATGCTGGGCCCAAGAAAAGGGGAGGCACCATGGGACATTATTATCTGTCTCCATTACTTTAAAATTAAGGAAAAAATAATAAATAGGGGAGGGGAGCAGGCCCCCTAGAGTGGAAAGGCAATAAGGTCGCAATCTTTGCGGACTTAGTTGCGGCCACACTACAATGATGAAGAGAATGGAGAGGATTTACAATGAGGTTAAGAAAAGAGAACATGAAGTATAAATGGATGTACCCTGCAGGAATTGCATTCACCAGTCAAGGTATATTTTGAATCTGGTTCATAGCTGGATGTGGAGCCAGTGTAGCTTCATTAGCAGGGGTGTAACATGAGTATAACATGCAGTTCCTGTGATCATTCATGCCGCCATGTTCTGGGCCAACTGAAGGGGGAGGGTTGTGTGTCTTGGCCCAGAACATGATGGCATGAATGATCACAGGAACTGCATGTTATACTCATGTTACACCCCTGCTAATGAAGCTACACTGGCTCCACATCCAGCTATGAACCAGATTCAAAATATTAGTCATTACATTCTAAATCCTACATAACTTAATCCCGAACATCCTTCAACCGCTAATACAAAAGGACCCAGAGAACAGAATGAAATGGAAGAACCGCAAAAAACTACTCAGCAGCCCAAGAACAAAGAAAAAGTTCAATCAATCCACCTACAACAGAGCATTCTCATTATACGCTCCATCACCCTGGAATGCCCTGTCAGAAAGTCTGAGAGCCACCACGGACCTGTTGAACTTCAAAAGAACACTAAAAACACTCCTATTCACAGAATACTACAGACACACTGAATGATTTTCACAGATAATATCACCCAATGTCCCCTGTCTACACCCCCTGTCTACCACACAGCCAAGATAATATCACCTACTGTCATCCTCTCCCCACGTACTCAAAATGCCCCATAATAACCAAGACTATGTCACCTCTTGTCACCACAAGCCCAATTTGTCCTAATCCCCAATACTGAACTCTGCTATAATGTAAGTTCTACTCTGTTGTTATTCTCCAAGTTCTTTACCCCTGTTATAATGTAAGTTCTATTATGTTACAATATAAACTGCTTTGAATTTATGATAAGATGTTATAGAAAATGCATTAAATAAATAAATAAATCTGTGCTTGGTGATGTTTCATGATATCCCTTGTCAGAGGGTAGATGGTTGGTAAGGATACCCTCAAATCCTTCTCCAGTATTTGAAGCCACAACCTGTTCTTCCTCTTCATTGTGCTATAGCAGAGAAATCAGCCTCACACAGATGAGATGTTGAGAAAGGAAGAAATGTTTTAATCGCCATCATCATGATGAGGAGGTACTTCTCTCAGACAGACAACCAGAATGAGGCCATATCTGTTGATGAGTGTTTCAGTTTCAGTCCTCTATTATTTATGATTTCCGTCAGTTCATCTTCTTCTGCGTTAATTCTGCTGACTTGCATGCACTTAACACAAACGGATCTCTCACCCAGTCCAAGGAAGATACATCAAGTGACGGGAAATACTCAGAAATAACACACCTGATCCGAGCAATAGATGACTGAAGAATGACACCGGCTCCGCCCGCACTCTACCTCCTCCAATGACCCTACTAATAAACGACCCTCTCCTAAACTCCCACAGCACGCCTGTGAACCATTCGCAAGAAACCAAAGTGCCGCTGCACAGCAGTTGGAAATCGCTGCTGCGGAAGGTTAGCATACCCTAGAGAGCCATCGAGGCAAAGTTCTCTTGGCATGGCTACTGCTGGGGATATACAGAATTTGGATACAGTTACTGTCTGATGTACAGTAAGATGAAAAGAATTGCTAAGATCTCTCTGATGATAAAAGTCAGCTCCTATGGAAGACAGGATTCTGAACTATTTCCTTCTGTTGACGTCCAGTGCTTGTTTCTGGAATTAATCGTTTCTGTGCCTTCATCTTTCATGAGTAGCACCCAATGTAAATGTGTAGGATGGTATTCCCTGTCAGTGGCTTACCTCTAGCTTGCAAGGCGCGTTGGATTAGCATAGCACCGCCAAAGGTGTCTCTCTGACAAAGACCAACTCCTCCTTATTTTGCTGCACTATTATTACAAGTTGTTTTAAAAAAAATCGAGCTAGACTCTAAATAGCATTTTATTCATAATTCTTTTTTTGTTGGCAGCATTGTTATGCTTTTATGATAGATTATATTTAGTTTGTTTCTGCTGGTGACATGCTGTGGTTTGGCTACTCTGGTACCCCCTTGATTCACTTCTAGCTACTGAGACATCCTCATTCATTTTCTTTGAGTACCCTGGTCTAGGACCTCCCAAGAAATGTAGCCTGATACCCCAGGGTAGGGAAAGGGTGTTACATACATGCTTATTAGAACTTCTTCTCACTCCTCTCTTACTCACTCCTGCTGTAGGCTCAGTCTTTATAAGATGACGTTTTTCTGTGGTTTCCCTATTAATCAGAAGGTGAGTGGAGTAGAAGATGATCATGGTTGTGTGGATAGCACTCTCTCTATCTTCCTTCGTTACCATACAATTTACCTATAATCTAGACCTGTCCTCCTGGTACAGCATTCAAACAACCAAATGCCAGCTTCAATGCAGGTTATCCACTTTTCTTTCCTCCATGGAGTACACTAGTGGTGATTTTCTGCCAGCTCATGCCATGTCACTAGCTCAGAACCTCTTGCCATTAACCTAAAACCTTTTTGAAACTTGTTTGTTTATCCCCATTGCAGCAGAGGTAAAAAGGCAGACCTCCTGACCTGGTACCTTTTTTAATAAAAAAATACTATTGCAATATGCTATATGATGTTGTGATCATATGATGTCCAAGAAGACAGTCTGTAATTATAAGGATGAAACCAGTCTAGTAGATTTTCTGTTGTAGTTGTAGAACATAATGAGTGGAAGAGTAGCCTAATGGGCAATGGACTGAGAACCAGGGAAGCTCTTTGGGATCATACCATTGCTGCTTGAGATCTTGGGCAAGTCACGTAACCCTCCATTGTCTCAGGTTCATGTAAGCCCTCCAAGGGATAGGAAAATACCTACTGTACCTGAATGTAACTCACCTCGAACCTCTGAGAAACAGCATGAGCTAAATACAATACTATATCTAGGAAATACATGGGAACTATGCAATCAACTACAAATTAATGCAGCAAATATTTTCAAACATAAATGGGCTGGAAATGACATGCAGGGTTACAAAAGACGGCCAATTGCTTACTATCATACTGCCATATTACAGCTGTGTTTGGCAAAAGCCTTGAGAAGAGTTGAAAAGTTCTGAAAAAGAATACTTTTTGCCACACTGAGTTTGTCCACGCAAAGCTGACTCATTGCTTTGCTCTATCACAGGAATTCTGAACTGACTCAGCATTTCCAGACTGTATCTGCAATATAATATCTGCAAATATCTGCAATAAAATATCTGCAATAAATATCTGCAATAAAATCTGCAATAAATATCTGCAATAAATATCTGCAATAAAATATCTGCAATAAAATAATAGCATTTGCTAACAGCAAAAAATAAAAAAAAAACAATAAAACCCTGCTTTCAGATCAAAATGAAAGATTGAGAATTGAACAATATGTTGATCTAGGTCAAAACTCTGCTTGCGAGCAACCCACATAGTTGGTTCTTCAAAATGGTGCTGTTTTCGATCATTATATTAAACACCTAGAATTACCATAGTAACCAAGGATCTTAAGATAAACTTCAATTTGAGTAGGTTTAACCATAACACACTTCTAGCATGATGCAGCCCAGTACTTTTTTTTTTTTTGTGATCGTTTTATAACCATATGAGCCAAATTGTTTTTCAACCTGCACATCTGGATGTTTCCAGCACATGTTGTGTAAGGGCTACTGTAACCATGGATTGTTTTAGGGCCAAAAACAACTTTCACCAAAGAAGTAGTGCAGATCTGATTTCTGTAACATCTGAGAACTAGACCTGAGGGATCTTGAAAGCTCATCTGCAGGATGATTCTTACACAGGGCCAATGAAAGGTTGCACTACTTGCAAAAATCCGGTCTATGAAATGAGCAAACTTTCAGTTTACCACATTATGTACTGCCATTGGTCAGAACATAAACTCTGAATTTTCAAGGTCTGGATATTTCTGGCAACATACATATATAAATGTTTAAGCCTCCAGGGACTCTGGCATAAGAAGAATAATGAGCAGCTCATCCCAAATTATCTAGTAAAATAATCATTATTATTGCAGAGTAGTGTAGGCAAGGATTTAAATGAGGAATATGTTACTATCTCTTCTGGTTTCATATGTCACAATGGTCTTCTGTGACCATAAGAGGATTACGTGTGCTTTCTGGAAGACCGCCCATGCCTTGTAGCGGATTGCAGCTTAGCATGATAGATTTCTTTCATAAACATGGTATAACTATATCCCATCCAGATACTAAACTATTCATACTTTTATTGGGCATGACACGTTGTTTTATACTGCTTAGGTATCCCTCTTTAATTATAATAGCCAAATATATGATTACAATGATCAACCAGTTAGTAGTGATCTTTCCCTTTCTTTGAGCATGGACAAAAGATAGGTCCTTCCACCAAGGGGGCAGTACAATTAGCAATGCTATTAAATGAGCGGCTCAGAGTGAGAACTAGACATTAGACAGATGTTATAACAAAAGGGCCGCCTCTTTGGAATACAGTAGTCCCTTAGGTTAGTCCAGTGCCTTAAAGGCAAGCAATACATGCTGCTGTGCAGACTGGCATTTGATTCTTGGGCTAGGCTTCTGCTCCCGACACTCAGCACAAAGTTTATGAAACCTGGAGAAAGAGAGTCCCAGCCACTATGCAATAGTACCCTCTAATGGCCAGGCTTAGGATTCATGATTAAAGGGTTCCAGAGGCAGGCTTGTTGCATGGGCCCCTAGCAGAAGATTGCCATGGCAGTGATTAGACTAAGGGATTTGGGATAGGAATATGAAATAGGGGGAAATCCTGGCAGTTGTGAATGAAGGCTTATGGTGCCAATGCCCAGCTGAGACCACGTCCAATTGAATTGGAAGCCCGAGATCAAACAATGAAAAAGGATAGAAAATCAGCCAGCAGGCTGGTATTTGGAGAGACACAGGAGAAACACTGGCTGTTTATGTTTTGGAGAATCAACCAGCAATTGAACTGGCAATGATGAAGTAGAACCCTGGAAATCCCCTTTGGTTGATTGTGGTAACAGAGGTTTAGCCTTACAGTAGCTAGCATTTTCCTGAAGGGCACATGCAGTCTGCAAAGGACTGTGACTATGCAATTAATAATCCAGCAAAATTAGGTTTAAAAACATAGAAACATAGAAAAATGACGACAGAAAAAGACCAGATGGCCTATCTAGTCTATCCTTTCATATCAACAACTACAACAGTCCCCTTTTTTCCTTTAGAGATTCTCTGTGTTTGTCCCATGCTTTTTTGAATTCAGATACTGCCCTCGTCTGTACCACCTCCACTGGGAGACCATTCCATGGATCCACCACTCTTTCCGTAAAGATATATTTCCGCATATCACTCCTGAATCTATCCCCTTTCGCCCTCATCCCATGTCCCCTCATAGTAGAACTTGCTTTCAAACTAAAGAGGCTCTCCCCCTGTGCATTTATGCCAAGGAGGTATTTAAACTTCTCAATCATATCACCTCTATCCCGCCTTTCCTCTAAGGTGTACATATTAAGATACTTAAGTCTGTCCTCATATGCTTTATAATGAAGACCACCAACCATTTTAGTAGCCACCCTCTGTACTGACTCCATCCTGTTTGTATCCTTTTGAAGGTGCGGTCTCCAGAATTGCACACAATACTCCAAATGAGGTTGCACCAAAGACTAATACAGAGAGGCACTGTCACCTCCTTTTTCCTGCTAGCCATTCCTCTCCGTATGCACCCAAGCATCCGTCTAGCTTTTGCTGTCACCTTTTCTACCTGTTTAGACGTTTGCGCTTCTACTAGTTATTAGCATTCTAGTAGCCTGCCAGACAGACCTAGTAACTTCTTTATTATGAAGTCAGTCCCATGAGTATTTAAAGTATGTGACTTTTAAAACTTTCCACTCATGTATATGCAAAGTACTAGTAACTGATGACAGCAGTCAAAAATACATCTTCCCTCCAAAAAAACCTGTCTCAAACCACTAGTCTTAGCCAGGCTGGCACTGCATTAATTTCTAACCAGTACCAGATGAACATGGCAAAATACAGTACACAGCTTGGATTCACTTCAGCATATGTGCGAAGGGGATACGTAGACTCCCCCCCCCCCCATTCCCCCAGATATAAACATTTGTAATGGCTTATATTAGTATCCTTTAAGTCCTGGCTGCATAAAATAATAATTTACAAAGCAGCATGAAGACACAAAGATATACAGCAACTTAAATGTAGGGAAACAAGTCCGGCAACTTAGAGGCCTGCAACTTAGGTGCCAAGTAGATCATGAACACAACGTAATCTGTCATCTGATGAGACATATGGGCTGATGCCAGATAGGGACTAACTTGAGAAAATCTAATGCATGCAGAAGTAAAAATCCCATGATCTGTACAAGCATTATTCACTTAGCCGCCATTTACTTCTAACTGAAGGTGATTTTATGCAAAGTAGGCTATTGTCCATAGACTGCAATTGCAGCTTCCATCACAGTATTAGAAAAATGTGTTATATTTAGTGAATATGTTAACTTTTTAAAATATATTCTTTTTATTAATGCCAAGTTTTTAAACGTACAGATTAATTTAGGCATTCTGAACGTGTGCAAGTCAAACATGTAGATATATAGAGGAAATACTTTCCAATGTTTTCACATACCGAAATTTAATTATTTTAACTAAGCAGGTTTGCTGACTGCTCCCTTGCAGACTGTTATAAGACTGTTGCTTTCCATCTCCTGGGAATCCTTTTAATTCCAATCCCTCTCACAATAAAATCCCACCAAGGCACAGAATTTATGGCAAGATTTCCGAACTAAGAGCGCACTAAGCTTAATGTATGTGCTAACCAGCTCTTGCCTGCGCTTGAGGTCATGCACTATTTACAAGCCAGCGCAGTGCAGGCCAGAACATGGTGGGCCCACTGTTCAAAAGCATTTTTGCAATCGGCAGCAGCTCTAACCACATCAATGCTCTTTCCTTCCAAAATTGCTGGTAGTTCTGTGCATAACGGGATCTTTTATTAACAAAGCAGTCAAAGCTATGCATACAATAAAGAGGAGTAGTTTAGGGCAAAGTGAAGGCAGTCTACAAAAATGTATTTAGCCATAGAATTATAAGTTATGAGGGTCATTTTAGCAGCTCTATTTGTGAGATGGACGTCTGAAAATGAGGATTCAGATGCGAAAATCATATAAGATATCCCTGAGCCCATTTTAGAAAATCAGGTATATAGATATCCCCAGGGTGAGGATGCACAAAGCAAAAACAGGACACAGGTCGGTCTCATGTGGTTGAATAAAATTGTCCTTCCACAGTGATTTGTGTCCTGCTTTTGGCTTTGTGCCTGTTGATGCTGCAGGAGGGGGTGTCTCTCTCTGGTTCACAGGGTGAGCATGTCCATGTAGCACAGAGGACATGGTGGAGGGGTGGTCTGGGCACAGCAATGGAGATGAATATTGTGCTGCAATTTCAGAATGGCACAAGCATATCTGGCCCTGGTTGTTGAGGCGTCCATGACTATACCTTCTCTGAATAAGATACAAAAAGGTGCTCATTTCATGGCTGCAATGCTTCCAGGGGGGAGAGTAAAATGTGCTTTCATCACCACAGTTAATATTTCTTGTCCAAGAAGTCTGCATGTAAATTGTGATGAAGCAGACGCCAGTAAACCCACGGAGGTAGAAGAAAACACTGATCTCTTTAAAGGAAATGATAATACATAAAGTGCAGTTAGTGAGAAGTGCAGCTAGAGGGAGCATGCACGGAGATTCAGAAGGTAGGCTGACATGCCCAGGTTGGGATGATGCAAGAACTAATTCAAAGCATAATCAGGTACACCTGGTCAGAGGGACAGAATCCTTGCCTAAGAAACAGCTTTATAAGCAAAGCATAGACAAGCCAGAAGAGGGAGGAGCGGCACGAGCCGCAGCAGCTGCTGATAGAGAAGAAAGAGAAAGGAGACGGCTCCAAAGAGAGGAGAAAAGGCAGTTGAACTTGCAGCTCTTACAGGAAAGGAACAAGTTCCAGGAGAGCCACTTTCAGGCTGCAAAGCTCCAGAAGGAAGTCTTCAGGAAGGACAGAAGGAGAACCGGGAGAGTGCCTGGTAAGGAGAATACCAGAGACACAGATCCAAGAGTTCAGAGGTACCTTCATGCTTCTTCCCCTGTATGTGAGCCACAAGAAGTTCAGAGGTGGGTGAACCAGACTCAGCCCAGGAGTCTAAGAGACACAGATCTGAACCAGGAACTGAGGCTGGGTCACAGAAAGGCCTGGAAGCCAGGGAGCCATAAGAGCAGCCAAGGCAGCTGCAGAAAGGTTTGGGAACCTATAGAAAGAGTGCTTACCAAAGGTCCTGTTGCATATTTGCCAGACCGGGTACAGCCAGGCTGGAGAGCCTTAGGAAGAAGTTCTGAAGTAAAACCAGGAATATATGGGGAAAGCTCAGGGGCCACAGAGATCTCAGCAGAACAAGAGGCTATGCAGATAGACCCTGCTGAACCTGACCCTTTGCTGACTGAGTGCCCTACGGACTGTACGTTTTGTTGTACTGGGAGTTTAGAATCCTTGAGAGAAATATAGCATGCAGGATATACTTTTGAAACACAGTTTTGTTTGACAAGCTGAAAGAAGAAGCATTGCTTTTGTTTACATAACCTGTTTTGTTTGAACCCTGCATAACTAACAAAGACTGTGAAGCATATCCAAGTTTTTGACCTATGTAATGTGGTGAAGAATGCCCTCCAGAAGGGATGGAGATAGAAGAAAATCCTGAAAAGGGAAAGGATTTACACAGGATTTTCAATCCTAGAAGGAAACAAACATACTGCTCTGCTGACCTGAGCACAGACACCAGCCCAGGGGAGGAGTTAGGCAATGCTGATTGGGCACACCCAGGGGTTGGACAAGGTGTGCCGGGAAAGGAAACCCTTTTTAAAGCATTGAACAAGGCTGCTAAGCAGATGACGTGGGAGAGTGGCTCTAAGAGGTCGTCAGAGAGTGGATCCGAGACCAGGAAGCAGTTTGGCTGTACGAGTGAGTCTGGAAGATTTGAGAGTGTTTGGAAAGGTTCTACAAGGAGTTCTAAAGGTGCTGTTAAGAGGAGTCCTGTGAGGAAGGGACAGGGCCATGTTTTAGAATCCTGGGAGAAGCCAGAACCCTGGAATAGAAAGTCTCAAAGGCAGGCACACACTGAAGGGAACTCATTCTACAGGATAGAGCCTAGACCTGGAAAGCCCAGGAAAACCCACACCTGGAAAGCTCCTGAGATACCAAAGAGGAGAGGAGCCTGGCAGAAAGAAGGCAGTTCTGATACAAGCCACGATAGAGAAGGTAAAGCACAACTTCCTATTTTTTAGGGCTTTGTTGAAGGAACCTGTTCATTGCCCTGAACTGTTTAAGCCGAGTGCTGCAGTGGGAACAGTTAGTGACAGGGAGAAGGGCATAATATTTGCTGACAACTGCCAATCTGATAACAAGCAGGCTGAATTGCTCTTCCAAGAATTCCAGCAGTTTCTAGAGCTGAAAGCAGGAAAACAGCAGAAGCTTAATGAAGACAGTAGTTCTGTTAAGTCAGAGGATTTGATGCAGATAGAAAATGATTTACCTACCGTAAGCACCGACCCTTGTATATGCTGTAAAGAATAGCAGTATAAAGGAAGCTTGCACATTTGTATAAGAGGAATACAAAACGTTGCTGTTTCTGCTGCCTGTGCCGTGAGAGTTAATTAATTGCACCTGTATTCTGAACCCAGACTGTGAAAAGAACAACTGGTATTATGAGGCTACAATGTTTATAAGTTACCACTCGAGGCAGAGCTGAGTTATGCTCCTCAATAGATGAAAAGCTGAAGTTAAAGCTAATTCTATTTCAGTTGTCCTAAGTTCCTATTTACTTCTGCTTGTGTTAAAAGTGCACCCTTTACGTTGTATATATGAATTTTGATGCGCTGGAGAAACATCCCCAATACAAATAAATATTTCTTGCAAGCCTTACCATCTTTGGTCACAACTACACTTTATTCCTGAGAGAAAAGAGAGTGAACTACAATTCCCAGCATCCATAGGGATTAGTTTACCTTTACTCACAAGGGACAATAACGCCACTCCTGCCTGTTAGCTCCAGGGCGCAGGCAGGAGCATCGCAGTAAATACCTTATGTGAAAATCCTGAACAAGGTGAAAATCCTGTTGTCTTCATTTGAACCTTTTGTGCATTAAGGGAATAAAACCCTATACTTTACCATTCACATGGCTTACACAACTATTCATTATGAAGAAAGGGACTACTAGTACCAGAAGGCTTCTGGGCTAACAAAAGTTTCTACCTTCAATACAACAATAATGTCCACCTTGACCTTTAAGCACGTGGTTAAAGGGATGGGGTTGTGACAAAATACATACTCCAAACATATTACAGGCCTGCCACTGCACGTCTGAGTATTTGGAATGGCTAAAGAGGACGTGCTAGTCTCCTAACATAGTCACCACCCTTCTGAAATATCCCTGCCGGCACATTGAAGTACCCAGTTCTGTGGCTGTGTAATTCGGGGATGTTCACATTTATGAAATGGTCTACACCTGTACATGTACCCAGCCTTGATGTTTGTGCAGGCCCACCACTAGAACCATTTACTGGGATGTTCATCTTTCGGGGTAGAGATGGAGCGATTTTGGGCAGAGCAAGATGGAGGGTTGCTGATCGCTCGCTCTGGTCACATTTTACTTCTTGCCTGTTTGCCTTACCCTGTAATGTCATTGGTGAAAAAAAGGAAGAGGGCAGCTCATGTCCCTTCCACTCCTGCAGGCCCAGTTGTTACAAGTGGCCTGATGGATATTTTCACGACCTGAGCACAAGGGCCAGTGACTCCCTGGGTGGAACTGCTTGAAGGATTGTCTGGTGAAAGGATCCCAGTGTCCTCCATGACTTCTTGATGCCTGAAGTTTGAATACATCACCCCAGCAGGTTTGGCATCAGGAAAAAAAGATTTGGAAACCAGGTCGGGAGCAAGAGCCGGGCCCATAACTCCAGAGTTAGTCCCTCAGAGGGAAGGTCTGGGGCACATGGAATCTCCCATATCCAGCCAAGGAGTGTCTGTTCTGGCATCCTTGCAGTCAGCTTTGGGTGTTATAGCATCAGGGGATTCTGTGCAGCAGGTTTTCTCTTTGTAATAACCTAAGCAGGTGACAATGGAATCCTTCTGGCTGGCCATTGAAAGTTGATCATGTTGCTAAATGCTCAGCGGCAAATGCTGTTGAGATAAAAACCTGAAAGCTTAATATAAGCGAGTATGAAGCCAAGATTGAGAAGATATCCATTAATATAGGCTATGTTGGTGAAAGATAATATTTCCATTCATAGGAAATATGAGTTTCTTGATAATGCAATGCGAGCGAGGAATATTCATTTTGTAAACTTTCCTAGGCTGCCACTCATTTCAGCTAAGGAGTTGTTTAGGAGATATATGACTGAGATTTTGAAGATTTCTACTGAACTGTTACCATCGGTGGCTTGTTTCTTTTATTTTCCAACACGTAGAAAAGATGCAATGGGTGCCAACTGGATGGAGACCTCAAAGATTTCTACAGATAGTTTGGACTTAACTAATTTTCTTGAGTCGTCTATAGAGGAGGTGTCTGAAGCCATCTTGATTGCTAACTTTTGCATTTGAAACTAACTGGGCCTTGTCCTTATGTTGTATTTCAAATTTTGTCATGTCATGTTTTGTAATATGAAAGTATGGGCATTTCCAGATGTCTCTAGGCCCACACAGAAGGGAAGGAAGGCATTTCTTTTGTTGAAACCTAGGGTCTTCCAATTGGGGGCTTCTTGTCTTTAAATTTCCCTGCAAATGTGTGTTTTCAATAAAGTGACAAGGCCCTTGAGGTACCAACTTCTGGGCCCTTGGACCAAACTTGAAGTCTTCAGTTTATAGTGGTCCTTGAATAGGAGGAGTGCAGATATCTGTCTCTATTACCTTTTTATTTCTTATTATTTCTTCCTACAGAAGTTGTTCCTGTTTCACGATCCATCCCATCCACTACTGAGGACTATACAGAGATTTGATATTCTTGTGTTGTGTTTATTGGTTTTTCTTAGTCATTTTGGGCCCAATTTTCGAAGGCAGTTACACAGGTAACCGCCATGTTTCCTGTGTAACTGTGCAGGTGCCTTTAGAAAATCCCGGTAAAGTCTCCTAATGGCACCCACATGCTATCCGCTTAGCATCAGGGCGTATTTGGGATGTTCCGGAGCTGAGCGGAGGTGGGGAATGGCACTGTGGGTAGCAGTGATTTTCAATGCTGCCCGCTTTAGCGCTCTGCCTTAAAGATAGGCAAGGAAAATCGCTGATACCCACTTAGTCTCGGCGGCTGCCGGCCTGTGTGGCGTAACCCAGATTTTCATTTCCGTCACCACAGAAATGAAAATTCGATTTAAAGGGATCGGCGGGCAGGCTATGCACCAACATGGCTCATAGCCTGCCTAGATGCAAATCGGGCTCTTTATTTATATTTCCAACAAGTTTATATTTACTGAAAATATGCAATATAATGCTTGCTATTTAATGTAAAATGCATAAATATAAAATTTTAAAATAGGAAGCGATTTCAGAAGGCACTTATACAATACATGCCTCCCTTCATTGCTGCCACTGCCCCAGAATTTTGCTGATGAAACAATCTTATTTGGTCTTGAAACTTGTGAGTAATATTACAATTGAGCCAATAGATATCTAGATTACTCTAATAGCATATATTATAATTCCAGACTGAACTTGACACTATCTCATATGCTTAAATGTGCATAAATAATCACTTGCATTACTTTATATGCTTTTGTTTATCAAGCGGGTCTCAGACTGTTAGGGAGCTCTCGCATTGACATTTGCCATTAACTGCTCCTTTTTGCATCAACGACCCATTTTTTAAAAAATGTTTTTGTAAAACCCTGGTGCTGTAGGTTCAAGTGATTAAACATAGATGTTCCCAATCGTGACAAATAAAATGTATAAAGTCAGGCTTATACATTTTATTTGTCACAATTGGGAACGTCTATGTTTAATCACTTGAACCTACAGCACCAGGGTTGAACCTACAGCACCAGGGTTTTACAAAAACTTTTTTAAAAAAAATGGGTCGTTGATGCAAAAAGGAGCAGTTAATGGCAAATGTCAATGCGAGAGCTCCCTAACAGTCTGAGACCCGCTTGATAAACAAAAGCATATAAAGTAATGCAAGTGATTATTTATGCACATTTAAGCATATGAGATAGTGTCAAGTTCAGTCTGGAATTATAATATATGCTATTAGAGTAATCTAGATATCTATTGCCAGAATTTTGCTGGACATCCCAGATCCTTCCCAGACGGCCTTTCTAAAATCCCATTTCACATGTATAAATGCCGGCATATCAACAGCAGCTATAATTTTAGATGTATAACTTATGAAAATAGGGCTCAATATTAAATTTAGCCAGCTATGCGCCGTTGCGGTGGATAGCCATCCCTGCCGAACTCAAACCCTGGATATTCAATGCTGGAGTCATATGCAGCCCCCGGCATTGAATAGCTGAGATCGCCGCACATGCTCTGGAGCTGCAGAAGCTAACCGGGTAGCGACTATATTGCACCGCTTCCTGCTTAGCTCCCATGGGTTAAAGTAGGCCAGCTTTTGCTTCACCTAGTTTTACCCTCAGGTCACTAACCAGGTAGCGGTGCAAAATCGCCACTACCCGGAGAGTGACTGTCACGCCTCTGCCCCACCATAGAATGCCCACAACATACCCCAGTGCTAAGGGGTTAGCATCAGGGTGTGTAGGGGAGGAGTGGCTCAGTGGTTGGGACAGGTTACCTCAGGCCAGAAGGCCAGGGGTTCAATTCCTGCATGGGGACAAGCAACCTCAGGCCAGAGGGACTGGGGTCTCTAGTCCCATGGCCACTCCTTGTGGCCTTGGGCAAGCCATTTAACCCTCCATTGCCTCAGGTACACTTAGATTGTGAGCCCTTCATGTACAAGGGAATAAAAAGTACCTGTTAGTATACATGTAAACCACACTGATTCTAAAGAGCACAGTATAAGAAATAAATAAATAATCAGGGTTTGAATATCCCATTCAGCAGCATTTAAATGGTTCATAGGTCTATAAACTGTGTAAATGCCTTTCAAATATCAGGCCCATAGTTTATGTGGATTTTCAGCATCAGTCTTTACATATATACCAGCACTGAAAATGTAAAATACATATATCCTTATATATATGTATAGCTTATGCAGCAGCCCCACCATTGAATGTCGGCCTCAATGTATTTAGAATACTACTTCTAAAGTACCCATGTATGCAGAATATTCAAATAGCAAATGAACAACCATTAGCAATTGCTCTGCTACTTATTTAAACCACCAGTCTCCCACTTTCCCTTACAACTCCCCATTTCGTAGATTTAATACCCCTTCTGATCTTCCTCCAAATGCAGAACTACCAGGAAACTAGTTCCATAGATCCTTTTCAGACCCAGTGGGCAGGAGAAAGTCTTTTGCTTCTTATCAGCTCAACCTCTGTCTTGTTGGCGCCATTGCAAAAAGTGAAGCCAAGCTGGTAAAAGACATTTCCCTACTCAGTCTGAGTAGATTCAGAGAGTAGCATAGGGCTGAATGATGATAGGAAAAGGAGGGGGATCTAGCAGAGTACTTGCAGTGGACTGGGGAAGATTTCATTTAGTAAATCTGAAGTATCACTTCCAGGCTCCAGCTCAAGGCAATCTGCTGCCTGAGGCGAGGGATGAGATGGTGCTTCAACTTCTTCTTTCATCACCAATGGTTCCTGATTCTTAAGTTACAGGTCGAAATGACTGGTGGTCCAATTGATCTTTATGGTATAATGACTCTGTATATTCTTTCCACATTTTCTTGATCTTCTCAGATCATCCAACATGGATCCTTGAGCATCTTGTAGCATTCCAATTCGAGGCTGGAATTTTTTCTTTAACTCTCGTAGCTTTAGGAAAGCCGGTCGTGTTCTTCCTCTAATAGATTCTGATTCAATTTCATTGCATGTGTCATTGCAGTGCTTCTCTTTGTCTTGTCTTGTCTTGCTGCACATTGGAAATCTCTGTTGAGTTTTGCAAGTGCCTCTCTTTCTCTGGCTTTAGCTTCTCTGCATTTTTGGGCAATTTTCAGAGTTTCTTTAGTAATTCATTTTGGCCACTTTTGCTTTTTCATCTTTTGTAGAGATTTCTCATTTTTTTCTAACACAACCTTCTTGATGTCATTCCATATCTCTTCTGAAGCTCTGTCATTTGCATCTAAAGCAGCAAATCAATTTTGCAGGCAGTCTTTAAATTCCGATGCCATATTCTCAAGGTCATATTTTGCTGCATTCATGAGTGGTTTGCTCTTTTTCAATTTTAGCTTGAGTTTGCATACTAGTAGTTGATGATCTGTACCACAGTCAGCTCCAGGTTTTGTCTTTATTGATGTTTATAGAGCTTTTCCATCGCTGACTTTCACAGATGTAGTTAATTTGATTTTTTACAATCCATTGGGTGAAGTCCATGTGTACAGTCGCCGCTTGTGTTGCTGGAAGAAGGTGTTTAAGATGAATAGATCATTGGTCTTGCAGAATTCTATCAGTCTTTCTCCAGCTTCATTTCTGTTGCCAAGTCCATATTTTCCAATTACTTTGCTTTCTTCTTTGTTGCCAAATTTTGTGTTCCAGTCACCCATGACTATCAGATATCCTGTTTACATGTTCTGTAAATTTCAGCTTCTACTTGTTCATAGAACTCATAAACCTCATCCTCTTCTGCAGCTGTTGTTGGGGCATATATCTGAATTATAGTTGTGTTGGTGGGCATTCCTCGTAGATGAATAGAGATTAAGCATTTGCTGACTGCATTGTATTTCATTACAGTTCTTGCAAGTTTCTTCTTGATTATAAATGCAACACCATTTCTTCTTTGTCTTTCATTTCCAGCATAGTAGACCATGTGATCATTAGATGCAAAGTCCTCAATGCCAGTCCATTTCAGTTTGCTGACATCTTACAGATCAAGTTGAACATGTTCAATTTCATCCTTGACCACCTCCAACTTCCCTTGGTTCATGCTTTGTACATTCCATGTCCCAATATGTAAGACATCTTTACAGCTTCTAACTCTCATTTCATGCGCAGCAACATCAGCAGTCAGATGTCCCAAGGGCTTTGATCCAACCATATTATAAATGCTGGCTTTACTCTGAAAAGTCTTCAGCTCCTTCCCAGTAGCCATTTGAGTGCCTTCCAACCTGAGTGGTCTCATCTTCCAGCACTATAGTACAATTTGTTTTGTTGTGACTATCCATTGGGTTTGGAAGTAGATTGCCAGGCCTTTCTTCCATGCAGGAAATCCTAGCCATTGTCACAGAAATGTGATCCTCCACCACCCATCGCATTCTGCTGCTGCCCAGATGGATGGTTTGTTTTGGTCTGGCACCTCAGCTGAGATCAGTCTATCTTGGGAGATCCTACCAGTAGTTAAGCTTCAATAGCTTAGCTCTCAGCATCACTGATGCGCACAAGCCCTCACAGCACAAGCTCCAATCCAAGTGAGGGCTATGGCTCATAAAAACAAATTTTGGAGAATGCATGGAGACTGGAACTTGAACATTAAGGTCAGGATGTACACAGTTTTGGTGGTATTTTAAGAAAGGCTCGGCCAAACATGGAGCTCTTTCTAAAGTGCATATAAGGATATGCAGAAATGTATATGTTTTTACCAACATGTAGTGCCCAAAGAGACATTTTACAAATCTACATATGGGAAAAATCAGTGTTGTATTGTAACACAGTAAAAGTAACTAGTTATGGTACCTCAGTAAAAATCCCAGTAATTTTACTTGTAACAAAGCACTGAAAAACACTAAATACGTTTACATATAACAAAGTAATACTTATGTCTAGTTTTTCTCTTTTTTCTTTTTTTTATCTTCAAATTTCAAAGTATATACATAAAGCAATACTTCAAGCAATTACTAAGGTCACTCACAAGAGATAAATCAATAAAAGAAGAAAAAAAGGAAAAAGAAAGTCTTGTTTCACAGTCCACATTAAGGGGAGCATTCAGCCCTGGCTGGAGGAGAATCAAAACATTAACAGTCAAGAAAAACCCACCTCTGAAGGAAATTAACACAATCAATCAAAATCAATTAACAGAAAAATATGGCTCCCACCAACCAAGCCCTATCTATTACCCCAAAGTTTTCAAGTTGTACTTGGTCCATAAAGACATATCTTACCCCTTTAACAGTAATTAAACATTTACATGGAAAACGTAAGAAGAAAGTCCCGCCTGCAGCCAGAACACAGGGCTTCAGCTGCAGGTTCAGAGCACGATACTTCCGGGAAGATAGTAATCTTCTGTCCATGAAACAGGAAATCTTTTTTTGAGAAAAGAACTTCTAGAATGTTTATTTTGCCTGCCTTTGTGATCAAAGAAACAATTATGTGGCACAAGAGGAAACAGCCTCATTACTAGATTCAAAGACATTGCTCTTCATCATTTTTGACTGCAGCATGGGAAAGCAAGTAGTAAACATTAGAGACCAAAATATTATCGGCCTTTGAATCAACAATATCTCCATTAATAGAGGTAGCAATAGTGTTGGAGGAAAATTTAAGAATCAAAGATTCTTTGTTCTAAGCACATTTTCCAATGACTCCATTTGTTTATACAACACATAACAATCCTTAAGACCCAGCGCATCCGCAGACTGCAATGACCTAACCTGATCATCCAATCTGTCAAGCCGCTGGGTAACAGAAACCATCCATGCATCTACCTCTTGAGGCTTTTTAACCACTTTTTCAAAAAATTTAATAGTCCGGTCCATAAATCAATGTAAAAGGGAATTGGTTTCTGATACCACCCTCCAAATATCAAACAGCATAACCTCGGCAGTAATAGCCGCCGACACCAAAGAAGAACTAACAGACCTTTCAACAACTTGAAAAGATTACAAACAAATATCAATGGATTGGGCTTGTGGCGGACCCCCAACCGAGGCTTCTTCCAATGCCCACTGAGGTCCGTTAGGGGGGTTGATGAATTCCCTTCCCTTCCTGACAGTAGAGAACCCAGATTAGAGGGCAGGGTACTGACTATTGGACAGAGAAGCTCCAAAGGATTGGGGTGAAAAAGAATCTAGCAAGGAGAGTACTGATCCTATCTTTACCTCCACCATTTGCTAAACATGTTGGTCCATCAGCCCAACAACTCCTTTAGACAAAGACAACATCGACTTCATCTTCTTTCCTTTCTGCTTAATCTTCCTCTTACGACAACCTTTGGGCATCTCAAGCAACTCCACCTTGGGGCGCTTCTGGCCCTGAATTAACACCGAAGGGGTGTGCCCCTTTGGTCATGCGCCCCTTCGGGAATGTGGCTGCAGAACAGCTGCAGAATGCTATATAGCATTCCAGAATTGACACACGGTGACATGAAGGGTGAGGCAACCTCTTCCGAAACTCTCCCCACTGGGGTTGTGAGAAATCGGGCAACACTCACAGACTGCCAATACTCCAGTTTCCAAAACGTCCTGCTCTCAGTCTGGAAGGTGGCTGCAGAATGTTATATAGTGTCCAAATGTCATCCTGTGATGATGCAAAGGGCGGGGCAACCTCCTCCAAAACTCTCCCCACCGTGGTTGTGAGAAACCGGGCAATGCTCAGACAGCCAATACTCCAACTTTCAAAACATCCTGCTCTCCACTTATGTCTATTTTTAATGACTTTTACTTTGTTACTGATGCTGACAAAGCTGAAAGTGATGTGGCATATAAGAAAATATCTCAGCATGCATTTGCCCAATGCCAAGGACTTTGAAACAAATATAGACACTCTACATTAGTTGATGATGACGTTATCGAATTCATTCAGATTGGGTCTAAAGACACCAAATGAAGCTTGATGGAAATTGTAATTCTTGCAGTAGAGAGGCTTGTTCATTTGGTCCAGAAACATGGGAAGATTATTTCAGTGCCATTTGTATTAAACTGGAAGTTCCAAGATTGACCCCAGGTGAAATGACTTTCTTAGCTAATTATGCTTCAGTAATGAAACCTGTTGCTCAGTCTGAACATTTTGCAGTCGGAAAAGATGTTCATGGCCAATTTGCTGCCAACCATTACCAGATTATTGCCAACCATTGCCAGGCTTCATGAGACTCTGAAAGAAAAGCATCAACAACAACTTGTTTGCTTCTTGTGATTGCCCTCAAATTATAAATTATTGGGATGGGGTGGGGGGATATTCAAAGCGTTTAGCCAGTTAGTACCACTGAGTATCCCCACTGACTACTAAAAAAACCCTGGTTAAAATTGGGGTGGTATCTGAGCAGAGCAGGGGCTGTCACAACCATAATCTCATTAGTGTGATATTCTGCCGCTAACCATGAATGATTGTCCTAACCGTTTTGTGCTATCTGGTTAGTAGCTGATTATTGATACTAGCTGGAGAGCAGACATCTTCTACTAATGAAGATCCATTTTTAATAAAAGTGGCGGCTGCAAGACATTTTATTTTGCCTAGCCTCTGCCACTGAATATGCCCCTCCCCCATGTTTCATATATCTTTCAATAATAAGGGCAGTTTCCAAAAGCCATTTACGTGGGTAAATAGGCTATTTGAAAAAGCACACCCTTTCTACAGGTATAAGCCTGTTCTGGCTCACCTTGCATTGCTGTCAGGATCTATTATTTTACTTTGACTACTGCTATTCTTTGCCACTAGCCCCCTTCTCCAGGTGGTGCTACCATAAGTGACTGCCTAGTCTGCCTAATGACTAAGCCAATCTCTGGCTGTATCTGCAGCATCCTACCCATGATCCATGAACTGAACCCAGTTTCTTCTTGTTCAGTATTCTGTTTTAGCCATGTTCAACTTCAGATGGAGGTGGGACATCCAGGCAGAAATGTCAGATAAGCAGGCAGACATACAGGCCTGGATTCCTAGAGAAATTTCAAGTATAGAGAGGCAAATTTGAGAATCATCAGCATAAAGATGATACTGAAAACTATAGGAGGAGATGAGTGGACCAAGGGACTGAATGTAGAACAGGGGTCTCAAACTCAAATTGCTTTGAGGGCCAAATGAGGACTTGTAAAGTAACCCGGGGGCCACACAAGACGCGGGCCTAATTTGCATAAGGGACCTCATTTGCATAAATATTTGCATAATGTTACCATAAACTAACTTTTAGTAAACATGCCTCTTAATGAGTGTATGGATAAAGAAAGACTAAAAGATTTCTACATTACTATGATCCAGTGCCAACCGCCAGGCACATTAGGAACTACTACAAACACTACCCATTTAGAACCCATAGCAAACCCGCCGTATCCTAACAGCACTACCAGGACTCACAAAGCACCATACCCTAACTATCAAAAGGCAACACTGCAAATATTAAACCAATACATTTCAGAGAATAACAATACATGACCTACTGGGGAAAGAGAACAAGTGGCAATGTCAAATACGAATTACATAAACAGAATACCTCAGCTCAATTACACATGCAGAACATAGACCATCACCAAACAAGGAATCACAATTTAGAAACAGGAAGACAATAATTAAACTGGGAATCCCAAAAGCCAAACTTGGAATATACAACAACACTGTAGAAATAAAACTATAAATTAATTTCCTCTTGTATTAAATAAAGCACAGACGTTAATGATGCACATTTCCCAGAGCTGACATATTCCAGTTAATTCAAAATAAAGAGATATTTTTCTACCTTTTGTGCATTTTTTTTTTCAGTTGCAATTGTGCCAGCCACTTTCTTCTGGTTTCTTGGTGTCTTCTGCTAACGCTCCATGGTCTGCTGTCCATTTGTCCTTTCTTCTCTCTTCTAGTTTTTTTTCCTTTCTCTCTCTACATCTGCTTTTTTTTTATTTTTTTATTTTATATTTATGAATTTTACAATAAATCCAAGCAAATACATTAACTTGAATGGAAATAAGAAAGCTGGTTTACAAAGATAAACAAGTTATCCAACACAGGAAAATAAACAGAAGGAAATAACAATACCAGCCCCTTCTTTAATTGATACTGTAACTCCTGCCACTTTAATTGTTACCTTTGCATTGATTTCTGATCGGGACTGGTTTCTCAAGATGTTTTTTCGGAAGCGTGACTCTCAGTTCTTAGGTTTAAATACTAGGGTCTTTCCAGATTTCTCTAAACCTACTCAGAGGCGTAGACGTGAGTTTCTCCTATTACGCCCTGGTGTTCTGCTGTTGGGGGGCCAGTTTTTTCTTAAATTTCCATCAAAATGTTTGGTTACATTGAATTCAGCTATGTATGTTTTTATGACCCATCTCAGCTACTCGCCTTCATTAATGCCCGTCGTTCCTCTGATGTAATATAGATTCACTGCGCAGTATAATATTCTGGCTGTATTCCCACAGTTTATTTCTTGCACTTATCGTATGGTATTTTTCGGTTTTCTCTACATCTGCTTTAACATACTAATCTTTTTCCTTTTGCTCTTTCCTCATTCCTATTTCATCCACTCAAATTTTACCCCTCCATCCTCAATCCACACTTACTCACCCAGTACCTGGCCAATAGTAGATTTTTCTTCCCTCCCACACAAAATATTTTTCCCCTCTCCATTTTACTCTCCCAGCCCTATCCCATTCTAATCCTCCCCCTACATCAGCTCCCTTGTAGTTTCAGCCCCACCCAGCATCCGCTCCCTTCTAGTCCCTGCATCATCAGCCCATTCCAGTCCTATTCTAGCCCCACCATCAGCCCATTTCCTGTCCTTGCTCCCCCACAACTAAGCCCATTTCCAGTCCTAGCTCCCTCCCCTCACAGCCCATTTCCTTTCCAAGCCCCCTCCCCATCAGCCCATTTCCATTCCAAGCCCCCTTCCACTCAGCCCATTTCCATTCCAAAACCCCGTCCCCATCAGTTATTTGCAGTTCAAGCCCCCCCCTTCTACTCAGCCCATTTCCAGTCCTAGCAACCCCCCCAGTCCATTACCAGTTCTAGCCCCCCCATAGCCCATTACAAGTTCTAAGCCCCCCAACAGCCCACTACCAGTCCTAATCCTTCCATCACCCCATTTTCATTCTTAGCCCCCCCCATAACCCCATTTTCAGTCTTAGCCCCCCCCAATCAGACCACATCCAGTCCTAACCCCCATCTGCCCATTTCCAGTCCTAACCCCCCCCCCCCCAATCAGGCCATGTAAATAAAATAAAAACAAAACCCTGGCTTCTGCTGCTGCTGCCGCTGTGGTAGCAGCAGAATCAGCTGTCCCGCGGCCCCTTCTCCTCTGCCCGGAAGAGCCCCGAGCCTGCTCCTTTAGCGGTGGGCTTTTCAAGCCGCGAAGAGAGTATTTTCCTCTCGCGCGGCTTGACAAGTGAATAGGTTTAAGCCGCGCGAGAGGGAAATATTCTCTTCGCAGCTTGAAAAGCCCGCAGCTAAAGGAGCAGACTCGGGGCTCTTCCGGGCAGAGGAGAAGGGGCCGCGGGACAGCTGATTCTGCTGCTACCATGGCAGCAGCAGCAGAAGCCAGGGTTTTGTGTTTTTTTTTTCCTCCGTTGCGGGCCGCACAAAGTTCTCTTGCAGGCCGCATGCGGCCCGCGGGCCGCGTGTTTGAGACCCCGGATGTAGAAAGAGGAAAGGAGAGTACCCAAGACAGAACCCAAGACAGAACCCTGAGATACCCTGACCGAGAGTGTAATGGGGTAGAGGAACATACACTAAAGGTGTGATAGGAGAGAGAGAAAACCAGAACAGGGTCCCTAAAACCAAGGGAGAATAAGGAATCAAGGAGAAGGCTGTGATCAATAGTGTCAAAAGCAACAGAAATCTCAAGAAGGATGCGGATCAAGTAAAGGCTCTTGGATTTGGTGAGGAACAAGTAATTAGAGATTTTGGCAAGAGCAGTTTCTGTAGAATGTACAGGATGAAAGACAGATTGCAGTGGATCCAGAAGGCCTTCAGATGGCAAAAAGTCCACACAATGGCAGTGAACCACATGTTCAAGGAATTTAGAAGCATAAGGAAGGAGAGATATGGGCCGATAGGACAGGTAGGGTCTAGTGAAGGATGTTTGAAGAGGGGTGTAACCACAGCATATTTGAAAGCTGAAGAAACAGTTGCAGTAGAGCATGATAGGTTGAAGAGATGATAGGATGATAGCAAAAGAGATAGAGCTTAGTAGATGGGTGAAAATGAGACCAGAGAAATGGGTAGTAAGTGTGGGGGGGGAAAGAAGATGAGCAGTTTCCTCCTCGGTGATTTTTTAAACAAATGACAGAGACTGAGGGAAGGATTTGGGAGTGCAGAAGTGGAAGCAGGGAGGGTGCAGGTGACCCTGTGGAGAACTTGTGGACTTTATCATGGAAATAGTTAGCCAGAGTCTGGGTGGAAAGGGAAGAAGGGATTGGAGGCAGAGGCACCTTGAGAAGAGACTTGAGTAGCAAAGAGGCGGCGAGGGTCAGAGGAAAGTGAACATAGTACTCTTGCTTGCCAAGAGCTATGGCTGACTGGAATGAGGTTAGCATGAATTTAAATTGCAAGAAGTCAGTAAGAGTGTGGGATTTAAGCCAGAGGTGCTCATCTGAGTGAGCACAGGAATGAAGGTAGTGGGTTTTAGAGGATAACCAGGGTTGAGGTATAGTATGCCTCACAGGGTGAGGAACAGGAGGAGAGAGTGCATTCAGAGTAGAGGCGAGTATAGTGTTGTAAAAAGACATGGCCTCAACAGATTCAGATGACATAATGGAAAAAAAATGATAATGAGACAGCAGTGGAGAGTGCTGAAGATTCTTAAACATACTGTTGGATATTGGGTGAGACCAGGGTGGGGGGGTTGGTTAAGAGTGAAGGTTAGCAAGTGATGGTCAGATAAGGGAAGGACTGAGATGGAGAGGTTTGAGGGCAAGCAATTGGAGAAGAAAGTGAATTCAAAGCAGTGGCCATGCTGGTGAGTGGAGGCAGTAAAGCCCAGCTGGAGGTTGAAACAGGATGCTAGGGAAAGGAGTTTTAAGGTATAAGGATCAGTGGGGCCAAAAATAAGGGAATCCAAGATGGTGACTTGCAGAGACTGCTGAGCCTGACGCGTTTTCTTCCTGCCACGTCAGAGGAAAGTTCGGCTTGGGAAAGTACCCCAGACTTCCCTGCCTGCTGCCTCTGCTTTATCTTTTTCAGGTCCATGGGATTCCTTTATGCGTCGGGAAGGTCAGCGACAAAACGCAGGGGTGAGAAACCCAGCTGAGAGTTCGCTAGAGCCGGTTTGCTCAGCATCTCCCTCAGGCAGTGATCTGATGCCCCCAGACGTACGGAGGCCTCTGAAGCAGGCATGCTAAGGGGTGCACTCGGAGAGTGTGGAAGCAGAGAAGCTCTCTAGAGGTGGCGTGCCCTCTGCTTCACTGGGGCCAAATCTGAGCATGAGCGCGAGTGTTGGACTTTCCTCGCGAGATCCATCTGGTCCTGAGACGCCGCTCGGAGTGCAGTCGTTGGCGGATGAGCTAAGGAGAGCAGCTTCCTATCCTCCACCGGATCCCACAATGGCAGCAGTTGCAGTTGAGGCTGCAAGAGAGGCTTCACCCTTTTCCTTTCAGTTGCAGCGACCGGAGCAGTTTGCTTTGGAGGCAATTTGGTCTGCTAGCACACAGTTAGGTGAGGCCAATATTCCTCAGGTCCAACCTTTGCAAGCCCAGGTAGTACAGAAGGAGAAGATCTGCTGTATGAATGTTGAGTCTATTGAAACTCTTAAAACTTCGGTTTCTGATCTCTCATTGACAACTGACCATTTGGATTCCCAAGCTGAGGCGTTGATGAAAGACTTTGGAAATGTGAGGAGTCATTTGGAATTTCTGAATAACCATTCAAGGCTGACTAACTCACGTTTGATCAATTTTCCAAAAGTAACTGGTATTTCTGCTAAAGAGATGTTTAAAGCTTAATTGTTAGAGGTGCTTGGGGTCTCCCCTGAGCTCTATCCACCATTGGCTAAGATATATTATATTCCCACTGGTCAAAAGGTCTTTTCTAATGCTGAGCAACCTGGACCACAAATGGCTGATGTTTTAAATGTTACTTCTTTGTTAGAGAATTCAGAAACGGAAATGGCTGTTCCGGCTACATGTTTGGTAACCTTTGCCTTGGCATTAGATAGGGAATGGCTTCTTAAAATGTTTTTTAAGAAGAGGAATGTGCCTTTTAAGGGTTGCCTGGTCTGCATATTTCATGATTTAGCTAGGGAAACCCAATGACGCAGGAAAGAATTTTTGCTTCTGCATCTGAGGGTTTCTCAATTGGGTGGGCTTTTGTTATTTAAGTACCCCTGCAAATGTCTTGTGAAATTGGAAGGTATTTCCTAAATTTTCTTTTTTCCGTCTCAATTGACTTCTTTTCTGAATGGCCGTGGGGTTACTGGTGGGGGGTCCATCAATTGTTCTACTCCGTTCTGATTGGGAATATGGCTGATATTTGTCTCTGTATATTTCGTATAAGAGTTTCATTTTGAATATTTTCCTGTTCATTTTTGGATCCCTCATTGTGGGCTAGAGCAGGCTTATCAGGTTAATTGTTTCTTCTGAGTGTTTTTTCCTAGGTTTAAACTCACTGGTTCCCCGATTTCCGTGCAGGTGATTGCATCCTTGTTATAATTTTGTATATTCTATAAATATAAAATAAATAAATAAATAAATAAGGGAAGGGAAGGGAAAGATGCATCCAGACAGTAGAGCCAGGGGTCAAAGTCACTGAAAAAGATAGAGGTAGACATGTCAGGGAGTTGATAAATGACAGCTACCAGGAGAGGTAGTGGAGTGAATAAGCGGATGGGGTGAAATTCAAAAGAAGAAAAGGAGAGAGACTGAGATAGAGTGAGGGGTTGAATTTGGCAGGAGTGAGAGACTAGAAGCCCAACACCACCACCAGGGCCAGTGGGTTAAGGAGCATGGAAAAACAGGTAGCCTCCATGAGAGAGGGCAGCAACTGAAGCAGAGTCTTCAGGGAGAAGCTACGTTTTGGTGAGAGCAAGAAGGTGCAGAGCATTAGAGATAAAGATATCATGAATGAAGACAAGCTTATTGGAGACAGACTCAGGGTCATTTCGACCAGCGAATAGTGGGGATGGACATCCCAACGGGATGTCCATCCCCGCTATTTGTGCCCCTTCCCACCAGCGGCTAACTTCCCCGCCGGTTGTATGGGGAAGTTAGTCGGGGGCAGGAAAGGGGCAGATCAGGGGCAGAGTTAGGGCAGGCGATAGGCGGTCGTCAGCCCTGGACGTACAGGGCCGATTCTAATGTCTGGAGCCGATTGTAATGTTGGCCCTGTATATCCGGGATCGGCGACCTGGGGCACAGATGAGGCAGGGGGAGGCCAGATCGGGGGGTTGGGCTCCGGATAATTCGATGCCAGTGCCGGCAGCCGGGGATCGCAGCTCTTCAATAGAGCAGCAGTGCCATGGCAACCAGATGCCATGGCGACGCGGCTCCATTGAAGAGCTCTGACTGAGTTAGTCGGGCAGGGCCTGTATATGCAGGCCAGGCTGAATCGCAGTCCCAGCCTGCATGTACAGGCCTGATCGCAATTCTGATCCCGCAGGGCTAGACTTGCCCCGCGAGATCAGAACTGCGGCGCCCTCTGTACATCCGGTTCAGACCGGGCATACAGAGGGCATGTACGTCTGGGACAGAATCGGGCCTACCGTGCATTCCACAAGGCACATGAGAAAGGGATAGAAGAGGGAGAAAAAAAGAGGGATATGAATGAGGAGGAGTAGCCTAGTGGTTAGAACAACTGCTAAGTACAGAAGATCAAAGGTTTAAGTTCCACTGTCTCTCCTTGTGACCTTGAGCAAGTCACTTTAATCTCCATTGCCTTGGAAGGAAAGGCCTGGCAAGCTAGTTCTAGTGATACATTTCTAAGAGGCAGCTGGATTGTCAGGAGTCAGCACTGACTTGATAGCACTAAATAAAAAAAGAATGAGATTTGAAAGGTTGTACATTGATCTGCCTTGACAGTGTGAAAATCTAGTGGGGCCAGGATTGGGATTGATATCCCCAGATAGGAGAAGGTGTGGGAGAGAGAGACAGCATGATGATGGTGAGATCTTTCAGAGAGAGTGGAGTAGGGAGAAAATGGTGAAGCTCTAGAGCAGATGACAGGGTAGAAGACAAAACAGCAGGGAGGTGAGGATAGTAAGCAGTGGGTGATGAATATAGATCTGGGAATCCTGAATGAGGGGAAAAGATTAGGGAGAGTCAGCATTAAGAAGGGAAGGTGATGTGGAGCCATGGGACTATGAGGGAAGGAGAGATGATAAACTAAAGATGTTATATGAGGAGGCAGCAGAAAAGTACTAGAGCAACAGTGTGCACTTGAGAGTAAGGGTGTTAATGATCCTAAGAAGACTAAGCCACAGGGTGGGTGAGGGTGAGCAAGAAGTCAGAAGTTGAGGAGGGAGGATACCAAGTCAAGTGCTGTAGGGAGAAATTGCAGAACTAATCTGCATCACTCCAGTGCCAGAACTCTCCACTCAAGGTGACGTATTTGCTGGAATGTAAATGCAAGTCGGGACAAAGACTAAGGCCCAAATACCCAAGAACACCTGAGCTAAGAAATATTTATCTAAGGCAAATAACATCTGCAACCCCCCCCCCCCCCCCTCCTATAATCAAGGATTCTCTAGGCAGATTTCACTAAAGCAGATTTTCAGCCAAGGATATAAAGTCATGAGAGTTGTTCAGAGGACAGGAAGAGGAAGAGTTATGTCTGGCAAAGGTACGGGGAAGTGAAAGTTAGTCAACATAAACTGAAACTGTAACCTGGTGCCTTTCTCAGTTTAATCTTCAACAGTATCAGATAATAAACTGTCCCATAGGAAGGAAGCACAACCTAAATGTATGTGATAGTTTTTAAACTATGCTCCTGTTCTCTAAGAGGAAGGATAAAGCTGTAGAATATTGATTTGTACATTTCCATTCACCCAAATGCAGGTTAGCATGCCTGCAACATGTTTCATGCATTTACTTCATGGTCCACAGCAAAAAGCAGTGCGAGATTGTAATGGCACAAGTTTCCTGAAGCCCTGGAAAGTAGCATCCATTAAGCCATCACAGAGTATTCCAGAGTGTCTCTGTTCAAAGAGCTTTTCCAAAAGCTATACAATATTGAGAACAACCTTTATTGGTTCTGTTTTTAGGTCTGACCATGCCTAGAACACAAAATTAGGATCTCTGTGACATCTTTTTGTGGTCTTGCAGGTCTTACCTGTTTCATCTGGGGATTCTCAGACTCACAACACAACAGAATTCTATTATTCTTAGTTATTTGTGAAGTTCAGGAAGCACGTTCAATGGAATTAACGGCATGCACTCAAACCAAATGGCACACATACGCTTAATTCAAGCTGGGCTAGGTAGTGGGGATATTTTTAAAGACCACTGTACTTGCCATTGGGACCATTAACAAAGGCAGAGAGGGCTTTTCTGGTATGGCTGCAGGGAAAAAAGGATTTTTAAAAATTGTAACTATTTTAGTTAGAAAAAAAAGCTTGCCTTTCAGACTGAATGGTCTTGAAATAGGTGTAAAAGCCATAGGGTAGGTTTCACGTATGGGATCTTTGCCCATACTAGAAGCAATTACTTGTATTCTGTAAGAAGCTAAGTGACTCTCGATCACTTAGAATATATATTATGGGTGTGCAATATATCTTCCATGCAGTAATACCAGCAGCAGTTTCTGATCATGAACAGCATGAAAACATTGATTTATTTATAGCCATGATAGAAGAGGCACAATAGGAATAGCTTTGCAGTTTCAAAAATGGAACAGAAATTCTAAAAAGCAGTGACTGAATTGGTGTGATCTCCTGATTACCAAGTCTGTTATTTAAGTATAAGCATAATTTATAGGAAATATTATTTGTGCAGAATATTTACAAATGGATGAAGAGCTTGAACCAGGTTTCTGGACATATCATTTCCTCTTTTGTATACACTTGTTTGTCCTATACCTCATAATATCCATTACAGGCTGTTCATGATTATAATTAAAGTATCTCTAAAGTCCATTATCTATTTTGTTAAATACCCCAATACTGAAAACCCCTCTACCATAGCATTAGTAATGTCACGGACTGGAGCCAAATGACACATCACCATACTCAAAATATGCAAATAGTTGTGCATAAATTCTAGTTTAAATGGTTTGATGTCTTGACTGTAAGAGGTTGCATATTAACTGCTGGAATAAATAGAATCTGTAATAAACCTACAAAAAAACAAATATCTCAATATCTCTTACGCTTATTAAAGACACACCATGGAAACTTGCAAAAATTAAATTAAAGAAAAGGCTCTTATCATGAAAAAAAAGATATTTTCGCAAAGGGACAACAAAACATTTACGAATAGCTCAAAACACCTGGGATTCCAACCGGATAAATTAAGAGGGAACCTCAGTCACTGGGCTCAAGGCAAGGCGGTGGCTGCACACAAATTCAAATAGCCTAACCAAAGAGTGCTTATTTAGCACTGCCCATTCTCATTCATCGGTTCCCTCCAACAGCATGTGAATTTTTTTCTATTTTTAAATGTATTTAATGAAAAGAAAAAAGACCACTTAGCTGAAACTATGGTGGATAGACAGGTGAAAGAGCACCAAAGCTGTGTGACAAATTAGTCGACTTGAGTTTTGCACACTTATTTTAGGGCTGCTTCAAGACATGTCACCTACAGCTAGCTAATTTATGAGCTAACAACACAAACCAACAATAGTGGCTATTTAAACATAGGAGGCAGGTGACACATGAGCAAACCCAACCAATAACATCAAATTATGGTGAGCCACTCTACTGAATCATTAAACCCCATTGGTTGAAGTATGTTGAGGGAAAAAAATCCACTTCTGTTCGAGGCGGGCTAAATGTTTCTCAAGTTCACCATTGCACACATCTTGAAGGCCATCAATGACTAGCCATTGCAAATGCTCCCATTCATGCCTATTATCCAAACAGTGTTGCACAACTGGAGATGTGAAAACCGCACTAGCCAGTCAGGAACGATGTTCAATGAGATGTGTCTTTACTTTCCGACAAGTACGTCCCATGTATATTTTTTGACACGGACATATGATCAAATAAATCACCCATGCAGATGACAAGTGGTCTTCACTATTTCAATGAATAAACTTGCTTAGTATGTGGGTTAGTCCAAGTCTGGGTAGTATAAGTGGTTGTTACACATTACGCAATGTCCCCCTAGAGTATGTTCACCTCTATTATCTACTCTGGTCACCTGATGGAGAATATCAGAATGAACCAAAATATTTTGTACATTACGCGCCCTAGGGAACATGATGCAAGGGCCCTTTTGAAACAGGGCATGTAAAGACAACATGTGCCTGTGCTTAAAAAAATTTTTAACAATAAGCTGAGCCTTATCAGAATATCACAAAACGCACACCTGTTTCTCCATTTTTCGGGTCTTTGATTATGAAGAAGTAGGAAGCGATTGGCAAACCTCAATCACAAAAAAGCTTTGAGCCCGAATCCATCCTGGATGTATAGGCCCTTTGTGCGCCATGTTAGAACCGGATGCATAGAGGGAGTCATGATTCTTATCCCGCAGGGCATATCTAGCCCCGCGGGATCAAAATCACAATCAGGCCTTTACATGCAGGCTAGGACCGCCATTCAGCCAAGCCTGCACATACAGGCCTTGCCCGACTAACTCAGTCTGGGATTTACAATGGAGCTGCGGTGCCATGGCATCCGGTTGCCATGGCACTGCAGCTCTATTGTAAAGCCGTGATCCCTGGCCGCTGGCTCCTGAACTGCTTTCCATGCAGACCAAGGCCAGGGTCAGGTTGTGGGGAATGCTCTCTGCCGCCTCCCGCCACTTTGCAGCCCCAGGCCTGCCATCTGCTGCCTGATCGGGAAACTTATTCACCTCAGAGTTGGAATAAGTTCCCCATCTAAGCCATCGGCCCTGGACGTACAGGGCCAACATTGGAATCGGCCCTGAACGTCCGGGGCTGACGACCACCCACCGCCCGCTCTAACGCCACCCCCGATCCGCACCTTCCCTACCCCATCTATCTTCCCCGTACCATGAGCGGGGAAGTTAGGCGTGATTGGGTAGGGGTACGAATAGCGGATGTTTGTCCCGATGGGACATCCATTCCTGCTATTTGGTGCACGGAATGACCTTCTTTACATATAACATATGCTAGGTATCCACATTTCAATAAACCTTCTGTTAAGAGTTTTGCTTGACAGTGGAACTCTGAATCCTTTGATGAAATATGATGGATACATAAAAACTGTCCAATGGATAGAGTTCGTTTTAACTTCATTGGATGGTGTGAATTAAAGACTTACAACAGAGTGTAGTACTGAAAGCCCCATTATCATATAGGACATAACATCTAGAAATGATATTTGGGTACTAGAAAAATGCATAGTAAACTGTAAACAGGGATCTTGCAAATTTAACCAAACAGTAAAAGCTTGTAAAGCCTCTTCTGTGCCCTTCCATATACAGAATAAAGAGAAAGCAGACTAATTCAGTTCCTTGGAGAGTTACTATTTTTGCTAGTTCAAGTCTTTATAATGTAATGCTACTTTGAATTCTTGTTCAGAAAGGGATTTTCTACTTTGTGGTCGATGGTAAAAGAAAAGGCTCTTGAGAATTATTAGACTGGCTGTTCATACAACTGATGACAAATGTGGGCTCTGGTAGATACGTTTATTACTAGCTGATATGTAATTGCTCTACTGTATTTCTGATTTATATTGCATATACAAAGCACTATGTGTTGTTAGTTTGTTATTAAATTGAAAAAGGAATTCAGAATTTTTAACTAAAAAATAAAGGCTTGCACAGCATAATACCAGTCTCAAGGCCTGCTTTCAGAAAGAGTCCAACAAAGACACACGATACCACGTGAAACAACAAAGATCCAGTCCAGGCATGGTATACTAGCAAACGCCTTTATTAACAGTTGTTGTCAGGGGCACAATACAAACCCCGAAGGGGTGTCACAGCCAACCCTTACCCAACATAGGCTGTGCTTCGGCTATGCCTTCCTCAGGAGTATTTTGGCTTTACGTCAAGGATTACTTTCTTCTACAATCAATCCCCTTCTGTTATATCTTGTAACTGGCACGAGTATGGAGAAGAAGAGAGGGTTTCCTAGTATACCACAGCTGGACTGCATCTCTGCTTTCAGAAAGACCAGGATTTGCATACGTCAGGTTCTTTTACTTTTTTACATTAACATTTCTATCATGAGTAAGGATGGGGAGAGTGGGGGGGTTTTGCATTTAGTAAATATTTTCATGTATAATACTTAGTGAAATGTGCACATGAGCAAAAACATTTGTATCAAGTTTAACATCATTAACAGCTCTGTTTATTAAGATCCAGTAACACATATTATTTACCAATTAAGCTGTGTTATTTGCCTGTAATGCATTTTTAATGTATGATTTTTTTTTACTGCAACACCTGTTAAATACTAATGAGATGCAAAACATGCAAGTGCATGCAAAGCAGCTCATGACTACGTAAAATGAATAATACAGCTTGTGTTAAACCTTGAAAGCTGTGCTATTCATGTATAGATAACAACATCATCTCAAGAGCTGTTATTCATTTCCTTTCCCAAGAGCATTAGGCTGCTAATGTGTGGCCTGGTTCTCATGGGGAGCAAATTAAAAGAGTTGATGCCTTCAGACAAATACCATCTCAACCCCCTAATTCCCTTTCAAAAGTACCCAAAATTCCCTATCAAAACTCTCTACTTCTGGATCCCCAACTGCCCAATCCACAGTGAAAATTAAGTCCCCCATTCACCCATTCCCCAGTCCCCTTTTAAAAATAACCCTCCCGATCCCCAGATTACCCATCCCTGAACTTTCTCCTGGTACCTACTACGGGTTTCCTAGCGGGTAGTGGGGTGGCAAAAGTGATTCCCAAGCACATCTGCCCAGGTAGCTCCCTGAATCAAAAAGCCAACTCAGACCCCTAGCTGTAGCTATGTGGTACTACTGGTGGGAGGTCAAGTGCCATATTAAGAGAGCAGACAATATGACCCCTAGTGGTAATACCATGAGACTATCAATAGGGAGGCTGAGGAGGCTATTTGAACCAGCTAGCTGCTGGGAAAAGCATGCTGAGCATCTCTCCTGTCCTCTTACTACCCACCAGGAAGTTCCCAGTAGGTACCAGGGAGGATGCAAGGGTGATGGTGGATGGGGGTTGGGGGCTATTTTGGAAATCAGATTCAGGGAGTTGGGGGTCTGGAGTATAATGTTAACTATTGATTGAGGAGTAGGGTACTAGTGGATTAGTTTTAAAAGGGGATCAGATGGTTGAACCTCTGGAGGTGAGGAATTTTGACAGGGGACTAAGGAATTACATAGGTGGCGCAAGCCAACCTGCTGCTGAGGTGAGGTATAAGATGGTACCTCCACCATGGCATACAAATTCAGATCTCAGCCAGGGAACAAAGTGGGGGGGGGGGATCCCCTCACTCAGAACACTGGTCAGGAATAAAGAAAAATGCAACGTATATTACCAGACTATATAACAAAAAAAAGGAAAAAACTGCCATCCCATTTTATACTTCGGAAATATTATGGCAGTTAAATTATGTAGCTTAGGACTCTAATATAAGAAATACTGAGCCCTGACCCTGCACACTGGACCACAACATTGTTAAATATAAACATATATTCCAAAACCATAGAATCCCCCTTAACCAAAAATGGGTGGAAAGCAAATCTCAAAAAGTTTCCCAAAGCACTCACCAAACAAGAAAACAAACTTATGATTCTGTTATCATTCTAGTAAAAGCAACTTCAACCCTTACCCATACTGGGCATATTGTAAAATGATAGTAAACTTTACAGAAGTCACTCAGGACCTACAGAAGGAATCTACCATACCATAACAGCACCAACTCCCAGAAATCACACGAGGGCCTTACCCAGGAAGAGGCAGCACTGTAAATATTGCCGTGCCCTAGAATATCTGTACACCTATTAGAACAACTGAACAAAGTGGACTGCTGCAGACCTTATACAGAAACAGGAGCAGTGTTAGAGATGCAGTGGCCAAGGGGAGGAAAGTGAGAGGGGGCACCAAAGCCAATTGAAAGTCTGTGTCCTCTTCAGTTTGGACAGAGTTGGGACCCCCCTGTGACATGGAGGTCTAGGGCAGTTATGCTGGTTGCACGCTCTAACAGTGGCCTGCATAGAAGCTCCATGCTAACAGAACACTTATTAGCCTCAGTCACATATGCAGAACATAAAGTAGATAGATCCTCATTGAATACAGAATAAATGAGCGCGACCTGAAAACAGAAATATGCAATTAAATTGAAACTCCAAGAAGCCACACTATATGCAGTACATTTGTATATATGGGTGTCCCTCATAACATTCCTGGACAATGATTCATGTATTACTTATTTCTTGAACGCTCTATGTCTATGCTTGTTAGGCAAATATCACAGTGCTCTGAACACTATGATAATAAGAACTAACAGGTCTCAGACTTAAAACGGCACTATCACTCAGGTTTTACCCTGGATCAACGTCTGGAACTCATGTCCAGTGCGTGTGCCTGTTGATGCATCAATGACCTTAGTTCTTATATATTATTATATCAATGTCTGAATTATAGAATATTGATTCTTGAATGTATTGCTTCAATAAATACTCTGAAATTAAACTTATCTCAGAAATAGTTGTTAAGCCCAATAAATGCACTGTAATTAAACTTATCTTTGAAATGGTTATTCAGCCCGTGTCTCAAAAGTTCAACTTAGTGGTTTCTTAATTGTGAATATCCTGCTTAGAGGCAGTTTATTTATTTACATTCTCTTATATACTGTGCTATTCTGCATCAGTGTGGTTTACATTGAACAAACTGAAATTACATTGAACAGGGCATTATAACTTGGAGATAACTATTTTACAGGGAACATGGGCTATGGAGGGTTAAGTGGCTTGCCCAAGACCACAAGGAGCACCTGTGGGACTAGAAACCCCAGTCCTTCCAGCCCAAGGTTGCTGCTCTCTAGTGGGATTTGAACCTCTGACCTTCTGGCCTGAAGTACCTTGCCCCAACCACTAGGCTACTCCTCCACTCCACAAAGGGGACCTTCCAAAATTTGGGAGTGAATGTGGAGCAGTATTTGAGTTTTCTGAAACAGAAATGAAGGAGAAATGGCCTAGTGGTTAGGACATCAGTCTAGAGCCAGAAAGACCATGGTTCAAATCCCACTGGCACTTGTTGTGGCCTTGGGCAAGCTACTAAACCCTCCATTGCCTCAGGTATAAACTTAGATTGTGAGCCCTCTGGGGGACAGGGAAATACATAGTGCACCTGAATGTTACTCACCTTGATCTTCTCTTTGAAAGGCATCAGCTAAATACTAACATCGCTGCCCTTGTCTGTAAACCATGTAACTGCCTTTGAATATCAAGTCCAGCAGGTCTACATTGCAAAAGCTGACATACTCCAATCAGTAAATTGAAAATGAAAATATATTTTTCCTTTGTTGTCTGGTGAGTTTCTAATCATGTTGGTTCCAGTCTCTGGTTTTTGCTTTCCTCTGTTTGTCTCTTAACTCTGGGGCTGATGCTGTAACCCTGCATTACAGCCCTACAATAAAGTTCAGCACAGGGTTTCTTAACGCAAGTCTAACACAAACGTTTGGCTTTCTGATGCTGTAAGAAAACATCATGCAAATAAGTTCTGCTCAGAACAATATCAATATTCATAAACACTGATATTATTCTGCACAGAAATTCTATACGGATGTTTATGCATCATATATCATTCCAGTGAAGATGATCTGAAACATTTGCTTCTCACAATCAAAGAACATAGTCTCAAAATGGGCCTGCACCTTAATGTAAAGAAGACAACGATCATGACAACTGGCATAATCAACAGGTTCATCGTTGAAGGAAAAGAAATTGAAATTGTGAACAACTTTAACCTACTTGGATCAACTATCAATAAAGAAGCAACAAGCAGTCAATAAATCAGACGACGCATTGCTCTTGGCAGAATGGCTATGAAAGACCTAGATAAGATTCTCAAGAGCAGAGATGTCTCTCTCCATACAAAGATTTGACTTGTTCAAGCCATGGTATTTTCAATAACATCATATGGATGTGAAAGCTGGACAGTGAAAAGACAGACAGGAAGAAAATTGATGCCTTTGAATTATGGTGCTGGCGGCGAATACTGTGTATACCATGGACTGCGCGAAGAACAAACCAATCGGTACTAGAGGAGATCAAACCTAAGCTTTCTTTAGAAGCTCAGATGACAAGACTTCGACTTTCATACTTTGGACACATCATGCGGAGAGAGAGATCATTAGAGAAAGACATCATGCTTGGCAAGATAGAAGGTCAACGCAAAAGAGGAAGGCCAGCAATGAGATGGAACGATACAATAACAGCAGCTACGGGTACCAGTCTGTCAACAATGAGCCACCTGACTGAAGACCGAACACAATTTAGGATAGCTATCCAGAGGGTCGCCATGAGTCGACTCCGACTCGACGGCACTTAACAACAACAACATCATTCCAGCACATGTGCATTATATTGTTCTAGCACACCTCCTCCTCAGCAACTCATCTGCTGCCATTTTTTTCACCACTCTCCTTCAGCAAAGTCAGAAAAAAGTTGCAGGTGCTGTATGCTCATGATAAAGAGAAGAAAGAGGGATCGTTCTATTACTCAGTCTGAGCCCATATCCAGAGGTGTCAGAAAGGGGTGGGTCACATGGGCCCTTGCCCCACCAAAACTATGCTGCCACAAATCACCAGCCTTCCCCTCCTGTTTGCCCATGGGGATCTGATCTCCCACAGATAGACAGGAAGGGAAGGCTGCGATCATGACCCGGCAGGCAGCAGAACACCGACAGAAGAACACCACGATCGCCACAATCTGCCTGTGGAAATTTGGATCCCCGTGGGCAGATAGGAGGGGCAGGATGATGATTGCAGCAGCATGGTTTGGCTGGCCAAGGGGCAGAGCTTGGGCCTCCCAAAGAAAACGGCATTCTACTGCCTTTGTGCAGACCTATGAACTAACCGTTTATGCCTCCTCAGATGTTGCATTAAAATCCAGCATTGAGCTCTGCCTTCTGTTCTTCTGCACATTTCTCTGCATTTCTCCTGAATAGCTAATCGCTTCATTACCATGGACTGAAATGTGCTGTAGTCTGATCGTGGCAGGCTAAGGGGGCAGACCGCGCAGTTATCATTCCCTTAGACACATCCTAGTCCCCAGCTGTTGTGTTGTCTGTCCTGACTAGATTGTAAGCTCTGATGAGCAAGGACCGTCTCTTACTTATCTCTGTACAGTGCTGCATACACCTTGTAGTACTATACAAATGAGTAGCAGTAGTAATAGTAGTAGTAGTAGTAGTAATGAGTAGCAGTAGTAGTAGTAGTAGTAATGAGTAGCAGTAGTAATAATAGTAGTAGTAGTGATGAGTAGCAGTAGTAATAGTAGTAGTGGTAGTAGTAATGAGTAGTAGAAGTAGCGGCAGTAGTGCAAGAGCAGTCTTGGGGATGGTTCCAGCTCTAACCAGGAAAGGGCAGACAACTCTCCAGTTAGCATAATTTTTAGCAGCCCCTGTCCAGACAACTTAGACCACCAAGCAGGTCTAAGCTGCAATCCAGGCAAGCAGCAGCTGAGAATCACACTAATTGGATAAGTGCCAGCATTTACCCATTTAGTGCCACCCAGCCCCGATAACAGTGACAGCTCCTCTCCAGATGCTGCTGTGGGAACATCCTGCCGATATTTAAGTGTCACAGCTGAGTATTCTGCTAATTAAATATAGGCAGCTTCCAAAATTGGGTCCTACATGATTAAATTATGATTCTGCCCATGGTCTGCCCAAACGGTCTCTGTGCATGCCCACAGTACAAGTACATGACGGTTTGCACCACACATGGTTTTAGGCATGTCCTAATTTTAAAGATGGACTTGATTCATATAAACTGCTATATTATGCATGAAGATGTTTTAGAAAATGATCTTCTCTCTCACTTACTAATACTAGCCTTCTGTACCACTGTCCCAATCATTGCAGACCTCATGAACTGGCAGGCGCACACACTCTACTGCCCTGCACCATCCATCAATCCTGCCAAAATTATAAAGCATGCTTTTTTCTGCTTATACCACAGATCGTATACTCTGCCGGAAATGAAAGGCAAAGAAGAAATTGTGTTGCATTTAAAATTACGAAGAAAGATGCAAGAATTGTAATGAAATACAATGCAATCGGTGAACATTTAATTTCTATTTGTCTATGAGGAATACCCATCAGCACAACTATTATTCAGGTATATGTGCCAACAACAGCTGCAAAAGAGAAAGAAGTTGATCAACACTGTGCTCTTTGGATGATTTTAAAAGATTTTTTATCACCTTCTGCACTCCAATATTTTTTCTTCGTTTCTATTTCAGAACATGCAAACAGGATACCCTGATAGTCATAGACCTCCGGAACACAAAAGTTGGGAGCAAAGAAGAAGGTCAAATAGTAGGAAAACATGAGCTTGGCAACAGAAACGAAGTTTGAGAAAGACCGACAGGATTCTGCAAGACCAACAATCTATTCATCTCAAACACCTTCTTCCAGCAACACAAGCGGTGACAGTACATATGGACTTCACCCAATGTGTTATGCAAAAAATCAAATTGACTACCTGTAGAAATCAATGATGGAAAAGCTCAATAACATCGACAAAGACAAAACCTGAAGCTGACTGTGATGCAGTCACAAACTCAAGCTAAAGCTGAAAAAGAGCAAGCCACTCACGAATGGAGCAAATTATGATTTTGAAAATACACCACTGGAATTTAAAGACTGACAGCAAAATTGATTGTTTTAATACAAATAACAGAGCACCAGAAGAGTTATGGGATAACATCAAGAAAGTTGTTCTCGAAGAAAGCAAAGTTTCTGCAAAAAGCGAAAAAGCAAAACTGGCAGAAATGGATGACCGAAGAACCTCTGAAAATTGCTCTGAAATCCAGAGAAGCTAAAGCCAGAGGAGAAAGAGAGGTAATCATGGAACTTCACAGAGATTTCCAATGTACAGCAAGGCAAGACAAAGAGAAGTACTACAATGACTTATGCAAGATAATAAAATCAGAAAGTATCAGAAGGGAAACTGATTGGCTTTCCTAAAGCTATGAGAGTTGAAGAGAAAATTTCAGCCTTGGACTGGAATGATAAAAGATGCTCAAGGTTCCTTGATGAATGATGCTGAGAACATAGCCCCCTCCTCTGTGTTTCTCACCTTTTCTTTTTACAGGTGCAGGAAAAAACCTTTGCTGCTTTCTCACTGTGATCAGCTTTGCAAAGAGTTGAGCTGCACAGTAATGACGTTTGTGATGAACTTGTGGTTTCAAGTCTTGAAATGGTGAGATCAGCCAAACGTCCTCACCGCATCTCAAGGTCTTTGCAGAGCTGATTGTGGTGAGAAAGCAGAAAAGCTGTTTCACTGAGAGACTGGAATTAAGTTGTCCATTGCCGAGGGCCAGCCATAAACCTCCGGTGGGCCAGATATGGCCCACTGGCTGTCAGTTGGGCATACCTAGTATATACCATGGACTACTTAAAGATAAAATCAGTCGTACTAGAGGAGATGAAACTTAAACTTTCTTTAGAAGCTCAAATGACAAGACTTTGACGTTCATACCTTGAGCACATTGAGAAAGATCATTAGAAAAATATGTCATGCTTGGCAAAGTTGAAGGTAAGCACATAAGAGGAGGGCCAGCAATATGATGGATAGATACAATAACAGCTGTTATGGATGCCACTCTATCAATAATTGGCCACCTGGATGAAGACTGAACACATTTTAGGATAACTATTCAGAGGGTCACCATGAGTTGACATCGACTCAATAGTACTTTACAACAACACCACAAATCTGTCACTCACTAGCACTAGCGCTTTATCACACTGTCCTTGTCATCACTGCCTTACAAGCTGGCGGATTCACACACATTATTTCCCTGCACCTTTCACCAACCTTACAAAAATTGTGCAGCATGCTTTTCTTTACTTCTAACACTGTGCTCTTTGGATGATTTTAAAAGATTTTTTATCACCTTCTGCACTCCAATATTTTTTCTTCGTTTCTATTTCTTAAATTTTACATTTAGTCATTTTTTGCTGATACACTAGAATATTCAAGCACAGGATCTCTTCAGTCTCTGAAAGCTTGAGTGAAACTGGTAAATGCCATGAACCTGTGCTGTCTCTTCCAGTCCACCTGCTGACATCATCACCAATGAGATTTGTATAAGTCAGGAAGGGACAAGCTTGTTTGGCTGCTTGTCAAAAAGTTTCAAAATAATTGGCTGAAGTGCCTCATGTTCTGGCTTGTCCTCAAGCTCCTCTCATTCTCCCATTCCCCAAGTGGTTCCACTGTGCCTGCACTGCACACATTCTATGATGAATAATGACCAGGACAAATGTCAATTCATTCAAAACCGTGGTCCCATCATATTTTATCATTAGTATGAAAAGAAATGCACATCCCTGTAAGTCACTGTACAAAGCCATTTAACCAGATAAATGGTTTGCTTTAAAATTTGGGGCCTCTGACCAATTAAACTTTGGCTAGACAACACAATGTCCAGCCAAAATATAACCAGTTGGAAGAGGGAGGACTTAACTAGATAGTGTGCTAAGCAATTATGTTGAGCCCCATAAATACTAGTTTAAGTTCACTGGATAAGGATATCCAGTGAACTTTAACCTGCAATAATCAGAGACAGACTTAACCACCTATGTGGCTGAATATCCAATTAAAATTTACTTTAAGGTACAACTGAACATTGACTTCTATATAAACTTCACTTATTTATTTTATTTATTTATTTATTTATTCTTTTCTTCTATACCGTCCCTTCCAGAGATCAAGGGCGGTTTACAGGGAACAGTTTAACAGTTTTTATATACTTTTACATGGAACTTGTCTTGGAAAAATGAGTGGACTGCAGTGTGGGTACCAGACCCCTTTCTACCAACCGCAAAATAAATCTCTTACATTTAAAGTCAGAGACCGGAATCTCTCCTTCCTTGAGATAAAATGCTACAGTTGAGAGCTATCATCCATTCCTGGGAAACTCACTTTTCCTTAGGACTGTAAACAATAATGGGAATGAAAAACTTTAGACTTGGGGGCCAATATTCAGAAGAGCTGATATTTAAACGCCATGATGGTCAGCCATGGCATTTAAATATGGGCAGGATATGTTTATATTTATTTAACTACATCTACCAGTATCAGAGTGGTTTACATAATAAAAAGCAAAAAAAAAAAAAGAAAGAAGAACAGAACTCCATAATTCAGACAGAAAAAAAGAAACAAGCAACAGACTACATAACACGCTTAATTCAGAACCCAGGATTTTATACCTATAGTCGGGTTTATTTTTGACTAAGTGCATCACTTTACACCTGTTGACATTCATTTTCTTCTGCCATTTAGATGCCCATTCTTCTAGTCTGGGAGGGAGGAGTGGTCTAGTGGTTAGGACAAGGTACTTCAGGCTGGAGGGCTGGGGGTTCAAGTCCCACCTGGGGACAGCAATCTCAGGCCAGAGGGACTGGGATTTCTAGTCCTATAGGCACTCCTTGTGGTCTTGGGCAAGCCACTTAACCCTCCATTGCCCATGTTCCCTGTAAGTATTAGCGTATGTGTCTCATATCCCCTTGTGTTAAATGTATCCCCCAATTGACCGCTTTGACCCGGTGAAAAGCGGGATATAAATACAGCTAAATAAAATAAATAAATAAATAGTCTCACAAGATCCTTCTGCAATGCCTCACAATCTTCTGTCATGTTAGCATCTTGGAATAAAGTTTGTCAGCCAAGTTTGATCACTTTACTCATCCCTTCTATCTCAGGATCTGATATGAATATGTTAAACTTCATAGGTCCTTGAAGCACTCCACCAGTCACCCTTTTGCATGGGTAATGGACCTACCCTCTGTTTCCTGTCTTGTATTCAGTTTCTAGCCAACAATAGGGAATTGTCTCCTCTTCTATGACTTTTAAATTTCCTGAGGAGTCTCTCATGAAAGACTGTTAAATGCTTTCAGAAAATCAAAATACAGCATTGTATCAACTGTCTCATCATCTACTTTGTCTTTACATCTTTTAAAACATCTAATAAGTTGGTAAGGCAAGACTTGCCTTTACTGTTCCCATGCTGACTCATACCCATTAAGCTTTGTCTATCTATATGGTCTCTATTCCGCACATCTCATAGCACAATCAATTTTGGTAAGCTCCCAAAGGGATACCCTTTGTGAGACTATACCCTTCTTAGGCGCCCGCCTAGATATGGGGTATAGCTCTGTTTCTTAAAGGAATACTCTGTAGTCGTGTGTCCAAGTAAATTAAAGCTGGGCTTTATTCCCCTTCCCTTGAGGATTTTCCTTTCGGATACAGCAGATAAATGGTAACCAAAATAAACTGTTGCTTCACAGAAAAATAAAAGCCTTTCAAACGATAACAATGCTTCTTCTTGCTTTTTAACATAGAGAGTCTATCTCATCAGAAATACATAGAGCACAATCCATGGGTTCTGGAATAATCTCTGAGTTTGAACTTTCCCACTGCATCAAATCAGGACCTGGTCCTGTATACGGGCACCATGCTTCTGCATTGCTGGTTTCACAACCTTGTCTCTGAGAGACCTCAGTTTCTATGAGAGGAGACTGTTCTGTGCAGACATGGACATAAGGAGCTGTGCTTGGGGTTTCTTTCCAACACCCATTCCAATAAGGGTTTTCTAACACACTGTAAGCTTGGCTCTTTATAAAAGGACCCACTTCCTTCCCTCTGTAGAAAACAGGGTACTTATCTTTCTTTCTGGTATAGAAAGTTTCCAGCCCTTCCTCTGTTAGCCAAGGCTTCTTCTCTGGGGTGTAAGCTGCCTTTCTCCGGGAGTTCCAAGCATTATGCTTAGCTGAGCTGTAATCACTTCCTGGCTTCAGTGAGCTTTCCTGGGTGTGACGTTTGCTCTCTACCTGCTTGGTTGCCTTCCCCGGCACGAGGACCCCTCTGGCTTGGAAGTCTCTTGCACTGCTTCTCCCAGCACTCTCTGGTTCAGCAGCTTGCTTCCACTCTGCCCTCTCTCTGTGTGACAACGTGTCTCTCTGTGTCTGCTCCTGAGTCTCAATCCCCTTCTGGATCTGACTCCTCTCGCTTCCTCTCTGGCTCTGCCTTCCTTGCCTCCTCTGTGGGATTTCCCACCTGGTTTTATCTCCCTGCTTGTTGTACGTTGTACGTGATTCTTCCCTCAGGTGAGCATGATTAGGACTCTGAGTTTCTACTGCGTCACTAATGCTATGAGGAAAGTTTGTTCCTCCATTCTTTGCTTCTCTGCAACCTGAATGTATTAACTGCTCATGTGGCTGTGAGGTAAGCTCTTCTTTTCCATTTCCATTTATTATCCCAGGCTCAGTTCTGTCTACCTCATGACACCTTATAACCATACCAGCTCCTTACTACCAAAATCTACCCTTTATAAAGAGGACACCTTACCTAGTGGGAAATGTATGGAATTCCTACATATAGAAAATGATGGCAGATAAGGACATCAAGGTCCATCTAGTCTACCCAACTCCATTCCTGCTGCAGTATCATAAACTCCCATTGATTTTTCACTTTCTCTTTAATTTTTCATAAGCAGAAATAGTCTGTGTTTATCCTATGCTGTCTTACATAAGATATCATGCAGAGTCAGACCAAGGTCCCTTAAGCCCAGCATCCTGTCTCTGACAGTAGAAAGTCTGGGTCACAGAGACATGGTAGATTCCAATAGGTAGATCTATTTCTCATAGCTTATTTCCATGGGTGAGCAATGGCTTTTCAAAATCTACTTGGCTAATAATTTTTATGGACTTTTCCTACTGAAACTTGTCCTAACCTCTTTTGAACCCCACTATATTTGCCCCTTCACCATATGAGAAACATAGAAACATGACTGCAGAAAAAGACCATATGGCCTATCTAGTCTGCACTTCCATATCAGCTACTAAAGTCCCTTTTTTTCCCTTTAGAGATTTCTGTGTCCCATGCTTTCTTGCATTCAGATACTGTCCTCGTTTCTACTACCTCCACTGCAATGTAACAGTATGCTGCAGCCTCATTGGATGCTGCAGGAAAAAATACTTTCTACAATTTGTTTCCAGTCTGATATGTGTTAGTTTTATGGGGTGCCCTCTTGTCTTAGTGCTGTTTTCAAAAGTTCCAATCCCTTTATCATTTTTCTTGCCCCTCTCCGAACCTTTTCTAGTTATGCTATCTCTTTTTCAAGATGGGGGTGACCAGAACTACATACAAAAAAACAGGGTGCAGTTACACCAGGGCCATAAACAGAGGCATAACCTTCTCCATTCCCTTCTAAATAATTCAAGTTGCTTTTCTAGCAGCCACCAAAGCTATCACTATAAGAATCCCAAATGAAAATTAGTATTTTTTTGTCGGGCAGAGTTGAGGAAGGATGATACTTCAATCCATCCCCTCCAATCAACAACTGTCCTTTTATTCACCAGTTGTGCCTAGGATATCAAACTGTAATTAAAAAGTCCATCAAAATATTGCACTTATCTGAATGCCACAATCATATCCGCACGACGTACACATTTTGGGGTGCCATAACCCCTATGTTGAGTGCTCCATAGTTGCTTGTAACTGCTAAAAAACGCTGGCTCAATCGACCCATCAAATAAGGGACTCTACTCTCAGGATTGGCTAACAACCAACTGCCTATCATCTTGGCACACCCCAATCACAGAGGGAGTGGTTATTTGATTTTGAGTGTGTATCGCCGCGCCCTATATACCCATCGGGAGTGGTTATTGGAACCGAATACAAGCAGAACTGATGATTTAGCTGAGGATGCAATGGTGGGGGTTTTACCCTACATGAGCCATTGTTCTGAAGTGATGAACATTTTAAAGGAGCATTGGACTGTGTTGTCTTTACATACTTGTTTCAATAAACCTTTACATCTGGCGCACTCGCGGGGTGCTAACCTGCGGGATTTGCTAGTAAAATCAACGGTGGAGCAGGATAGACTGATCCTTCCGGATGAGACATCACGAGGTCATTTTCCGTGTAATGAGTGCAGTTATTGTGCTACCATATTGTCGGGTGAATCATGGACAGATTTGAAAACGGGCCGGATTTATTACCGGCGTTGGTTCACAAATTGTAATTCCACTTTTGTTATATATTTCTTACAATGTGCTTGCCCGACTATATATGTGGGAAGCACTACACGAGCAATCAGGGTGCGGATGGGTGAACATGCGTCAAGACTTCGTCAGCAGAAACTCTCAGCACCTGTAGTTCAACATTGTTTGGAATATCATCATACTTTTGACCAACTTATTTGGTCTGTTATTGATCACATTCCACAAGATCCTCGGGGTGGGGACCGTGTACTGCGGCTGAGACGGCTTGAGCAGCGTTGAATCTTTAGATTACAATCTGTCAACCCGACCGGTATGAATCGCGAGATTGATTGGACGGTTTTATTCTGACATAATGCCATTCATATGTGGGCTTCCCTTGTTTGTGGGAACTCCCTCTGTGACTGGGGTGTGCCAAGATGATAGGCAGTTCATTGTTAGCCGATCCTGAGAGTAGAGTCCCTTATTTGATGGGTCGATTGAGCAAGCGGTTTTTAGCAGTTACAAGCAACTATGGAGCACTCGACACAGGGGTTATGGCACCCCGAAACTTGCACGTCGTGCGGATATGATTGTGGCATTCAGATAAGTGCAATATTTTGATGGACTTTTTAATTATGGTTTGATATCTTAGGCACAACTGGTGAATAAAAGGACAATTGTTGATTGGAGGGGATGGATTGAAGTATCATCCTCCCTCAACTCTGCCTGACAAAAAAATACTAATTTTCATTTGGGATTCTTATAGTGATAGTTTTGATGGTTCATCGTTGTTGATCACTGTTTGAGGAATTTTTGGCTTTGGATTTCTAGCAGCCACAGCACACCAAATTCTATGACATTTTCTGACTTCACCACTGCCTCCTGGAGGTCATTCCAAGAATCGACAAACTTTTCTGCGAAGAAATAGCTCCTGCTGTTGCCCTTGAAGTCTTATATCATGACCATTTGTTTTAGAGCATTCTTTTCTCTGAATAAGGGAAGGGGGCTGGATATAGTTCATGCCTTTTTGAAGGAGTAACTTAAGACAGTAACATTTGGGTACAGTAGGCATTTTCCTGTCCCCAGAGGGCTTACAATAAGTTTCCACCAGAGGCAATGAAGGGCTAAGTGATTTCCCAGAGATCACAAAGAGTGGCAGTGGGACTCAAACCAAACTTCTTTGGGACTCAACTGGATGTTCTAACTAGTAAGCTACTTCTCTCTTTTATGCCTTCTAGATAATACTGAACTATCTGAATAATTATGTCCATTCAGACCTGCACTGTCAAAGTAATCTTACATCTACACATGTGAAACTTCTTCAAGAATTAAAGAGCATTATTTTTCTCTTGTATGCCGGTGTATATCTGTTTCCATTCTATAGTCGTTAATTACATGTGATAACTACTACTATTACTACTACTGAACATTTGTATAGCGCTACAAAACGTATGCAGCGCTGCACAGACACATGTAAAAGAGGGCCCCTGCTCATCAGAGCTTACAATCTAGTCAAGACAGACAACACAGTAGGTGTAGACATGGGATACAGCTAGGGGGAATGGTAAGGAAACACAAAGGAGATCAGATGAGTCAAGATCCGAAAGCGGCAGCGAAGAGGTGAGTTTTAAAGCCTAGATGTGGTAAGGGTCAGAGAAGGTGCCTGATGTACAGACTCAGGTAGTTTGTTCCAGAAATAAGGAGCAGCAAGGTGGAAGGATCGAAGTCTGGAGTTAGCAATGGAAGAGAAGGGCACAGATAGAAGCAATACATGTTTGTAAACAGAAGCTTGATAGCGTAGAACCTTTGGCCGCTCATCTTCTGCTTATTTTTCAAAAACATGTCATAAATGACTCATAAAATCTCTCTTTAAAGAATACCTATTCTGGGAATGAACAATTTGGAGGATCTGATGAGAAAAAGAAAGCAGGATTACCTAAAATAGAGCACTTTTGAAAAAGAGATGGTAAACTACTTGCAGTGTGTGTGATTTTTGATCAGCATGTAATGTTTTCAAGGTGGTTTTTCAAAGTGGCTAGAAAGAAAATTAGCATTTCTGAGAGAGTACAAATTGATTCGAAAATTGTAATAACTTCAAACTTTAGTGTAAATGAAATGAGATACAAACCAGAGCTTTAAAGTTACATAGCTCTGGCCATTCATAGGCCAAATCTAAAAACAAACCCCCCCCCCCCCCCCCCCCTCTGAGTGCTTAAGTTATCTGGCTAGATTTGGGCTGCCTGAATTAAGATGATTTTTAACCAACTCCAACCAGCTGAATTTTTGGCTAAAGGTTACCTCTATCTAGATGGCTAAAACTTTGCCACCTAGAATTAAGTGGGTCAGTATCCAAATGCTGTGGTCAGAGTTTCTTTACTCCCAAATCCTTCCCTCAAACTCTGTCACCCTTTCTTCCTTTTCTAAACTTACTACCTCCTCCTCTGATCCCATTTCAACCCTTCTACTCATCTCTATCTCCTCTACTGTTGCCCCTTCCATCTGTCATATCCTTAACCTATTGCTTTCTACGGCAATTGTTCCTGCAGCCTTCAAGCATGCTGTGGTTACCCTTCTCCTCAAGAAACTATCTCTTGATCCTACCTGTCCTTCTAATTATTGGCCCATCTCTCTCCTTCCTTTTATTTCTAAACTGCTTGAATGTGTGGTTCACTGCCACTGTCTTGGCTCTCTCCTCTCAGTGTCATTTGGATCCATTGCAATTTGGCTATCACACTCTACATTCTACCGAGACAGCTCTTGCCAAAGTCTCCAAGGGCCTTTACTCTATCCTCATCCTTCATGACTTTTCTGTTGCCTTGAACACTGTTGATCACCACCTTCTCCTCAATTCCTGGTCCCCGCTTGGATTTAGGGCCTCTTTTCTGTCCTTTTGTTCTTCTTCTGTCTTCCACAACACTTTTAGTGTATATTTTGGTGGATTCTCCTCTACTGCTATCCTGCTTTCAGTTGGTGTGCCCAGCACTCTATCTTGGAACTTCTTCTTTTCTCTCTTTACACTCAGTCTTTCGGTGCACTAATTTCCTCCCATGGTTTCAGTACCATCTCTACACTGATGACTCTCAGATCTACCTCTCTACACCTGAAATCTCTCTGGGAATCCAGGCCCAGATTTCTGCCTGCTTATCTGACATTAGTGCCTGGATGTCTCACCACCATCTGAAACTGAACATGGTCAAAAGTGAATTCCATATCTTTCCCCCTAAGCCCACCTACCCTCTTCCTCCGTTCTCTATTTCTGTGGATAACATTCTACTCCTTCCTGTTTCTTCGGCTCGCAATCTTGGGGTCATCTTTGACTCTTCCCTCTCCTTCTCCACACACATGCAACAAATAGCTAAAACCTGATGTTTTTTTCTCTGTAACATTGGCAAAACTCATCCCTTCCTTTCTGAACACACTACTAAGACCCTCATCCATTCTCTAGTCACCTCTCGTCTAGACTATTGCAACCTCCTCTTTGCTGGTCTTCCTCTGAATCATCTCTCCCAACTTCAATCTGTTCAAAACTCAGCTGCATAGCTAATCTTCTGCCAGTGTCTCTATGCTCATATCATTTGTCTTCTCATATCACTTCATTGGCTTCCTTTCTGAATTCGCATCCGCAGTTCAAACTTCTACTACTGACCCATGAGTGCCTTCATTCAGCTGCTCCTCGCTATCTTTCCTCTCTTATCTCTCCCTACACCCCTCCCTGGGAACTCTGCTCCTCTGGCAAATCCTTTCTATCTGTGCCCTTCTCTTCCACTGTCAACTCCAGACTTCAATCCTTCCACCTTGCTGCTCCTTATGCCTGGAACAAACCATATGAGTCAGTATGTCAGGCTCCACCTCTGGCCCTGTTCAAATCCAGGCTAAAAACTCATCTCTTTGAGACTGCTTTGGGATCCTGATCTCTAGTCTCCTGTTCACCTCCTACGTGTTTCATTACCATTCCCCTAGATATATCCTAGTCTCCAGTTGTCGTGTTGTCTGACTTGACTAGACTGTAAGCTCTTATGAGAAGGGACTGTCTCTTACAAGTCTCTGTATAGCGCTGAACTTTGTAGCGCTAAACAATTGATAAGTAGCAGTAGTAGTAGTAATAGTGGTGGTGTTTAAATTATCCAGCTGTATTCAGTATCACTATCTGGATAGTGAGCAGTGCTGAATGTACTAGAGTATAGTAATCACCACAACTCTACTGAGAGTGGAAATATTTAGCCATTATCTCCTTTAGCTAAGCAGTTTCATTTAGATCAGCCCTTTTGCTGTCCTGAATTAAACCACATAGCTATATGGACAGTGGCTGAATATCACCAGCTATTCAGAGTTAGGTGTCCCAGGACTATCCAGATAGTGTGGAGACAGTCTGTCAAATGTTTCAGGGGAACCAGACAGATAATTCAGACAGATAGTTCAGGAAGGCTATCAAGCATTATTTATTCACTGAGTACTTCCAGCCACCGTAATCCTAATATAAGATGTCATAAGACAAATTCATATGCATAACTACTCCATAAGACATATCTTCTAAAACTAAAAATTTTGTTGTAATTCCGCTGCTCACTAAAATCTCTCTGCTAGTTGTTGAATTTATGTAAATAGTTCAATCGTTATTGTAGATAGTTACCCTTGTTTTCCCAAGTTTATTGCCCTGTTATATGTAACTCATACGTGTTTTCAAATGTACTGAGAATGTTTTGTTCCATGTAAACCGCACTGATGCTAAAGAGCGCGGTATATAAGAAACTTTAAATAAATAAATAAATAAAATAATGGCACTGAAAATTCACAGATAGGTGCTTGTGAATATTGGGCCCCCAGTGTTCAGCCTTTGAGCATCTAAATTTAACTGATTGGTGCTACATGTTAGCACTAGCTGGCTAAGTCAAGCATGGCTACCCCTTAAACTAGTGATGCCCCTCTCCCCTCTGGAATTCTTAATCTTCTGAGGTGGCGGGTGCTTCATGCCAGATCTAGCAGGCGTTGTCGCAGAGGCACTTTGTGTTTGCATGTGTTTTCTTTCTTCGCCCTTTTCTTACGATTCTTTTACTGTGCTGTTTATATATGGAGTTCTTTTCTTTTTTTCTATTGGTGTTTTGAATTATTGCAAACTGCATAGATTGCACGTTGTTGTTGTTGTTAAGTGCCGTCGAGTCGGAGTCGACTCATGGCGACCCTCTGGATAGCTATCCTAAATTGTGTTCGGTCTTCAGTCAGGCGGCTCATTGTTGACAGACTGGTACCCGTAGCTGCTGTTATTGTATCGATCCATCTCATTGCTGGTCTTCCTCTTTTGCGTTGACCTTCTATCTTGCCAAGCATGATGTCTTTCTCTAATGATCTCTCTCTCCGCATGATGTGTCCAAAGTATGAAAGTCGAAGTCTTGTCATCTGAGCTTCTAAAGAAAGCTTAGGTTTGATCTCCTCTAGTACCGACTGGTTTGTTCTTCAGACAGTCCATGGTATACACAGTATTCACCGCCAGCACCATAATTCAAAGGCATCAATTTTCTTCCTGTCTATCTTTTTCACTGTCCAGCTTTCACATCCATATGATGTTATTGAAAATACCATGGCTTGAACAAGTCAAATCTTTGTATGGAGAGAGACATCTCTGCTCTTGAGAATCTTATCTAGGTCATTCATAGCCATTCTGCCAAGAGCAATGCGTCGTTTGATTTCTTGACTGCTTGTTGCTTCTTTATTGATAGTTGATCCAAGTAGGTTAAAGTTATTCACAATTTCAATTTCTTCTCCTTCGACGATGAACCTGTTGATTATGCCAGTTGTCATGATCTTTGTCTTCTTTACATTAAGGTGCAGGCCCATTTTGAGACTATGTTCTTTGATTGTGAGAAGCAAATGTTTCAGATCATCTTCACTTTCCGCCAGTAATGTGGTATCATCAGCATAGCGAAGGTTGTTGATGAGCTTTCCACCAATCTTCACACCTCTGTTGTCTTCATACAATCCTGCTTCTCTGATGATTTGTTCTGCATATAAATTAAAATGAAATTAGTTCTTACCTGCTAATTTTCTTTCCTTGAGCTTTCTCCGGGCCAGTCCAGGGAAGGTTAGGTTGTCAATCCCCCTCAGCAGCTGAGGACATAAAGACATCAAGTTTTCTTGCTCGATGAAGCCACTCCCCCTGAAGCCAACTGCCAGTCTTCTTTTGACAAAGCAACTAACTATTATAGAATTTAAAACAAAAAGCTTACTCATAATAAAACTGATTATATTTTATAGTCCTTCAGGAAAACATAAGCAAATAATTTGTGCTTATTAAAAAAAATTTTTTTTTTTTCAAACTAAATAAATTCCAACTTAATTTGAGAAAGAAACATTAGCCCCAATAACTAAAGGGTGGGACCCTGGACTGGCCCGGAGAAAGCTCAAGGAAAGATAATTAGCAGGTAAGAACTAATTTCATTTTCCTTTTCGCCTCTCCGGGCCAGTCCAGGGAAGGTTAGGGCAATACCAGAGCAGTACCTAAACTCGGGAGGGACCTGCCAGTCCAGCAATGAGAGCCGACGTTCCCACTTTTGCATCTTCCCTGGCCTGAACATCTAGACGATAATGCTTTGTAAAGGTATGAAACGAAGACCATGTAGCCGCCCTACAGATATCTACTGGAGGAACAAAAGCAAATTCTGCCCAGGATGCCGCTTGTGCTCTAGTAGAATGTGCCCTCAGACCATTAGGAGGAGAGCATCCTCTGGTCTGATAAGCTGCCACAATAGCAGATCGTACCCATCGAGCAATTGTGGACTTCAAAGCCGGCTTCCCTTTATTAGGTCCAGCATACTGCACAAACAATCTATCTGTTTTACGAAATGGTTCTGAAATTTTAAGGTATGTCTTTAAGACACGACCAAGACCCAATTTTCAAAGAGCTCTATCAATAGGAGAATTTGATAAATCCAAAAAAGTTGGCAAAAGTATTGACTGATTAATATGAAAAGCAGATAGCACCTTTGGTAAAAATGAAGGAACTGTACGTAATAAAACTCGTTCAGGGAGAAATTGCAAATAAGGCTCACGGCAAGACAAAGCCTGTAAATCCGAAATTCTTCGCGCTGAACACAAAGCTACCAGAAAAGCTGTCTTCCATGAACACTCCTTAGGAGATCGGGAGGAAATTGATGTTAATGACGAACTCGACAACGCCTCCAAAACAATATTCTTCATGAACACTCCTTTGGAGATCGGGAGGAAACAGGTAGGGGGAAAGTATGCAGCCTTGTCTTACACCTTTGCTTATTTTAAACCATTCTGTTTCTCCTTGTTCTGTTCGAACTGTTGGGCTTCTTGATCAATGTACAGATTGTGCAAGAGAACGATCAGGTGTTCTGGTATACCCATGCTTCTTAACTATAACTATAATCGTAACCAATTCTCCAGTCTCATTCTCTCCCATCCAAAGCCCTGGTTCAGAGAGAAGATAGTTAACAGCCACTTGACCTGAGGGCCAGCCCCAGAGCTGATGCAAGGTATTGGCACCCTACACAAACTTAAGCCTTACACCAACCCTGGCTGTCAGAATCTATTGTTTAGCTTTCAATATCCATGCTCTTCGCTGCCCCTCCCTATAAGTTGCCGCTGTAGGTGACCACCTAGTTTACCTAATGTTGGGCCAGCCCTGCTGTCCCCCAAGTATCCTAGACCCTTTCTAATATCCCTTCCACCAAGATACTTAAAATTCCCCGCCAGCAACATTCCCATGAAGCTGAACGGGAGTCCTCTGCCCTCCCTGCTGCTGGTAAAGGGTGGCACTGCAATATTGCGCTTTTAGTCATGACTATAAACGTGACTTTGCAGCGCCGCCCCCTATCCCCCCTATCAGCAGCATCATGGGCAGAGGATTCCATGCAGCTTCATGTTTGTTCATTAATACCCTTAAAGTGCTTAACCATATGTACCATATCTCTCTGTCCCTCTTTTCCTCTAGGATATAGATATTTAGATCTTCAAGTCTCTTCTCATATGTCTTCTTGTAAAGGCCCCAAGTCATTTTGGTTGCCTTCTGCTGAGCCTTCTCACATTGTTCTGCCACCTTGAGATCCTCAGACACTATCCTCTGGTGCCCCTCTCCTGGTCCCTCCCTATCAGCCTTTAAATTTAAGCACCCAAGCCTAAGCAATTTTCAAAGGGGCCAATTTAGGTGCCTAACTCCAAAAGTGAAGCAACTAAACCCTTGGAAAATTGAGCTATAGGCACTGTGCAAAAATACCAAAAGGACTTTAACCCTTTCTCCCCTTCCATGGTTTAAAATGTAAAGGAAAGATGGCAGCAGGCTTTTTCACGAGCCCAAGATAGCTGAAACAGCTTTAGGGAACAAAGATGTTTTGCTTTGGCAGAACTGATACTAGTAATTCAATGAGATATATTCACTACCCCTTGAGCAACAGGTAAAACTGCTTGCTCTATCAAACAAGCCGCAGCATATTTTTTTCTCTCTGTAGACAGCAGATTTATTAACCACAGGCTCAAATGCAATTGAGAGAAGGCGAGAAGTCGGTATCTATTTCTGGAAATGCTGTTAAAGATAGAATAAAGCTTCCTGCCTGTGGACAGGAGGTGGAGCGAGACCCCCTTGTTTATTATGCGTTGTCCTTTGTTTGAGAGGAACACTGTTGCCTGGCTGTTGCTTCACAGTTTCGATTGCTACCTGCTGCAGCAGCTTCTAAATATAGATCCTTTGCAAATGCTCAGCACCACTCAGGGAAAAGGGAGAATGAAGTCGAAATGAAGAGCAATGACTTTGGATTTTTTTGCCATTTTTCCTAGTTAAATATACAATCAAAATGTGGCGGAAAGCAAGAGTAAATAAGGAGTTATTGAACATGTGCCATGCTCTAACTCTGTACTTATCTGAACATATATCTCTAGGACTGAACCATTATTTAACTTCTGTCAAGTATTATGGAGCTCTGCAACATCTGTAACTATGACAGTACTTTCTTTGATGATTTAGCAGTGTTTTGTTCTGCCTTTCCTACTGGTTTGCTTCGGACTGTTTGTTTCACTTTCCAAGATGGCCACCACAACGCAGGAGCAAGTGAGTGACCCCCTGAAGCCTGAAATGAACCTTTGGGAGCTCAACCACTATGACCCCAGGGATTCACATGTTAGCGTCTGGGCAGGGTTAGCCCAAGGTTTGGTGCAAGATAATGGATACCCTAGGCAAACTTTAAGCCTCCCACATCCCCTCCCCTCCTCCCACCCCAAGATTTTGAAAATTAAACTCAACTATCATGATCTTCTGAATACCACCCTTACAACAACAATCCTGCAAAAATGTATAATTGGACATCACGCATTTAGATATTAAATGTTCCTTGGTGATGTGTATGTGTGCCTGCTCTTCCTGCCGGTAAAAGAAGGTACTGAAGGCTCTTTAAGTTTATATGGTTAGCAGAATCTATTGTTTTAATTTAAATATTGCTCATCTTTGATGCTCTCCCCCACTCAGAAGCTACTGCCCTAGGCAGATGCCTAGACTTTCCCAATGGTTGGGCCAGCCCTGAGTCTGGGCATGAGGAGGATGTTGCTATGGGAGTGAGAATGTATTTGAATGAAGCGATGACGCTTTGGGGGCCACCGTGTTTCATACTTTACCCCTCTCCCCCTTCAGGGAGGGATTGCTATCCTAGGGAGGAAGCCAACGCCACACCACACTAGGGATTTATGCCGAGAAGGGAAGCTTTCTTTTTGAAATATCTACCCTAGCCCCTTTAACATCTCCCCCAGGAGCATCAGGTTCTGCATTAGGGAGCCAGTGCTCCTGAGGGAAAGTTAATTATAGTTGTAGAGGTGCAGTTAACTTTCAGCAGGCAATGCAAGCTGCATTTACCCTTTTACATACTAATGAGCTGATTTGCATGCATTTAGATGCAATGCATCTTATTTTTAACATCAAAAGCTGCATTAACACATTTCATTAGTGCCAACTGGAATGCATTTATTGGCCAATAATGCCTGTTGGTAAAAAAAAAAAAAAAAAGCTAAAACAAACAAAAAACAAACCTGTGATATTTGCCCTGTGTGTAGAATAAGCAGTAGCCTTTACCACTGCGCTGAGGTGAGTACGCAGAACAGGAAAAGGGAAGGGAGTCAGGCAGCAATCACATCATCTCTCATAAGTAAATCGAGGTATTCACCCTCAAGTGCACATAACCTCATGCACAAAATAGGCGTCACAAGAGCTGCAACTGGTGGGGCAGTCCACCCCTTTTTTTTTAAGATCTCTTTATTTGTAGGACCAGAATCTTAATACTGGCTAAAATTTCAAGCTTTCAGCTTTTTATGGAAAGAAAGGTAGCACAGATCATCCCTTCGATCTAACAGCATCCATATTGCAGTTGGATAGGGCTGGACAGATATTGTGGAATTCTTTAAAAATCATCTTATACAAGAGGCATAATATTTTAAATATTAGTCTATATGGCTAGCAGACTCTATTGTTTTAATTTAAATACTGCTCATCTTTGCTGCTCTCCAGGTTTTTGCAGATTACCTAAAATCCAAGAATATCATCACTCATACATGCCCCCCCCCCCTTCTACACTGACAGATGACTATAGTATCAATGATTCCCAACACATTTGGGAAAACTTCACTATTCCATCACCCCAGAAAATTGCAGACATAATACATGGACTTAATACAACAACATCACCATCAGACCCATGTCCAGTGTCTTGGATCAAAGTAACAAAACATCAGCTCTCACCTTACATTCATAAGATTGTTAAGGACTCCCTCCAACAAGGATACTTACCACAGTCATTACAACAAGCCATGATTCGACCCATCCTTAAGACTAACACACTAGGCCCATCTGATCCGAAATCTTACCATCCAATTTCCAGTTTACCATTCCTTACCAAAGTCATTGAAAAATCAGTACAAAACCTACTTCAAGATCACTTGGACTTACATGCACCACTGGACATTCACCAGCATGGCTTCAAACCACAACACAATGTTGAAACCTTGCTCACCTCTCTCTTTGTTAATCTTTTAAGAGGTATCGATGACATTAAGAATGGATTCCTGTTAGTATTCATGGATGTTTCAGCTGCTTTTGACACAATATCTCACTCTAAGCTACTGCACCATTTGCATCATGTAGGTTTACGGAAGAATACTCTAAACTGGTTTAGCTCTTACTTGGAAGGTCGTACGCAGCAAGTCAAATGTGACCAAAAAAAATCTTTGCAATTCCCAGTCATTCAAAGAGTGCCTCAGGGTTCAGCTTTATCTTCTATTCTGTTCAATATTTATATCCAACCTTTATGCAATATTATTAAACTACACAAATTCCATTATCACCTCTATGCTGATGACATCATGGTATATACCCCAATTGTATTACAATCACTTGACACTTCAGCAATTTCTAGATGTCTCCAAGACATGAATACCTGGCTTTTAAATAATAATTTTACACTTAATTATGATAAAACTGAGGCAATGTTTGTTACTAGGAACCCTAATTTCATTCCTCCAAATACTATTGATTTACTAGATAGACCCATCATAATTAAGATTGAAATCAGATACCTTGGCATAATATTGGATAAGGCTTTGAACCTTAAATCTCACATTGCCAGAACTGCTAACAAGGCCTATCATCATCTAAAGATTGTGAGAAAACTAAAGCCATGACTCTGTCAAGACCATTTCCGTACCGTTTGTCAGGCTCTCATCACCCCCCTCCTAGATTACGGAAATCTGCTTTATCAAGGCCTCCCTCAGCTAACTCTACACCCTCTCCAGATGGTTCAGAATACTGCTGCACGCATTATTACTGGTTCAGCACAAACGGATCATATCTCCCCTGTCCTACAACAGTTGCACTGGCTTCCAGTAAGTGTCAGGTCAAAATTCAAGACACGTTTAATTATCTTTAGGATTTATAATCACCTGTCAGCAGATGCATTACAAAGTATTATAACTGGAGATATTATCAATAGGCCAAGAAGAAGCAACTCCAATAAAGACAGCAGAATTGGTACCCCTGCTGGATACTATAGGACTAAACAAACAACTTCAAAAAAAGCTCCTTCATTACTAGCTTCCAGACTTTGGAACTCTTTCCCAATGGACCTTAGAATTATGACTGATATTAAAGATTTTCACAAGGCCTTGAAGACCCTGCTGTTTGCTGAAACTTATGATTTGGTATATAATCAATAGTTTTTACCAATAGGTCCATTTTATTACATTAACTCATCGTAGTTTTGTTTTGTGTTACATATAATGTCTTATTTACCCTATGTTATTTGTAACCTTCCATTTGTAATGTGACCACTTTGATTGTAGGATAAGGTGGGATACAAATCTGTCTAAATAAATAAATAAATACGGCAATCAGTTCAATAGGGAATGAATGTAATGACTGTATTATTGGCATAATGTGATCCTAACATTTTCAGCCAGTTACCAATAGGACAGGTACAAGCAGATGAGGTGCCCTAGACGAACCTCATCTATTGCATCTCCCCGCCTTATCCTGGTCCTGCTTCTGCCCCCTTCCTGGCTCACATTGCCACCATTGCCTCTCCTCTCTGGGACCTGCAGCAGCAGCAAAGGCCTCACACAGCTCCACAGCACTTACCTTGAAACTGCGAGGCTATCTGACTTCTGCCCCCACCAGCAGCTGATACTGAGTTCCTTTTTTATGGGCACAGAAACTGGCATCAGGCGTCGGAGAGGGTGGAGATCTAAGGCCCAAAAGTAAGAATCATAGCACCAGAATAAAGCAAGGCGTTCCACACAGGTGACTTATAAACAAACTGAACTCCCTAGGGATGGACCTTAAAGTGACTGACTAGATTAGAAACTGGTTGAGTAGGAGGCGACAAAGAGTACAGGTAAATGGAACTCACTCTGAGAAGAAGGAGGTTACCAGTTGTGTGCCGCAGGGATCTGTCCTTGGTCCGATTCTTTTTAGCATCTTTCTTGGTGATATTGAGGAAGGGCTGTCGAGTAAGGTTTTCCTCTTTGCAGATGATACTCAACTCTGCAATAGAGTAGACACCCAGGAAGGTGTAGATAACACGAGGAGGGATCTAGCTAAGCTTGAAGAATAGTCAAGAATTTGGCTGCTGAGATTTAATGCTATAAAATGCAGGAGCATGTATTTGGACTGCAAAAATCCAAGGGGGTGAAGTACTTCTGTCCATGAAAGAAGAGCGGGATCTGGGCATGATTGTTTCTAATGACCTTAAAGTGCTAAGCAGGTAGAAAAGGCAATGACAAAAGCCAGAAGGATGAGGGAGAGGAATGGCTAGCAGAAGAAAGGAGGTGATAGTATCTCTGTATAAGTCTCTGGTGCGACCTCATTTGGAGTATTGTGTGCAATTCTGGAGACCAAACCTTCAAAACGAAACAAACAAGATAGAGCTGGTGCAGAGGGTGGCTACTAAAATGGTTAGTGGACTTTGTTATAAAGCATATGAGGACAGACTTAAGGATCTTAATATGTACACCTTAGAGGAAAGGCGAGATAGAGGTGATATGATTGAGATGTTTAAATACCTCCATGGCATAAATGCACAGGAGGAGAGCCTCTTTCAATTAAAAGCAAGCTCTGCTATGTGGAAACATGGGATGAGGGTGAAAGGGGATAGATTCAGGAGTGATATGCAGAAATATTTCTTTATAAAAAGAGTGGTGGATCCATTTATTTATTTACATTCTCTTATATACTGCACCAGTGTGGTTTACATTGAATAAACTGAAATTACATTGAACAGGGCATTATAACTTGGAGAGAACTATTTTACAGGGAAGATGGGCTATGGAGGGTTAAGTGGCTTGCCCAAGACCACAAGGAGCACCTGTGGGACTAGAAACCCCAGTCCTTCTGGCCCAAGGTTGCTGTTCTTTAGTGGGATTTGAACCCCCAACCTTCCAGCCTGAAGTACCTTGCCCCAACCACTAGGCCACTCCTCCACTCCATGGAATAGTCTCCCAGTGGAGGTGGTAGAGATGAGGACAGTATCTGAATTCAAAGAAACATGGAACAAACACAGAGGATCTCTAAAGGAAAAAAGGGGACTATAGTAGTTGAAATGGAAGGGCAGACTAGATTGGCCTTGTGGTCTTTTTCTGCCATCATGCTTCTATGTGTGACCAGAAGCAGATTGCTCGACCTTTATTCCAAGGCAATGGACTGCAAAGTGAGTTAACCAAGGGATGCAACTGGGAATCAAACTCTAGTTTCCTTGGTCAGTAGGCTGCTGATCTAACCACCGTTTCTTATATGTCTTTGTACAGCGCTGCAGTTCTGCTTACTATTTAATTTATTTTGTTTGATTTTATTTTTATTTTTTTATTTAATTGTTTTATGAAATGTTGTAAACTGCTTTGACCTTATTCTTAAAGGCGGTATATTAAATTTTTAATAAACCATAAACCATGTTAATCCCTTTGAATATCTTCCCTTCCATCTTTCTTATGTTGTTTTCCATGTGCTTACTTTACAGGTGCAGTACCACCCAGACCCAGTAGGTGGCAGCAAGGAGGCATCTGGCTGCTGTTAGCTGCATGTTCAGAGAACGTTTACAGTTCTATTGAAGAATGTTGTTTGCTAAGGAATGAATGTATAAGGAAGAAAATTTGAAAAACCCATTCTATTAAAATAGTCAAAATGTTTAGAATAGGGTAATAAAAATGCAAAATAGTAAAAAATTCATTGCTTAAAAATTCACAAAATGAATTTATTCTATGAATCTATTCTACAAAAAATGAAAAAATAGCAAAAAATGTTCTGAACCATTTTGTTTATTTTCATTCTCATCTTTACATTAGTGACTGCTATTATCATATTTATATTTGAATGTCTTATCTGGAAATTTGAGTTCAACTAACTGCCTCTTCCCTTCCAGATTAATTCTGAAAGGATCTATAATTGAGTAGGGGTTTGCTTCCTCAGATGTTTCACTGAAAAAGTAAGGAGTTTTATTGGTGGGTTGCTGTTTCCACAGATGTCCCCCTAAAGAGTGAAAGAGATACATGAATGGAATCCCACTCTATAGGGTGTCCTTTTGTAAATGGCTATGAGATGCTGATGCGTCATGTGATCGCCCACTTGGAGATTAATGGAATGGAAAATTTATGAAAAGATTGAAGGAGGTGATGATCTGGGCGTCATCATGGACAATATATTGAAATCCTCTACTCAGTGTGCAATGGTGGCAAAGAAAGCTAATAGAATGCTAGGTATTATAAGGAAAGGAATGGAGACTAAAACAAATGATATCATAATGCCTCAGTATCACTCCATGGTGCGACTGCACCTTGAATATTCAGTGCAATTCTGGTCATCGCATCTAAAAAAAAAATATAGCGGAATTAGCAAAGGTATAGAGAATGGTGACCAAAATGATAAAGGGGATGGAATAATACCCTTATGAGGAAAGGTTTAAAACAGCAGTTCTCAAACTGTTGGTCGTGACCCCCACAGGGGTCATCACAGGATTTAGCAGGGGTCGCCTCACTCCGCCAAGTTAAAAAAAATTATAATTAAAAATAAAAAAGCACACAAGTTGCTGGCGCTGCCGAGTCCGCTTCTCGATAGCGGCAAACTCACTGCCTCCCTTCTTCTGCAGCCACAGCTCCCTACCTCTTAGGGAACCGCGGTTGTGCCTGTGAAAATGTTGCGGAACCTTCCCATCTCTCAACGGGCTCTGTGCAGCATTGTCCTGCCTCCAAGGAAGTAGTAAACAGTGGATGCTGAGAGGGGCTGCCATGGTATTTGGACTAGAAGGGACTGGAAATAGGCTGATGGAAAGAAGTGAAGAAAATGAAAGAAGAGAGAAGAAATGGCAGATGGACCATAGACCACAGAAAGAGAGCTAAGAGAAGACAGGAAAGCAGAAACCTCAGATTGGGACCAGCATGATCAGAGAATAAATTGGTCAGACAACAAAGGTAGAAAAAATAATTTTATTTCATATTAGTGATTTGACTACAAAATCATCATAATTTTGAAATCAAATATTGTTACTTGTTATTGTGATTAATTATTGTCGTTTAAATAAGTAAATTTTATAAATAAAAACATATTGCAAAGGCCTATAATATATTAATAATTCAACAAATGATTACAGCAACAATGCGTTAATGGTAAAGGAAGAGAGACACATTTGATTTTATCATTGGGGGTCATCACAAGTTGAGAACCAACAATTGAAGGGAGAACCAACAGCTGGACCAAATGCTGAAGGGAGATATGGTAGAGGTCTATAAAATAAGAATGGAGTGGAATGAGTAAATGTGAATTCACAAGAAACTAGAGGCAAAAACACTTCTAGGGCTTTTTTAATTTCTTTGCCAATTCTTTAAAGTTTTTTTGGGCCTTGCAGTTCTTATGACCCAGATTGGGGCATGTGTATAAGGTGCAATCAAAAGATTTTGAGACTTGTACAAGAACACAAAAATATAACACTGACAGTAACCGGGCAAGGCGGATATGGTGCTCCCGCCCCCTTCAGCCATCCCCCCCCCCTAAAATAACCACAACAGTACACTTGATGGCATTCAACTGGTCACAGCTTTATTAACCATAAACATTATCCAACAAACTACAAACAACCAGAACTGCGTCATTCAGATTCCGGCAGCGGGACGAACCCTCACCAGCCATGAGTAGTAAAGTGAGTTCCCTCCCACCTCTGCTGAGAACCGTCCCCCAGCAATTCCATCCCCCCTCTTCTGGCTTCGCCATATTATTAGCAAAAGCCCCGAGGGATTCTCAGGGTCGGGGGTACTCCACCCCCGCCCTGCATATTGCCAAGACTCCGGACCCCGGACACCTGTCCCTGAGCCTCCCCCCAAGTGCAAAGCTGCGACCAGCTACCCTGCCTTGAACCACATACTCCAAGGCCTCTTGCCAATCATTCAGGAGTAAATCCACCCTCACCGGGGATAGATGTACTCCGTCTGGCCGATATAAGCCAGCACAATCTACCTCCACCCAAGGATGCAAGATCTGCCAACCCCCGTTTTCACACATCCAACGGCCAATTTGCTGATTAACTTTAATCAACCCGCAAGACCACCTCCGGTGGCCCCAGCAAGCCGGCCTTGGAATTATATCTGACCATAATAATACAACATTCGGAAACATTAACAACACCTCCTCAAGGTCTCTCTTTGCCCCTCTGATCAGCTGTTTAACTGTCCAAGTCCCCAAGTCGTTGCCTCTGAGATGTAAGAACAGCAATGCCGGGGATCCCCTTATACGCTGATGGTAAGCAAAGGCAAAAGTTGCAGCCAGCGAAGACCGCGCTCGCCCAGCCATGATACGGTCACCTCCACAGCGTGCAATCCAATGTTTGCCTCGAGAGGCCTCGCCGCTGCTTGCTGACCAGCCCAGTAAACAAATGAATGGTCGATCATCCAGCAGCCAAACGGCATCCAGCCCACATCTAAAAGAAAAAACACAGTTAAACACCATCCCCATACTCCCCCTCAAAAACGCACATACCCCCGGAATGCATTAGAGCGCCACCTGCCTATCCGCTGAATGTCTTGTTCATTCAAGCCTGCCTCCGCGGCACTAGTGGCTGCCCCAATCCTAAACGAATGAGGTGCAAAATCATTCGGCTCTAGGCCAACCTGACGCACCGTCAACCGCAGGACTGCCGTAAACTGAAAACGCGTCAGTCGGCGTGAATTCTCATGCAGGAAGAGAAAACCGCCCCCCTCCCCCCCCCCCGTGGCCTCACCCGTAGGTAAGCCTCCATAGCAGCCACCGGACAAGTTGAGGAACCCCCAACAGCTCTCAAGAGCACCCAAGCGCCCTTGCCCCTCTGGTCACTTTGGACCTCGACAACCGGATGCCCAACTCCCCTTTGGACACGCGCACATGATGCAACTGCAGTGCCCCACCTCCAGACGCCGAGCTGGACGCCACCACCAATTCCCCCACCCGGAAAGCCCCGAAAAAGGCCACACAAAACACTGCCTGAAACAGCGTGACCTCATATGCAGATGCTCCCACCAAAGGCAGCGCCGCGCACAACTTCTCGAGCAGCTCATGCGTGATCGGCTGTCGCCTATCACCTTGCCAAGGGTTATCCCGCTCCCATCCTAGCAACAAACGACGCGACAGGAACCCCCAGCTGGACACAGCCCACCCCACAGCCCTGGAGAAAAATGCAAAACCCGCTATATGCGCCTGTACAGTCGATCTTGCTGTTCCCGCAGCCTTTGCCGCCGTGATGTATAAGCCCATGAGGTAATCCGGGACAGGACCCTGCCGCCAGCCTCAGGCTGCCAAAAATTCCACCACACTGTCGCAGCCTCCACAATAGGTCCGCCAAGTTGCTGGTGATACGGAACTCCGCAACAGGTTCAGCATGCCCTCAGGCCAAGCCGCCATAAGCGCTCTGGGACTCGCATTCCAACAGTGTCTGCCTCTGGTGCCAAACGCCAGAACAGGTCCCACTTGAAACGGGAAAGAGCATCAGCAACCTGGTTGGCATACCCTGGCACATGACGGGCCCTCACCACCACATTCAATCTCAAACAGGTTAACACAACCTCCCTCATCAGGGCCGCCACCCTCAAGCAACGCGGGGCATACCTATTAATCACACTAACCACGGCTTCATTGTCACACCACCACAGCACCCGGCGATTGCGCAGCCTGTCCAGCCACAGCTCCAGAACCACCAGTATCAGGAATAATTCCAGAAAAGTTACACTATCGGTCAGGCCCGCCTCGCACCACATGAGCGACCATGCCTCCACACACCAGGAGCCCCCGAAATACACACCCAACCCACAACCACCTGCCGCGTCCGTGAAGAGCTGCAGATTGAAAGTAGACGTTTCCTTCTCCATCATAACCGCAATGCCATTAAAACCTGTAAGGAACTCATCCCAAACTCCCAAGTCCGCCCTCATGCTCCTAGAAACCCTAATGCAGTGGTGTGGCTTACGTACACCGGAGGTAGCCTCCGAGAACCTGCGCATGAAGACCCACCCCATCGGGATGACCCGACAAGCAAAATTCAGCAAGCCTATCAGAGCTTGCATCTCCCTCAGAGTAACTTTTGCAGACCCCCGCGCCGGCACGCTCCCCTTTTAAACCAGCCCTCCCACCTGCCCTTGTCCATTGGCTCCCGCGCTGCTCACACACTCGTGGGAGCCAATGGATTTGAAAGATGCTCACCACCGCATCGGCCCCCTCTTCCCCCCTCCTCTCCAAAAACCGGGGCCACACACCATGCCGCCCACCCAGTTAAATGCGGCCTGCAGGTACGTGGCCCCGCAGCCTTCTCGTTATTGCACTCAGTCTCCTTCAAAGTGGTCCCCTTCCGATAAAACACACCTCCATCAGTGGTCCTGCCACTGCTGTAAATAATTTTGAAATGCCTCTTTCGTTACGCTGTGATGCTACTGTGTTGAATTTTGCTTAATGGTCTCCAAATCATTGAATCTCCTTCCTTTCAGTGGTAATTTCAGTTTGGAAACAAGAAAAAGTCACAAAGTGTGAGGTGCTGGACAAGATGTGATGCATGAGCTGGGGCGTTATCGTCATGAAGCAACCATTCACCATTCCTGTGCAACTCTGGCCTCCTACAGTGAACTACAGCTCTCAAACGAGTCTGAACTTGGATATAGTATTCCTTATTGATTGTTTTGTCTTTTAGCGCATTCTCATGATTAACTGTACCCTCGTAATCAAAGAAAACTGTGAGCATGACCTTGACATTGCTTCTCACCTGCCTAGCTTTCTTGTGTCTGGAAGAATTTGCAGTTTTCCATTGTGAGGGCTGAGCCTTAGTTTCTCATATTTCATCACCAGTAATAATCTTTTTGATGAAATCAGAGTCATTTTCAATTCATTCCAACAACTCCCTGGCTGTAGACAGTTGATCTCCTTTTTGGTCAGGGGACAGGAGTTTCAGCATGAATTTTTCAGACACACATCTCATCCCCAAATCAACAGTAAGAATGGACTGTACCGACCCGAAACTGATGTCCATGTTCTCAGCAAGCTCCCTGATAGTCAATTGATGATTTGAGCACATTGCAGCATGCACTGCTTCAACTGTGTCTTCATTCCTGCTCGTGGATGGCCTTCCAGAACATTCCAAACTGTCAACACTTTGGCGGCCCTCTTGGAACCATTTGCACCAATCATAAACTTGAGCACGACTCATGCATTCATCGCCATACACTTGCTGTAACTTCTCGTAAGCCTCTTTGCACGAACCTCCAGTTTCTGGCAGAATTTAATGCAAATTTGTTGCTCAGTTTTTTCACTCACTGTAAATCTGATGAACTGTTTTTACACAAACAACACGTGATTAAAGAAAGTACAGGTGTGCTGCAACCAGGACCAGTCCAAGGGTTTCTGCCATCCTAGGCAGAAATGCCAGCCTAGCTAGCACCCCCCGCTGACACTGCCCTCTCCCAGCTGCCGCTGCCACCCTCCAGCTGCCGCTGCCGCCATCGCCGCCGCCCCTCTCAGCTGCCACCAATTCCATCTAGGGAGGGGGAGGCGGCAGCGGCACTATTTCCAAAAGCGGCTGCACATGAAGAGCTCATAACTAGGTCACTGCATGCTTGATAGCATTGTGGTACAATGTATTGTTATATAGCTACACAAAAAGTCTAGATAGTTTTTGATCACACCTTGTATGCCAAAAAACAGTTGTGTTGGATCTTTATTTTGCAATTTCTCTTCAGACTCCATTTTTTTATCCCTGCTGTCAGGGGCGGCCCAAGGGGGGTGCGGGGCCATGTGCGGAGACTCGGTGCGGGGCCTCATTTGCATAAGTGGTCTTATTTGCATAAATATTTGCATAATGTTACCATTCACTAACTTTTAGTAAACATGTCTCTTAATGAGTGTATGGATAAAGAAAGACTAAAAGATTTCTACATTACTATAATCCAGTGCCAACCGCCAGGCACATTAGGAACTACTACAAACGCTGCCCATTTAGAACCCATAGAAAACCCGCTGTATCCTGACAGCATTACCAGGACTCACAAAGCACCAGACCCTACCAATCAAAAGGAAACACTGCAAATATTAAACCAGTACATTTCAGAGAATACTGGGGAAAGAGAACAAGTGGCAATGTCAAATAGGAATTACATAAACAGAATACCTCAGCTCAGTTACACATGCAGAACATAGACCATCACCAAACAAGGAATCGCAATTTAGAAACAGGAAGGCAATAATTAAACTGGGAACCCCAAAAGCCAAACTTGGAATGTACAACAACACTGTAGAAATAAAACTATAAATCAATTTCCTCTTGTACCAAACAAAGCGCAGACGTTAATGATGCACATTTCCCAGAGCTTTCATATTCCAGTTAATAAATTCAAAATAAAGAGATATCTTTCTACCTTTTGTGCATTTTTTTTCAGTTGCAATTGCTCCAGCCACTTTCTTCTGGTTTCTTCATGTTTTCTGCTAACTCTCCATCGTCTGCTGTCCATTTGTCCTTTCTTCTCTCTTCTAGTTTTCTTTCCATCCTCTCTCTCTACATCTGCTTTAACATACTAATCTTTCTCCTTTTGCTCTTTCCTCATTCTTATTTCATCCACACAAATTTTACCCCTCCATCCTCAATCCCCACTTACTCTCCCAATACCCGGCCAATTGTAGATTTTTCATCCCTCCCACACAAAATATTTTTCCCCTCTCCATTTTACTCTCCCAGCCCCATCCCATTCTAATCCTCCCCCAACATCAGCTCCCTTCTAGTTCCAGTCTCACCCAGCATCCATTCCCTTCTAGTCCCTGCATCAGCCCATTTCCAGTCCTAGCCCCCCATCAACCCATTTCCAGTCCTAGCTCCCCCATCCATTTTCAGTCTGAGTCCCTTCATCAGCTCATTTCCAATCCTAGCCCCCATCAGCCCATTTCTAGTCATTTCCTAGCCCCACCATCAGCCCATGTCAAATCCTAGCTCCCCTCCACTCAGCCCAATTCCAGTCCAAGCCCCCCCATGAGCCTACTTCCAGTTCTAGCCCCTCCATGAGTCCATTTCAATTCAAGCCCCCACCACAGCCCATTTCCAATCTTAGCTCCCCCCCAACAGCCCATTTCCAGTCCTATCCTAGCTGCTCCTTCAGCCCATTTTCAGTCCTAGCTCCCTTCCCTCGCAGCCCATTTCCATTCCAAGCTCCCTCCCCATCAGCTATTTGCAGTTCAAGCCTCCCCGTCCACTCAGTCCATTTCCAGTCATAGCAATCCCCCAACCCATTACCAGTCCTAGCCCCCCATCAACCCATTTTCAGTTTAAGCCCCCCCTATAACCCATTACCAGTCCTAACCCCCCCATCAGCCCACTTCCAGTCTTAACCCCATCAGCCCATTTCCAGTCAGCCCCCCATAGCCCATTGCCAGTCCTAACCCCCCCATCAGCCCACAGCCCATTACCAGTCCTAACCACATCAGCCCACCTCAAGTCCTAACCCCTCCCCATCAGCCCAGTTCCTGTCCTAGCGCCCCCCTAGCCCCTTAGCAGTCCTAACCCCCCCATAGCCCATTAGCAATCCTAACCCCCAGCACCCTATTTCCAGACAGCCCCCCTCAGCCCCCAGCCAATTACCAGTCTTAAACCCCCCCAGCCCATTTCCAGTCCTAACCCCCCATCACCCCATTTCCAGTCAGCCTCCATCAACCCCCAGCCCATTACCAGTCTTAACCCCCCCCCAGCCCATTTCCAGTCCTAACCCCCCATCACCCCATTTCCAGTCAGCCTCCATCAACCCCCAGCCCATTACCAGTCTTAACCCCCCCTAGCCCATTTCCAGTCCTAACCCACCCCATTTCCAGTCAGGCTCCAACAGCCCCAGCCCATTAGCAGTCTTAACCCCCCCCAGCCCATTTCCAGTCCTAACCCCCCCCAGCACATTTCCCGTCCTAACCCCCCATCACCCCATTTCCAGACAGCCTCCATCAGCCCCCCAGCCCATTACCAGTCTTATCCCCCCCCCCTTCCCTTCCCTTCCCGCAAATTAAAAAAAAAACAAAACCTGGCTCTAGCTGCTGCCGCTGCCGCGTCCGTCGCAGCAGCGGCAGAATGGAGTGTCCCGCGGGGCCCCCTCTCCTCGTTGAGCCCTCTGCAAGGGCTTTCAGATTCGCGAAGGGAGAGTGCTCCCTCGCATCTCTGTAAAGCCCGCAGGGGCTAATGGGAAATTTCCCATCTGCCCCTTTAGACGCGAGGGGCTGATGGGAAATTTCCCATTAGCCCCTGCGGGCTTTACAGAGACGCGAGGGAGCACTCTCCCTTCGCGAATCTGAAAGCCCTTGCAGAGGGCTCAACGAGGAGAAGGGGCCCCGCGGGACACTCCATTCTGCCGCTGCTGTGACGGACGCGGCAGTGGCAGCAGCCAGAGACAGGTTTTTTTTTAAAATGTAATTAAAAAAAAAAAAAAAGCAGAAACGCGGGGCCCTGTGCAAAAAACATTCTTGCTCAATGGACGGGCCGGCCCTGCCTGCTGTATTGTCTTTGCCTTGTGCATCTTTCTTTTGTTGGAGAAATCCATAACCATTAATAAAGTGGACTGGGGGAAATCCACTGCTTATCCTTGGGAGAAGCAGCATGGAATCCGTCTACCTTTTGGGATCCTGTCAGGTACTTGTGACCTGCATTGGCCACTGCTGGAAACAGGATACTGGGCTTGATGGACCTTTGATCTGACCCAATATGGCAAAGCTTATGTTCTTATGACTTTATTATGCAAGACACATCAAATAGGCCAAACAATGGCCAAGTGGTATGTGTTCTGAACTACTCGAGGAGAACTCTCATTTGGGTTTCACGGTAGAAGTCATAAAGCGATCACAGATTGCCTAAAGATCTCATTTATAGACAATAATTTTAACCAATAGAGTCTTCCATCTGTCACTTTGTGGTCAGTTATAGGACAGCATAAGATGTGATCACAGAAGGCTACTATCATATTTGTCCTGTAGATAACAGAAGACAAAAAAAGTAACAGGGAAACTACTTGGTAGTGGGAAAAAAGTTTTCATATGTTGCGCTGAGTTAGAAACATAGAAACATGACAGCAGAAAAAGACCACATGGCTTTTCTAGTCTGCCCTTCCATATCACCCACTACAAGAATCCCCTTTTTTCCTTTAGAGAGCCTCTGTGTTTGTCCAATGCTTTCTTGAATTTAGATACTGTCCTCATTTCCACCACTTCAACTAGGAGACTATTCCACAGATCCACCACTCTTTCCATAAAGAAATATTTCTGCATATTACTCCTGAGTCTATCCCCTTTCACTCTTATCCTATGTCCCCTTGTAGAAGAGCTTGCTTTCAATCGAGAGGCTCTCCTCCTGTGCATTTATGCCATGGAGGTATTTAAACGACTTAATCATATCACCTCTGTTCTCATAGGCTTTATAACAAAGACCATTAACCATTTTAGTAGCCACCCTCTGCATCGACTCCAGCCTGTTTATATCCTTTTGAAGGTGTGGCCTCCAGAATTGCACACTATACTCCAAATGAGGTCGCACCAAAGACTTATACAGAGGCACTATCACCTCCTCTTTTCTGCTGGCCATTCCCCTGCAGATGCACCCAAGCATCCTTCTAGCTTTTGCCGTTGCCTTTTCTACCTGTTAAGCTACTTTAAGATCAGCAGACACAACCACGCCCAGGTTCCGCTCTTCTTTAGTGGACAAAAGTACTTTACCCCAAATACTGTACTGCTCCCTTGGATTGCTGCAGCCCAAATTCATGACCCTACATTTTTTAGCATTAAATCTCAGCTGCCAAATTCTAGACCATTCTTCAAGCTTAGCTAGATCCCTCCTCATGTTATCTACACCTTCCTGGGTGTCTGCTCTGTTGTAGATTTTGGTATCATCCCCAAAGAGGCAAACCGTACCCGACAGCCCTTCCTCTATATCACTAACAAAGATGTTAAAAAGAATCGGATCCAAGGACAGACCCTTGGGGTACTCCACTGGTAAACTTTTTCTCCTCCGTTTACCTTTACCCTTTGTCACCTCACACTCATCCAATTTCTAACCCAGGCAGTAACTTTAGGGTCCATCCCAAAGGTGCTTAGTTTGTTTATACGTTGCCTGTGCGGAGCAGTATCAAATGCTTTACTGAAATCTAAATGCATCACATCTATCGCTCTCCCTCAGTCAAACTCCCTGGTTACCCAGTCAAAGAAATCAATTCAATTTGTCTGACAAGACTTGCCCCTGGTGAATTCATGCTACCTCGGATCCTGCAATCCGTTGGACTCCAGAAACCTCACTATTTTCTCTTTTAGCAGCATTTCCAATAATTTACTCACCACCAAAGTGAATAAATTATTGGAAATGCCGTTTTCAATAATTTAATAAACCATAGACCTGTTGGCTTATGTATTCAGTTATAATATAAATCTGAGTATAATATCTGCAGCATCAAAGCTGAAGCTGCACTTTCCCAGCTTTCCGACACTACCTCTTTTTCAGTAAAATACTGTGATAAATCATTCCTCTACTCATATTAAAATCATGCTCCTCTGTCAAAACACAGGCATTCTAAGCAAAATCATACTCTTAAAGGTGTCAAAATATTTCATTCTTCACCAAAAATGAAACAGGAACTGATCTGAACTGTTTAAAACAAATAACCAGTGAAAGAAGCTGTCGCTGAAGGTAATGAAGACTCTATGTACATCATAATTTAATTAGCAAATGCTTCCAGGACATTCTTTCATACCCAGCAGCACACAGTTTCTCATAAATGAGGCATTTCAAAGCCCAGGACCTCTGCATTCCTGTCGACAGGTCGGAGGGTCGTGATATTTGATCTCAGATCTCAAATTGAAAATGCACCTGTTTTCAAAAATGAGATATCGTTTGAACCGCTATGATGTATGTCTACATTCCTGTCCATAGAATTGAAAGGCATGAAGGTTGACCTTTGACTGCAAGCTGAACAAAGACACCGTATATGAGAACTTTAGTCATTTGTTCACCCTGAGATTTGTGCGTGTGCAAGAGCAGACCCTTCTCATGCTCTCTCTTCTCACCTCACTCTTTTCCATCCAAAGTCCCTCTTTCTCCAGCCACAGAGCCCCCTCAGTCTCTGACTTGAACCCCTCCTCACCCTTACCTTACTCCAGCAACTCTTATAGCAATATCCTTATCGTGGCCATGGAGGCGACATGCTTCCTCATGCACCTGTTTTGCTTGCCCATGAACCTTCCTACTGTTGCTGGGATACATGCGATACGAGACTCATGGCATCAGTGGTACAGAAATGCTCGGGAGGGGGCAGGTTGGGTTTCCTAGCACTGGGATAGTGTAAATGAATGGTGGGGGGCTGAGGAAAGGTATGGCAGTGCCGGGACATGCAAACACTTAGAAGGTCATTTTAGAAGCCTTGTGGGGCAGCTACATGTGTGAAGCAGCATTAACATGTACTGATTGCACACGAGTGTAAATGGCGATTTCAGAATGCTGCCCCTTACAAGTGTCACGGCTTCAGAATGCACAGTTTTAAAGGAGACATGTTATGGGTATGGTTTCAGTGGGCCAAAATTTGATACTGTATTTCCCATTTTACAACGCTACTACATGTATGCTTTAAAAAACGTCCCTGTTGACTTTTACGCTACTTTTGAGGGGCACATAAGTTTCAGCTAAGTGCTCATTTTAGACGGAGCTTGAAATTCCTCCACTCCAATCAACTGGATTACACACAAATTCAAGACCTCTTCACAGACTCTGCTGGCTCTCAACAAATAACCTATCAATCAACTTCAAAAAGACAGAGACTATGTTCATTTCAAAGGATACCTCCTTCACACCCCCAACCTCTATAATATTAAACAATATTCAGATAAATGTAAAAACAGAGCTGAAATACCTCAGAATCACTACTAACCAGCAACTCTCCTTCAAAACCCAAGTAGCAACGACATCCAGAACAATCTATTTCAAAACAAAGACACTTCATTGGCTCCATCCCCTCCTCGAACCAACAGATGTTAGATCAGCATTCACTGTCCCCCATGCAGACTATTGTAACAATATCTACCAGGGTCTACTCCAATTTACACTTCTCCCTCTTCAACCGTGCTACACACCGCTGCACATACCATCCAGGGAGCTACTAAATACCCCCATCCTAAAACAATTACATTGGTTACCCCTTACCAATAGAATCAAATATAAATGCATCCTCCTCAGTCACAAAGCACTTCACTCCCACCAGGAAACCTCAAATCGCTGCTACAGAAACCCTCTACAGACAAACCACAAAGACATACTACAATCAACAAACTTAACATACCACAATCCAAAACTAAATACAATCAACAAACATGCCGCAAAGCTTTTGAACACTACGCTCCTTCCCTATGGAACTCCCTACCAGACATCCAAAGAAACATTGCCGGTCTCCCCTCCTTCCGCAAACATTGAAAACCCACCTTTTCACTGAACATTTTGGTCCCTCCACCTAACACCCCCTTCAACATGACACTATCAAAACAGACTCACAACTGCAGTTTTTGAACATACCATTTAGTTTCAACGTTTGTGTATAGCATTTTACTTTTTAATTATGTAAGCCTTAATATTAATTTTGTTAACAAAATATTGAACTGTTTCAGTGTAACTGTTATTCTGTTCCTTGTATGACATATGTTCATTGTAAAAACATTCTGTTCTCTGTAAACCACTTTGACCCGGTATATAAGCCTAGCTAAATAAATAAAAAATTAATTAAGCAAGGGGGAAATTGTGCTCTTGTAAGTTCCATCACCTATCAAAAATGTAAAAATGTGTCTGTTGGGGCTTCAATCCTTAATTGGCTGCACTTCGACATATAATTGCCTAACATAAGGTAGCAGAATGCTACTGCTTTTTATTTACAGCGTGACATTGATGTTTATTTTATTTTATTTATTTATTTAGTGTACATTTATATCCCGCTACTTCCAGCGATCAGCAGCGGTTGTTCCCGCTGTGCATGCCTGCAAATAAACATGCATTTGCCAACATCCTTATAAGTATTTTACAAAAGGCAGAAATGTAAATGTCACAATCTACATGCACCATTCCTGGCATCGAGCTCCTAAATGGTAGAGGAGTAGGCGTGGTTAAGGCATCTGCCGGAAAGCCAAATAGAACATGGTTCAAGTCGGAAGTTCCAAGTGTCACGGGTAAGTCACTTAAACCAGGGCAGTACAAAGGGCTGTATGAGTGTTGCGGCCGCACAGGACACTCGTAAGGGAGGAGATCTAAGGTCATCACCAGGTTTCCAAGAAGCTTGATAAGAGTGAGTTCCTGCATGTAGTGGGGTGGGAGGGGGGCACCAGGTTTGCGAGTTGCACAGGATGCATATCTAGCTTGGTACGGTCCTGACTTAAATTTCTATTGCCTCAAGTTCAAACTTAGATTATAAGCCCTGCAGGGACAGGGAAATATCTACGGCACCTGAATGTAACTTGCCTTGAAGAATTACTGGGAAGGCCTGAGTTACATGCCAAACAATGATTGAAAAAAGTAAAATGGGGGGCGGGGGTCCTCCAAGTCACAGCTAGTTCTTTCTGATGCAGTCTGCTCTGCAAAATCTACAGGGGCATGTTTACTAGAGCACATGTTGGTAGCGTGCAATTGTGCCACCAAATTAGTGAGGAAGCATATGCTATTTCGGTCCATGTGCACCCATCCCCTTGCCGATAGTGAAATGCTCAAAATATATATAGTATTCACTCTATTCAAACACAAGTAAACTATGAAATTCTATTTCAGTAACCACTTTTCTCCCCTACTGTGGGAATTTCCAGTACTATGGGGTTTCAAACTGCTCCCTCATGCAAACATTGTAATTGTTTGATGCACGGACGGTCTCAGACTTGTCGGCACTGCGTTATAGATGTTATAACTTATCTATTATCGTGCCTAATAGCACCAAGGACCTGTCCAGCAAGTTCACACTCCCACAGATTAAACTTCCAAAATTTGTGCTTAAACTTGTAAATTATAAATTCAATGCTTAGCTTTAAAGTGCTCCCCAATGCCAGCCATTGGCGCCCTTTCTTGCGTTTCACTCCTTGTGGGTTTCTTCAGGGGGACCCGCAACTAAAAATAATCAAAAGATCGAAAAGTTCTAAAAAACACAGAAAAACTCTCATTTTCACATTTACCGATTAAAATCTTTAAACCACCTTAAACAAGCTACCACATACCATTCAAAGCTTGTAGACAGGTGCTGCAAATGCTATTTTCCTAAGGAATCTCTAAAGTCAGTGAATGTTCAGAAAGGCGCCGCGCATGCGGAATACCAGTGAAACTCCTCTATTATACCTCACTCCGCCGACGTCATCTTCTAGTTCACTCAACTGTTTTCACTTTGTAGTGTGATCCATCAGAGACATGCCCCCCAGTCTACACACATATTAAGGCCCCCTGGTATCAAAGAGTTCAGAGTAAATATCCAGCGTTGTTCTTTTATCAGTAATGTTTGGTCTTGTGATTTTCCATTTATTCCCAGAGGAACCGTCTCAATGCAGAAACATCGCAGATCTTCAAATTCGTGGTCTCTCTCTAAACAATGTTGCACTATTGGTGCCGTCATAGTTTCACATTTCAACCGACTTTTATGTTCTATCATCCGTGTTTTAAAAGATCTTATGGTTTTCCCTATATAAAATAAATCACATGGACAGCATATTGCATAGACCACCGATGTGGTCGCACAAGACGTGTTATCTTTTAAAACATAATGTTTTCCTTGATAAGTGAAATTCTGAATCTCATCAGTAATATTGCAAATTTCACATCGACCACATTTTCTGTGGCCACTCATTGAATTCTGATCTTTCTCGGTTATCTGTGCCCGCAGCTCCGCCAGACTCAACTTCTCCTTCAGATTCTTATGCCGCAACCAAACACATCATATTTTTCGCTCTTCAAGACCTGAAATGTTACTGAGAACGTTAGCATGTTTTGAGATTATCTTCTGTATTTTAAAACTCAATGGGGAAAATTTGGTTATTAGATTAGCATGGCTGATATCAACCATTTTCTCTTTATTACTATTAACCACATCTCCATTCAGTCACGTTCTCTCATTATATAACGCTCTTCGATATGCTCTGATGGATCACACTACGGGCATGTCTCTGATGGATCACACTACAAAGTGAAAACAGTTGAGTGAACTAGAAGATGACGTCGGCGGAGTGAGGTATAATAGAGGAGTTTCACTGGTATTCCGCATGCGCGGCGTCTTTCTGAACATTCACTGACTTTAGAGATTCCTTAGGAAAATAGCATTTGCAGCACCTGTCTACAAGCTTTGAATGGTATGTGGTAGCTTGTTTAAGGTGGTTTAAAGATTTTAATCGGTAAACATGAAAATGAGAGTTTTGCTCTGTTTTTTAGAACTTTTCGATCTTTTGATTATTTTTAGTTGCGGGTCCCCCTGAAGAAACCCAGAAGGAGTGAAACGCAAGAAAGGGCGCCAATGGCTGGCATTGGGGAACACTTTAAAGCTAAGCATTGAATTTACAATTTACAAGTTTAAGCACAAATTTTGGAAGTTTAATCTGTGGGAGTATGAACTTGCTGGACAGGTCCTTGATGCTATTAGGCACGATAATAGATAAGTTATAACATCTATAACGCAGTGCCGACAAATCTGAGACCATCCGTGCATCAAACATTTGCAATGTTTGCATGAGGGAGCAGCAGTTTGAAACCCCATAGTATTGGAAATTCCCACAGTAGGGGAGAAAAGTGGTTACTGAAATAGAATTTCACGGTTTACTTGTGTTTGAATCGAGTGAATACTATATATATTTTGAGTATTTTTCATCACTATGGAAGCTGACCAAGAGTTACTTGGATAGTGAAATGCTAACATGCAGCATCATGCTAGCCGTCATGCAGGTGCACTTAAAACTACCTGCTGAGGCAGTGTTAGATGCACCTACGCTAACAGCAACAGGCACGGTTAGTGCATGCCCAAAAGTCTGCATTAACATCAACGTGCCATCAACCCACCCAAATACATGCTGACCAGTTAGCACAGGATTCTTAGTGCAGAGCCCTGGGCTAAGTGTTAGCACGGTGCCCGTAACATGCGTCTTGCCCCACACTTCTGCTAAGTGCACTTTTGTAAACATGCCTCTTAGACTGAACTCGGAGAGTTCCCAAATAGACACAACACCTTTGTAGTTGCTAAAGAGCTTCTTCTAGAGGTACTACTTCTAGCAGTCAGTCTGCCAAATAAAGGCAAGATGCCCTAGCCATAGCCCTAGTGGTAGTACCACAAAATTACCACTAGGGGCCATGGGGTCTTGAGTGGCATTTTGGAACCCATAGCCAGATGAGCAGGAGGAAGTAGGGATTGCCCCTATTATACTAAACACCACTGATGGGGATCAGGCTGGGATGGGATGTAGCTAGGACAGTCCTTGTTGGCAGGGGGGGTCGGTTGGGGTGGTCTTCGTGCCGGGGGGAGTTGCTTGTGGGGATGACTCAGACGCTTTAGCAGGGTTGGAGGATCAACTGTGTGGGGGGGGGGGGGAAGTGTCTGGAAGGGATCAGATGATTGCACTGCAAATCAAGAGAGAGACTGAGGTCAGGGGGTGTTCAGTGGGAATCTATGTTGGGGGGATGAAGGTTGAAGGATCAGGGAGTGGGCAGAAGACCTCAACATTAATAGCTGCCCCTTCCAGCAGGCAATTATATGTGCTTTTGGGCCGCTATAAATGTTAACATCTATAATTTTCCCTAGAAATGTAGATTCCCTATGTGAAATGGAAAATCCATGTCTCTGTTATATGCGCGCCCAAACCACTCCTCCCAAAAATGTAAACAGGAAGAGCACCCCATGTTTAAAGGCCCCTGTTTTAAAATGGCATTTACACGACATGTATAAATGTTACTACTGTATTTAGATGTGGGGATGCTTCTGAAATAACCCCCATGGTTAGATAGGGAAATACCTGAGTGAATGCAACTCGCCTTGAACTACCATTGGAAAGGCGTGAGCTAAACACTAATAAATAAATAAATTCATGATGTGTACAGATGTAGATAATGCATGCTATAGATCTAAGACCTTGTTTTATAACAGGACACTTGCGAGAAGTCCAAAAAAGTGCCTATTTTAAGCTTACTTTATAAAAGCAACATAGACAACTATATGCCTTTATTAAAACAGGCTTGATCCAGCCCCTTGTGTGTGCACTCTACACATTTATTTATTTAACATCTTTTTTTATACCGTCTTTCTACCAGTCTATTATATAAAATACATTGTAATTGGCCCTTGTTCCGCCTACACTACAACACCAGGAACACCTACACACAGATCACATGAAAGTAGGTACACACTTTCGTGTATGTGCTTTTTACACACATATGCAGTCAAACAAGTTTCTAAAAGCCCTTTCGTGTGTGTAAAACAGACTTTCTATATAGAAAATGCTTCATAAAATGACCCTTCTACTGTGGAAACCTGAATGATTTTCTTCACAAAAGACATCAAAGTGCCTATACATCTTTGCTGTATATTTATTTGGTAGGCCGTCGAATAGTGTAATCTGTAGGATTGTTAACTGAGAGCTGATGGACTGTATGTTATGTCCCTTCATGGTCTTGCTGATTAGGAGTTATTTGGCAAACCCGGTGAAACTCCATCCCTCTCCATCATCTGCATTATATGGTCTGTGTCTTCTATATGGGGGAAAAAAAAGAAAAAAGTGGTGATATTCTAAAAAAAAAAAAAAAGTACCAGGTTGGAGTAGAGGGAGTTCTCTCTTCTACTCCAGCTACAATTGGACAAGGAAGGAGTGACCTGGCATGACCCGACAAAAAATTTCCATTCACAAAGGGGCCAATGTAATAAGAATACACTGAAAATCGGACTTAAATTATTCTTAATCTGCCTTAAATTGTTATAACGGACAGCTCATTTAAGAGAGCAGGTAGACACCTACTCAGGCACTACTCGTATTTTATAAAAACACATGGGCGTCTTCATCTTTCTAAAATATAGTGTAGGTGGCAAACATTATGTCTTGAATGAGGCATGGACATAGGACCAGCTCAAATATCAGGCAAGATTAGAAAGTTGCCTACAGTGACAGCTTCTGAGAAGTGACAAAGAGCAACAGCAATCAAAGCAAACAAATCGATGCTGAGCACCGCACACACTCAGAGCTATCAGCACACCGTTCTATCGGCAGGGATAGTGGGCGCACACATACATACAAAGCTAATTTTCATTTTTAAAAATATGGGGAGGGATATTCAAAGCATTTTAGCCACTTAGCAGACCTGCAAACTGGCTAAAATGTGGTTACTGTGATACTCTGCTGAATAACCTCACCGACTGCCCAAAATATGCCCAGGGGCAGTGACAGCCGCTATCCAGTTAGCTTAAGCATTTTAAGTTAGGACAGGTGAATGGCTCCGTATTGCCACTAACCAGAAAGCCTGAATTGCAGAAGCTCCTAAAATCTATTTATCGTATTTTTGACGGATAGTTCAGCAGGAGAAAGCCAACATGGATTTAGCCAAGGAAAGTCTTGTCTTACTATATTTTTTTGAAGATGTGAATAAACAGGTAGATAAAGGTGAGCTAGGTGATATAGAGTATCTGGATTTTCATAAAGCCTTTGACAAGGACTCTCATGAGACTCTTGACAAAATTAAAAAGTCATGGGATAGGAGGTAGTGTACTACTGTGCATCAAGAAATGGTTAAAAGTTAGGAAACAGAGAGTAGGGCTAAATGGCCAGTTTTCTCAATGGAGAAAGGTGAATGGTGGAGTACCCCAGGGATCTGTACTGGGCCCACTGTTTTTTAACATATTCATGCATGACCTGGTAATAGGATGAGTGTGTGATCAAATTTGCAGATGACACAAGAGGATTGTGAAAAATTGCAAGAGAACCTTCATAACATGGAAGACTGGAGGTCCAAATGGCAGATGACAATTTAATGTGGATAAGTGTGAAGTTATGCACTTAGGGAAGAACAGCCAAAACTATGGATACACAGTGCAAGGTTTCACATTAGGAACCACCACCCAGGGAAAGGATTTAGGTAGCATTGTGGATAATACATTGAAACTCTCCGCCCAGTGTGCAGCGGCAGCCAAGAAAGCAAATAGAATGCTAGGAATCATAAGGAAAGGAATGGAGAATAAAACAAAGGATATTATAATGCCTTTGCATCATTCCATGGTCCAACCGCACCTTGAATATTTTTTCTAATTTTGGTCGGCGTTTCTTAAAAAGATATACCAGAATTAGAAAAGGTACAGAGAAGAGTGACCAAAATGGTAAAGGGTATGGAAGGATACCCTATGAGGAAAAGCTTAAAAGGTTAGGTAGAACTCTTCAACTTGGAAAAAATACAGCTGACAGGAGATATGATAGAGGTCTTTCAAATAATGAATGGAGTGGAACAGGTAAACGTAGATTGGCTGTTTAATCCTTCACAAAATAGAAACTGCCCCTAGAAAGACTGAGAGACACAGAATGTAGCTACAGTGTAACCTCTTTAAGACTAATAGGAGAAAATATTTTTTCACTCAATATATAATCAAACTCTGGAATTTAGTACTGGAGGACGCACCTTGGTGTGACCCAGTATGGCATACCTTACGTTCTTATGTGTCAGTATTTCAGAACATACACATGTAAAATGTCAGCACGTGTAGATGTATCCTGGCCATTTTGGAAACATAGATGTCCCTCGGCCCATCATCAATTCCAGATGGGTCAATGTTTGGCAAAGTAACATCTAGAGGGGGAAATAAATATTTGAAGATTGAGGAGGATGTCCCCCCTTAATCCATCCTGACCGAAATTAGCACTTTTTAAAAACCTGAACGTGCCCGGGGCAGATCTAAATACAAAGGTGGAAAATTCCCATTGGCCGCATGTGACCCTCTATGAAATGAGAGACCCACGTGCATTATTTTGCTTCATCTGAACTATGCCCGTGACATGCCTCCATGTAACTCGTACATGATTGGGGGAGATAGATGTAACTTCTGGCCTTTCTAAAATGGTGTTTGGATGTGAAGATATTCTCCATGTGTGAATGGTCAATTTCACATGTGCAAATCACAAATAACGCTCCTAAAATAACCCCATTATCCTCCACCGCCTCAGGCACAAACTTAGATTGTAAACCTTCTGGGGAAAGGTGAATACTTGCTGTATCTGAAAATTATGTGCCTTGAACTACTACTAGCATGAGCTAATTTAAAAAAAAAATAAGGGATACTGCCCTTCACAAATCAAAAATATCAAATATGCGTATATTGCTATTGTTCTGAATTCAGCCACCCACACTGGAGCTGAGCCAAAATTGAAAAAAAGCTGAAAACAGAGCTTAAGGCAGCCAAGTTCACCAGTTACCAAATACACAATAGCCCCAATTTACTGTTTCATAGCTTGCACATCTCCAGAGACGTGTTTCAGAAGCAAACTCTTCTCTGGTTCAAATTGCTTTTTCTCTTGTTTGATACATCTGTAGTTTTCGCAGGGACAGTTCCAGGAAATATATGGCCAGGTGCTTCCTGCCAAAATATATCAACCAATCTATGTAACATCTATTTAAATTTAAAATTCAAATAGTGAGACCCATGAAGGTGTAGTAGAATTGCACCAAGTGGTCGTCTATCTATTCAATGGGGCCGCGGCTCCGATATCGCACAGAAGCCATTACCGCTGCTTAGTAAACATACCATGTCTGTATGATCTGAAAAGTTTCGTATTTTTTTATTGCACTAGCTCTTGCAGTAAGCAATTAACCTCTAGGACATGCACATTTTAACAATTTATACTGCCCTAAATTTGAACATAACTTAACTGGCTGCATTATGTAACAGATGGAAATTAGAACATTTTCACCAGCCAGCTATTATCATATCCTCTGCCCCTTCCTGTTTAGAGGTGATTTGGTTTCTTTAATCCCTCGCAGTATGCCGGAACACTTAGAAGCTGCTGTAATTTAATCTCGGAGGAGAAAGTCTACTGCACCGAGGAGCAGCCTTCTACGTCAAACAGCTATCCCAGGTGCATAAAAGTATGGAGAATTCTGAGTACTCACCACACCCACTGCATCTCCACCAACACACGGCTGGAGAAGCTGAAGACAGGCCCCCAAACCTCCCTGGGTGCAGGTAACTAAGCTGCTTTTCACAAGGAACGTCTGCAGAGTATCCGGGTCTTGCTTTCTCTAGAACCATTTTAGTGTAAGACAGAAGAAAAACCACTCAGTGTAAAAAAAAAGAAAGTAAAATCCAGCAGCTTCATTTCTAAGCAGTTTTCATCTGTTTGGGAAGATGATTGGCTGAGTTTTACTACAAAGGTTTCCCTTCTTTCGGCTTCTTTCTGTCTTAGAATCTAGGCTACTTATTGTTCGAATGAAATTCTGAGACTGTCTTGAACATGTCGCTTACTGATGGGGAATATAAAAGCTTCGGTCCATTCTGCATAGGGCGGCAGTGGATCCTGATTTGATTCTCCCATCCACCACCGATTAAGGCTTTTATCCTGCAAAGTTCTGGGGTCCATATTCGTCAGCGCTGATCTTTCCCCATATCTTTCTTATTTATTCAAACTTTTTATGATCCTTTTTCATTTTCTGTTTGAATTAATGTGCGTAAACCATCCAACTGTTAAACTGGTATTTAACTTAATATGTATCTTCAGGGCTATTTTCCATGCAGGCGCTGGTTATACGGCTAGCACAGTGACCACATCAGTGCCATCGGTTTAGTTTAGGTCTCCTATTTTTCAGGTCTAAATGAAACACAGCGGGGTTAATATTTAGCGGCATTTATCTGGAAAGCAGCGCCTGTTACTTAGATAAGTGTCATTGTCTGGAGCTATCCACATAGTTCTGTTGAATATCTTCCTGATTGCCTTGGCAGTATCTGGAAAGTGTCAGAGGAGGGACCTGTGGGGGGAGAAGGGGATGATTTTGTAATTATTCGCAGGAAGGGACCCCTTTCACTAAAGCTCAGTAACTGGTTAACATGCGTGTTAATGCACATCAACTGGCAACGCTAACACGGGGGCATGCCAGTGACTGCTTAGTAACGAGCACGTTAATTGTCCATGGCACAATGGGGAGGGGAATGGATAGCGACACTAGTCCTTGCATTATCCAGATATTCAGCCCCAGCCATTCTCTGGATGCCAGCACTGAATATCGGGATTTGGGGCTTTTTTACCATCACAGCCTGCGTTTACTCTAGTGGCTATTGGCCCGAACAATTATCCATTTAGTTGCTGAATATCACCACTATCCTGATCATTTTTTGGTTCACCCTTATTTCTCTCCAAAACCAACTCACTTTTAGGGGCATGTTTACTAAAGGTTAATGAAGATAACAAGCATTAAGTGCCTCTTCCCCCACAGAAATTGAAGGACTCTAGGCATTAAATCCTTAGGTAAACATGCCCCTTATATGAATCATATCTGACTTTTTTTTTTTTAGTGCAGTCAAGTCAGTGCTGACTCCTGGCAATATCGTTGTCTTTGGGTTTTCTTGGCAATGTATAACAGGAAGTAGATTACCAGGCCTTTTCTTCTGAGGTCCCGGGTCATAAGGAGTGCTAGTGGGAACTGAACCCTTGAGCTTCTGGGTACCAGTTGCTCTAACCACTAAGCCACTCCACAGGCATATTAGCAATTTAAATGCTTTTTACTGGTTTTGAGTACCTGAGAACATCTGGCTTTTGCTCACCTTAGGGACTCTCATTTTCCCAACTGAGCTTTGAGCTCTCTCTTTCTAAAATAATTTTTTTGCAACTGAAGAAACCTATGGCACTGATGTGAGACAAAACTTTATTCTAAGTAGGCCAAGTTCTGAAAAAAAAGAAGTCTTGAAAATTGTATTCAGTGTTACAAAAAAAAAAAAAGAAGGATCTGCACAGCCAAGGTGATAATCACTTTTTTTAACTTGCTTTTGAATAAACATTAAATCAAACGCACCACTTAAAAATGCGCAGTCACACACCTAGGGCTGTTCTAGCACTGTCACTTTAGTTCTGTTTTCGATAACCATCAAAGCTTGACTCAGAATTTTAATTAGCCGAATCACTTTTAGTCACTTTAGAGATGTTAAACTCTCCAAAATTCTATCTTCTTACCTAATATCTGACTTTTCTTAGCAGTGCATATGATCCAGCCAAAGGCCACATGCAGAACTTAAAACGTCCTTTTTCAAAAAGCAGCTTGATATAGATATAATACGATTACTAGTTAGAAAGACTCCATGTAACTCTAAAATCAATAATGAAACAACAAAAAAAGAGTTACTCAATAGACGAAACAAATCCTGGGACTCATTAAATAAGGCTATTCAATTTTTAAAGCCTCATTTTGCCATTCTACTTGGGTAATGGCTTAACAACTCGCATGAGAAATCTCTATTGGTGTTAAGGAAGCCTCAGAAACGGCACGAGCCACGGCTACAAGTAATGGTATCATCAAGCTCCACAGTAGTCTTTTATGCATCGCTTTAAAAGCCCTTGACTTACTAGGGTTTTATTCCTGCGGAGCCTGATGTTAAGGAAGGAGGTTTATGTCCTGAAGCAGCCTGTGCAAGTTTGTTGGCGAAACTCAAGTCAACATTCATTGTCCCCAGGACCGTACTTAGCCCTGTGTGAGCGGTGCGGCCGCACAGGGCGCAAAGGCTTAAGGGGTGCATTTCAGCTGTCTGCCGTTGCCTGCTGCTGCCACTTTTTCTTCTCTCAGCAGTGGCAGGCAACGGCAGACAGCTGAAATGCGCCCCTTAAGCCTTCTCACGGCACACTAAGCAGATCTATCCCTCCCTGCTCTGATGCGACGTCAGAGCAGGGAGGGACAGATCTGCTTAGCGTTCCGGCGACTTGAACATCAGGTGCACCTCTTCTCTTCTGCCCCCATCCAGAAAGTGGCTAGACAGGGGGGGGGCACACGCCCGATGTGCAAGCCGCACAGGGCGCGATTCACGCTCGGTACGGCCCTGATTGTCCCCCCTCCCCAATGCCTATCTGCTGAGAACTTTATGGTGTTACTACATTGAAGCTAAGTGTTTTCAATTGTTTTTAAATGCATTTAGAAAATTGATAGACATGCAAGAGAACATTGGGGTCTGTGTGATATGAGCTTGCGGTTAGCAATTTAAAAATACCGCTACATGTAGCAGTGGCTCGCCCCGTTTCTGAGGCTCCCTTAACACCAGTAGAGATTTCTCGTGAAGGTTTTAAGCCATTACCCAAGTAGGGTTTAGAATGGCAAAATGAGGCTTTAAAAATGTAATAGCTTCATTTAATTAATTAATTTATTAATTTATTAACATTTTTTATATACCGCACTATTCATTATCAGCGCGGTTTACATGGAACAAGAAAACTTCAGACAAGTTACATTTATCTGGTTATTACATAAAACAGGAAAATTAACTTGGATAACAGGAACAACTATTTACAACAAAACAACAACAAGATCAACTATTTACATACAAGTGTCATATTGTCTGAAAAGTGTACTATTAATCTGGTAAAGTAGTGTAAAGTGTTGTTGAGTCAGGGAAGATTATATGGTCGGAAGGTAATTATTGCTATTTGGGTGTAACTGTAATGAATGAATCCCAGGATTTGTTTCATCTATGGAGTAATTATTTTTTTGTTGATACAGACATATGGCATGCATAGTTACACTAGATACATATGGAAAAGAGAAACAACCAATGGTTTTGTAAAAGATTTCATCACAGTCATAGTATAAAAATTCCAAAGTACACTGATCTAGCCCAAGAACCATTAAGGTTTGCATAGAACTATTTAAAATGTACTATAATATTATTCCAGAAAGCATCAGTAAGCAAAGGTATGTTCATGGACTCAACTACTGTATATGAATAACGAGAAAGAAAAAGAGTTGCAGCCAATATTTTTAATTGTTTCAGTTGTTACAAAGAGTTTTACAAAGAGTGGGGGGTGCCAGTTACCACTGCTGGTTTTCGCTTGGTAACTCTAGGGTTAAAAGAATACCAATCCCAAAGCGGTATATTCTTGGTGTGGATATATCCTTTGTACTTGTTAAATAGTTTTCAGTTCACAAAATAAAGGAGTGTATCAAAGATCTCAGTTGCAGGTGACGCAAGTTTCATGGAGCCACAAGTCCACATGCTGTATGTTAAGTCGATCAAATGCATACACACTGATGATCAATTAATGTGTGCAAAGTGTTGCAGAATGAATTGTGATTACTAAACCAAAAGCTCCGCCACTTTAACTAAGCCCGGATATTCAGCACCAGAACTTATCCAGCTTCTGGCCTGAAGATCCAGATTTGCCAGACAGCGCCATTGCTATCCAGTTAGAAGGAATATTCAGCTGTTAACCAGAAAGCAAAATCCCATTAAAGTTTAGGACTGCTATGGAGATGACCTCATTTTAACCAGTTAAGATATCTGGCTAGCGGCTGAATAACGCCACTAACCTGACAGCAACCAGCATTACTCCTGATCCACTCCCAGGCCACCCGGGTATTAACTGGGACTTTTTTACACAGTCTGTGGAGATATTCAACGGAACTGACTGGTTAGTGCCGCTGAATAGTTAACCAGCTAAAATGCTTTGACGCTCCTCCTCCTGTATTCTTCCATTGGGATCTACGGGGAAAAAAATTAGAGCCCGATTCACAAAGGGACACATCTGGGTCATCCAGATGACCCTGAACAAGATGGGCCCGCTAGGACCTGATTATATATCCCTGCACAGAGATTCGCGCCCGAGGATGGCCCGGCATGCCTGCCGGTGAGGACGTCCTTCCTGCAGCCACCCCTGGCTCTTGCGGCTCGGCCCTCCCTCTTCCCTGTTGCCCAAGCCATGGCTTGCCAGCTGGGGCCTGGATCTGGTGGTGGCTCCCTCCTGCACCTGGCCCTGGCCTGGGGGGGGAGGAATCCCCAGCCCTGATTGGCCCACCGGTGCTGATTATTCCACCTTTGAGGTGGAATAATCAGCACGTCCCCTCTGACCCCACAGGATTACAGGGCCGTGACCCGAATCGGTCCTGTACATCCTGCCAGCTTGGCCTGCCCCCGCTCTGCAAAGACCCTGCTCCCTCCCCCCCCCCCCCCCCACCAGCTCTCCCCGTTCTGCAGCTCTAGGCATGCAGGGATAGAAGGAGAAGGAATAGGGACAGGACAGCCCCGCAGGATCCATCTCAGAATCAGGCCCTTAGTCCACAGGGTCCTTTAGATATCCCACACTGTAATGTTGTCAATAGAGAATTCTATGTCCCATTCCCCCACATAGAATAAATACACAGAAACCTAGCTATGCCAAGCTATAACCCCAATGACCACAAGCTTACTAGACATGAAACCAGTCACCCCATGCACAACCCAAGCATCAACGAAAGGGCAACCACAGCAACCCCACAAGACTCAAGCTGGCATCAAAGGACTGCCACAACTTGCACATTGTAAATATGTTGATATAACTAACATGTAAATAAGTTAATAGAGCCAATCTAATCTCCTGTTATTTATTACCCTCGTTAAAGTTAATATAGCCAATCTAATCTCTTGTTATCTAGTACTCTCGTTATCATTACCCATAAGACATTCCATATGTCTCATGAATCTGTCCGATCATATTAGTTTATTGTAAACCACTTTGACTCTTAGAAAAGCAATACAGAAAAAGTGTTAAATAAATAAGGTCCATTTTTGCTTATCTCACACATGTCAATGTCCTGCATCTGCCAAAAGTCACACATAAAATATCTGTGTGATGATAAAAGCAGCAACAGGCTAACTGGAAGGATCAAATACAAAGCAAATATCTCAGTTCTAGTCACAGGGCACAACTGTGACAATGACGCACATTTCACAATGGAGCTTTCAAATGCAATCTGGGATGTCAAAGCCAGAACATCTGGAAAAAAAGCAGGCACATTCAAGTTTGGGCTTGATTTCAGAAACGTGGATGTGCCTGATATGCACGTGTATCAAGCGTCTATATAGACGTCCCCGGATAGTATTTCACAACCAAGATGTCTACTAGCATAATGGTTAGAGTAGTGTCTTAAGAGTAGAGTGGTCAGGGAACAAATCCTAATGCTGCCCTTTGTGATCTAAGGTTAGTCACTTAATTCTCTACATTCTCTGGATGTTTTAGGGTGAAAACAAGCACTTTCCTGATGCCTATTTGTGCCTAGAGCAGGTACAAACATTGACATACCTGCAAATGTCTCCATTTCTGAGATCAAACGCGGACGTGTAAGTACATTGTCACTTCCCAGACATGCCTCCGCCACACCCCCGTGCCTACTTGAACATTTGTGCATTGGAGACGTCTGTGAACGTCATTTGTGGAAAGGCTACAGAGAAGTATCTGTGATTTCGACATCCAGCTCTTCAGATATCCAATTTACAACTGAACCTTTTAAAATGACCCTCTATGTCATCAAACTGTTGTTAGTATTCGTGTTGCAATAATCCCTGCTTCTTAAGGGTTTAAAATGTCTAGAAAAAGAACACAGTTTGTGGATAAGTGGCAGAACTTTTATTGATAGTTTTATGTTATGATTTTATTTTTATATTTATATTGCTGGTTTGATTACGTACACTGCTTTGGGTAGCATAGGAGACTGGGGGAAACAGTGGCATGCAGGAGTAGCTCAGTGATTAGAGAAGCAGGTTGCAAACCAGAGAAGCCACACTTCAAATTCCACTGAAACCTTGGTGACATTGGGCAAGTCACTTTACCCTCCACTGTCCCAAGTACAATTTAGATTATGAGCCCATTTAAGGCAGGAAAGTAACTCATGCAACTTGTCTTGAGTTCAGATTTGGAAAAGCCAGATAATGAAATCTAAAATCCAAATTAATTCATGTAATAAATAATTTGGAGGCAATGAAAAAACCCAAAATAAATAATGCAAATATTTAAGCAGCAGGACACTGTCATCATCGCAGCCACCCAGACGGCTATTATCAATGTAATATTAAAATGTTCAGGCCAATGCACTCCCTCACACCTGAATAAACTATATTATTTTATTGTGAGCATCACAGTTCCTGAACAGATTTTCAGTTGCTTGACCGTTACCTATTGCATGCACCACAGTCCACCATCAGGCCAAGTTCTGCCTGAAGTCGCACTGCATACAAAGGTGGTGATATATTAGTCCACTTGCATATGAAGCAATAAAAGTCAACAAAAGGTTGTTAGGTTGTTTGTAATACCTTTTAATTATTTTCTTTTCTTTATTTTTATTTATATTCTGTGAGATCCACTCAACAGGGTGTTTGGGCGGAAGAGAAAAACATCCATTCAATTACACAGAACATTAAAACACCAAAGAATCTGTAACAACAGACAGCAAGCTCTCTACAAAAAGTAAGTCATACCACAAACTTGCACAGACAACCATTTCCTAACTTTGGTCAGATGCAGTTGCAGAGATGGTGCACATGTTTTTACGGTGGCAGCACCTACCTGGAAAGTGACTGGGAGGGAGTCTGATTTGGCTGTGTTCCGGAAGGCATTGAAGATCTTTTTCTTTCCTCCTTTCAGGCAGGTTGTGCTAAGCTTGGCAGGTATTTATTTATTTGGGGAGTGCGCTGAAGTTGGCAGAGTTCTGTGAGTTGGTTTACCACCTTGAATTCATGTGCATACTGTACCCCTCACTTGGAAGGCATGGAGCAGGAACTCCAGTAGAGCACTGTGGCTGGCCAAGGCAGCGTAGATGAGGGGTCCATCGATGGTGGAATCAGAGATCTCTGGGTTGGTATTTTATTGCATGGCAGCTTGAAGGCCAGGCTGAATGTAATGTGGCCCTGTTCATTCCCACACTCTTCTCCAGCGCATGAAGCATAGGCCAAGCACAGGGGTCGGGCAGGCAGATAGCGAACTTGTGTGGAGTGCAGCCATGCTTGGCACACACGTTCATGAAGCACGCCACGTGCATCTTTCCCCTGGGCAGGAAGGTGCGGGTGCCTGTGCTCTGGCCCTGAGCATGCTGCACCGGCTGCACTCTCTGAATGCACTTTTCACCCCATGCTGGAGAACATAAGAACATAAGATATGCCATACTGGGTCAGACCAAGGTCCATCAAGCCCAGTATCCTGTTTCCAACAGTGGTCAATCTAGGTCATACGTACCTAGCAGTTTCCCCAAAAGACACAGGTTCCGCAATGCTTGTACTGGGTCAAGCATTGATATCCTGGGTCCCTTCTTAATAATGGTTTATGGACCTTTCCTCCAGGAACTTGTCCAAACCTTTTTTAAACCCAGCTACACTAACAGCCTTTACTACATCCTCCGGTAACAAATTCCAGAGTTTGATTACACATTGAGTGAAAAAATATTTTCTTTTATTAGTCTTAAATAGTTTACCCTGTAGCTTCATTGCATGTCCCCTAGTCTTCCTATATTCTGTGAGGTCCTGCTCCATGCCTTCAAGTCCCTTGGGCTGCAGCTGGAGCACACCAACCAAGTGGGCCATTCAGCACTGCAGGTTTCTGCTCCTGTGGATTGAAGAGCAGAAGAAGTCTGCTATACGAAAAGGAGATGGGGCCAGAGACACACAGGAGGTAAGATAAAATTTAAAGGGGCAGTAGGTTTGGGCAGGAAAGACGGAGGGAGAAGAATGGAAGGCATGGGGTGAGAATGTAAGAAGAGAGAGAAAGGGACAGAGGCTGGGAAGGTAACAGAGTTGGGGTAGTGGTATACTGAGCCTATTTAGCACCTGGAGAGGGCCCCCCCCCCCATGGGCAAACTTACTTGTTAGCTGCAAGACACACTGCTGCCTCCGCTCCAGGCCTCTTCCCGGTGGCTGTTACCTCCTGAGTGAAGTCTTGAGGTGTTATCATGAGACTTCAGGAGAGGAAACAGCCGGGACCTGGAGTGGAGGTAGCAGCATGCTGCATGACAAACAAGTAAAGTAAATTTGCCACCACAGCTGTCACCTAGGGCAAACTACTCCCACTGCCTTGTCCTTAGTATGCCACTGAAGTGGGGGGCGACAGCAGGAGAGAGTCTACACAGAGGAGTGTAGGTGTGCAAGGAGTTGAGGTTAAAGATAGGGGAGAAAAGGACACAATCAGTATATGCACACACACACACACACACAGTCACCACACCCGTCCACCACACATCCACTATTGGAAGAGAGACATATATATAGAGAGCAGCACCAGTTATAAACATTCCTCATATGACCCCTACTACTATAACGAGACACACTTTATCATCTCTTTTTGAACTCTTCTTTCATACATATAAATACCCAGATACATATGATTTTGCAAATAAAAGAAGGAGTAATAGGTCGCTTTGTCACACTAAGTGTGCAGTTTTCACAGACACACACAGCCCCGCACACACACACATGCATACAGCCCCAGGCATGCCTCTTGGCACACAAACACATTCACATGCAGCCCCTGACACCCTCCATGACAGACACGCATGTAACCCCTAACAGACCTCATGATGCATGCATGCACACACACAGAGACATTCACACACGTGTATGTAATACCTGACAGTTCCCATGGCATCCACATACACATGCAGTCTCTGGCAGTCTCTATGATACATAGAAAAACACAAACACACACGCCCACTGACACACACACACACATACACACACAGACATATGCGGACTACCCGACACTTTCTATGACACAAATATGAAGCTGCCGAATGTTTCATCCTTTGAATGAGGGAAACACACCACTGTGTTACATTGTAAAATGTGCCCTTTTCAACTTGTTTCAACTTTGCTGCAGGGCACCAAACATACCAGACCTCCCTCCTTCCCTCCTGTGGCACACTGCAAGGCTGATCTTAGCAGGCAGCCGGCCACATAGAATAGAAGGAGTGGGGGGAGCTTCTGGTGTAGTGAGTTGGTTGGTCGGAGTCAGACATGCAGGGGCAGCCCAAGGGGGGTGCGGGGCCATGTGTGGAGATTAATTGCAATGCCTCATTTGCATAAGGAGCCTCATTTGCATAAATATTTGCATAATATTAACATGCAATTTTAGTAAAAGTGCCTCTTAATGAGTGTCTGGATAAAGAAAGACTAACAGAGTTCTACATTACTACATTGCAGTGACAACCGCCAGGCTCATTAGGAAGTACTATAAACACTGACCATTTAGAACCCATAGCAAACCCACCGTATCATAACAGCACTACCAGGACTCACAAAGCACCAAACCCTACCTATCAAAAGGCAACACTGCAAATATTAAACCAATACATCTTAGAGAATACCAATACATCTCACTGGGAGAAAGAGAACAAGTGGCACCGTCAAATAGAAACTACATAGACCATCACCAAACAAAGAACAAGGGATCACAATTTAGAAATGGGAAGATAAACTGGGAACCCCAAAAGCCAAACATGACATGTACAACACTGGAGAAATAAAACTATAAAGTAATTTCCTTTTGCACTAAACAAAAACGCAAAGATGTTAGCAATACACACTTCCCAGACCAGACATATTCCAGTTAATAAATTCAAAATAAAAAGTATTTTTCTACCTTCTGTTTGGTCATTTTATTTTTCAGTTGCAATTGCTCCAGTCACTTTCTTCTGGTTTCTTCTGTCTTCTGCGAACTATCCATTTTTCCTTTCTTCTCTTTTAGATTTTTTCCATTCTCTCTCTATATCTGCTTTAACATATTGATTGTTTCCCTTTTGCTCTTTCCCCCATTTCTTTCCTTATTCCTTTATCATCCACTCAAATTTCACCCTTCCATTCTCAATCCCCACTTACTCTCTCAATACTCGGCCCATCGTAGAATTTCTTCCCTCCCACACAAAATAACTTTTCCCCTACCCATTCTCATTCCCCATCCCCATCCCCTTCTAGTCCTCCCCCAAGATCAGCTCCATTATAGTTCTAGACCCACCCAGTATCTGCTCTCTTCTAGTCCCATTCTCCCATGCCCCCACATCAGCCCATTTCCAGTCCTATCCCCCCATATGCTCTTTTCCAGTACCATTCCAGCCCCCCATCAGCCCATTTCCACTCCAAGCTCCCCCATCAGGCAATTTCCAATCCCAGTCCCCCCATCAGCCCATTTCCAGCCCTATTCCAACTCCCATCAGCCCACTTCCAGTCCTGTTGCAGCCCCCATCAACCTATTTCCAGTCCTATTCCCCCATCAGCCATTTCCAGTCCTATTCCTGCCCATCACTCCATTTCCAGTCCTATTCCTGCATCAGCCATTTCCAGTCTTATTCCAGCTCCCCATCAGCCCATTTCCAGTCCTAGCCCCCCATATACTCTTTTCCAGTTCCATTCCAACCCCCCATCAGCCAGTTTCCAATCCTAGCTTCCTCATCAGCCCACGTCCAGTCCTATTCCATCTCTTCATCAGCCCATTTCCAATGCCAGCCCCCCAATCACAGCCCATTTCCAGTCCAAGTCCCCCCCCATCACAGCCCATTTGCAGTCCCAGCCCCCCTCACCATCACAGCCCATTTGCAGTCAAAGTCCCCCCCCCCCACCATTACAGCCCAATTGCAGTCAAGTTCCCTCCCTAATTCACAGCCCATCCAGTCCTAGCCCCTCCTCCTCTGAACAGCCCCACAGCTGTCTAAGGGGCTTCAGAGGGAGCTGGGGAAGCCCGCGCGAGGCCCCAGTTCCCTCTGCACAGCCGCCAGCGTGAAGAGCCTTTTCCCTCACGCTGACAGCTGTTTCTGTGAAGCCGCAAATGCCAGGAAAGGTTAACGGTAATTTCCTTTAACCTCTCCTGGCACTCGCGGCTTCACAGAAACAGCCGCCAGTGTGAAGGAAAAGGCTCTTCACGCTGGCGGCTGTGCAGAGGGAGCCGGGGCCTTGCCCAGGCTTCCCCGGCTCCCTCTGAAGCCATCCGTTGTGCGATAATGGAGTTCTCGCAGGGCCCCCTGAAGTGCGGGGCCCTGTGCGAACAACATTATCGCTCAATGGACGGGCCTGCCCTGCAGACACGTGTGCCACAATGCAGGGCTTGAAGCATGTGGCTAGCATCACTGCCAGTCCACAAAAGGAGCACCACCGCTGGCTCTCATGGGAGGCACCAAGGTGATATTTCCACTTTTGGCATTCCAGCAAGTCTCTGCATGTTTCACGGTTGCAGCAGCTAAGCAGCGCTCTAAAAGGAATCTCAAACTCCAGCTAAGTGGTGGGTCTCACATTGATGCTGCCACCATCAACTGTTGGGACTGCCAAAAAACAGATCAAGCTCAAAGATTCTAAATTATCCCTATCATCTAGTAGCCATAATATGAACAAAAACAAACTTTGAAATGCCTGTATGCAAAATTCTAGAAGTATAAAAAATAAGATGAGAGAGTTAGAATATATAGCACTGAATGAAAGGTTAGATATAATTGGAAGCTCAGAGACCTGGTGGAAGGAGGATAAACAATAGGACACTGTGATACCAGGCTACAAACTATATTGCAATATATATATAGGGTAGATCACATAGGTGGAGGGGTGGCGCTATATGTTAAAAGTCAAACAGGATAAAGGTTTTGCAGGAAATAAAATACACTGTGCAATCCTTATGAATAGAAATTCCATGTAAAAATGAGTAGGGAATGGTAGTGGTGATGGTGTACACTACTACCACTCACCTGGCCAGAATGAACAGACAGATGATGAAATGCTAAAAGAAATTAAGGAAGCTAGCAAAGTTTACAACACAGTAATAATGGGATATTTCAATTACCCCAGTATTGACTGGGTCAAGGTTACATCAGGCCATGCTAAGGAGATAAAGTTTATCGATGAAATAAATGACTGCTTCATAGAGCAGCTGGTTCAGGAACCGACTCAAGGGGAAGCCATTTTAGATCTAGTTTTTAGTGGAACACAGGATCTACTGTGAGAGGTAACGGTGTTGGTGCTGCTTGGCAATAGCGATTGTAACATGATCTCATTTGATTTAACACTAGAAGCCCCAAAGTGCATCAATTGACGCAAATGCATCTTCGAAGTTGTATATCAGCGCCACTGCTAGAACCATGTCAGTCATGTTCCATGACTTTGTTAGCAAGGTCAAGATGTTCAAATATGTGCATCAAAAATTAATGACAGATGCACCACCTAGCGGGAAAATGAATTTATACCTAGAAGCCCCAAAGTGCGTCAATTGACGCACTCAATTGTTTTGGATGCGTCAATTGACGTACATTGGGGCTTCTAGGTATAAATTCATGTTCCCACTAGGTGGCACATCTCAATCACTGTTTACAGTTTTACTCCGACATTACAAACAATAAACACACGATGACATGTAATGATGTCACATACTGCATGTATTTAACAAATAAGTAACGACACATTAATTCACATCTGTATTTCATGCTAAACGCAGTCGTCGTGATAATGCATCAATTGACGCACTTTGGGGTTTCTAGGTAAAATTTCTTTTGGGGCTTCTAGTGTTAATAAATAAAATGAGGAAAATGGTTAAGAAAAACTAAAAGGAGCAACTGTAAAGGTTAAGAGTCTACATCAGGCCAGTATTTTATTTAAATATACTGTCTTGGAAGCCCAGACCAGATGTATTCCACACTAAGAAAGGTAGTGGAGGAGTGGCCTAGTGGTTGGGGCAAGGTACTTCAGGCCGGAAGGTCAGGGGTTTAAATCCCACTAGAGAACAGCAACCTTGGGCTGGAAGGACTGGGGTTTCTAGTCCCACAGGTGCTCCTTGTGGTCTTGGGCAAGCCACTTAACCCTCCATAGCCCATGTTCCCTGTAAAATAGTTATCTCCAAGTTATAATGCCCTGTTCAATGTAAACCGCACTGATGCAGAATAGCACGGTATATAAGAGAATGTAAATAAAAAAAAATAGAAGGCCAAACAATAGCCAGCATGGATTAAAGATGAGGTCAAAGACACTATTACAGCTAAGAGAAAATCCTTCAGAAAATGGAAAAAAGAGCTAAATGATGAAAGCAGCAAACAGAAGAAGTACTGGCAAGTTTAAATGCAAGACATAATTTGAAAAGAAGCTTGCCAATGAAGCAAAAATGCATAATAAAACCTTTTTCAAGTATATTCCTAGAAGAACACCTGTGAGAGAGCCAGTTGGATCATTAGATGATAGAGGGGTAAAAGGAGCACTAAGAGAAATCAAGGCCATTGTGGAGAGACTGAATGAATTCTTTGCATCAGTCTTTACTGAAGAAGATGTAGGAAACTTAACCATGCCAGAAATGATATTCAAAGGTGATGTATCAGAGCAATTGAAACAAATCTCAATAAAATGGGAAGATATACTACAGCTAAAGAGCAGCAAATCACCTGGACCAGATGACATACATCCTAGGGTGCTGAAAAAACTGAAATATGAGATTGTAGACCTACTTTTAGTAATCTGTGAACTACCCTTAAAATCATCTTTAGTACCTGAGGATTGTAGAGTGGCCAATGTAATATCAATTTTTAAAATGGTTCTAGAGGCGATCCATGAAACTACAGACTGGTGAGCTTGACATCTGTGCCAGGCAAGATGGTAGAAACCATTATAAAGAACAAAATTACTTAACACATGGCTTAATGGCAGAAAGCCAACATGGATTTAGCCAAGGAAAGTCTTATCTCATTAATCTGTTATATTTTTTGAAGGTGTAAATAAAAAGGTAGACAAAGGTGAACCAGTTGATATAGGGCCCAATTCTGACATGGATGTCCCAGCCTTCTGTGCACCCGATTGGAACTGGACGCACAGAGTTAGCCGGGATTCTTATCCCATGGGGCACGTCTAGCCCCATGGGATCAGAATCGCATCCAAGCTTGTACGTGCAGGTCGGGACCCCGATTCAGGTCGGCCTACATGTACAGGCTTTGCCCGGATAGCTCAGTCAGGACGTTCCAATTGAGCTGTGGTGCCATGGCATCCCGTTGTCATGGCATTGCGGCTCCATTCAAAAGCCGTGATTCCTGGCCACTGACTCAAAAAGTGCTTTTCCCGCAGAAGGCCACATGGAATGTACTCTGTCCCCTCTTGCCCTTTCTGAGCCCCGGACCCGCCATCCCTCACCAACTAGGGGAACTTATTCCACCTCCAATGTGGAACAAGTTCCCTGTTCAAGCTGCCAGCCCCGGACATACAAGGCCGACATTGGAATCGGCCCTGTACATCCGGGGCCGATGACTGCCCACTGCCCACCCTAACCCCACCCCCAATCTGCCCCTTTCCCACCCCCATCTCACTTCCCTGTACAACACACGGGGAAGTTAGACAGGATCGGGAGAGGGCATGAATAGTGGGGATGGACCCTATAGTGTATCTAGATTTTCAGAAAGCCTTTGACAAGGTTCCTCATGAGAGACTTTTGTGTAAATTAAAAAAACATGGGATAGGAAGCAGTGTACTATTGTCGATGAGGAACTGGTTAAAAGATAGAAAACAAAAAATAAGGCTAAATGGACAATTTTCTCAGTGGAGAAAGGTGAATAGTGGAGTACCTCATGGATCTGTGTGGGCCCCCTGCTTTTTAACTTTTAAGCTCTAGTTATTAGGCTACTCTTCCACTCTGATCCAGCAACTGCCATAACAACCCCAAGAGAGACTACAAAGCTAAGCTTCTAAATTTACTATTTTGGCTGGTTTTGTTATAAATTTTCCTTGCCTATTTATTACCTGTTTATATTCTTTTAGATCTGAGTGTGCCCTCAGTTCATAGAAGGTCTACTGGCCTGGGACACTATATCCTTGATATCTGCCTACTAGGACTTGTAGTACAGATTTGCTTTTAGATTTGCAGAGACCTGGTTTCCTACTAAATTATGCAGTAATGGCATACACTTTAAAGTTCCAAGGTTCTTTACATAGTAGATTGGTACATAGAAGTAGGATTTCATTTGAACGTTTAAAGTTCCCTTGCTCTATTAGAAGCCTACCTCACAGGGTATTGTTAATTCAATCAGTCTTTGCTGCTTGAGAGTTAATTCAATCAGTCTCTGCTACCTGAGCAGGAGTTCTGATCCAGCAACTGCTTATCACAACCACAAGAGAGACTACAAAGCTAAGCTTCTAAATTTACTATTTTGGCTGGTTTTGATATACATTTTACTTGCTTTTTTATTATTTGTTGATATTCTCTTAGATCTGAGTGTGTCCTCAGTTCATAGAAGGTCTACTGGCCTGGGACACTATATCCTTGATATCTGCCTACTAGGACTTGCAGTACAGATTTGCTTTTAGATTTGCAGAGGCCTGGTTTCCTACTAAATTATGCAGTAATGGCATACATTTTAAAGTTCCAAGGTTCTTTACATAGTAGATTGGTACATAGAAGTAGGATTTCATTTGAACGTTTAAAGTTCCCTTGCTCTATTAGAAGCCTACCTAACAGGGTATTGTTAATTCAATCAGTCTTTGCTGCTTGAGAGTTAATTCAATCAGTCTCTGCTACCTGAGCAGGAGTTCTGATCCAGCAACTGCTTATCACAACCACAAGAGAGACTACAAAGCTAAGCTTCTAAATTTACTATTTTGGCTGGTTTTGATATACATTTTACTTGCTTTTTTATTATTTGTTGATATTCTCTTAGATCTGAGTGTGTCCTCAGTTCATAGAAGGTCTACTGGCCAGGGACACTTAAATTCCCACCCATCCTACCCCTCACCCCATCCACCCCAGGGTTGCATTGCCTATATAGTCATCATATAGATTAATATCTGTCCTCCAATTAGGTGTAACACCCATCTTTTCACCTTGTTTTTGAACTGCTTTATAACCATCTTAATCAGCATGTCGTATATTCAATGTAATAGCTATGGTGCCTTCATTCTAAGAAAAATCAATTGGAGCCTAAGAGCTTGCCCTATATGTCTCAAGTTAACTGCCATGCATAAAGAATTGATTGTATTAAGGGAAGAATTAGCTGCAATTAAACACACCTCCTCTAGGGTACAAATTGAAAAAATCCACCACCACTCCCACAAAGAATGAAGCAGCCCAAGAACAAATGGATCACAGTGGCCTCTGGTAGGTTGTGATCTGTAACACGGAGACACCCTCTCCATCAAGAAATATCCCTGAATAATGCTTCTCTGCCTTGGAAAATTTGAGTGCCCAATAAGTAGAAACTGAAGTGCCCTTAAACAAGAAGGTTAATGCCCAATCTACTGATTGCACTAAATATGAAGAAGCTATCACAAAAGAGGAAACTACCACTACTTGCAGATTCCATCATCAGAGGCACCAACTTGCGAACACAGTTCAAAGGAAAGAAGATGGTCAAATGCCTCCCAGGCTCTCCAGCCAGCAGGAATACAAAGCAAATTGCTGGATAGTTAGTGCAGAAAGTGAGCACTCAAAATTGATGGTATCATCCACTTGGATACAAATGACCTAGCTAGAAAAAGTGCCTCAACAATTCAGAGGGACTTTCAGATTCTGGGAGAGAAATTCAAACCCATTGCTAACACTATAGCATTCTCAGAAGTTCTCCCTGTTCTTGGTAAGGGAGCAGAAAGGCTGCATCACATAATCAGTTTTAATGCATGGCTCCAAATCTGGTGCAAACAAGAAGGATTTAGATATATAGGCTATTGGGGAAATAGAAGGAACAAGAGGCTATTCTGTGTTGATGGACTACATCTCTCTGTTGCAGGGAAAAGGATCCTAAGTGAAAAATTCAGGCATTATGTGCACAGGCATTTAGACTAGGGAAAGTGGTGACAGATGGAAAAGAACAAGTTCAGGACATCACTCTCAGTAAAAACATAATAACATTGGAAACAGCCACACTATTAACCCACACATCAATGCCAAGTGGGAAGAGGCGTGTAAAACAAAATCCATGCAAAATACAGGCAAGCCAGTCAACAAATGCTGGAAAGCAACACACACAAATGCTTGAAGCCTAGCCAACAAAGTTCCTGACCTGGAAGCCCTAATGGTGGAAATGGACTTGGACATTGTGGCCATTATAAAAGCATGGTTTAATGAGTCACATGATTGGGATATAGCCATAGATGGCTATAATCTATTTAGAAGAGATAGAGAGGGTAGAAAAGGAGGAGGAGTAGCCCTATATGTCAAAAGTAATATTAAAGTTGCTGAAATGCAGGGGACGTGGGGAAAAGAATAAGCACTGTGGATTGTTTTGGAAAGAGGAGATGGCACCGTCATCCATACTGGTGTAGTCTACAGGCCTCCAACTCATATCAAAGAAATGGATAGAGAATTGATTGATATTGCAAAGATAGCCATGAAGGGGGAAGTGATCATATTGGGTGACTTTAATGTACCAACGTGGACTGGAGTACTCCTTCTGCAAATCTGGAAAGAAGTAAAAAAATTGTAGATGCCTTCCAAGATGCATTACTTAGACAAATGGTGATGGGACCAATCAGGGAAAGCTTGATGCTGGATTTAGTACTCACCAATGGAGATAGTGTGTCAAATATCCAGGTGACTGATCATGTGAGCAGCAGCGATCATCACATGGTGTGGTTTGAGATAAAAGCCAAGGCAGAGTCCAACCACAGCAAGCTCAAAGTCCTAGACTTCAGTAAAATGGCCAAGTGCGTGAAGGAGGAGTTGGCAGGGTGGGAGGAGATAAGGGAAGTGGAATTGCAGTGGGCTAAACTAAAAGAGGCAATGAAAGGGGCAACAGATACATATGTAAGAACAGTAAATAAAACAAGAGGACAAGGAAACCTATTTGTTCTCCAAAGAAGTGGCTGCGTCTAACACCCCCCCCCCCCCCACCAGACACACTGTATCCCACTCTCATAAGCCCGGTTAACATGTATTTAGAGTTATATGTATATAGTTTCTCTGGTCTAGTTAAGTCTATGATGGAAGTCTATAAAATAGCAAATGGAGTAAAACGGGTAAATGTAGATCGGTTTTTTACTCCTTTAAAAAGTAGGACTAGGGGACATGCAATGAATGTGGCACATATAAGACTAATCAGAGAAAATACTTTTTTCACTCAGCACGTAATCAAACTCTAGAATTCATTGCTGGAGGATGTAGTAAAAGCTGTTAATGTAGCTGGGTTCAAAACAGGTTTGAACGAATTCCTGGAGGAAAGAGGACTGGGGAAATGCACTGCTTACCCCTAGGACAAGCAGCATAGAATGTGTATACCTTTGGGAATCCAGCAGGTGCTTAAGACCTGGAATGGCCACTGTTGGAAACAGGATATTGGACTTGATGAACCCTTGGTCTGACCCTGTATGGCATATCTTATTTCTTATGTTCTTAATATCTGCACAGGGATTGAGTGCTCAGCTTCCATGCTGCTTACACATAGGGATAGCAATGACTTTCTCCAGGTCTGCCTTTTAAACAGTCTATTGACTTTTTCTCCAGGAACCTGTCCAAAACCCTTTTTTAAACCCAGCTATGCTAAATGCTTTTATCACCTCCTCCTTGTCTGTCTGATTTATAAAAGAGCTGTGCAACTGTGCATACAGAGACAGAGTGGTGGTAGTATCTGCGGCAACAATAGCAGGCAGGAGAAGAGGCATGAAAAGCTAACCTTTGTAGACCTTTTTTAAAATTAAATAAATAAATACATTGTGTTTGCTTCAATCACATTAACCGTTTGACTTTCACAGCCTCTGCATACAATGTTAAACATTTACTCCTCAGTATTTATTTTAATTCCAGCTATACATTTGCCACTTCACTGCAATTTTCTTGTTACATTTGATTTGAAGCAGAAATACTAACATTATGTGAATAAAGTTCACAAAGGAGTTTGGAGAAGGGAGGGGGGGTGCAGCTGATCAATAATAATAGCGAGGGAGGGGGTACTGATATATAGGCTGCAGGAGGGTTGCAGAGACCCCAGCACTGGTCTTGAGTCTAGGATATGCAGGAGGTGGGGGGTGAGTTTCAGTCTGGAATTTGTTTATAGTTTGTGGTCCCTTATTCTATGTCAGCTGAGGGTCTGTCCATGTCCTGCGTTTGTGGCTGAGGTAAAGGATTGGCTAGTCTGTCATTCCTGTTTAAGGAGCTATAGTAGTCCTGCTTGTTCTGTTTTCACAACAGTAGGTGTACTGGTACTCTGGGAACTGCTGTAGTATTTATAGTACTGTCCTGTAATAGGTAAGGTTGTTGCAGTTTGAGCCCTGGAAGTTAGTGCTGTTATGATGTTTCTGTATATATTCTGAGTGTCTTTATACAAGGTTTTGTATTATTTCACAAGGTGGAAAGAAAGTGTTACTGTTCCTGAGGTGACACCACAATTTGAATATTTCTTTCTGTAAAGTGAGTTGTAAGGGGAAAACTCCTTGCACCACTGTTGGCAGGATATGGAGTGTGTATTACAGAATTGAAGGTGCAGGATTTATCTTGAGATTCTGTTTAATCCTGTATAGAATGATGCTATCAGTTGCATTGATCGTTATATTGGCTGGGGAGTTTCTTCATGTATAGAAGGCCATTAGGACTTTTATGTGTTTTATATTTTATAGATAATTTCAAGATGGGGGAGAGAGGCTTTGATGTGGTGGTGGCTGTGATGTGTAGAATTGTCACTTTAGTTTGCACACAAACACACATTGCCACCCCAAAAACTTGTGTCCAGCAACAATGGCCTGCTAGCCTTCCCATCCCAACCTTGACCAACAGATCATCCGGCCCCAGCAGCTCCTGAGGAGAATCATCACTGCTGCTCCATGCGACCTTCTCCCCACTCCCTCCACCACCACCACCACCACCACCACCACCCTCATATCTAAAGCAGCCTCAGATTTAAAAAGAAAAGTGAGGCATGTGTAATTCTGAATAGCTTCCCCAGTTTCAGCAAAATCTGGTTCTGGCTCTGCGATATATAATTCTTTGCCAGGTTCTGCCAAACCATTGAGCTCCTCTTTACTGTACTACAGTAAGTAAAGTCTTCCAGGCTACCCCAGCATTCAGCACGGATTTTGATAACTTTGGCTGTAGCTGAGACTATCTGCTACTAGGTAGAACCTGAAATGAAATATCAGAGAGGTGACCAAAGGTTCCTCTAGTCCCTATGAACACCAAATACAGCTTTGTTTATCTGTTTCAGTTCTTTTTTTCTCTGTAGGGTTCTAGTTGCAATTTTTTAGGAAGAAAGTAAAATAGGACAGCACCCTGTGATTTTAGGGCAGAGTCTGTCATTCAAAAATACGACAGTCAAACATAAGCACAAAAGGAAATTAGTTACAGGAAATGTTTAAAACAAGTACAGCACATCCCAGCTATCTGCTTCATTTTCAAACAAGCACAGTATGCTTTCCTAGCTAAGTCTGCTTCCTCATCTCCCTTTGCCATCTGATTGCATCGTGCATGACTGCAATGCATCCACTCACTAGAACGTGGCACATCAGATAATTCATGTATGCCGCCTTTCAAACCTGTGCATGCTATGAGAATATACAATACACTTATCCGCTTACTTTTCAGTATAGTCTTAGGCTTTAAGCTAGAATAACTTACCAGCCCCACTGTGCATGGTCTCCCTCACACAGCACACAGGCTTTGAGGAAGCTAGCCAGACTCCTCAGCATTTATTTTCATCCCTGTTCTAGTATTACCAGCAACAGTGAAGGGAAGTGGTCAGCTTGCTAGTTTTGTTTGCCCCCACCCACTGCTCACAACACCTGACATGACAGACCCACGAATGAGCTCTGCAGCCAAGCTTCCACTTCCCACTCTGCTTTATGACATAGATCAGAAGGAACATACTCTAACCTGCTGTCTACATGTCTTGGCTATTGATAGGCTGGAAATCAGGAAGACCTGAGCTAACTTTAAAAGCCTTAAACTGGAAAGAATGCAGAAGGTATCGAGTCATCTGTTCATCATGAATCAGATTCATAAAATACATAAACTACAAGCCATTTTTATTCTCTAGCTGACAGCCACACAGAGAAAAAGTCACACTATTAAGCAAGGGGACATATTTCAGTGGTTTTTAGCCAGCTAAATGCATGACTTAGCCAACTTAATCCCATGAGCTGAGCCACCTAGCTTCACCTGGGTCGATTTTCAAAGGGTTCAAACTCCTACAGGTCAATGACTGAACTCCACAGTCAGCATTTATTTTAATTTCATCAACAGCATTTAAATAAAATACTTCTATTCAGCAACGCTATCCAGATAGCGAGCCACGCTGAATATATGTGGAGAGTGATAGAGTGGTCACATCTTACCTCTAGAACCCAAGCACTCCACAGGGGAGGAGTGAATTCTAGTCAGCAGGAGCTTGTATGTAAGATGCTGAAAGGTGGGTGGGGGCGCATCTATGTAAGATATCAGGGGGCCTCCAGTGGTGTCAGGAAGGTTGGGGGCTTCTATGTAAGATGCTCAAGGGAGTTGGGGGGGGGGGGTATCAGGTGGGTGGAAGGTTTTAATGTAGATGTCAGGGGGACCATGTGCAATCATGCTTTCGGCAATGCACTCAAGGTGTGGTAAATGTCTGCCCTGTATGGTAAGCAAATGAACAGATGTTGAATATGCCCCAAATTATAGCACAGGCTTTGCAGTTATCGCATGTCCATTTCTGCAAATAATGCAAGCAGCTGCAAAACGTTACCCCACTTTAATAAACAGGCCCCTAAGAGAAGCACAAAGATATTTTTGAAAATTGATTCTCCCCTTCCCCCCCCCCCCCCCTCAGGTGGTTTAATTTAGGCAGGAAAAATGGATACGGAGGTGAAGAAAAGATTTAAGTTTAGGTGTCTAAGTCAAACTGTCAAATTTGCTGGCTTAAATCAAGGCTATTTTATGTATTTATTTTTATTCTATTTATTTACATTTCTTAACCGCATATCCAGTATTCACTCTCTGCACTGTACAACAAAGAAAAACAATCATGTGAAGGCGCATTTTAGCACATGGAGATTGGAAATGAGACATCGAGGTCGGGATGTACTCAGGTCGATGGTATTTTAGAAAATGGCTCTGCAAAACGTGAAACTCGTCCACATACAGCAGAAGAAGCCACTTGGCAAATGAACATACTGGAAAAATCAACAGAGGAAAGCCGGCAACGTAGACATGCAAGTACCAGCATGTCACAACCTGCTCACATAAATGTCAGCATTTCCACATGCAGTAGAGCCATTTTGCAGACATAGATATGTAGCTGCTGCTACTTAATTACAGAGGCCGCTATTTTCATCTAAATCCAATTTGAAGTGATGAATAAACAAGGGGAGGGATTAAGGGGGATAAGCCCCTTAATACCTCCTGTAAAGGGATGGGCAAAACAGAGGGCAGGCACAAAGCTTGACATGTCCTATTCGGTCATACACATGCATTCCTCATCTGAAATGGGGAATATACATGTGGATATTTTGACCTACCCTAGCTACTGCCTGTTCACACCCCTGACACACCCCCATCTAATTTGGAAATGGTTAGAACAGCTACATGCGCCCTTCTAAAATATTTATTTACATATGGCTGCCATTTGTGCATGTATGTACTGACATCTATATAACCCATAACACATCCCCAACCACCCACCTCCTACCTTACAACTAACCTCTCTCCAACCAGCCAACCCATACAGCACCAACCCCAATATTCCAAGATCCCTGACCTAATTAATCCCAATTAACCCCCCTCCATATGCACAATGGCCAACCTAAATATACTCAAATCTCTCTCCTGTCTCAACCCTACTGAGAGTATGTTCCAAATTACGGGCAAATTTTGGCCAAGGGGCTTATTTATTAACTTATGCTAAGGAATGAAGATAATGGATGTTCACAGCAAAGGTTAACCCGCAGTAACTGCAAAATCTTTCTGTTAACTCTTGGCGGCATTCCCGACAATTTGGGGAAGATTGCTGTGCAGTTAATGTAGAGAAATGGTTACTACCACATGTTAAAGGCATTACTGCTAGCACAGAAAGCAATTAGCTACACTTCTGGAGGGCTAGCTCCCTGCACCTCATTATCAATAACTAACATATCTGAATATAACTCGCTTTTAGCTATTACTGGAAAGGTGTGAGCCAAATATATTAAATAAATGCATCTGCTGCATTAGCACTTAACATGCATTGACAACTTTGCCTTTTACTGTCCTTCATAGCACCCCCCCCCCCCTGCGCATTCCATGTCCCCTAATCAGGGAATAAAGGAACAGCCAAATAGGCTATGAAGCAGGGAAGCCTGGTTCAAATTAGGGAAGTGAATGAGAAATATCAGCAATTTTGTTTCATATTGTTTTAAATCTGAAAACAACTCCGAAAAATCTGAAACTCATTTTTCCCACCAGTTTCATTACAGAAACAGAAAACGCAGGTTTTTTTTTGCCTTGTGAATCTATTGATTCCTGCTGTAGAGATTTTCTCCAAAGACGTTTCTGTTGCCATGTTCTTGTGCCATAAATTCTATAAAACCATGTTTAAGTATACTATCCTTACTGATCATCACATGGATAATCAGAATCTAGATTAGACTTGGTAAATGTCTCTGACAAAACAATAAATCCATTTAGCATGTTCCATACAACTTCAGAGCAGACAAACTTTGAGCCAATCAGGAAACAATAAGGAAGATCATCAGCAGAATTAAGAGTAGGAGTCAACCCACATTAAAATAAGATGGCTCTTCTGCTTTCCCACTCCAAGGTTACTAGTTCAAGGCCAGTCTCTAACTGTGAGGAAAAAAACACATGCAGTTGCAGTGTAATAGTTGTGAGTAGGGTTTGGGGTTGTGAATTGCTGTTGGGTTTGTGTGAGTAGTGGGATATGCGTTTTGCTAAAGTGGGAACGGGTTTGGGGATTGAGGTGGTTGGGGACATGGGGGGTGGGAGAGCGAGGAAGGAGAGAGTGCTGAGGGGTGTGATGACGGGGATGGGGGATAAGAGTTAAGGGGGTAAGGGGTGGGTGAAGATTATTCATCCAGGTAACAATAATCATTATCATTTTTATTGATATATGTTTCAGCAAACACTGCTTGCCCCAATACAAACATTATGGAACCTATGTGTCCTTTTGGGAAACTGCTAGGTACTTGTGACCTGAATTGGCCACTGTTGGAAACAGGATACTGGGCTTGATGGTCTGACCCAGTATGACATTTCATATGTTCTTATGTTCTTAGTATACATTGTATTCCTTGACCCCTCAGGAAGGTGTGTTATGGCTGAAACATACCGGTAGCCGTATACGAACATTATGCAACTGTATTCCTATAAAAGATTTCTGGTTTATATTACATTTTACATCGCCTGTTTTTAATTCCGTTCCTCTGTTGTCGTTGTAATTCCTTTTTCTACTTTGAAAATAAAGGAGAGCAGACATTAGGGGTATGCATTTGGGAACACTCATTTGGTTTGTTTGGTTGCCTAAAAATTGAAAGTGTGTGCACCTTACATAGATTAAGGCACATGCAATTGATTTCTGTGCTTAAAAGAGTTCTAGCATGCATGCAATGTGTGCGCAAAGAATAAATACATGAAACAAACATGAAAAACTGCCCAAAGATTCGGAAAAATGTATATAAAATAATCACAAACCAAATTTTTTTTGACTGTACGAACCCCTAGTAGACATCAGCAGCAGCAGTATCAGCAGAATAACTCCTGAGATTCAGGGCAGGCACTACCGTTAGATTGAAAGCTCACCTCTTCGCTGCTGCTTTTGGGTCCTGACTCAGCTGATCTCCTTTTTTCTTCCCCCTTATTCTACCCCTACTTACACCTTCTGTGTTTTGTCTTAACTAGATTGTAAGCTCTGACGAGCAGGGACTGTCTCTTACATGTCTGTGCAGCGCTGTGTACGACTGGTAGCGCTATAGACATGCTCAGTAGTAGTAGTAGTAGTGAACTATGCCAGGAGCACCTGCTGCTGCCCATTGCTGCCACCGGTGCCCCACTCTGGGGCCATGATGTAGCGCTTACCCTCTGTCTCTGGGGTTGTGTCACTGTTTCACCCTGTCCAATCTGCTGCTTCCACCTTGGACTTAAGGTTTTATATAAACTGGAAATTTGTGGCGGAGGGGGAAGCCAAAGTGGCAGATTGGGCAGAATGAAACTGCGATGCAGCCCTGGAGATGGAAAGTAAGCGCTGCGTCATGGTTTCAGGGACAATTGGCGCTGCTGTCAGCCCAGGAGAGGAGCGCCAGTGGTGGCAATGGGCACAGTGAGCGGCAGGATGGAGAGCCCACCTAAGGCGCCTCCTTGCACTGGCCCCACTGGGACCTATGTTGTACTGACGCAGCAAGCTGGGTCACAATAAGGCTACATTAGAATCTGCAGTAAACAGTATTGTGCAAATCTTCACCTTCACGTTTTATTCAAGGTGCTCTGAAATTAGTACTCAAAGATGCGCTTTATTGTCTATGGTATATTGCATCATCATGACCGATTTTTTTTGTGCAATTGAAATTTGGAAATGTGCCATCTTGATCTGTTTGTGATGGCATATATTTCTGCAAAAACATATCACGTGACCAAATATAAAATGTGGGTGGAGGCAGCAGTGCCCTTCTCCTAGAACGGACCTGATCAGCATAGTAGGGGGGGGGGATTAACTGTTGAAAGAGGGAAGGAATTGCAAATACGCATTTCCAGTCTGTTGCCACTTCCGTGCCTGACTGGACCTCTGCTTCCCAAGGCTCCATAGGGAGCTTCCCAAGGTCCCATAGGGACAACATGAATCCTTAGCAAGCAGCAGATTTTGTTGCCTTGCCACAGCCATAGAAATAGGGGAACTAGGGATCCTGAAAGCAAAAAAATATCATCCCTAGTGTACTTTTTTACAAGCTAGCCATTTGAGGTGAGGTGGAGTCAGGATTTAGTGTGCTGCTCTCTGACTGGATAGAATTTAAGCAACTTGACCCAGCTAAGAGGAAACAAACTCAGAAGAAGGAGGGTATATACAGGTGAAGCAGGGCTTACGCTGCTAAGCAGAAACCCTCAGTGATACTGGAAAATAGTTGTGTGGCCTTGAGCTCCAGTGTTTGGTTTCGGCATCAAGCAATGTGCTGCCCAGTTTAGAACCGTGGGATCCTTTCACAATTAGCCCATAAGACTTTCATCTCCTTTTGGTTTTAATTTGCTGAAGAAAGGACTTAACATTCTTTATTTTTCAAATCTGGATAATTGTTCCCTCGACACTGTACCCTTACCTCAGGGGAATTTAACAACATGAAGCTCTTCAGCTTGATGTTTGTCAGTCGATGTGCCATTCAGACAAAATTATCTTTGCTAGGAGCAGCTTTGTGATATAGTGGGGCAAAAATGCATCTCTGACAGTCTTGTCACTGCTGTAAGGAGCACAGATGGCCGGTTTTGAACATTATTTTCTTACCTCACAGTCTGCTGAATTACCAAGTGAGATTTTTCATGACTTTTTACAGCTACAGCATGGTGGCTAATTCTGATATTTAACAGTGTGATTGTGCTCAAGTCCATGACTCAGGAGTCCCTCGTTAAATAGAGATTCGGTGACCGGCTTAGGAGTCTATATACTAAGCTGCAATAGGTTTTTAGTGCAGTTGTCAATGTGTGCTAACAGCCTTGTTGAACACCTGACACAGAAACTGGATTTGGTGTTTAAGGCATGTTACATTTAGGTTCGGTTGGTTTGTTCCTGTTCCAGAGGGTTTACAATGTAAGGTGCCGATGCAGGGAAATGCGCTGCTGTTAGCGCAGGCGTCTGCGTGGCGTTTACACACGATTTTCTGCAGTAGTGTGGGTGCCCAATATACAGTAGAAAAGGATTTACTGTGAGCGTAATCACTGCGCATATGCTAATACTAATGGCACAGGGCAAACTAGGTGATAATTAATTGATTAGCTATGCCGTGCAGAAGCAGAGACGTGGGCAGAAAAGCAGAAGGCTGAGCCAGGGCCAGCGCAAAGAGATAAGGTGCCCTAAGCAAGCTTCATCCCTTGTGCCCCCCTCCCCGCAGCACCCATTGCCACTGCCGCCCCTCTGCAGGCCCGGCAGCGGCACCAATGGCTGCAAACAGCCCTGCGGCACTTACCTTACAACTTCACTGCCACGGGGCTGTTTGCTTCCGCCTCCTTAGACCACCCAATGCTGGCTTCTTATTTGCAAACAGAAAGTCAGCTTCAGCATCAGGGGGGCAGAAGCAAGCATCCCCACGGCACTAAATTTTTAAGGAAAGCACCATGGGGCTGTTTGAAGCCAAGGCTGCTGCTGCTGCAGGTCCCAACAGGGGCAACAGAGGGGGCAATGGGCACCCCTGGAGTGCTGGTGCTCTAGGTGACCACCTAGCTTGCCTAATGGTAGCGCCAACCCTGGGTGGAGCTTAAAGCTGGGACTTTAATGCCAGGTTGGAAGAGATGGACTACTTTGCAGTCAGTGCTGAAGAATTTATGCCTGTTTCTTAAGTGGACAAATCGCGCAGCTTTTTTTTGGGCTTTACTGAAGTGAGTCCTGAAAAAAAATGGCAGAGGAAGCGTGCTGGAACAAGGTATGCACATGAGCTGGATGCTATGTGGCACTAAGAGCAGAACCTTTCAGCAGAATGAAATTGCTCTTAGGTGCCACATAGCATTTCAACACATGTGCACAAGTGCTTTTTGTGCACATGATATAGAGATTGCTAATGGAGACACCTGTGCACATGTGTCTGGCTCGCTCTCCTGGTTTAGTGCAGACATTTTGCACATAGCTCATTTGCATGCTGTTTGCTTACAGCATGGCTGCACAAACCTCCTGCGCTAAACCTGCATATGGAAAACCTGTGCTACAACTTTAGCACTGGGCTTCTGCATCGGACCCTAAGATTGTTCTTGAAGTAGCGGAGGATTAAGTGGCTTGCCCAAGATCGCAAGAAGCTATAGTAGGATTTGAAATAGGGATGTGCAAACAAAAAAAAACCTGCTTCATTTTGTTTCCTGTTTCATTTGCATTTTTTGTTGTTTTTAATACATTTTTGTTTTGTTTCATTTTGTTTTTATAAATTTTCATTTCAAGGTAATTTTGTTAATTAAAGAGGCAGCTGTGGCTACTGCTGAAACAAAAAACATAGCTGAAAGGTTACTAGAGATTTCAGGCAAATTTATTTATTTATTTTAAAACACTTATATCCCGCCAAAGTGCTTAAATGCATTCAAATAAAAACAAAGTAAAAACCTAACAGAGCAAACTAAAACCCTTCCTTACCCCATATCAACCAACCACCTGCCTGCCTTGTCCAGTCTCTCACTTTCCCCTCTGTAGCTGAGAAAAAAGAAAGGTCTTCAAGGCCTTCCAAAGGCCAACAGTCTACCCTCCTGTCACAACGAAATCGATAGCCGGTTCCACCATGAAGGGGCTGCTACAGCAAAGCACCTTTCACACCATTTCTTTAGTTGAAACTGCTGGGGGTCAGGAATTACCAAACTGTGACCCTGGCTTCGCTGCATTGTTCGACCTGGCCAATATCAATGCAGTACATTGCCAAGTAACCCGGCCCCTGGCTTTGCAGGGCCTTAAAGGTATCCAGAGGAAGTCTGAACACTGAGCACTGCTCCTTTGGGAGCCAATGAAGTTGAAAAAGCACATCCGCCACATACTCTCTACGATTACATCGTGAGATCACACACACAGCCGCATTCTGCACCATTTACAATTTCCAAATCAAGTACTTGGGTAAACCAACATGCAGAAAATTACAATAGTCCAAAACAGACAATACTAAGGCCTGGATCAATATGTGGAGGTCCCCCACATCCAAAAAAGGGCAAAGTTGGTGAACTAACCACAACTTCCCATATGCTAGTCTCACCACCTTATATACTTGTAAATTTAAATCTAGCACAGAGTCCAACTGCACCACTAGATTCTTTATTTCCTTCCACAATGGCAGATGTACCCCAGCTACCTCCGGCCACAGTTGGATGTCATGCTCTTTATGTCCTCCAAAAACCAACAACTCCAACTTCTGGGCATTCAAAACTAACCCATTATCCCTCAACCATTCACAGACCTCCGACAAACACACATTCACCTTTACAATGGTGGTCTCCAGCCGGAGATCCAATACCACCACAAGCTGGATATCGTCACTGTAGAGTACGCATTGGAAACCATGCTTCCTGACCAACTGTCCCACTGAGCTCAGAAAAATATTAAACAAAGGGAATGATCCAAGCCTTGTGGCACCTCTCAATGCCACTGACCAATTGCCAAAGTCTTCCCACCCCAAACAACTCAAAACTGAACCTCAATGAGAAAAGATGTTAACCCCCACAATATACTTCACCCAATCCCCATACTACAACAACTTTCCAACAGGAGAGGCCACTCCATCAGATCAATTCAAGGGTGACCACCATCACTGTCTGCCCCCTATCTCACACCTGTTCCAACATTTCAACCAGAGTCATCAGTAATATTTCAGTTCTGGACCCCTTCTGGAAGCCTGCCTGCCCCCAATCCAACATCCATATCTTCCAGATATATCACCACTCTTGCAGCTTGCATTGATCCTGGACTTGGGAAGTATGTAGGCCTCATGGCACAATCTGGGGGATGTTGGCAAAGTATCAGTCATGTCTCCCAGTGCCTGGCACAGTTAATGTGTGACTGCTCTATCGCACTGGCACCTGGTGACACTGTTATCATCAATATGGTCCAGGTATCGGACAGTCATTCATTGCCTTCCTGAATTGCAGATCAGCACACTAGATCCCCCTCTGCTACCCTCAGACCACACTTGCAGACACAAAAGACACATTCTGCCAAACCGAACCTATAACTAACAGCTGCTAAACCATAATGGCATGATCTCACAGGAGTACAGATATGATCTCCCTTTCTCACTCACTTACTATTCTTACATCAACAGGCCCAGTTTTCACAGCATAGGATTTGATAGGGTTCTCTAGATCAGCTATTTTAGCATGAACAGCACATTTCAGCATAGCCAGAATAAACTTGCTCTTTTTAATATTTCTGTAAGGGTGTTTATTAATGTTTCTTTACCTTACAACATTCCCTCACCTCTGCTTTCTGTTCTTTATAACTGCATCTTGTGTTTTTCCAGACTGTATTTTTCCACAACCATTATTCAATATGGGACAAATTGAAGAGTACAGCAGAATATTTTGTTAAGTCCTGGCCTTATTCCACATTCCATCAGGAATAATGGAGATGTCCACGGGGATATCAGAGAACGTACACAGGCGTTTCCAGAATACGTTATGTACGTCTCCACACGGCTGACCATGCCCCTGTTCCACCCTTTCTGAGCATGTTCTGAGATCCCCATGCTAGTGCCTTGGACATGCACAAGAGCAGTGTTTCAGAATACGGTCGGGGATGTTTTCAGCAGATAAACGTCCCTGCCGCATGTATAAACCCTTTTATTCGTGTTAAATCAGAAGGAGAGGGTACTTCTTTAGCCCCCAGGCTAGCAAGGGTTCATGGTGCCAACTATGCATGCTGTTTGGGGAGAGGAGATGAAAGATGGAGAGCAAAACAGGAAAATTTTAAATAAAATAGGAAGGCCTGCCTATTCTGCTGAACAAACACTTGCTCCTCCCTTTCTTCTTTTTCCTGGTAACAAAATAGACTAGGGCTCAAATCCCACTGACACTCCTTGTGGCCATGGCCTTGGCCAAGTCACTTAACCCTCCATTGCCCTAGGTACAAACATAGGGGCATATTTACCAAGCTGTATGCTAGTAATGTGGGTTTGAGCTGCATTACCAACTCAGGGTACTGTATTAGATGCAGGGGGACAGAGACAGCTGTTCCCTATATTTAGCATAGCTCATGGCATTAATACCACTGTGGAGAGCAACAACAACCATTGTGCTGGCAGTAGTTGCTCCCTTTCAAGGGTAGTACACACTACTGTTTAGCATGACGCCAAAATGCACAGTACACCCACACTACCCGAGTAGCATACTTTAGTAAATATGCCTCTTAGACTGTAAGCCAGTGCTTTCCAAAACGTTATCCCATATGACCCCATTTTAACAACTGAAAATTCACATGACCCCGGATGATGATGAAATCAAATAGCAGGTCTCCAGGTTCCTTCCCCTCCCTCCACTCAACGAAAAGCAGGAAGGTGGCAGCAGCAACAGTAGTGGCAACAGCAGCAGCAATCAGTACGAGGTCCCTTGTGTTACTGTGCAGTGTGTGCTTACAGACCCCAGCTCTCAGCATGGGTTCCAGTCTAATAGGAAGCTTACCCAGGAGGAGGCAAGGGCCTATGAATGTTCACTGGCTCACAGGCCACATGCTGACTGGTGACTGCTACTACTTGTCAAAGGTCATAGTGGAAGTCCAGAGAGAAGGGGAAATGGCCATGTTTCTGTGACTCCATCCACTGATGACGTGACCCCCATTTGGAGTCCCAACCCCAAGTTTAGGAACTACTGATGTAAGCCCTCCAAGGACAGGGAAATACCTACTGCACCTGATTGTAACTCACTTTCAACTACTACTGAAAAAGCGTGAGTTAAATACTACAAATAAATGGTCTATTATATCAATGCCTGCTAAAGGTGATGGATTATATTCCCCCATTTGTAGGCAACGCTGGTGTAATACATGAAACGACAGGTGGTACCCACCATTACTTCCTTCATAAATCTGTTTGCAAGCAATCTATTTGGTGAATAGGCACATTGTTTAGAGCTGCTGATCCCTGACAACTCATTGCAGCCCTAGGTATATTTTCTGTTAGGATTATGCAGCTGCTGCTAAGCCTTAAGAGATCTGCAGCACAGTCACGCAAGCCAAAGGCTTCACACAGAAAAGAGATTCTCCAATCAAGAGAAAGGCTGGCTATCGTAAAAATGGTGGCAGGTAATAAACATCTCTACTTCTAGAATCACAGTGAAAAATTAGGATGGACAGCTCTTTATTGCAACCTTCTTTGGACTTATCCCTTGGAAAGGTGGACTATGTGTCTATAAATAATCATAAAAAGGCTTTTTTTTCATAAAGGCAGTTAAAAACGTCTTACTAAATAAATATAAAACTAGAGCACTGGCTCCTGAAGTTCTTGTTAACCTTCTTTGCCTTCCAAAACTTTTTTACATCATCAGAATATAAAAAGACTAGGGGACATGCAATGAAGCTGCAGGGTAACTTATTTAAGACTAATAAGAGAAAATATTTTTGCACAAACTCTGGAATTTGTTACCGGAGGATGTAGTAAAAGCTGTTAGTGTAGCTGGGTTTAAAAAAGTTTTGGACAAGTTCCTGGAGGAAAGGTCTATAAACCATTATTAAAAGGGACCCAGGAGGGGAGATCCAAGATGGCATTTTGACTGATGTCGGGTGCGGCGTCGTTTTTTCCTATATGGGTAAACAGAAGGCCAAAGGGGCGAAGAAGCCCTATCTTACCCCAGCGGCGTCCTCTTCATGCCCTCTTCGTGTGTCTGGTCCAATTGACGCTTTTGTTTCTTCGACGCCGAGGCAGTCTGGTGAGCCAGTGGAGCAGAGCCTCTCTGATTCCCCGCCGGAGCTGAGCAGCTCGACGGGAGGTTCGGGGCCTTCCATCTCTTCCCCGGCGCAGAAACATCCTCCTAAACAGCCTACCTTAGAACAGAGTCAGACACAGTCATCGACCTTGCGACCCTCCCAAGTGGTGGAGTCTGCCGGGAGTGGAGGGCTGTGTGGCTGGGGAGTGGAAACGGTTCTATCCCTCTCCCTCACTCTCCTGAGGATTTGTCGATACGGAGGCCTCTTGGAGGATCTGAGTTGACCCCCGCTACAGCTGGAAAGCCTGTAATGGAGCAGCAGTGTTCAGAGGCCGGTTCTGGAGGGTCTGGCATTGGGGTAACATTTTGCCTTGAGCGTCCGGCTGTATTCACCTTAGAGACAATTTGGTCTGCAATTATGAAGCTCGGGGAACTTATGGCTCCACAGGTTTCTACATTGGCAGCCCAGTCTCAGTCGCATACAAGTTTGTTGCAGCAGTATACACTTGAGATCTCCGCTTTGCAATCCTCTGTGACTGAGTTGCAACAAAAAACTGGTCTCTTCGAAGATAGAGTCTCGTCTTTCCAGAAGGATGTATTGGCATTGAACACGAGACTTGAAATGCTAGAGAATATGTCTAGATATCATAATTTGCGTTTGATTAATTTTCCTAAATCGTTGGTAGTTAGTGCTAAAGAAATATTTAAAAAATATCTTTTGGAAATTTTGGGGGTTCCTGTTGAGTCTCACCCTCCAATGGTGAAAGTATATTATTTACCGGTTGGGAAAAAGAAAAAATTATCTGTGGGGGTAATGCCTGGGGTTAACCATGCTGATGTTTTGGATGTCTCTGATATTTTGGAAACTTCTCTCGAGGATTCTGTTCTTCCATCTACTTTAATCGCTATTTTTGCACTCTCTTCTGATAGGGATTGGTTTTTATGAATGTTTTTTCGTAAGCATACTTTGTTATTTCAAGGGTTATTAGTACGTGTTTTTCCTGATTTGGCTAGGGAAACCCAGAAGAGAAGAAAAGAATTTCTGTTGCTTTGTCCAGGGGTATTGCTAATGGGGGTTCAGTTTTTCCTGAAATTCCCCTGTAAATGTTTGGTTAAATTCCAGTCAGTTTCATACATTTTCTTTGAGCCTTCACAGTTATTAGCCTTTATGAACTCACACCACTCTGTTGAGGCAGACTAGTTGGTACTTCTGCAAATAGTTTTGGCTTGACTGTAGACATCAGTTATTTTTTCCTTACATGTTTGTAAAAATTATTTGTTTTCCTTTGGATCTTCTTTTATAGTGGGCTGGCGTGGGGTAGGGACTTCTACATTCTTCATGCTTGATATTTTTCCTTTCTACATTGTAAGTTATAATGTTTTTTGTGTCTGTACCCCAATTTTCCTTACAGGCATATTTACGTTTGGATTTATTTGTAAAATTTATAAAGTTTAAATTAAAAAAAAAAGGGACCCAGGATATCACTGCTTGACCCAATACAAGCATTGAGGAACCTGTGTCTTTTGGGGAAACTGCTAGGTACTTATGACCTAGATTGGCCACTGTTGGAAACAGGATACTGGGCTTGATGGACCTTGTTCTGACTCACTATGACATATCTTATGTTCTTATGGGGGGGGGGGTTGTTTTTTATTTTATCTTTATCATTTTACAATAAATCCAAGCATAAACATACTTGCATAGAAATTAGGGTACAGAAAGAAATCAACATTGATACATCAATATTATAGCAAGAAAACCAAAAGAAGCATATAGTGTCCTGCCCCTATTATAGCCCACAAACAGCAGGGGGAGAAACCATCAAACGTATATAACTCATAAACCTGAGAAGAAAAAGAAAACCTGACAGGAACAAACAACCAGGCCAAAACTATTACAGTGATGCTGGGTCCGTCTCAACAGGGTGGCAAGCACTCAGAAAGGCAAGCAACTGTGATGGCTCAAAAAATATATAAGAAACAGAATTCAACTTAACCATACATTTGCAAGGGAATTTCAAAAAGAATTGTCCCCCCCCCCCCCCAACAGGAGCACACCTGGATGAAGCAATAGAAATTCTTTCCGTCGTCTCTGAGTTTCCTTAGATAAATCTGGAAAAACCCGCACAGTTAGCCCATAGAATAATACGTTACGTTTTCTAAAAAACATACGCAGGAACCAATCCCTATCTGAGGAAAGAACAAATGATACAATCAAAGTAGACGGAGAAACGGATTCAGTTAGTGAAGTTTCCAAAATAGCAGAAATATCTAAAACATCACTTTGTTCTACTCCAGGGATTATCCCACCACCAACCACCTTTTTACCCGAAGGGAGATAATACATTTTAAGCATAGGGGGATGAGACTCCAAAGGAACTCCAAAACCTTCTACCAAATATTTCTTAAACATCTCCTTTGAACTAATGCCTGAAACCTTCGGAAAATTTATAACACGAAGATTAGAATATCTTGATACATTCTCTAACATTTCAATCCGTGTCTTTAAAGCCAATGCATCCTTCAAATAGGAAATAGTGCCGTCTTCACACTGGGCCACTTTCTGTAAAGCAGAAACTTCTAAAGTGTGCTGCTGAAGCAAGTTGGTGTGAATTTGAGACTGAGCCGCCAAAGCAGAAACCTGGGGTGCAACCATTTCCCCAAGCTTTACAATGGCAGACCAGATAGTCTCCAGAGTGAATTCAACAGGTCTCTCAAAGGAAAACGTTACCGGGACTTGTGCCATAACTGTGCTGTCCTCTGTGAGACGCCGCTCCACTGCCGACGTCCCAGCTAACAACCTTCCTCAAAGCAGGTACTCCCGAGCTGTCGAGGAGAGATGAACTAACCACTCCACTACTCCTCAGCGGAGTCGACCCTCCAGGTTCCGCACCTCCTCCTGAGTTGGAAGGAGACGCAGCCTTCAACAACGCTGGACTCCTCGCGAGCAAAGGGTCCTTGGGAGGGCGCCACTGCTCTGGCGGCGAGATCTCAGGTCCAGAGCCTCCCGGCGAGCTGTCTAACTCCAGCGGGAGGCCAGAAGGGCTCAACACCGTTGTTACTCCCGGCTGCCGCTGTGGCATAAGAAAAGGACCAAGTGGACCCACCACTCGTAAAGGTAACGAAGACAAGGCCGCCAGGGTAATGGAGGGCTTCTTAACCCCCTTAGCCTTTCTTTTACCCATAGCAGGAAAAACGCCACTGGAAGCCATTCGCATCAATCCACCATCTTTAAACTCCCCTGTTCTTATGTTTTTAAGCTTGCGATCCTCTGTTATTTTTACAAGACTCTCCCCGTAATACCTCAAGTTTCTTAGCCAGCTCTCATGCATGCAGTTGTATTTTTCTCAGCAAATATAATACACTGAACTTCTCCTGGTCACTTGTTGTCCTTCCCCTGTTCTCCAAACTGTGGCAGGAAAGAAAGCTCCTCTACCATCTTAAGACTCCGCAGAGAGCCATCAGAAGTCAGCTGACTCTTCTCGTCATATACCTTCTTTGACTCCTTGTCCTTCCTAGTAACTCTATTCTCAAATCTATAAAATTAACAAAATCCCTCCCAGTTAGAGTGAATTATGCACCTAGACCCAACATTTATTTTCACCCACTAAAGGTAAAGGGAGTTATTTTAGATGCCCTAGTCATGTTTTTGAAGGTGGATGTGATGGCAGAAAAATGTGAATGCCACATCCATGCCTGAAATGTGATTTTAGAAAAGACACAGTTTACACGTTTCTGCAGCAGCAGGGCCGGTGCAAGGGAAAAAGGTTATAATCATGTCAAAACCATCCCTCCCAGAAGAATCCTGCCAAAATGTGTACTTTTAAATATTAAGGGCCTGATATTCAAAAGGCATTTACATGGTTTACAGACCTATAAACTGTGTAAAAGCTGCTGAACAGGATATTCAACTGCACTAACATGGTTAGTGCTGCTGGATATTTATTATTTATTATGTATTTATTTATTACATGCACCTATATACCACGCTATTTTCCATCAGTGCGGTTTACATAGAACCAGTTAAATACACATCTCAAAACATTCGATTTGTGTTTACAATTAACAGGCAACAGAACTTGGATAGACAACAAGGGGGTAACTATTTACAACTGTACAGAAAGAGCAGGCTGAACGTCTGTTTGACGTGGTTAGTTTACTGATGCGGCATTTGAGGTGCTGTCCTCCGGGTAATGCTCAAGGAAAAGGTGATATTTCAGAGCTTTCCTAAACTGCATTAAATTAGTGATTGCCTGTATACTAGGAGGGAGGCTGTGCCAGCATTTTGGTGCCGAGAATTTGAAAGCCCTGTTCACTGTTGTCTGGCAGCACTTGGTTGTTTCTCTTGGGACTATTAGTTTATTGTCCTCAGGGGATCTTCTAGGTCTGTTCAGGGGGGTTATCTGAATGAGGTCTGCTAGGGCTGGTGGGCGAGCTTATTTATGATCTTGAAGGTCAGAATTATGGTTTTGAACGTAATTCTGCCTTTTATGGGGAGCCAGTGGAGTTGTTTAAGGATGGGTGCAATGTGTTCCCACTTGGAAGCGCCCTGGAGCATTCTTGCAGCTGAGTTTATTGCAAGCTGTAAAGGGTGTAGCGTGGATTGCGGCAGACCGTGGAGTATGGCGTTTACATAGTCAAGATGCGGTATGATCAAGGCTTGGCATACTGTGTGGAAGTCGTCAGGTTCCAGTAAGGCGCGTATGTGTCTAAGTGATCGGATTTTATGGTATATAGCTCTTGCTACATTGCTTATATGGGTCTTCATGTCGAGTCGCTGGTCAAGTGTGACTCCTAGATATCTAATAGAGGGTTTGGTAAGTAGTTCTGCATCTAAGACCTTTAAGCACGGTGGTGTGATGAATTTCGGATCTCTGGTGACGAAAAGGACTTCGGTTTTCTTATGTTGGATTCGCAGGTTTTGTGATTGCAGCCATCTGGATACTGCATTGAAACAGTCCGTGAGCGGTGAGAGTTCAGGGTTCTCCATTGCAAAAGGCATATATAGGAGCACGTCGTCTGCGTATAACAGGCATTCCACCTTGAAGGACTGGACGATCTCGCAGATCGGTTGCATATAAATATTAAACAACAGGGCAGATAGAGAGGATTCTTGTGGGACCCCTTGGCTGTCGTGGAAAGGTTCTGATGTTGCTTCATCTGATCTTACATGTTGCCATCTAACCGAGAGATATGACTTGCACCATTCGAGTGCTAAGTCACAAATCCCCTTCTCTCTGAGGCGGTGTAAGAGGATGTCAAGGGATATCCCCAACTAATACCACTATTTATTTATTTATTTTATTTTTATTTATTTACATTCTCTTATATACCGCGCTATTCTGCATCAGTGCAGTTTACATTGAACAAACTGAAATTACATTGAACAGGGCATTATAACTTGGAGATAACTACTTTACAGGGAACATGGGCTATGGAGGGTTAAGTGGCTTGCCCAAGACCACAAGGAGCATCTGTGGGACTAGAAACCCCAGTCCTTCTGGCCCAAGGTTGCTGTCCTCTAGTGGGATTTGAACCCCCGACCTTCTGGCCTGAAGTACCTTGCCCCAATTGGGCCACTATATGCCCCAATGCTAATCGCTTAGCATCAGGGCGTGTTGTGGGCGTCCAGGGACCATGGGCAGCGACAGTTGCTAACCAGGTAGCAGCAATATTGCACTGCTACCCGGTTAGCGACCTACAGGAAAAAACTAGGCACCGCAAAAGCTGGCATACTTTTACTCGCAGGAGCTAACCGGGTAATGGTGCAATATTGTCGCTAACCGGTTAGCTTCTGTGGTGTCAAAGGATGTGTAGTGACCACCGATATTCAGTGTGGGGGCCGCAAATGATCCTGGCATTGAATATCCAGGGTTAGAGGTTGGCAGCAACAGCTAGGCGCCGTATCGGCGCATAGCCATTTCAGTACAACAGGCCCTAAGCTTCTTTTTTAAGATATTTATTTAACATATTTTATATACCGCTTTTCAGTTTTATCAAAGCAGTTTACATTGAAACATAACAAAGGTTTACATCGAACAGTACAGTAGCAACTATTTACATTGAACAATTAACAGTCCGAACTATTTACATTAATCAATTAACGATTCCCTGTGTGTTAAAACAATAGTCGTACAGCATCTTAATTGCTTGTGGTAGCTTGGGACTTGCTAAAGAGGAAATTTGTTGTGGAAGGAGCTGTTGACTGGAAGTTTGCTTCTAAGGTCACGTGTTTTCTGTGGTGTCGAAGTGCTCTGTGAAAAGGTGGGGTTTTAGATTTTTCCTGAATTTGGCGATTTCTGAAATTGCTCTCAGATGATGCGGGAGCGAATTCCATATATACATAATGGGGGTTATTCTGCCATGTGAATAGCGGGGATGAACGTTTGGTTTGGACGTTCAGTCCTGCTATTCGCAGGGAACAGATTCAGGGCATACAGCTCCCTGCATATACAAGAACTTTGCGCAGGGATCTTTAGACAGGGGGTGGGAAGGGATGGCGACAGGGCGGGGAGTGGGTGAAGCAGGGGCGGGGTGCTCAATCCGGATGTACAGGGCCAATTCCAGTTGCGGCCCTGTACATCCGGGGGGGGGGGGTCAAGGATGCACAGGGAACTTATTCCACCTTGGAAGTGGAATAAGTTCACCTGAAGTTTGCAGCGACTGATGGAGAGACCTGGTGAGGAGGTGAGCAGGGGCAAGGGGTTCCCCATAGCCCAATCCCAGCCTTAGCAGGCCCCTCTGGGTGTCAGACGGCAGGGAACAGTGCATTGGATGTGCGGCAGGGAATCGGGGCTCCTGCATTGTGTCCTGGTGCCATGGTGACGGGACGCTGTGGCACTGCGGCTCCATGCAGGAGCATTGGGTGGATTGGACAGGTTGTTCGCTCTACGTCTAGGCCCTCAGAATCAGGGCACAGCTGGCCCGTCCAAGTCCTCTGCACTCAATTCTGCTCCTGCGAAAATGTATAACTCTGTGGGTGCAGATCCAGGCTGTCCAGATTTTGTTTGTCTAGATGGCCTGGACATGCCCCATTCGGAACTGGCCTCAATGAGGTAAATTCCCAAAGGCTGCTTACAAGAGTAAATGGACAGTTTGCAAACTGCCCATTTTCCCTCTGGGTGAACGTGCTAACTGATGGTTCATTAAATTTGTGTGGCTGTCAGGATCTACTGTTTTGCTTTGACTGTAGATGCTCTTTGTTACCCGTCAGAAGCCGCTATCCCAGACAACGACCTAGTGTACCTAGTGAATGGGCTGGCCCTGCACATCAGAGGCATGTATCTCTAAATGTTTCAGGTGGAGGCATTCCCAGGGGCATTTCAGGGCATGCTGTGGGTGAAGGCAAAAAACACACAAGCATCTCCCATTTCATATGGCAGCTGCACGTTCATGACAGCAATTGCCCATGTCCAGTGTGACACCTGCTCCCCATCATGAAGAGGTCTTGATGAAGTGCTCCGTTTGATCATCAAGGAGGCTATCACCCTTAATACCTCAATGTTTATTTCCCTCTCAAAAATGTAGACCAAGCAAAAGTGTGTCCTCTTCAATTAATTAGGTGCACATGCACGTCTGCATTTGAAAAATGGCCCTGCAACAATGCAACATGTGTTAGTACCGATATTTACATGACTTTGTTCTGAAATAGCAGCAATGAGACACGTAGGTTGCCGGAATTTTCCCATCACTTTTTTGCTGTAGTATCTTTCTAAAATCAGCCTTCCCTGGCACATGTCAGTGGATTTTAGAAATGTCTCTATCTTCAGCAGATTTGTTTCTAAAATACTAGCACAAATTCTAAACATAGCGACCTGGACATTTCAATTCTGATCACGTCCTATCTAAAATGTGCCTTTACATTCCGGTTACTGGTAAAGATTTGGCAGGCCTTACACTATTTTTTCCCTTCTTTACTTTATTTTAATTAATATGAAAAACATTAAAAATCAGATATCGCAGACAATTTCCTATGGTATATGATTTTCCCACAGGGGATCGGGATGGATCAGGATAGGCAGTGTGGGTGGTCATAGTTGGCAGCCACTGCATGAAAAAGATTTCACATAGTGGCTGCCAAAATCGGGCCCCATCGCCATGGCAGATAACTGCATCTTTTTCCTGCAGGAGATCAGTCCTCCCTCCTCTGCAATATTGTCGTCACTCACCACAGTGCTGTGATCCAAGGTATGGACAATATTAACGATAACTTTGGTACCCTCCCCCCCCCCCCCCCCGCAGCATTGATCCCCTCCTGAACAGCTCATGATTCCCACTGGAAGCTGACGAGAGGGATTTGTGAACACCCAATGTAAAAACTGTCCCTGGGCTAGGTCCCCTTTCCTCCCAACCTGACACACAATTGCAATGAGATCTTTTCTCCTGCCCTTCTCATAGGTCCAAACAAGATTGTGGCTTTTCTCCTACCCTTCTCATAGGTCCAAACAAGATTGTGGCAATCTTGCGGTGCTGCCCCCTAGCGAGAGGCAAAAGAGCAGGATCTCATGATGGCAGCCATTTTGACTGGGCCGCTAGACAGGGCAGGAGTGTAGAAGATTGCTTCTGCCCCATTCTTTTACTAGCCACCAGGGATTTGCAGGTATGTGCGAGGAGTTGTCAGGGCGGTCGGGGGGCCATGGTGTACCCCTTGCTGGCTGGCTAACTGGGATTCTCTTTTTTGTAAGGGAAGGTGGGAGGGTGAGGGGGGGGCTAGCCGAACTGTCAAGCCAGACCATTCCCTCAAAGGGGATCGGTGCTAATGGGGGGCACACATTTTTATTTTTTATATTGTCAGTGCTGCAGACTGCAGCAACCTGGCACCAACATGGAGTAGCCGCCTAGTGGTTAGGACATGGTACTGCAGGCTGGAGGGCTGGGGGTTCAAGACCCACCTGGGGACAGCAATCTCAGGCTGCAGGGACTGGGGTTTCTAGCCCTATAGGCATGCCTTGGGCAAGCCACTTAGCCTTCCATTGCCTCAGGTACACAGACTGTGAGCCCTGTGGGGACAATGGAATGTATTCAGTACCTGTTTGTAGTGATTGCATAATATAAACTGCTTTGATTGAAGGATAAGGTGATATAGAAAACTGGTTAAATAAATAAACAATACTGGGGGGCTTCAGGCCCAATTGTGGCAGTTGGGGGCCATGGAAGCAATTAGGACACAGCTGCTGAGAGCTCTGTACACCCAATCACTGCCATTACACCTCCACCCACCCCCCCCCACCCCCCATGGATGTACCATGGGGACCTGCTGTACCTACTTCAGCAGGCACTATGGGACTTTTCCTGTGGTATCTGCCAAAGCAGGTAATGTGGGGTCTCCATGGGAAATTCAAACCTCTGTGGTATCTGCAGACCTCCCCTGGGAATGCCCCCTGCAGATATCATGGAGGTTTACCACCTACAGGCAGTTTAGTAGACATACCCCTAAGCATGCACTAGGGCTTTCCATAAAATGCATGCATCTATCATAACTCTGGGAAGGCCTATGTGCATGCTGCATGAAAAGAGGTAGAGTCTTTCCATACACCTATGTTTTAAGACCTCTTTCCCATACGTAAAGCAGGATTTACATACAGAAAATGTTTTGTAAAGTTACCCCTTATAAGCATGATACACCTTTAATTTTAAAAGTATTCATTACAAAATGTTTTAGAATTACACTTTCAGTTTGTGGCGGATACAGACATCCAAAGGGTGTCAAAGGATAAAAGAAAAGAACAAGTAAAGTATTGTCAGCTGCCAAACTAACTAGAAATAGATTACATGCACTCTTTGAAATGTCAATGTGAGCTTTAAATACATACTAGAGGAAATAATTTCCTTTTTCTGAGCAGCAACACAAGAGAAGCAACATGGTCCTGATGACAGTTCTAAATAAAATGTGGTAATCACTCATTGATCACTAACTAATTTATTTTGAAAAAACAAATCCTACATAATCATCAATATTCAAATACATATAAAATACCAAAAATACTGAGGCCAGTATTTAAAAGGTTTAGACTCCTAATTTTGAGCGGGAAGGGGACCATGCATGTGTGGTAGCATTCCCAAAGGCTTTCTTTGAAAGCTGGGGAAATGCTCTGTGCGGGTTCCATTGGTGCCGATGTCACCCATATGTGAGGAATGATTCCTGCTGTCCCTGGAGAACACCTGTTACAGGTGAGTCCTCAGTTGGCCCATTCAGCATAAGAACATAAGAAATGCCATACTGGTTCAGACCAAGGTCCATCAAGCCCAGTATCCTGTTTCCAACAGTGGCCAATCCAGGTCACAAGTACCTGGCAGTTTCCCAAAAAGACATACAGGTTCCACAATGCTTGTATTGGGGCAAACAGTTGATTTCCCAGGTCCTTTAATAATGGTTTATGGATCTTTCCTCCTCCAGGAACTTATCCAAACCTTTTTTAAAACCAGCTACACTAACAGCTTTTACTAAATCCTCCGGTAACGATTTCCAAAGCTTGATTACACATTAAGTCAAAAAACATTCTCTCTTATTAATCTTAAATGGGTTACATTGAGCTCCATTGCATGTCCCCTAGTCTTTCTACTTTTTGTTGGCTTAAAGAATTGATCTACAATTACCCGTTCCACCCCATTCATAAATTAATAGACCTCTATCATATCTCCCCTCAGCTGTCTCTTTTCCAGGTTGAAGAGCCCTAACCTTTTAAGCCTTTCCTCACAGAGGTATCCTTCCATCCCCTTTACCATTTTGGTGGCTCTTCTCTGTACCTTTTCTAATTTCACAATATTCTTTTTAAGATATGGCGACCAGAATTACACACAATATTCAAGGTGTGGTCATACAATGGAATGATGCAGAGGCATTTTAATATCCTTGGTTTTATTTTGCATTCCTTTCCTTATGATTCCTAGCATTCTCTTTGCCTTCTTGGCTGCCACTGCACATTGGGTGGAGGGTTTCAACATTTTATCCATGATGATGCCTAAATTTTTTTACTGGGTAGTGGTTCGTAATGTGAAACGTTGCATCAGTAAACCATAGTTTGGGTTGTTCTAATAAGGCTGTATAATTTAATTTATACTCCAAGTTCCACTAGGCTCTTATATTTAGGATCCTAAAAGATGACAGGACTTTGACTTTCATACTTTGGACACATCATGCGAAGACAAAGACCATTAGAGAAAGACATCATGCTTGGCAAGGTTAAAGGTCAATGCAAAAGAGGAAGAACAGTAATGAGATAGATCGATACAATAACAGCAGCTATGAATGCCACTCTATCAACAATGAGCCGCCTGACTGAAGACCGAACACAGTTTAGGACAACTATCCAGAGGGTCACCATCAGTCAATACCAACTCAACGGTACTTAGCAACAACAACAAAATATGGAGGGCAAGAAGGTGGATATATGGGAAGAAATGTAGGAACTTAGCACTGATTTTCATTCCTTAAAATCAAATATTTTTGCTAATATGCGCTAAGCTGTAAGTACATGAATTTGTGCATGGTGATAGTGCACAGACACAGAAACCATTACTGTGCTGGCAATTGTCATGCACTATTTTACACACTAACTGCATATCCTGTTATGGGATGGAAATGGGCAGGTTATATGTGAGAATTGGGCATGGACTGCACCTTGAAACTAGTGCATGGTAGCTTAATGTAACTACAGCTGCGCTATTTGTAGCAATGCTTGCCGCACAATAACCTATTCTCTGTGTGATGATTGTATGGAAATATGCTGAGAACACATAAGCTTTGCACCTATCACATGATAAAGGTTTGCATGCTTCACACATTAGGTGCAAAACCTATCACACTTTAATAAAAATTACCCTAGGCAAATTAAAGAACATAGGGAGGATATTCAAAGGCATTTGGCAGACCTGCAAGCCATGTAAATGCCGTTCATCTGGATATTCAGTGGCTCTAACATGGTTAGAGCCGCTGAACATCCATGTCTGCAGCCTCTACACTCCTCAATGCCAACCGGTTAGCATCAGGGTATGAGGAGGGCGTTCCAGGGCAACATTCATCGTTACCTGGGCAGCAGCAATATCGAGCCGCCGCTGCCCAATAAACGACACACAGCAAAAGTCAGATGCAGGAAACAAGAGCCTAACTTTTGCCACAGAAGCTGAATATCGCTGCTGTCCTGTTAGCTTTGCATCAATCTAGGCAATCCAGTTATTCAATGCTGGAGACCAGATATGGCCCCAACATCGAATATCGGGTTTAAAGTTCAGCGCCGGCAACTAGCCACCCTGGAGTGTTAGCAACCAGCACTGAATATCGGGCCCACAACTTTTAGGCTGCTAAATGTAGGTGAATTTACAACTGAAAACTTAGGAATCCTTATGCTAAAGTGCAGTAAATATTTGCATTTGCTGTGCACTAGGTGCACAAATTTATGAGTGGTTAAATGTGAAGCCTGTACAATAACAATAACTGTTGGGGGAATGTTCTGCATCTTCCCAGACAGCTAAAGCTTTTACTGTGTAGTAATTATAGTTACAGTTAGCATGGAAGCACTTATTGCCTCCTCTATAAGAGACTGTAAGAGCCCCTCACTATCTACAGCAGGGACAGCATGTGCTTAGTGACCACAGGCCAACTGCAAAGTGCAGACCCAGACCCAGATTCAAGCATAGACAGCCTAGGCATCAAAGGCATCAAATATCCAAGCCAAAGAGGAGTGTCCCACTTACTTCAGGGCATGTGTATGTGCTGCTTCAAAAGAGCATCACTGTGGCACCCTGGCCTTCCTCTGCTCCACTTCTAGCTTTCAAATCTCTGACAATCCTCCTCTCCCCTGTTCTGGGATTTCTGTCTAGTCTTACCCGTGGCAGCTAAAATCTTAAACCCAGCCTTTGCACTCAATGCCGGTTCCTCACCCATAACCCACCCATTTCTTAATCCAGAACAAAGTTTACAGTTAGTACACCAGTTAGTGTGATGGCAGAGGTGTCAGAAAGAGGAGGGCCTCATGGGCCCTGGCCCAACCAAAAACTCCCTGCACAATCACCAGCCTTCTCCTCCTGTTTGTCAGCGGGGATTACTTCTTCCGTGGGCAGACTGGAGGGGTTTTTGCTGTGATCACCACCTAGCAGGCAGTGGGCTGCCTGTCGGGATTCCAACTCCCACAGGCAGAAGTGTGCCGCGATTGCAGGACAGATCCTTCCTGTCTGCCCGTGGGAGATCAGATACCTGCAGGCAGAAAGGAGGGGAAGGCCAGCGCTTACAGCTTCACTCAGTTTGACTGGCGGAGGGATGGAGCTTGTCCCTCCCCCCCCCCCCAATGAGAATAGCATTTTGCTGCCTCTGAGTGATGGTCAATGCAGCCATGTACCAATAGTCACTGCCAACTAATTAACATACTGATTACATTGATCATTACTAAAAGGGCCTCTTAGGATCCTAAGTCCCCTATACATGGGGAAAGTCAACAGATTGAAATGGCCAAATCTGAGCTCCTGATCTTCTCCCTAACCCCCTCCCCCCCCCTTCCTCCTTTCTCTGTTTCTGTGGATAACACTCTACTCCTCCCTGTTTCCTTGGCTTGCAACCTTGGGGTCATCTTTGACTCCTCCCTCTCCTTCTCCACACACATCCAACATATAGCTAAAACCAGCCATTTCTTTCTCTACAATACTGGCAAAATTCATCCCTTCCTTTCTATACACACTACTAAGACCCTCATCCACTCACGAGTCACCTCCCATTTAGACTATTGCAACCTTCTCTTCACTTGTCTTCCTCTGAATCATCTTTCCTCACTTTAGTTTGTTCAAAACTCAACTGCGTGGCTAATCTTCAGCCAGTGTCGCTATGCTCATGACACCCTTCTTCTTCAGTCGCTTCACTTGCTTCGTATCAGTTTCTGCATCCATTCAAACTTCTACTAATGACCAGTAAGTGACTTCATTCAGCTGCTCCACTCTACCTTTCCTCTCTTATCCCTCCCTACACCCCTCCTCAGGAACTCCGCTCTTCTGCCAGATCCCTTCTATCTGTTCCCTTCTCTTCCACTGCCAACTCCAGACTTTGATCTTTCTACCTTGCTGCTCCTTATGCTGGAACAAACTACCTGAATCAGTGCGTCAGGCTCCATCCATAGCCCTGTTTAAATCCAGGCTAAAAACTCCCCTTTTTGATCCTGATCCTCTTAGTCTGCTGTTCACCTCCTATGTATTTCCTTACCATTCCCCTAGATATATCCTAGTCTCCAGTTGTCATGTTGTCTACCTTGACTAGACTGTAAGCTCTTTGAGCAAAGACTGTCTCTTACATGTCTCTGTACAACTCTGTGTATGCCTTGTAGTGCTATACAAATGATAAGTAGTAGTAGTAAATCTGGCTGAAAACAGGGGACAAATCTGGGCATGTACTATAAGTTTAGGAGATGGGTGCACAGTGGGAGATAGGACATAATGAAAGGAATAAGGGGAGAATAATAGAGGTGGGCAAGAACATGCGGTGCTTCGAGATTCAGGCTGCCTGCATGTGAAGGCCTTGGATTCGGACTATGTGATATAGAGGTTTCAGACTCAGGTCTTGCAGGTGCTGAGTTCCTAGCCTTGGGTCACCTGGGTGCAGGGGTTTTCAGATTTCAGATGCCTGAGTGCATGGCTACAGACTTGGGATGCCCAGGTATGTGGTTATCGCCCTGACTTGCTGCAGGATCTTAGACTTAGGCCTCCTGGGTCCCGGAGTCTTTGAATTAGGGCTTCCAAACGTGCCCCAGATCTGTGGGTCTCAACTTGGCAATCACATATCCAAAGGCCTGAACTTGGAGATCCTAGGTCTGCTAATGGCTGATATTTAACTTCTGCTTCTTTCCCATATAAGTAAACGTAAGTTTCAAACTTAACCTCACTTATGGCTTACAGTAAAGTTTCAGCACTAAAACAGAAGTAAATATGTGTACTAAATTTTAGTGAACTTTCCTGCATTTGAAGTTATTCCATAAGAGGACTTTAGAATGCATCAGTAAAGAAAGTGTTCTAAAAGAGTGCATATTTTTTACGTGTAAATCCCCATTTTACATGCAAATTAATTTAATGCACTACAAACGTGTGCAAGAGGTGAAGAAAACTAACGTATTAAGCATCGCGCACTTTCTTACATCAGCCCTCTAGTGAGTACAAGATGACGGTAGGCAGTGACTAAGAAAGAATAGGCACAGGGCACTGAGAAGGCCGCAGTTTGAAGGAGCCCTGCATATACTCAGTACTATGTATTCATATGAAGGCACATTTTAGAAAAGCTGCGGAGATCAGAATGGAGACATTGAGGTCACAACGTTCACCTATATGGCAGAGTTTTAGAAAAGGTTCTGCTAAATGAGGAGCCGTTTCTAAAATATAAAAAAAAGGAAGAAGTGCAAATCGATATGCACATACAATGGAAGGAGCCCCTTCACAAGCATACACATGGGAACCAACAATGAGGAAACACAGCTATTGCCGTATGTAACTGCCAGCACTTATACATGCAGGTTGGTTTTAGGAGACTTACACGTGTAGACACCATACACTAACAAGAGTATGTGAGCCATTTTGCAAGCCTACACAGGTAAATGCCGACAGCTAAGTACAGATGTCACTATCTTTTTCTCATTTCAATATGGAAGGGAAATAAATAACTAGGGATTAAAGAGGATAACTCCCTTAATTCACTCTCTAAAGGGTTATCTTAAATGAGTACTTTGTAAAAACCGTGGACATTTTGGGTCACACATGTGTATTCCCCATATGCAATGCATAAGACACATGTTGATTTTTGATCCACCATGACCACACCTTAATCATGCCCCCTTGCAACTTCCATCTAGTAAGGACATCCACGTGTAAATTCAGTCCTTTCTAAATTCTCCATTTCCACGTATAAGTGCTGGTATTTACATCTGTCAATTGTGAATCAGGCTTCTAAAATAATCCCCATAGGAGGTCATTTCAGAACATGAATGAGGGGTTTGTACATGTGTCAGGGATGTTTATATGCCAAAAACATCCCAGACTGTATTCTGAAACACCGTGACATGCACTTCCATGAAGCTAGCACGGGGATCTCAGAACATGGGTGGGAGAGACTGGAACGAGGGTTTGGTCAGCCATGGAGATATAGAAAGCATTTTCAGAAAAGGCCCATATATGTACTGATTCCCAGAAACGTCCTTGTTATTTCTGCTGATACATCCCAGAATACTAAGAGCTCAGAGAGATTCTGGCAGGGTCTTTAAAGGATGTTTTAAATAGATTCTTGGAGACGGAAGAGGTTCCGCAGGACTGGACAAGGGTTGATGTGGACCCTCTTCACAAAAGCGGTAATAGGGAAGAAGTGATGAACTATAGGCCAGTACGCCTTACCTTTGTGATGGGAAATGTAATGAATGTGCTCTTGAAAGACAGAATAGTGGACTTTCTAGAAACCAATGGATTGCATGGTTTTGCCAAACGATGATCTTTGCCAAACAAATTTGATTGAGTTCTTTGACTGGGTGACCAGAGAACTAGATTAAGGGCATGCAATGGATGTGATAAACCTAGATTTCAGCAAGGCCTTTGATATTTTTTCTCATAGGAGGCTTATCAATAAACTGAGCAGCCTTGGGATAAATCCTAAAGTGGTGAACTGGATTACAAAATGGTTGACTGACAGATGACAAAAGATGGTGATAAATGGAACACACTCAAAAGAAAGGAAGGTGCATAGTGGCATGCCTCAGGGATCAGTCCTGAGACCAATACTGCTCACTGTATTTCTGAGTGATATTGCAGAAGAATTGAAGAGAAAGGTCTGCCTCTTTGCAGATGACACAAAAATTTGCAACAGAGCGGACAGTTCTGAGGGAGTGGATAACATGAGGAGAGATCGACAAAAACTGGAAGAATGGTCAAATGATTGGCAGTTAATGCAAAGAAATGCAGAGTCATGCACTTGAGATGCAGAAATCAAAGGAATTGTATGTGATAGGTGGGTGAGAGGTTGTGTGCGTGGACCAGAAGAAAAACCTCAGAGTGATAGTATCTGAGGATCTCAAGGTGGTGAAAAAACGTGGCAAGGTGGTAGTCAAAGCCAGAGAATGCTGGGCTATATGCAGAAAGAAATAATCAGCAGAAAGATGGAGGTATTAATTAATTAATTAATTTATTTATTTATTTATGTGCACCTATATACTGCCTTTCCTAAATCAAAGCAGTTTACAATGAACTCAAGAATTGCATTACAACATACATGTATTACATATAACTTTGAAAAGAGGGAGCTCCATATTAGTAACAACACATGATAATATTAGCATAGTTTTTAACAAAGAATTTCAACCAACTATTTACATGAGGAATGTGTGAGTGAGCACGGAGTGTTCTGAGCTAAATATTGACCTTAGGTTTAATTAAGTTACTTATACTTTCTACATTAAACTGTTGCCCTGTGTGTCTTGTTTCAGGTGATGTATTGGGTGACATTGAGTTTATTTGAAAACTGAGGGGTATTTAAGTCTGACTTGTTTTAAGTAACTGATTCTCCGAAATGCTCTCTGAACAGAAAGATTTTTATGAGCTTGCGAAAATTATTTGGTTCCTTAGTATCCCTTATGCTATCTGGGAGCCAGTTCCACAGTGTTGGAGCATATAAAGGAGAATGTTTTCTTTGTTGTTGATGCCTTACTGTTTCTGAAAATCGAGGGAACTGTTAATGTGTTTTATACTGCTTCTTCTTAATCTGGTTTCTGGGTTGGTATGTATTAACGACTTTAGGCTTGAAGATGATCCATTTTGTAGAGTTTTGAATATTGTGTGGATTGTTTTAAACTTTATTCTGCTGGCTACTGGTAATCAATGTAGTTATTTTAAAATCGGCGTAATTTGTTCTCTGATAGGTATTTGTGTGATGACTCTCACTGCTGTGTTTTGGGCCAGCTGGAGTCTGCAAATAGATTGTCTAGGGAGACCCATTAGTAAACCATTGCAGAAATCTAGGTGTGGTAAGATCATAGCCTGGACTGTTGTTCTGAAGTCACTTGCTGATAGTAGGGGTCTTAGATGTTGAAGCACGTTGAAGGCGTCAATGTTGTATGCCTCTGTACAAGTCATTAGCGAGGCCTCACTTGTAGTATTGTGTTCAGTTTTGGAGACCATATCTCACAAAGGATATAAAAAGACTTGAAATGATTCAGAGGAAGGTGACCAAAATGATTTGGAGCCTACACCAGAAGATGTATGAGAAGAAACTTGAAGACCTAAATGTGTATTCTCTAGAGGAGCGGCTGGCCAGGGGAGATATGATACAGACATTTAAAAGGTTATTAATGAACAAACAAACCTTTTTCAAAGAAAGGGAAACTATAAAACTAGAGGGCATACAATGAAGCTGAATTCAAAATGGCACGGGACAGACACAATGGATCTCTTTATAGCAAGAGGATGAAATCAAAGCAAACTTAAATATCTTTTATACTTCAATAAATAGAGGGAGGGGGGTGACCTGCATGGAGCGGCAGGTATAACCTTAAACAAAGGCATGGGGGGGGGGGGTGACTTGCAAGGAGCAGTGGTTACAACCACTCTAGTCACCTTACTGGGCAGACTAGATGGACCATACTGGTCTTTATCTGCCATCATATACTATGTTACTATGTAATAATTCAAGTCACTTCTAAGTACAGCTTACTTAGCAATTCAACTTAAACCATCTTTTTCCACAAAGGCGTTTTCCTACTTCAGCACCATCTTTATCCAGAACCAGTCTCTACAGAATGCCTTCCTTTACACAACATTTAAAGTAGATGCTTTTCTCCACAGAGAGCAAGATAACTTTATTGTCCCAGCCCCTCCGCTTACAACTAGCAGTAGACATTCATCATTAAGAGGAAACCCATACATTAAAGACACCTTAGAGCTAAGAGAGCCAGTCAATTTCCAAATTCATACCCCATGGACTTATTGTACCAAGATAGTAAATCCAGCATTGTTCACAAAAATTTAATTTCCTCTGTCCATCTCCACCCCTCCACAATTTTGGGATATTACCCGCCATCTACGATCTTGAAAAGTATGTTCAAACTCATCACAAAGAGGTACCATTGGGGTTGTATTAGAATGAGTCTTCAATATTTCAAGGAGATTCTGAAACTTCCAAATAGTGAGACCATTTCAGTTGTTGTTAAGTGCCGTTGAGTCGGTGTTGACTCATGAGGAAAGGCCCGTCAATCTACTACTGTATCTTGCCATGAAAACCCAATGGATAGTCAAAACCATTTCAGTTAGCAAATGGTATTATGTCCCTGTCCCCTCTCAGGGCAAACCTATAGGGTCTGAGTCCTCGGCTCTCCCATCCAGAGAGCTAGAGTTAACAGCTTTCCTAGAATATTCTCAAGATGTTATTACATCTAGGATACTCTGGAAATAGGTTTTTCCACTGAGAGGGACAAGTTGATGATATTTTCCAGGCCACTCAGGCCTGAAGGAAGGAAGTTCTAGCCCTTAAGGTCTATACAATTCACTTTGGTGTTACTTCATTTCAGAGGTACCCTTGTGGCGTTTTGTGACTTTTCAAGGCAAAAGGTGTATTTTTTCTGATTCAATTCAGTTGATTTCTTGGCTGCTAGGAAATCTAAGTAATATAAATTGATTTGGTATAATCTTGTCATTGGAGGGGTCTGGATAGCTCCGGTCTTTCTGTGGCTCAAGAAGTGGGATAGGTTACATTATCTCCAAATTGTTTTTTCCTTTTTTCTCTCTCTTTTCTCCCAAGAAGTGGACTTTTAAGCTCTCATTTTGGTAATATTCTTGCCTCTTCTGAGAAGTACTACCCTTACTTAATCCCACTTTGGGCCATTATTAATATAGTCATGATCAGAGTTCATGATGCTACGTCAGACTTTCACTTCACAGAGGGCTATCAGTGGAAACAGACTGCATCCCCCAGCTGCTTCCTTTGGGCCAAAGCTAGGAGAAATAAAATAAAATAAATAGGGGCCTGAAACCACCAAGATGTCACAGGTGTAGATGTTAAATAGGTAAATTTAGAATTTTCTCAAAATAAATTCTTGTCAGACACTTAAATGTATATGTTTAAAATATTGTTTGCACAAGATGTTTAAGTTAGATAAATATTCAATGTAAATATAGCTAGTTAAAAATGGCCAATGGAAATAAGTAATTACTATAAATAAAGTGCACGGGATGTTATTGCACAAAATAGTAAAAATATGTTCAGTACCAAGTATATTAGAACGTACTTTCCATTCTTTACAACAGTTAGCTTTCTATTCCCTTTTACAGGTTCCTCAAATACAGATAAGTATAACTTTTCAAGCATCGGTCTCAAGAACACACTTTCAACAGTTTTACTCACAATTCACACAAAACCACAATAATGTTTACAAAACTTCTTTTCTCTAAGGAAATTTTCTTTTCCTTTAACTTTTTCTCATTAATTTTCATGCTGTGAAAGCCCACCTTATAGTTTCAATAATAAAAATTTGAGTGCGCCTCAAAACAAATTAAAAAAATGTTCTCTAGATGAGTCTGTGTTGGTAGCTACAGTAGTTGCAGTGTCTTCCTGGAGCTCTCTTGTGAAGGGCACGTGAGTCCTGGTTCTGGTCCTGATTATTGGTACTGGTCCTCTGGCACTGGTCCTTCTGAGGAACACATCATTCACACACTATAATTATCCCCAAAAATTCAAATTGAATAATTAAGTACTGGATTCAGATTTCAAATGACATTCTTTTCTTCTTTAGCTTCTTGGTCACTTAGTCGCTATGGCACAGGGATCTCCCCTCCCATGCCCACACATCCCTGACCAGTGAAGCAGTGCCACAAAGCTGGCTGTGGAAAGGCAGGCAGACTACTGTAATGTAGTTGGGTTTAAAAAAGGTTTGGACAAGTTCCTGGAGGAAAGGTCCATAAACCATTATTAAAAGGGGCCCAGGATATCACTGCTTGACCCAATACAAGCATTGTGAAACCTGTGTCTTTTGGGGAAAATTGCTAGGTACGTATGACCCAGATTGGCCACTTTTGGAAACAGGATACTGGGCTTGATGGACCTTGGTCTGACCCAGAATGGCATATCTTATGTTCTTATGTATACAGACTGACATACGCCATGATGGGACAGGAATGCCAGTACCCAGATAGGTGGTCCTCAGATGCCATAGCCATGTACTACTGATCATTTGTATAGTGCCACAAGGCATAAGCATCGCTGCAAAGACACACATAAAAGATGATCCCTGTTCAGCAGAGCTTACAACCTAGCCTAGACAGGCAACACAGCAGCTGTGAATAGAATACATCCAGGGAGAATGGTCAGGAAACACATGGGAGCTTAGGCAGATCTGATCAAACAGCGAAACTGATGGGATGAGCTCTCAGCCTAGATTTGAGAGGGCCAGGGACAAAGCCTGATGTACAGACCTGGGTAGTTTGTTCCAGGCATATGGAGCAGCAAGGTGCAAGGAGCAACATATGGATTTGGCAGTAGAAGAGAAGGACACAGAAGGAAACAATCTGACAGAAGAGCGGAGTTCATGGGGAGGGGGTGTAGGGAGAGATAAGAGTGCACTTCCAGGTCACAGGCACAAAACAGGCATACATTTGTTGTTCAGCAATACTATGCATCTTTTGGGGACCTTCAAAGTTAGTTTGCAGGTTTGTTCACTTGTTGAAGGTCCATCTCTAGCAGTTTACGACATGTTTGTAGAGATTACCAGGGCTAGCATCACTGCCACGTGCCATTTCATGCAAGATATATCCTGACATACATGTTCACATTTACATTCTGGTATAGCATATTGGGGTGCACTGTGCTTACCTAGCACTTTCCAGGGCATGAGGGGGACTGGTATATCATCTAGGTTGCAGCAGCTGTCATTTCTCATTGTTATTTATGTCTGGTATGCATCAGCAAACTACTGTGTGTGATGAGCAGCTTAGGAGATGCATGTTTTTCCTGAGGAGCGTGGTGCCCATAGGTACATTGTGGGGATAGGCAGGATCCAAAACATGTAACGTTTCAGAATACGGTGGTTGCAGGGGCATCCAAAATGTTTACCCATGTCTGAGGCACAGGGCCGGCTGAATATCGCTTGCATGTGCCCGCCGAACTCATCTATCACCCTGATTACGGACTCGCAGGCACAACCAGACCCACAGATGCCGAAATGGGTTCAGAGGGGACCCGTTTTTGATGTAGACATGTCTGTGCGCCAGACGTGCATGTTATGGAGTCATGCTCTAAGGATTCTAAATCACGATCTTGCAATCAAACTTGAGGTGAAGTACCTCAGAGTTACCCTAGATCAAACTTTGACAAGTGACCTACGTGAAATCTGACAAGTGACCTACGTGAAATCTGTGATCTGAAAGACTTCAGAAAAAATCTTAAGACTCACCTCTTCCAATCACACTACAACTTAACCTCGTGAATTTCACTCTGCTGTATGTAAATATGTATATAAGGATCCTGTGTAAAGTCCTAACAATCAGTCACTTGTAAATATGTATATAAGTACACCGTGTGAACCATTAACAGCAATCAACTGTAAACTGTAACCCCATGTTTTTGCTGTGCTCTTCCTCTCTTCCCTAATCACATTGTATGCATCCATAATTCTGGCCGGTACAGCCAACATCACCATGTGTAACAACCACTGCTGATCACTGGAAGCAGCGGGATACAAATGTACGCTAAATAAAAAAATAAAATAAAAATAAACTTTTAGCTTCCGATCACACATTAAGAGAACTACTAAGACAGCTTATCATAAAATTTGAATGGTACAGAGACTCAAACCAATAAAGATACTCAAACCCTTACTCAACAACAGTGACTTCTGAACATTATGCCATGATAACACCTATAATAGATTACTGTAATGTAATCTACCAAGGCCTCCCTAAGAAACCAGCACAACTACTACAACTGGTCCAGAATATTGCAGCACATATAATCGCTAGCCACATAATGCCAACCCTACAGCAATTAGACTGGCTCCCAATTCACACGTGTTCCAAATTCAAGACTTTATTGATCATCTTCAAAATATTACACCAACCATCCTCCAAACAATGATCATCAAAGAGCTGAGAACAGACTAAGATGAACTGCAAACAACAACTTACTATCCATCCCTAAAGACAAGACAAAAGCAAAACAGACTTCTTGCAACAGAGCATTTTCCTTTTATGCTTCACCCCTATGGAATGCCCTGCCTGAGAACATAAGATCCATCAAAGACATTTGTGACTTCAGGAGAGCAATAAAAACATTCCTCTTCATTGAGCATTATGGACCGTTCGCATGAGCAGAATGCGTCCTCCATCCTTGTACTGCCTGCTCTACCTTCCTCCTACTCCTTTGCCTCGATCATCTTCATCATCAACCATCTCTCCTAGTGAACCCAATTTCACCCATTTCCTCCCCCCCCCCCCCACCCATGTATCCCCTAGCTTCTGCTAGGGATCCCTAGATTTCTATCTTCCTAGACCTTCAGTACTCTATTAACTTGTTCGCCTACTGGCATCCCCCATATAATCCTCCAAGTTTTATGCCCCCCCTGTTCAAGGTATATTTACTGATTATATTACAATGTAAACTGCTTTGAATATATGAGAAGATGGTATAGAACACCCGTTAAATAAATAAATAAAAATAAAAACAAACTGGTCAGCACCGATATTGAGCCGCTGCATGGTTTGAGATCTGCCGTGAAAGCCAGGTACAGGAAATCCTGGCTTAACTTTCACTGCGTATCACTAGAAAGGCAGTGGCTCAATATCACCGCTGCCCAGTTAGCAATTGGGCTCTGTTGCAACCCCGGATATTCAATGCCAGAGTTGGATAGGACCCTGGCATTGAATATCCGGCTTTAATGTTCAGCGCAGGTGGCTAACCACTGTAATTGCACTAGCCACCAGTGTTGAATATCGGGCCCCTAGATTCTAAGCCCTCCAAGTACAGGGAAATAGCTATTATACCTGAATATAACTCATCTTGAACCACTACTGGAAAGGTATGAGCTAAATATAAAGACTATCAGACACTGCCTCCTACCAATAGCTTTTTGATTTTTTCAGGAGTCTCTCATGAGGGACTTTGTCAAACATTTGAAATTCCAGATACCAACCAGCTCACCTTTATCTACATGTTTATTCTTGCATTCAAAATAATGTAAGAGACTGGTAAGGCAAACTTTCTTTGCTGAATTCTTGTTGGCTTTGTCCAATTAAACCATGACTATATATACGCTCAGTAATTTTGTTCTTTATTATAGTTTCTACCATTTTGACAATCACGGACTTCAGACTTACTGGCCTGTAGTTGCCCAGATCATCCCTAGAACGCTTCTTAAAAATTGGTGTGACATTGGTCACCCTCAATTCTTTAGGTACTTTAGACAATGAGAGACTGCAAATTACTAAGAATAGTTTTGCAATTTCATTTTTGAGTTCTTTCAATATTCTAAGTTATATACCATCTGGTCCAGATAATTTTCTCTTCTTTAGCTTGCGAACTTGCCCTACTACAGCTTCAAGGTTCAATGAGATTTGTTTCAGCTCCTGTGAACTGTCACTGTTAAATAATATTACTGGAAGATGTACTGTATCTGCCTTACATTGTCCTCAGTAAAGTCCGACTCAAAGGCTTCACTTATTCTATCTGCTATGGCCTTGTCCTCCTTGAGTATACCATGCAAGAACTTTATTACTATTACATTAGCATTACCACTTAAATATTGCTTGTGTGTGTTTTGGTTTCCAGAATGATAGCTATAGATTGTGTATTTGCATAGTAGTAGTCTACTTTCCTTCTTATTTTTTTGGCATTCGGATTTCTCTTAATTTGTTATAGAATCCACTGATGACATAGGAAGCATCTTATCATTGAGATCTGTGTTTCATACAAGAATCAAGTAAATCTCTATGGAAATGAGACTTGTTTTTCCTCATTTGAGGAGCATTTGGACGTAAAGTGACCAGTTTCCCAGGACTAGCAGATCCAGTCTTGGCTTAACCCCATTGCATGTTTATTTATTTAACAGGTTTTTTTATACCACTTTATCATTTCAGTCAAAGCAGTTTATATTGTAACTTTAACTTGGATAATGTATATTAAATAGAGACTTTGATTTTTATGAGGCAATGAAGGGTAAAATGGCTTGCCTAAGGTCACAAGGAGTGCCAGCTGGAATCAAACCCTTGAATGTATAGGTAGCAGGCAGTTGCTCCAACCACTAGGCTACTCCTCCACTTAGACTTGCAGTTCTGTTTCTACTAATAAAAGCAGGACTGTATGAAATGGGATAAATTTCGGCCTGTGTCTATCTTCCCTGAAAATCAGAGCAAGCTGAACATTCTGCCTCTGGCCTTTAGATACTAAAAATAGGTCAAAATTAGTTTGAATTAGTTCTCAGTTTTTTCACCTCATATCTGTTTGAACTTTCTGTACTTTCCTATCCCAGCAGTGCTGAGAGCTTATTATGACTTTATTACTTGTAATGAAATGCAACAATTTCTGTAGGGCACTATCTAGTGAAGTATATGATAGTTAATTAATTGGGTATCATACTGAGATGACAAATTTATTAGGCAAAGAGCTATCACTTACAGTTTAAAAAAAATGTCTGGATAACATCTGACAAAGTAAGTTGTAAAAGGTGCATGGTTCCAAGGCTTATTCTTATCAGCCTTAGATCATGCATGAAGAAAGTTTTCTCATATGATGGCTATTGTCTTTTGCTGTATCAATGTTATCATACATGGCCCACAGCTGCTTAGACCTTCAGCTGAGAAATTCCTGAATCCTAATCAAAGTTCCTTCTAAGGTGCATGCAGGGGCAGCTGCGCATCATCCCAAACATGGCCACACATACTGCACCTCCTACCATGCATGACTGAGATAAGTGTTTCTTAATATGCAGCAGCTAGAATATTAAAAAACACTGACTGCAGCACTTTCAATATTGCCCTCTCTGTGCACTTTGTATTTCTGAGAATAACCCAATAGAAATTGTTATGAGTAATTTAATTTAAAATGCAATAAAGTTGTTGGTCAACAATTCAGAATTTGTAATATTTTTTGTGCGGAATTCACCTAGTAGTATTGTTGAATACAGCATAAGGCTACACCTTGCACTCTCTTCACTCCCTCCTCAACCCTGTTCCGGTGAATGATCCTAACTCCTCCTCACTTTGTTTTCTAGTACTCATAAGGACGTAAGAACTGTCATTCTGCGTCACATCAAAGTTCTGTCTAGCTAGTTTCCAACAGTAACCAATCCAGGCCACAAGATGCTGCTTGGAAGAACGCTTGGCTTCCTTCAAGAGAATGTCCTTGAAGAAATCTGTTTATCAAGTGAAACCTTGGGCATTGTTGGAATAGTGAAAGCGGAAGAGTAAAAGCAGCGGAATAGTAAAAGCTGAGTGACACTTGGCATGAAATTGGAACTACAGTTTATATAAAGAACTTGGAAGCTGTCAATTTTTTGGATTACAGATAAGTGCCGTTTATAAATATGGTAAAATACATGAGCCTATTCCAGATATACTAAAACTTTGAAGGGCTTTTGGTTGTTCACTTTCTGTTTGGAGACGTTGGGTTGGAACGTTGATGAAATTTGATATGACCAGGGTTGTGGTTACCAGCATAAATTATACTGGCCCTGGTGCCATGACGACAGGACGCTACTGCACTGGCACACCAGCAGGAGCATTGGGAGGGCTGGACAGGCAGGGCTCTGAGCGTCCATGGCATCAGAATCATTGCTGTCATTTTCTCTCTTTCTATGTCACTCTGGTCTAACTTTGAAGTACTGCATCTCAGATTAAGCTGCTGGCTATCGAGTTTTAATTTGGTGACTATAAAGTTATTCTCACTAAGACCTTGCATGTACAGTAAGAAAAATGATAATGAAACAAGGGTAAAATAACATAAAAATAAAGTTCTGTTCTTAATTGTATAACCTCATTTTTAATACCTCATTTTTAACATCTTTGTTAGTGATATAGCGGAAGGGCTGTCGGGTAAGGTTTGCCTCTTTGCGGATGATACCAAAATCTGCAATAGAGTAGACACCCAGGAAGGTGTAGATAACATGAGCAGGGATCTAGCTAAGCTTGAAGAATGGTCTAGAATTTGGCAGCTGGGATTTAATGTTAAAAAATGCAGGGTCATGCATTTGGGCTGTAGCAATCCAAGGAAGCAATATAGTATAGGGCAGCGATGGCGAACCTATGGCACGCGTGCCAGCTGTGGCACGCGAAGGCCTTGCAGCTGGCACGCGGGAAGGTCCGCCATCGAAAAAAAAAACAACAACCCTGTCTGCTGCCGTTGTCGGGGCCGCCGCGGCAGAATCGAGCGTGCCGCGGGGCCCCCCTGTACCCACCGGCAGAGCCTGTCCTCCCCGTAGCAGCTCTCTCTTTGGAGCTGCAGTCAGACTCGCCGGCTTGCAGAGCGCGAAGGGAAGAGTTTCCCTTTCGCGACTCTGTTAAGCCCGCGGGGGCTGATGGGAACTTCCCATCAGCCCCCGCGGGCTTAACAGAGCAGCGAGGGAACTCTTCCCTCGCGCTCTGCAAGCCGGCGCGTCTGACTGCAGCTCGAAAGAGAGAGCTGCTACGGGGTGGACAGGCTCTGCCGGTGGGTACAGGGGGGCCCCGCGGCACGCTCGATTCTGCCGCGGCGGCCCCGACAGCGGCAGCCAACAGGTGGTCTTTTTTTTTTTTAATTTTCCCTGGGCTGGGCTGGGCTGGGCTGGGGGTGGGGGGTGGGGGTTAGGAGTGGTGCTGGGCTGGGCTGGGGGGCTTAGGAGTGGTGATGGGCTGGGCTGGGCTGGGGGGGGTTAGGAGTGGTGATGGGCTGGGCTGGGCTGGGGGGGGGGTTAGGAGTGGTGATGGGCTGGGCTGGGCTGGGCTGGGGGGGGGGTTAGGAGTGGTGATGGGCTGGGCTGGGCTGGGGGGGGGGTTAGGAGTGGTGATTGGCTGGGCTGGGCTGGGGGGGGTTAGGAGTAGTGATGGGCTGGGCTGGGGGGTGTTAGGAGTAGTGATGGGCTGGGGTGGGGGGGTTAGGAGTGGTGATGGGCACTGGGCTGGGGGGTTAGGAGTGGTGATGGACACTGGGCTGGCTGGGGGGGGTTAGGGGTGGTGATGGGCACTGGGCTGGCTGGGGGGGTTAGGAGTGGTGATGGGCGCTGGGCTGGGGGGGTAGGAGTGGTGATGGGCACGGGGGGGGTTAGGAGTGGTGATAGGCGCTGGGGGGGCTTAAACTAAAAATTGAGTGATGGGGGATTAGGACTGGGAGTGGGCTGATGGGGAGGTTAGGACTGGAAATGGGCTGGTGGGATTAGGACTGGGAGTGAGCTATGGGGGGCTAGGACTGGTAATGGGTTGGGGGGTTGCTAGGACTGGAAATGGGCTGAGTGGAAGGGGGCTTGAACTGCAAATAGCTGTTGGGGATGGGGCTTGGAATGGAAATGGGCTGAGGGGAAGTGGGGGGCTTGAACTGCAAATAGCTGATGGGGACGGGGCTTGGAATGGAAATGGGCTGAGGGGAAGTGGGGGGCTTGAAGAAGGGAATGGATGCTGGGTGAGACTGGAACTAGAAGGGAGCTGATGTTGGGGGAGGATTAGAATGGGATGGGGCTGGGAGAGTAAAATGGAGAGGGGAAAAATATTTTGTGTAGGAGGGATGAAAAATCTACAATTGGCCAGGTATTGGGAGAGTAATTGGGGATTGAGGATGGAGGGGTAAAATTTGTGTGGATGAAATAGAAATGAGGAAAGAGCAAAAGGAGAAAGATTAGTATGTTAAAGCAGATGTAGAGAGAGAGAGAATGGAAAAAAAACTAGAAGAGAGAAGAAAGGACAAATGGACAGCAGACGATGGAGAGTTAGCAGAAAACATGAAGAAACCAGAAGAAAATGGCTGGACCAATTGCAACTGAAAAAAAATGCACAAAAGGTAGAACGATATCTCTTTATTTTGAATTTATTAACTGGAATATGTCAGCTCTGGGAAATGTGCATCATTAACATCTGCGCTTTGTTTGGTACAAGAGGAAATTCCTATTTGACGTTGCCACTTGTTCTCTTTCCCCAGTATTCACTGAAATGTATTGGTTTAATATTTGCAGTGTTGCCTTTTGATAGGTAGGGTATGGTGCTTTGTGAGTCCTGGTAATGCTGTCAGGATACGGCGGGTTTGCTATGGGTTCTAAATGGGCAGCGTTTGTAGTAGTTCCTAATGTGCCTGGCGGTTGGCACTGGATTATAGTAATGTAGAAATCTTTTAGTCTTTCTTTATCCATACACTCATTAAGAGACATGTTTACTAAAAGTTAGTGTATGGTAACATTATGCAAATATTTATGCAAATAAGACCACTTATGCAAATGACGTGCTGGCACTTTGAGGAAATTCTTTGGTTTTGTGCGGCAGTTTGGGCACTCGGGCTCAAAAAGGTTAGCCATCACTGGTATAGGGGGTGAAGTACTTTTGTCCACTAAGAAGAGCGGGACCTAGGCATGATTGTGTCTGATGGTCTTAAAGTAGCTAAACAGGTAGAAAAGGCGACGGCAAAAGCTAGAAGGATGCTTGGGTGCATACGGAGAGGAATGGCTAGCAGAAAAAAGGAGGTGATAGTGCCTCTGTATAAGTCTTTGGTGCGACCTCATTTGGAGTATAGTGTGCAATTCTGGAGACCGCACCTTCAAAAGGATGTGAACAGGATGGAGTCGGTGCAGAGGGTGGCTAATAAAATGGTTGGTGGTCTTTATTATAAAGCATATGAGGACAGACTTAAGAATCTTAATATGTACACCGTAGAGGAAAGGCGGGATAGAGGTGGTATGATTGAGAAGTTTTAATACCTCCGTGGCATAAATGCACAGCAGGAGAGCCTCTTTCAATTGAAAGCAAGCTCTGCCACGAGGGGACATGGATGAGGGTGAAAGGGGATAGATTCAGGAGTGATATGTGGAAATATTTCTTTATGGAAAGAGTGGTGGATCCGTGGAATAGTCACCCAGTGGAGGTGGTAGAGATGAGGACAGTAACTGAATTCAAAGAAGCATGGGAGAAACACAGAGGATCCCTAAAGGAATAAAGGGGACTGTTGTAGTGGTTGATATGTAAGGACAGACTAGATAGGCCTTGTGGGCTTTTTCTGTCATCATGTTTCTATGTAACCTGTAATTCTCCACTGACCTGATGAAGGGAAGATAATGTTGAAGGCTAGTTACAGATGTATTAAGTTAGTCCAATAAACAAGTGTCACCTTTGATTTTTTTGTTCACCCTTATTTCAACATATGCAAGTCAGCTAACATGTCAACCACAATACTTTGCTATTACTATTTAAAACATTCATACAGAATTTGTCTTCTTTACTGAACATACATAAGCCATTTGTTGAAGAACTGGATGCTTCATGGAGCTAATCTTATTCAAAGTATGCCTCTACAGACTGTACATTTCACTGAGGGTCTTCACTAAAGGACACTATGGTGTCACACTAATGCGCCCATAACACTCAAAACCATGGCACGTTAGGTGCAACACCACCATGTTAGCTGTTGGAGGTGTGGAAAGTGGCCTAAAAGTAGCACAGGTGCACTTACCACCACCTCCTGAGTTAATGGCATGCCTTGCAATTACAGCGGAACACGCTGACTGCAAGGCCCTCACCCCTAACCCGCCCCTTACCACCCTAACATATGCAGCACAATTACAATACAAATCAGGACACACTGTGCTGGCCCCATGCTAACAGTTATCGTGGGTCATAGTACAGGGTTAGCACATGCTGTTAGTCATGCTAAGTACTTAGCGCCCTCTAGTAAAAGGGTCCCTAAGTATATGCACAGAATGCTACGTTTGGTGAAGAGGTCTGTAAAGAATTTCCGTTTTCTCACTTTGTAAAACAATGTGCCAGTGATGTAGGCACAAAGTTACTGTGGAAAGTCCCATAATGTGTTAATTTCTTTAATTTATATTCTGTGAGGATTTTAATTCTTCGGAGCTGTGAGGTCAACCAAGATGGAATCAGTTCAGGTATGAATATGTTAATGATGCACTTAAAATTAAAATTAATGGTGTACAGAGTACTATTGCCCAAGGATGATGCTAACTTATTCACTGACAATTTATGAGGATTTAGAAATCCGGAGTCTGCAATGCATGGATGCCACATTTCAGCTTCTTCTGTACTACACATCAGTGCCTGCCACCAAACATACTGCATGCTGATGCCTTTTGCCAAGGAGCAGCAGTATATCAGGCAGTGATAGCCATTTTTACCGTGGCTGGTTCCTGCAGGTAACTGCGCACCCGCTCATCCTTGAAGGAAGAGCTGGGATGGTCACAGTTCTCTATGGTTTCATGCAGCGGCAGCATTACTTATCATATATTTCTCATCATCTGAACTCAGCAAAATGGAGCTATTGCAAAAGCTGCCACAGGAATATATATCTAAGGATTAAAAAAATTATATTAGTCACCTTTTCTGAAGTTTCCTGAGAGATTGTTATAAGAGTAAGTCAATAAAGGAAAGTGGTACTTCCTCTTAAGAATAATTTTACATGATACAACATAGATTTGTAAATCCTTTATTACTAATTAAGCCAAGAGATGTTATGGGAAACCCTCAGACACAAATTGACTCTTAGTGGTTGAAACTGAGATTATTGCAACTGAGTCAATTATTGTGAGATTGGCAGATCACACAAAATGAACAATTTGACCGTTCTCTGAAGCAGCGCTCAGTGAAACACTGGCAGTGTTGAGGTGATCAGAATTGAGGCAATTTAAATATCGCTTGAGCAGTTTTGAAGCTGTACAGAGTTGGAGACCAGAGGATAGGAGAAGAAGATGTGTTTAAGATAAACGATTGCTTCCAATCTTTTATCTATGCTTTGCTGAATATTGTTTGAGTACTTCTCAGAGCATTGCTTTCATCGTTTTTCAGGAAGGTTTTTTCAGACCTTGATGTAATGTGATATGAGCATAAATGAGCAGGCACACAGATGAAAGGCTGGCAATGTAAAGCTCATTAACTATACCGACGTCCCTTTGCTCCAATTTTTAGAATGTAAAAGAATTATAAAAGAAAAAAAGCACAAAGAAAAAATTTTGGATTTAGTTTTTGGCATGTGAGTCTGAGTAGTATTTTTTGAATGGATTAGTTACTACACTCAGTATTTTTTGAGGTTTTTTTATGTTATAGCCAATAAAGACATAGCTTATCTACAAACCTTTCTCTTAGAGTTTTATTTCCTTCCCATCCCCAGACTCAATCGTCATTTTATAGGCTGCTAAGCAATTAGGAGGATAGGAAGGAAATTGTTCACTTCCAGGTTTATTTACTGGTAAACTCAGGTCATTAGACATTAGGAATAGAATAGTTTTGGGTCCTTACATTTACTCCTGAAGTGAACATAAACAAGGTCATTCCAAGGCATGAATAGTGGGGATGGATGTCCTGTTGGGATGTCCATCTCTGCTATTCGGCCCTTCTGCCAACCCAACTAACTTCCCCGCATGTTGTACAGGGAGGTTAGATGGTGACGGAAAAGGGGCATTGCAAGGGCAGAGTTAGGGTGGGCAGTGGGCGGTCTGAATAAGTTTCCCTAGTCGACAGGGTATGGCAGGCCCGGGGCGCAGCAAAGGCGGGAGGGGGTAGAGAAGATTCCCCACAGCCCGACAATAGCCTTGGTGGGGGGGGGGCAAATCGGGGCTCAGGCTGCGAGGAATGAAGATTCCTGTCCGGTGGCCGGGGTTTATGGATACTGAATGGTACCATGGTGCATGACGACCGGATGCCATAGCGCCACGGCTCCATTCAGGAGCCCTGACTGAGTTAGCCAGGCAAGGCCTGTATCTGCAGGCTGACTGGAACTGGGGTCCTGGCCTGCATGTACAGGCCTGGACGCGATTCTGATCCTGCGGGGCTAGATGTACCCCGTGGGATCTGAACTCCTTCTCACGCTGTAAGTCCAGTTCCGTCCAAGCACACAGAGGGCCGAGATGTCCAGAACAGAATCGGGCCCAAAGTAAATACCATACAATATACCTAATAGGGTTGAAGGCTTTATATTAGTTCAGGAGTCTTCTTAAACATATTTATAAATGACCTGGAAATGGGAACAAGAAATGAGATGAACAGATGACACAAAGTTATTCAAGGTGGTAAATCACAAAAAGATCGTGAGAAATTCCAAGATAGCCTTGTGGAGACTGGGCATTCAGAAGGCAAAAAAATTTAATATGGTCAAATGCAAATAGATGCGCCTAGAGAACAACAGTCCATACTATAGCAAGGTTCCATATTAGAAGTCACCACCAGGGAAAGGATCTAGGCATCATGGTAGATAATATGTTGAAATCCTCTGCTCAGGGTACAGTGCTGGCCAGAAAGAAAATAGAATACTTGGAATTCTAAGAAAAGCAATGCAGAATAAAACAAAGACTATCATAATGCCTCTGTATAGTTCCATGGTGCAACTGCACCTTGAGTATCGTTTGTAATTCTGGTCACCACATCTCAAAAATGATACAGTGGAATTAGAAAATGTACATAAAAGAGCAACCAAAATGATAAAGGGAATGGATCCCTATGAGGAAAAGCAAAAGAGGTTTAGGTTATTCAACTTGGAGAAGAGATAGCTGAGGAGAGATATTATAGAGATCTATAAAATAATGAGTGAAGTAGAATGGGTAAATGACTTACAGTATCTTTTCTGCTTCAGGGGTATAAACATTTTCCTGCACTGCCCCACTTTATGCAAATATATCTCATTAATATTTAGGAGAGACTTCCTGAAAGCCAGACTGGTTTGTGGCTCTTCAGGATTGGAGTTTGGCACCTCAATGTAAATTTATTTATTTAGCTGCATTTATATCCTGCTTTTCACCAGGTCAAAGTGGTCAATTGGGGGATACATTTAACACAAGGGGATATGAAACACATACGCTAATACTTACAGGGAACATGGGCAATGGAGGGTTAAGTGGCTTGCCCAAGACCACAAGGAGTGCCTATAGGACTAGAAATCCCAGTCCCTCTGGCCTGAGATTGCTGTCCCCAGGTGGGACTTGAACCCCTGGCCCGTTGGCCTGAAGTACTTGTCCTAACCACTAGACCACTCCTCCCTCTGGGTTGCTAGCTAATTAAGCAACCATTAATATCTCTGCCCAGTGGCGTTCCCAGCCCCCGTCACCCAGGGTGGGTGGTGCGTCCCCACACTGCCGGCATCACCCCTATGGAGTGCCGCGATGCATCTCCCTGGCTAGCCTCATTAAGCTGGTTTGCCATGGTGCCTTATGCTGTAGGGGCCAGACTCTGACAGCCAGAGCCTCACAATTCATGAGACTTCAGCTGGGATAGAAGAGCGACCAACCCCAGGAGCGCAAGGCACCACGGCAAACCAGCTTAATTGTAAGTTTGCTGTGCTGCCTCCATGGGGCCCAGTGGGGTTGCAGCCCCCTCCCGGCCGGCACCTGGGGTAGGCCACACCCAATACCTCACCCTTGGTATGCCACTGGCTGTGCCATGGTTAGTAGAGTGAAATAGCTTCAGAGCAGTTTACTATATGCCAGCGTACTTCTGACTTAGGAAGGGCTTTAGCACATAAAAAAAATCTTTGCTAAGTGGGAGGTACACAAATGGGCTAATGAATCTTAATGAGCTGAACATGGAAGTACTTCCAGTGTATCAAGATGTGCTAAAAACCAGCATATTTTACTTCCATTTTAAAACTGAAACTTTATCTCAGCCACTAAAGTGAAGTAAATTTTAACTTCCATTAACCTCTTTGGGAAATAAATGGAGGTCAAAACTCAGCTATCAATACACCTTGGATTCCCAAATTGGAGATTCCTGCACACAGGATTCTCAATCTGGGGACCCTCATACCCAGGCATCCTGAGTCCAGGATTCCTATACCTTAAATGTCATACTCTCTAACCCACTCTTTCCTATGCCCACATTCTCCCTATTCCCCTGCAATATGCCGCCCATCTCCTAAGCTCATTTACTTTCTAGCACCCTCCAAAGCCCACTCACCTAGCCCTTATCCACTCACTAACTCACCATCCTTTAGCTAACCCTACCTATTCACTAACCATTCATAGCAAAAATCTTGTGAGAATCAGTTGGAGCATTGGACGATAGAGGGGTAAAGGGGCACTAAGAGAGGCAAGGTCATAGCGGAGAGACTGAATGAATTCTTTGCTTCAGTCTTTACTGAGGAAGATATAGGAAGTTACCCATGCCTGAAATGGTATTCAAAGGTGATGCATCGAAAGAATTGAAAGAAATATTGATAAATCGAGAAGATGTATTACAACTATTTGATAAACTGAAGACTAGCAAATCATCTGAACCGGATGGTATACATCCAAGGATGTTGAAAGAACTGAAATATGAGATTGTAGACCTACTATTAGTAATCTGTGAACTATCAGTATAATCATCTGTAATACCTTAAGAATGGAGGATGGCCAATGTAATGCCAATTTTTAAAAAGGGTTCAAGGGGTGATCTGGGAAACTACAGACCAGTGAGCTTGATGTCAGTACTGGGCAAAATGGTAGAGACCATTATAAAAAAGAAAATTACTGATCATGTAGATAGTCATGGTTTAATGGAAGAAAACCAGCATGGAGTTAGCCAAGGAAGGTCTTGTCTTACTAATCTGTTAATTTTTTTGAAGGGATGAATAAGCAGGTAGACAAAGGTGAGCCGGTTGATATAGTTTATCTGGATTTTCAGAAAGCCTTTGACAAGGCCCCTCATGAGACACTCGGTCAAATTAAAAAGTCATGGGATAGGAAACAGTATACTATTGTGGATCAGGAACTGGTTAAGATAGAAAGCAGAGGGTAGGCCTAAATGGCCAATGGAGAAAGATGAATAATGGAGTACTCCAGGGATCTGTGCTGGGTTCGCTTCTTTTTAACATTCATAAATGACATGCAAATGGGAATAACGAGTGAGGTGATCAAATTTGCATATGACACAAAATTATTCAATGTTGTTAAAACCCAAGAAGATTGTGAAAAATTGCAAGAGGACCTTGATAAATTGGTAGACCGGATTTCAAATGGCAGAAGAAATTCAGTGTGGACAAGTGCAACGTTAAAGTTGTTGCCAACATTATTAGCATCTTTGCATTTTAGTTGTGTTGTGTACAATTTCTTGAGAAATAATTGGCAATATTTGTACTGTATGTCATCATAATATTTAATAGCATGTTCAAAGGTACACAACAAAAAAAAACTCTGTGCAACTTAGATGCAGTAATTTCTGAGAAAAAAACAAAATATGACCTGGACAGGATTAATGGCACTCTTCACTAATATTTGATTGCACAACCCTTGGCAGCGATGACAATCTCCAAATGGTTCTTGTAGCCACCTCTAAGTTTCTTACATCTGTCTGCTGGTAGTTTCTCCCACTCTTCAACTGCAGTTTGTTCCAGCTTATGAACGTTTCCAAGATTCCTTTTACCAGTATTAGATTTCAGCTCATTCCATAAGAACATAAGATATGCCATACTGGGTCAGACCAAGGTCCATCAAGCCCAGTATCCTGTTTCCAGCAGTAGCCAATCTAGGTCATACGTACCTAGCAGTTTCCCCAAAAGACACAGGTTCCACAATGCTTGTACTGGGTCAAGTATTGATATCCTGGGTCCCTTCTTAATAATGGTTTATGGACCTTTCCTCCAGGAACTTGTCCAAACCTTTTTTAAACCCAGCTACACTAACAGCTCTTACTACATCCTCCGGTAATAAATTCCAGAGTTTGATTACACGTTGAGTGAAAAAATATTTTCTCTTATTTATCTTAAATAGTTTACCCTGTAGCTTCATTACATGTCCCCTAGTCTTTCTATATTCTGATAACATAAACAATCGATCTACGTTTACCCGTTCCACTCAATTCATTAATTTATAGATCTCTATCATATCTCCCCTCAGCTGTCTCTTTTCCAGGTTGAAAAGCCCTAACCTTTGTAGCCTCTCTTCATAGGAGTAGCCTTCCATTTTATTTATTTATTTAGTATACATTTGTATACCGCTACTTCCAACGATCAGCAGCGGTTTTGATTACAGATTGGAAATTGTCAAATCATGACAGGAAATTTTTGAGGTATAAACACATTGATTAGACAGGAAAGCACAGCACACAGAGAACATGGGCTATGGAGGGTTAAGTGGCTTGCCCAAGACCACAAGGAGCACCTGTGGGACTAGAAACCCCAGTCCTTCCGGCCCAAGGTTGCTGTCCTCTAGTGGGATTTGAACCCCCGCCCTTCTGGCCCAAAGTACCTTGCCCCAACCACTAGGCCACTCCTCCACTCCATCCCATTTACCATTTTGGTGGCTCTTCTCTGTACCTCTTCTAATAACGCTATATCCTTTTTAAGATACCGTGACCAGAATTGCACACAATATTCAAGGTGCGGTCATACCATGGAATGATACAGAGGCATTATAATATCCTTTGTTTTATTTTTCATTCCTTTCCTTATGATACCTAGTATTCTATTTGCTTTCTTGGCCGCTGCTTCACACTGGGCGGAGGGTTTTAACATGTTATCCACGATGACTCCTAAATCTTTTTCCTGGGTGGTGGTTCCCAATGTGGAACCTTGCATTGTGTAACCATAGTGTGGGTTGTTCTTTCCTAGGTGCATAACTTTGCTCTTGTACCATTTGGATGCCCAGTCTTCCAATTTATCCAGATCCTCCTGCAGTTTTCCACAACTTTAAACAGTTTTGTGTCATCTGCAAATTTGATAACCTCACTAGTTATTCCCCTTTCCAGGTCATTTATGAATATGTCAAAAAGTAGCGGACCCAGTACAGATCCCTGGGATACTCCACTATTCACCTTTTTCCATTGAGAAAATTGGCCATTTAGCCCTACCCTCTTCTTTCTATCTTTTAATCAGTTCCCGATCCACAATAGTACACTTCCTCCTATCCCATGACTTTTTAGTTTTGACAAAAGTCTCTGATGAGGGACCTTGTCAAAGGCTTTCTGAAAGTCCAGATACACTATGTCAACTGACTCACCTTTGTCTACCTGTTTATTCACACCTTCAAAAAAACATATCAGATTAGTAAGACAAGATCTTCCTTGTCTAAAGCCATGTTGGCTGTCTCCCATTAGGGCATGACTATTGTGACGTAGAAGCCTCTCAAGAAGCTATAGAAACAGATAGTGATCCGGTGGAGGGAACCGGTACTGCAAGAGAATGCAGGATTTTCTCTTCAGAGAGAAAAAAACACAGAGCTAATCAGGAACCACACCTCACCTCAAGGAAGGAGAGAAGCCAAGTCCCTGATTGGGCACGCCCAAGCAGGAGGCGGGCAGTGCAGTACACAGGCAGCTTGTTAAGCACTCAGAAACAGAGAGAGTCAGATTTTGATTTTGATTCGGATTTGAAAGAAGACGACGAGGAGGAAGAGTTGGAGAGAGAGCAGTTAGGCAGCTGTGATCCACTAAGGAGAAGATTGGACTCAGGAAGCAAGTACCTGGGAGACTCAGGGGCAAGGAGAATCTTCTGTGACCAGAAGGATTCGGGAGCACTTAGAGACCCAAGGCTACAGCACAGGCTTCGAGAGGACCAAGTTGAACCTTGGAACAGAAGGCAGAGGGACAGTGAATTACCCTGGAGAAAGCCACAGCATAAGGTACACAGTGGGTTTGAAGCAGCTAGCAAGTTTAACATTGGGAAGCCAGAAAGAGTAAAGGCTAACGTTAAAAGCCAAGACAAAGTCAGACAACATGGTAGCAATTGGTTGCAGTCTGAAAAGCATGTAAGCAGCCTAGGCTATTCTCACCAGTCAGCAGAAACCTATAGTAAGGGAACAGCTGAGTCTTATTACAGAGATGTGTGCCAAGAGAAGCCTGACCGTTCTACTTTTAACACTCTGTTGAGAAACTCTCCACTCACAGCTGAAGTTTTAAACCCAGCACTTACGTTTAGTGATAAGTGGGGGAAGGATGATTCAAACACGCAGAACTGTTGTCCTAGTAAAAGCAGCATTGCTAATTATCAAGAGATAAGCAGTTTAAACAAACAGTTACCTGAAGGAGGAAGACATTATCAGCTTAGCCCAGGAAGAACGCAGGCTGAATTGCTTCTTAAAGATTTCAGAGAGTTCCTTGAAAGCAGGGCAGTTTCTTCCTCTAATGTAGCACAGCCCATAAACAGCTGTGAAGAGGAAATGCCTTTAGTTTCTTCTCTACCGTTTACAGAGCCAGACATGCCAATGGACTGTTCAGCTTGTGTCATTGAGAAGGACATTTAATTGAAATGCTGTACAAAGTTATATGAAGCAATATAACAGAAGTTGCTCTATTGATTCCTATGCTGAGGAGCTTATCAGAAGGGAATAAGTCAAAGCATAATTGTCTGCATACCAGGAGCATTGCTGTTTGACAAAGTTTGTTTCTTCCGTTAGTGAAAAGGGTCACATGACGACTGAATGTGATCACAGAAGATAATGGACATTTAGCCTAGCAGTGCAATACCTTGTTTTGGTTTCTCACTCTTGTTTTGTGCTATTATACTTTATTTGCGTCTGTTTGCACTTGAACTGCAATGCGGAAATAAACCTCATCAAAGAAATTTTCTTTGCCTGCCTTACTACTTGAGCACACACAACTACAATTCTCAACCCTGAAGGGCATCAAAGGCCACCACCTCCTGAAACCCTCAAGATCCAGGGAGCGGGTGAGTGGCACTATCTACATGCTGTGTAATTTTGTTCTTTATGATGGTTTCTACCATTTTCCCCGGTACTGACGTCAGGCTCACCGGTCTGTAATTTCCCGGATCACCCCTGGAACCCTTTTTAAAAATTGGCGTTACATTGGCCATCCACCAATCTTCAGATATTACAGATGATTTTAATGAAAGTTCACAGATTCCTAATAGCAGGTCTGCAATCTCATATTTCAGTTCTTTCAGCACTCTTGGATGTATACCATCCGGTCCAGGTGATTTGCTACTATTCAGTTTATCAAATAGTTGCAATACGTCTTCCCGGTGTAGCGATATTTCTCTCAATTCCTCTGCAGTACCACTTTTAAATACTACTTCAGTCTTGTGTAACATCCCTACATCTTCCTCAGTAAAGACTGAGGCAAAGAATTCATTCAGTCTCTCCGCTATAGCCTTGTCTCCTCTTACTGCCCCTTTTACCCCTCTATCATCTAATGGTCTAATTGACTCTCTCACAGGCCTTTTGCTATGAATGTACTTGAAAAAGTCTTTATTTCGTGTTTTTGCTTCCGTAGAAAGTTCCTTCTCAAATTCTCGCTTCGCATGCCTTATCAATGTTTTGCACTTAACTTGCCAGTGCTTGTGCTGTTTCCAGTTTTCATCATTTGGCTCTTTTTTCCATTTCCTGAAAGATGCTTTTTTGGCAGCAACAGCCTCTCTGACCTCACCTTTAAACCATGCTGGCAGTTTTTTGGACTTTCTTCCACTTTTCTTAATGCGTGGAATACAGCTGGTCTGGGCTTCCAGGATATTATTTTTAAACAACACCCAAGCTTGATGTAAGTCTTTAACCTTTGCAACTTCTCCTTTTAGTTTTTTCTTAACTATATTCCTCATTTTATCATAGTCTTCCTTTCGAAAGTTAAAAGGTAGTACTGTGGATTTCTTTACTATCCCTCCTCACTAATTAAATCAAACACGATCATGCTATGATCACTATTGTCAAGTGGTCCCAACACCCTTATTTCTTGCACCAGATCTGGTGTTCCACTAAGGACTAGGTCCAGTATGGCTTCCCCTCTGGTTGGGTCATGAACCAGCTGCTCCAAGAAGCAGTCATTTATTTCATCTAGAAACTATCTCCCTAGCATGTCCTGCCGTGACACTGACCCAGTCGATACCGGGGTAATTGAAAATCACCCATTATTATTACTGTGCTGTGACGTTTGTTAGCTTCCTTGATTTCTTTGAGCATTTCATCATCCATTTGTTCATTCTGGCCAGGCAGTCGATAGTACACCCCCCACTGCCATCACCTTCCCCTTCATACATGGAATTTCAATCCATAGAGATTCTACAGCAAATTTTGTTTCCTGCAAAACTTTAATCCTTTCTGACGCAATGCCCTCTCTAACATAGAGCGCTACCCCTCCACCAATTTGATCAGTTCTATCATTACAATATAGTTTGTATCCAGGTATCACAGTGTCCCACTGGTTATCCTCCTTCCAGCATGTCTCTGAGATTGCAATCATATCTAACCTCTCATTTAGTGCTATATATTCTAACTCTCGGTGGGAGGAGTGGCCTAGTGGTTAGGACAAGGTACTTCAGGCCAGAGGGCCGGGGGTTCGAGTCTCACCTGGGGACAGCAATCTCAGGCCGGAGGGACTGGGATTTCTAGTCCTATAGGCACTCCTTGTGGTCTTGGGCAAGCCACTTAACCCTCCATTGCCCATGTTCCCTGTAAGTATTAGCGTATGTGTGTCATATCCCCTCATGTTAAATGTATCTCCCAATTGACCGCTTTGACCCAGTGAAAAGCGGGATATAAATACAGCTAAATAATAATAAATAATAAATAAATAACTCTCCCATCTTATTGTTTAGACTTCTAGCATTTGCATACAAGCATTTTAGAGACTGTATTTTATTAATATTAATCTGGCTATTGGTAGGCATGGGTAATTTGGAATCTTTATGCTCTGTCTGCAACATACTCAAGGGCATTTGGGCTACTTTACTCTTTTTTGGAACCTCACTGCTTTTGGTACTATCCTTCAAGGATACCTTCTTCCGAACCATGCGCTCATGGGCAACTGTCGGCTTTCCCCTATTTTCTAGTTTAAAAGCTTCTCTATCTCCTTTTTAAAGGTTAATGCCAGGTATTTTGGAGCAAAATGTGCTACTCCAGGTTCTCCATTGAATTGAGATGAGGACTTACTGCTGGCCAACTTAAAACAGTCCATTTGTTGCTTTTTAACCATTCTTTTGCACTTTTGGATATATGTTTTGGGTCATTCTCCTTCTGGAGGACCCATGACCTTCAACCCATACCTAACTTTCTAACATTAAGTAGCACATTTTGCTCCAAAATCCCTTGGTAGTTCTCTGACTTCATGATTCCTTTAATATGTTCCAGGCCTCAAGTTCCTGAGGCCCAGCAAAACAGCCCCACAACATTATGGAACCTCCATCATATTTAACTGTAGGAAAGGTGTATTTTTCCTTATTAGCTTCATTTCTTCATCTGTAAATGTATCACTGGTCTGCATTGCCAAAGGGCTCAAGTTTGGTTTCATCTATCCATAGAATATTTTCCCAGAAGGATTGTGGTTTCTCAAGATGGGTTTGGGCAAATACAGGCATGCCTTTTTATGTCTGTCTTTGAGCAGTGGGGTCCTTCTTGGCCTTCGCCCATGAAGTCTTTCTTTGTTTAGTGTGTGGCATATGGTGCAGTTTGAAACCACCACTCCAGATTGCTCCAAGTCAGCCTTAAGTTCTTTGGATATTGTACATGGTGTTTTTCCAACAGTTTGCACTAACCTTTGAGGACTTCTTGGATAAATGTTCCTCTTCCCACCACATCCAGAGAGGATTTTGACAATTCCATGAGCAGAAAACTTTTTAATGACATTGTGAACTGTGTACACAGGAACCCAAGGTCTTTGGAGATGGCCTTGTACGCCTTTGAAGTTTGAAATTTGATGCTTTTCTGACGGTGTCAGGCATCTCTCTTGACTTCACCATTGTGAAAATGGAATATGGAGTGAATGTGGCCATTTAATGCTTTAGAGTCATCATTCATTGGTTGATTCAAGTCATGTGAGTATTGATAACTGATCACAGGTGTGCCTAATTTTACTGCAATGGGAATGTAGTTCTTCTGTTCAAACTGATTTGAATTGTTTATAAGGGTGCCCATAAGCATATCTTAATCACCCAAAACCCTGACCATTCAGAGTGAAAAAATGATATGAACATCCACAAAAAAATCTCACTTCACGCTTCGTAAAGACACCAAATGGAACATTTCTAATAAGGAGAAAAGGATCTCAGACCATTAAAACGCCATTCATAGGTATAAATTATCTTAGCCCTAGACTCATTGCTTAGTTGCATCAATGATCCAGAAAAACTCCTTATATAAAGGTTAATATATTTATTCTCTTCATCAATTCCAAATTCAATTAGATAGTTTATTGGTATATAACAATTTTCCTTCAACTCCACAGAACACACTACACTTCTAAAGTCCTGCCATGCCCATAAAAGTAAACCATACCATAAAAGCGGTATTAGTAACTAGAAAGTAAACTTATCTGCTTTATTTCAGCATCATTGCCCTTGCACTTTCCCCAGCGCTAATCAAGATGCCATCACTAGCGTTTTGCACCAGTTTCTTCAGGGGGTCCTACACTCAAACAGTGCTGTGTGGGGTGAAAAGTACACGTCAATTTTTACATAAAAATTACTCTCTCCATAAAAGCCCCAAATTTATTTATTTATTTATTTATTTTATTTACGTTTCTTATATACCGCGCTATTAAGATCAGTGCGGTTTACAGTGAACAGAACAATAGTACAATGTAACAAAAACACATTGTGCTTACAATGAACAATGAACAGGGTAATAACTTGGGTGAGAACTAGGGTGAGAACTATTTACAACACATATTGCAAAGTTACAGAATATTCACCATCGAGTAGGATAGATGACACAGGTTTAAGCCAAGGGAAGCGCAGATTATCTATTCTCTTGTTGGCTTAAAGTATTGGGGCAGATATGGAGGGGGGTCGGGGGGTCTATTACATGTTTCCCTGGGTTGCCTTCTGGGTAGTGTTTTTGGAATAGGTGGTATAAATGAAGTGCGACCAAAAACCATTGTGTCATTCATCAACCAAGAAACCACGAAGACCAATGCAAACCTCCACATCCATCTTATTTATTTAAAGCATACACTTAAAATTCCAACATAGATTGTTTCAGTCATCATTAAGGGGTATCTTTAGGGACAACAAGACCCACATCTTATTCAAAATTGAAACCACATGAAGCCCAAGGTCTTATCACCAATAGAATTTTTTCATTTACTTTACTGTGTCCATTAATACAGCATAAAGCAGAGACCAGTGTCAGCAGTACTATGTAGGAATCCCCAAAAAACGCCATACCGGCATATCTAATATAACCAACGACCCACCTCCATGGCATGACGTAAATACTAAGAACGTCCTTTCCAAGGGACCATTTATATATTACCCAAAACTAGCCACTATTTTTCAACACAAGAGATGGTTCACTCAGTCATTCTTCTTCCCAGACATCTTATCACTCTCGATTAACTAGTTGGGTATATCAACTAATAGCCTATTCCATAAAAAAGTGAAAGTGGACTTAATGCTAAAAATAAACACAGAAATAATTTATTAACCAGATCCCAAAAAAAATACAAATACACAAGGAACTCCCAAGATGGTACCGAATCATCATACCTCAAACATACACAACTTCCCCAAAACACAACATTCCACATCTCCCTGCATCCTCTTATTTCAAAAGGAGATCCCTAACATACTCCCAATACTAAAACCAGGAATCACTTCATAGCCACGTATAACCTACCCAAACACATGGAAGCACATTCTAATATATGCATCCAGGCCTCTGTGCGTACGATTGGAATCGGCTTGCACAGAGGTAGACCCGATTCTGATCCCAGGGGGACTAGTCCCCCATGGGATCAGAATCAGGTCTAGGGCCTGTATGTGCAGTCCGGGTTCTGATTCAGATCAGCCTGCACATACAGACCCCTTCCCGGCTAACTCAGTCAGGATACTGAATAGAGCCGTGGTGCCATAGTGTCCTGTTGCCATGGCATCGTGGCTCTATTCAGAAGCCGCGACCCCCTGCCGCTGACCACAATCTTCTTTCCCGCAGCCTGACCCCAGATCTGGCCTTCCATGGCCAGGGTCGGGCTGCAAGAAACCCCCTGTACCCCCTCACCTCTCTGCCACTGCCCGGGCCTACCGTCCCCCTACATCCAAGGAGACTTATTCCACCTCCAAGGTGGAATAGGTCTCCTGTCTAGATCCAAAGCCCCAGATGTACAGGGCCGACTTCAAATTGGCCCTGTACGTCTGGGGTCGCAGACCACCCACTGGCCACCCTCATTCTGCCTCCGCAACGCCCCCTCCTGCCCTCGTATAAATCTCCCCATACAAATTCCTTGTTCATAGTTTCCTATAGATTAAGATGCCTGAGCATGAGAGGTATATGAAATGTTTACTAGAGATAAAGATATTTCCTACTATTTCCTTTTTTAATTAGTCTTGTTTTATTTTATTCTTTTATGTGTCAAAAATGTGTGCATATATAGTCCAAAACCATTTTTCTGCCCACTTTTTTTAGGAGATATTAGACATTAAGGGTTGATCTGCAAGGGTGCAAATAATCTTGGCACCCTTGCAGTTACACAATGTAAGGTTCCACATAAGGAACCACCACCCAGTAAAAAGATTTAGGCATCATCATGGATAACATGTTGAAACCCTCCGCCCAGTGTGCAGGAGCGGCTAAGAAGGCAAATAGAATGCTAGGAATCATAAGGAAAGGAATGAAGAATAAAACAAAGATTATTATAATGCCTCTGTATCGTTCCATGGTGCGACTGTTCCTTGAATACTGCATCAATTCTGGTCGCCGTATCTTAAAAAGGATATAGCGAAATTCGAAAAGGTACGGGAAGAGCCACCAAAATGCTAAAGAGGATGGAAGGATACCCCTATGGGGAAAGGCTAAAAAGGATAGAACTCTGAACTTGGAATAAAGATGGCTGAGGGAAGATATGATAGAGATCTATAAATTAATGAATGAAGTGGAACAGGTAAATATAGATTGGTTGTTTAGGCCATCAAAAAGTAGAAAGACTAGGGGGCATGCAATGAAGCTACAATTTGCTATTGGAAGATGTAGTAAAAGTTGTTAGTGTAGCTAGGTTTAAAAAGGGTTTGGCAAATTCTTGGAGGTAAAGATCATATACCATTATAAAAGAGGACCCGGGAAATCCACTGCTTGCCCCAAGAGTGGAGGAGTGGCCTAGTGGTTGGGGCAAGGTACTTCAGGCTGGAAGGTCGGGGGTTCAAATCCCACTAGAGGACAGCAAACTTGGGCCGGAAGGACTGGGGTTTCTAGTCCCACAGGTGCTCCTTGTGGTCTTGGGCAAGCCACTTAACCCTCCATAGCCCATGTTCCCTGTAAAATAGTTATCTCCAAGTTATAATGCCCTGTTCAATGTAATTTCAGTTTGTTCAATGTAAACTGCACTGATGCAGAATAGCACGGTATATAAGAGAATGTAAATAAATAAATAAGACAAGCACTGTGGAACCCATGTGTCTTTTTGGGAACCTGCTAGGTACTTGTGACCTGAATTGGCCACTGTTGGAAACAAGATACTGGGCTTGATGGACCTTGGTCTGACCCAGTATGGCATATCTTATGCTCTTAACGATCACCTACCGTTCCATCCCTACTCGCTCATCTAACTTTACCCATCTGCTCAAACCCACACATTAAGTATCGCTTGCATACTTCCACCCACCCATTAATCCACTCAATACCCAGTTATATATTTCATTTAGTATAATTCCATGGACTGATAACAACTTATGAAAAAGATGGAAGATGAAGGAAGCTGGGAAGCTGCTGATTTTGCTGTGAAAAAAATGAGTGGCCACAATTCCTGTGAGAACTGTAATATGTACAGAATCACAAGGCCATTATGTTTTTCTCTAGAGATACATGGAGGTCAATTCAGGTAATCTCATGCAGCTTCGATGGAATTGTGCAGGACAGAAACGAACAGCCGGCAAGCCAATTCCATAGCTATGTGAATGTACAGAGAGCGAGCACACAGTGAGAAGGAACCACCAAATGTTTAGACAGCAAAAACAGGGCCCCAGTCTGGAATAAAGATGCAGGGCGCCCCCACCTGAATCCCATGTGGACAGATCAGTGACCACTGAAGGCAGCACATAGGTAGAAACAGGAAACTAGAAACATACCTCCACAGAGCACACTATGGAGACAACACACATGCCCAACTACAAAGGACAGATGACCCAAAAGAGCAACACACATGCATATACAGCTGAACACACCTACTATCCCATACACAATCCCCAAGCCCCCCAAAACGTACACAGACAAGCTACAGCAACCACCAGCATGTTTATAGCAAAAGGCAGTGACAGTCCTGTGAGACGAGGCAAGTGCGCACTGTAAAACTCAGGTGGGTAAGCGGAAAACCACTAAGACCTGCGGGAGGGCGCCATGAAAGAAAACATAAAGAAAGCCTCATAGACAAAGAGTACCAAGAACTGAGAACATGTGTGAGTAACACCAACAGGCCTGGCAAAACAATGGGAGCAAATGGGAATTCAACCGTGTCCACATGTGTTTCAGGTCAGTGCCAGAACCAGTACACCACACCATCCAGCTGTACCACAGGCTGAGACAACAACCACTAGGCCAGAAGTGAACATGCAATGAGACATCAGTGAAAGGCCAACCACAGGAACAGTCAAAAAGTCAGGTGCAAAGAAAGTATAATGCAATGCTGCAATGTGACTGGATGCACACTGCCAAGCTGTCAGGGAGGTGCACCATAGAATTGATATGCCCAAGATCAGTGGAAAATGCTAGAATGTCAGAAGATCATCAGAAAGTCAACAGTATGTCAGAGAAAGGTGCAATGAGCCATGTAGCCCTTCCACAACTGAGCCCCTAACAGTTTACAAGAACCTGCTAAGTCCCCAAAAAAAGCATGTAGGGCACACAATGTGCAACTGAGGCCAAACAATAGATGCCCCAGGTTTGTCTTAACAATGTGGAATGCTGACCAGCTGAAAGAGCTGGACCAGGATTTGCACCAACCATTAGACTTATGCACCAACCAATAGGCTATGCAGCTAGGCATGAGCCAAGAAGCCTGGGTGATCAGGGCAAGCCACAGTCCAGGGTGAGGTAACCATGTAGATGTGTCAACCCATCGGGACTGGGGTCCAGCCACTACAGGAAATGAAAATGCGGCCAGGAAGCTGTAGAGTCTCACCCAGGAGGGAAAAGCACATGCACTCACACTCATGGTGTTTTCTAACCTTCATGTCCACAGACCCTTCCACATCATGAGGGACAGAGAGGCATACCGGGTCTGGTACAGGACCATATGTTGCACCAGGCTCCGACTCATACAGCGACTCAGGCAGAAACTGCAGCAGGAGCAAGGTGAGTGTCCATGTAGGGTGTCAGGACAGTTGTCATGTCACCAGATCTGCAACAGACACATCCCCAAACATGATGCAGAGCCACAAATGCTAGCACTACACCCCCAGGTTGAGGCACAGCAGTAGGTGGATGCCATAGAGTCTCGAGTCACCATGCCTGTGCATCTAGTCCAGACCGTAGACACACGGACACTGGTGGCAACACTGTGGGAGACAATACAGACAAGGTGCTCTGATCACAGCTGGGTGCAGCATCAGCAAGTAGGAGTTTGGTAGTGGTAGGATAGTTGCTGAGAGCAGCAGGTGTGCTTGGATCCCTGTGAAAGGGCAAGCTGCTCATGTGTGTTTCATGTTTTGGGAGATGCAGAGGAAAAGGTGGCCAGCCATGACAGCACTACCAGCCACACCATAGGATGGTAGTGACCCGATCAATAGCTTCCCCTGATGTCCATATGAAGTGCTGGCACATATCTGCTGTCACCAGTAACCTCCCCTGGAGCCCTGAGGCATGCAGAGAAAGGTCAGCCTGGGAAAATCCTGACTCAGGAAGTAGGGCAGAGCACTGATTATGCACGGCCTTCTGGGGGTTGTAGTCCCCTTCCACTCCCCAAGCAAGGAATAACTGTAGTCGAGTGGTTCAGGCAATATATGACAAGGTTTTATTTCCCCTCCGGGTGGATTAATTGCCAATAAAATACAGAACAAAAAGGGCCATGCTTCTGGCATAAGAAAACAAAACTCAAGAACTAAACAAAACAGATTCTTCCTTTTCAGCTTTAACCAATGCAGTGCTTCAACAAACTCAAAGAAACATTTCCTTTTAAACCCAAAAGAATCACTGTGTTCCTTTGCTGCTATTCCAACAGCTTTGCCAACAGATATCAGCACAGGGATATGATATCATCTGCAAATGATAGCGTACAGTCCATTTGTTCCTCAGAGTCTTCTACAACAGACCCTGTCTGCATTTCCTCATCACTTTAAGCTGAGCAGGTTTGTACAAAATCATACGGAGTTTTAAACCACAGTCCCTCTCTATTTCCCAGAGGTTTCTCTTCAGAATGCTCTATAGAGCAGGGCTGATAACTGCCGTATACTTGGGAACTAGCACATGGAGAGTCTAACAGAGCTTGGCAATCACAGGGAAAACTTTTCTGTCTAGTTTTCTCTTTCAACGCTTTACACAGCCTACCTTCTGGCTTTTTCCTAGAAGACTTTCTCTGCACTGCTTCCTCAGTCATGCAAATGTCCTCTGACCAACAGCCTCCTCTCCCAAGAGTTTCTGAGCACTCTGAAACTGACCTCTCAGGCAGTCTCTCTCTCCAGCTGCCTTCATGATAGGGCTCTAATTGAGAGTAGCTCCCACCTGGCTTTTGGGCTTGGGCTCTCCGGGACGTTGTAGCTTTGAATTCTTGTGCTTTATCTCCTGTTTCTCTCTCTGCTGCTCTTGGAACTCCTACAGCTCCACCAGCTCCTCTTATTCCGCCATCTCTGCTCTCCTGGTTCCTTCTCTCCTTGCTCTGCTCCGGGTTCTTCCCCTTGCTCTGCTCCGGGTTCCTCCCCTTGCTCTGCTCGTTGCTCCCCTTGCTCTGCTCGCTCCTCATAAGAACATAAGAACATAAGACATGCCATACTGGGTCAGACCGAGGTCCATCAAGCCCAGTATCCTGTTTCCAACAGTGGCCAATCTAGGTCATATGTACCTAGCAATATCCCCAAAAGACACAGGTTCCACAATGCTTGTACTGGGTCAAGCATTGATATCCTGGGTCCCTTTTTAATAGTGGTTTATGGACCTTTCCTCCAGGAACTTGTCCAAACCTTTTTTAAACCCAGCTATACTAACAGCCCTTACTACATCCTCCGGTAACAGATTCCAGAGTTTGATTACACGTTGAGTGAAAAAATATTTTCTCTTATTTGTCTTAAATAGTTTACCCTGTAGCTTCATTACATGTCCCCTAGTCTTTCTATACTTTGATAGCGTAAACAATTGATCCACGTTTATCCGTTCCACTCCATTCATTAATTTATAGACCTCTATCATATCTCCCCTCAGCCGTCTCTTCTCCAGGCTAAAGAGCCCTAACCTTCTTAGCCTCTCTTCATAGGAGTAGCCTTCCATCCCCTTCACCAATTTGGTGGCTCTTCTCTGTACTTTTTTTAATAACGCTATGTCCTTTTTAAGATACGGTGCCCAGAATTGCACACAATATTCAAGGTGCGGTCGTACCATGGAGCGATACAGAGGCATTATAATATCCTTTGTTTTGTTCTCCATCCCTTTCCTTATGATACCTAGCATTCTATTTGCTTTCTTGGCTGCCGCTGCACACTGGGCGGAGGGTTTTAACATGTTATCCACGATGACTCCTAAATCTTTTTCCTGGGTGGTGGTTTCTAATGTGGAGCCTTGCATGTAACTATAGTGTGGGTTGTTCTTTCCTAGGTGCATAACTTTGCACTTGTCCACATTAAATTTCATCTGCCATTTGGATGCCCAGTCTTCCAATTTATCCAGATCCTCCTGCAGTTTTCCACAATCCTCTTGGGTTTTAACAACTTTAAACAGTTTTGTGTCATCTGCAAATTTGATAACCTCACTAGTTATTCCCTTTTCCAAGTCATTTATGAATATGTCATAAAGCAGCGGACCCAGTACAGATCCCTGGGGTACTCCACTATTCACCTTTTTCCATTGGGAATATTGGCCATTTAGCCCTACCCTCTGCTTTCTATCTTTTAACCAGTTCCCGATCCACAATAGTACACTGCCTCCTATCCCATGACTTTTTAGCTTCGCCAAAAGTCTCTGATGGGGGACTTTGTCAAAAGCTTTCTGAAAGTCCAGATACACTATATCAACCAACTCACCTTTGTCTACCTGTTTATGCACACCTTCAAAAAAACATATCAGATTAGTAAGACAAGATCTTCCTTGTCTAAAGCCATGTTGGCTGTCTCCCATTAGGCCATGACCACTGTTCCCTCTAAGCTGTGCGCGTGTGCGCGCGCACACACCTCACCGAGCGAGCGCACATACTTTACAACAAAGCGCACAAAAATTACGGTTCTGATTCTGATAGGAAAACAACACAGACATCTTAAAATTGAAAAGTTGTTGTGTATTTCCAGTTTTCACAAGTTCTACAATATTTTCTAGTGTAATCAACGTGGTGTACATACTGTATTCTGACGTGTAGTCAAATTTTAAAGTATATAACTCCGAGTGTTGTTAAGTGGCGCACAAAAATTTAACCTTCCTTCAAAAGCTGCACGGCTGATATTTTATGCGCACACAGCCTACAGAAAATTAGAGGGAACATTGGCCATGACTATCTACATGCTGTGTAATTTGTTCTTTATGATGGTTTCTACCATTTTCCCTGGTACTGACGTCAGGCTCACCGGTCTGTAATTTCCTGGGTCACCCCTGGAACCCTTTTTAAAAATTGGTGTTACGTTGGCGACCCTCCAATCTTCAGGTATTACAGGTGATTTTAATGAAAGTTCACAGATTACCAATAACAGGTCTGCAATCTCATATTTCAGTTCTTTCAACACTCTGGGATGTATACCATCCGGTCCAGGTGATTTGCTACTATTCAGTTTATCAAATAGTTGTAATATATCTTCCCGGTGTAGCGATATTTCTCTCAATTCCTCTGCAGTATCACCTTTAAATACCACTTCAGTCTTGGGTAACATCCCTACATCTTCCTCAGTAAAGACCGAAGCAAAGAATTCATTCAGTCTCTCTGCTATAGCCTTGTTTCCTCTTACTGCCCCTTTTACCCCTCTATCATCTAATGGTCCAATTGACTCTCTCACAGGCCTTTTGCTACGAATCTATTTGAAAAAGTCTTTATTTCGTGTTTTTGCTTCCATAGCAAGTTTCTTCTCAAATTCCCGCTTTGCCTGCCTTATCAATGCTTTGCATTTAGCTTGCCAGTGCTTGTGCTGTTTCCTCCTGCTCTGTCCGTTGCTCCCCTTGCTCTGCTCGCTCCTCCTGCTCTGTCCATTGCTCTCCTCCCTGAATCTTAGTGAGCAATTCTTATATCCCTGTCTTCTAGGGCTTAACTCTGCCCCGCCTCCCACCAGGTGTTTCCCCTTAAGACCGGGGCTCAGGGATACTCTCCAGCTTGGGCGTGTTTGCTGCACTCATGACTCATACTGTTTATGTTGCCCATGGCAACCCTGGGCCATGTGCTTTGCTTGCCTGTCAGAAACTGCAACAGAATCTTCTGTTTCACCCAGCTCCACAGCCTCGGAAGGACCTTCTACATTACACTGCATGAGAAGGGAAAAGTGAATGGAGGATACTCATTAAAAGATATAGAGCCCTGGGTGCATCCAGCAGATGACAGTGCTGTGGTGCATGACCCCACTGACCTGAACAGTGCCGTAGAGCATATGTGCATTGTCCACATACCAAACCCAAATGTGTCTGAGGATCGCATGATCACGACTAACACCCCTAAACATGTAGACACCAGCAAAAGGCAGATGCAGCACTGTACAAATAGAGATAGAGACTTCCCCACTGTGACGCTCCTACCTGGGCCCAAGGACTTACAGGCAGGAGTGGCCTTTGGAATGTCCTTTTTGGAATAAAGCTGTGTCAGTTGTCACCAGGAATTCTGGGACCTGTAGTTTGCTTGTCTCCCTTAAGGACTGAGCTGTAGTTATGACTCGAGTAGTAAAGGCTGCAAGAATAATTATTTGTGGGGATTTTTCTCCAGCACATCAAAGTTCAGTACAACAAATGCAAAATGGATGCAACTCCAACATAAAGGTTGAAACAGAAACACAGGAAATGCAACAGAAATTAACTCAGCACTATTTGGCTGTTTCACAGTTCCTCTGACTTTCCACTAGGCACTGCCTCATGTGGTCACTCAAGGAAAAACACATAAACTGAAACAGCTGCTTTTCTTTACAGCACGGCTTCTTACTTTCAACAGGTTATTAAGCTTGTTAAACAACTTGTAAAGTTTTCCAATATGGCAGCAGGTATGGCAAACTTACTCTGTATTCCTTCATACAGTTTTCAATGCTCTTTAACCCTGCTGTCTTCTATTAGACATGTTGAACAGTCCATGGCAGAAGGATCATATTCTATTGTATGCAAACAAACATCCACCTGCATACTTTCTTCAGAGCTAGAGTTAGTGGTATCTTTGTCAGGTTTATTATCTTTCCCTGACTTTCTTTCCAGAAACTCCTGAAGTTGGCTTAAAAGCAATTCAGCTTGTCTGTGCACATTTTCATTAGGATAACCATCCTCCTTTTCTGATAAAAGCTTGCTTATGGCTCCCACCGCAAGGGGTTCAGCTGTCCTGCTTTTATCAGAGGGATAGCTCTCAGCAAGGGTAAGTCCCTTCCCCCACTTGCTATTAGCTAACTGTGCTCGGTTTGTCTTTTAGACATTAGCATAAGTAAAAGACTTCTCAAGCAAGGAGTTGAAATAAGAAATATCAGCTTTACCTTTGACAGGGACTTTTAGATAAGTGCTGGTACCTTTTCTCCTGCTATCTCCCAGGCTCTGGAGCTCAGCTTTCTTATTGCTATTTCCACTGCCCTTCTGGTAATTGTTAGGCTGATAGCTTTCCCCTTGGCTTTCTCTGCTGCCGTTATAGCCTTGACTGCTATAGGTCCAACTATCGTTACTCCATGTGTTTGCTCTGCTAGCTTTCTTGTTCCCGGGCTCTACCTTGCAGTAACGTTTCTTCCAAGGTTGTTCCATGCTCCAATGTTCACTGCTCCCAGGTTCTGCTCTGCTCCAAGGTTCTAGCTTGCTTATCCTTCTGGCAGTTCTTCCTGAACTCCTTCCTGAACTGCTTCCCGTCTCTCTCGTCTCTCCCGTCTCTCTCGTCTCTCTCCTCTCTCTCTGCATTGCTTGAGGATTTAAAAAGGGTTCACTTCCCTGCACTCCCTGACCTTCCCCTGGGCGTGACCAATCAGTGAACCAGCCTGTCTCCTCCTCTGAGCTGAGGTGTGGCCTGAGCTCAGCAGAGAGCTGTGTTTTTTTCATCTCTGACTTGAAAATCCTGTGTGTCAGTGCAGTGTTATTTACTCCAACAGGATTTTCCCCTATTTCCATCTCTTCTTGAGGGCATTCCTCACTACACCACTCAACAGACCACACAGCCCACTCAGGACAAAGTCAAAGTGAGGAGCATGATAGAAAAGGGAAGGGTAGGGAGACACAAGGGAAGCAGGGAGCAGGAGCTAAAGGTCACCCCAGAGAGGTGCGCCACAAGCACAACTGTGCAAAGGTGCAGAGGTAGAGCCAGATAGACAGAATGTGGAAGTGTATCCCATGCATATGGAGGCACACAGTGGGTGGATGAACAAGGCAATGGGTGGACCGAGCCAGTAGACATGTGGAGCGCATGGGGTGGGGCCCGGAAGAGAGGAGGGTAGTGAGGTATGACAGTGAGGAGCAGAAAAACAAGGCAAGTACAGTTCAGAAGGAGGCAGGTGAAATGGCAACTAAAGCAAAAGGGGAGGAAATGATGGACACCGAGAAGAGGGGATTGATGGATACAAAGTGGCTGGCTAAAGATCACCCACGCAGCAGAGCCATGACCAGAGGGAAGGTTAGAGAGATGAGTCAGAGGGAGACCAGTAGGAAGAAGGTCCCATGACCAGAGATGGGAAGTAATGAGAGAGTGAACAAGTGTGGTAGTGGTGTGCCCATAGAGGAAGGAAAGTACACAATCAACGTAATAGGGAACAAAACCACTGGTTCACAGCACCATGCAGAAATAGGCGAAGATGTGGAGGGAGGAATCAAAAATGGCCCCAAGATCATGGGGTGAGAAGCCTGGGAGTGGAAAACTGTCACCCATAGGACAAGATGGAGGAGGACATGGTGAAGAAGATCCTGGGGACATACAACAGGATCGGATGTGTCCAAATGTATCTACAAGAGTGGTGACACACGCATGTGGTGATGGCAGAATGACAGCTAGGTAACCCCCCCACCCCACTGTACCTCTCTGCATCCTACACACAGCTATCCTGGAGGAGGACTCAATGCCCCCTGCGCGAGATGAGCCCACGGACGAAGAGGCAGATGTGGAGGAGGAAGACAAAGAGGGCTATAATTTGGAAGAGGAAGTGGTGGAGCGGCCCCAGCCAAGCCATTGTGGCAGGGAGCCCCCCCCCCCCCAGCAGCACACCCAGCCCGATAGTACTATCTAGCACTTCTCCATTGGGGGAGAGTGGGGAGGATGAGGAGGTTGTCCTTATGCTGACCGAGGTACCCTGCTCCACCGATGGGATGGGATGGGATCCGATAGTACTGTAGCACTGGGGGAGTGGACCCCACAGTGGGCAGGCCAGCACAGTGTGTGAGAGGCCCTAAAAGGAGCCACAGCATAGGAGGGATGGGCAGAGGTGGGGAGGTAGACACCTGCCAGAGGTCTGACTGGAAGAGGCACCCACTATGGAGGAGGGTGAGCTGCCCAAGGACATGTGGGCCACAAGGGCAGGCATGGAGGCCAATGATGGGGAGTCCCTGGAGGAGGAGGAGGAACTGCAGGACATGTCACCCAGAGAGGCCATTGGGTCAGGGGATGGAGTGCATCAATGGGCCTGGGGAGCAGGAGGTGTGGAGCAATGGCAGACAGATGGTGGAGGAGGGAGGTGCGGGGGGAGCTTTTGGAGAAGGCTGGGGATGTGAGTGCAATGGGGGTGGTTGGTGGGGGGGGGGGTTGGTGGGCCAGGGCAGGAGGGAGACACTGAGGGGTGACCATGGGAGGGTTGTGGGGATGGGAGTGTGCAATGGAAGGAGGGCGATGATGGGAGTGGGCAGAGGATAGTGATGGGAGGGGGTAGGGGGTAGAAGGCAGGGATGGCAGCAGACAGGGGACGGAGGGCAGTGATAGGAGTTGGCAGGGGTGGAGGGCCGGGATAGAAGCAGGCAAGGGGGCAGGGTGGGAATGGGAGTGGGCAGGGGGAGGGTAGGGGTGTGAGTGCACCATGTGTAGGGGTCCCAGCTACGGTGAGGTGCAAGGGGGCACCAGCAGCCACTGCATGCAGTGCAACCCTGCAGCAGGGGGAGGGCACAAAGGGCACCATGCTGCAGTGCCTCGCAGCCCTGGCCAGGTCCCTAGACCTCATTGCACTGTACCTGGAGGGCATGCAGGCCAACATCAGAGCCCTGATCCAAGTGATGCGCTGTTTCAACGAGGCACTCATGTCTCCATCAGGGCCACCAGCTGGTAGGGGGAGGACCAGTAGCCTGCCAGGGACTGGGTGGCATAGCTCCCCGCACCCCACATATACAGACCCCCATGGTAATTGTATGGGTCCCCTTTCATGCATGCGTGCCCCCTGACACCCCAGCAGGTTTCTTTTGCACAGTGTTCAAGCAATCTGTTATTATTAGAATAAAGTTCTGTTGACTGCACCTGCTGGTCTCCATGTCCCTACCCACTTGGGGCCACAGGGGGCACTATGACACGCACTCACCGTGTCGTGAGTTGTGCAGGCAAAGGTGCACGGCACCCAATGGCAGAACCAGACTATGATAGCAGTGAAAAAGTCAAAACCTAACCACAAACTCCTTAATTAAACAAGACTTCAGAACCAAAACACAAATCAAAACCGAACAACCTAAAAGAACACAAGCAGAGACAACACCCTATAAAGCACCAAACCTATGTTCATGAGAGGGAAAAAGACCTCAGTACCCCTCCAGGCTATACCATCGCCCAAACGTCTCAGAGGGTGAGTCAGACCAGACTACAAACAACTATGACTGGTACAGACTCGGTACATCAATGGTGAAAAAAAACCCTCAAGTAGGGCACAGCTGATGAATCCAAAGTAGACAGAGAAACAGTTTCAGACATAGAAGATATCTCCATACAATACCCCTCCTTTCTTTTTAACCATTGGAGTGGAGGAGTGGCCTAGTGGTTGGGGCAAGGTACTTCAGGCCAGAAGGTCGGGGGTTCAAATCCCAATAGAGGACAGCCACCTTGGGCCGGAAGGACTGGGGTTTCTAGTCCCACAGGTGCTCCTTGTGGTCTTGGGCAAGCCACTTAACCCTCCATAGCCCATGTTCCCTGTAAAATAGTTATTTCCAAGTTATAATGCCCTGTTCAATGTAATCTCAGTTTGTTCAATGTAAACCACACTGATGCAGAATAGTGTGGTATATAAGAGAATGTAAATAAAATAAATAAATAAATAAACCACCCACTGTACATTTAGGCTGCATCTGATATATGTTGAAACACTGTTGCCATCCACAATTCAGTTAGGCTTAACTTCAACTGGTATACATTGAGGCACTATTACAGTCATGGCCTTCATACACAGTTTTACACATAAAGTTCAAACATTCATTCTGGACATCCACGGTGTTCAAAATGTCCACAAAAGTCCAATATGTCCAAAATACTTCATCTGTGCTGTTCACACAAGAAACTGTTCAATCAGTATATCATAAAAGTTGTTTGGATGGAATGAAAAGAAGTGAATCACAAAGTAGAACCATCAAACAAAATAAACTGTCATAATTCACTTCGGCAACAGTGTTGACCCGTATGTGCACATACACTTGGGGCAACTGTCATTATCACTGCTGAGTCCACAAGCAAAAATACAGCTGTTGTCTCTGCAACACAGAGCAACACAAAACCACGTTGTCTACAAATATTTCTGCAACATAGAGCAATGTCTTTTGCAAAAATTAGACTTAACTCGTACAATGAAGTCAGCCAAAATCTTCTTAGCGCCCTGACACTGGTTGGTGATGAGACACTGCAACATTAGTGGATGTACAGGATCGCCATTAAAATCAATTAGCCTCTTTGTTTATGCCGCCTGAAGAAGCTAGGGATTGTGAAACACCTGGTGTCGGAGTGCTACGAGGATTTTGGCTGACTTCATTGTGCAAGTTAAGTCTGGATTCTGCCTGTAGTAGTGACTGTCCTTCTGCCTATGCCCTGAATAAATGGGTTTGCTTCACACCTACTTGTCTCCATGACTCTTTCTGCCTCATTCGCCAGTGCCGAGCTCATTTTCATCCGCTGGGCTGCCACAGTGTGTTATGGGCTTGGCAGCTGCTCCCTTCAGGTACTGCATCCCTGCCTATGGTGATGCCGTTTTCTACTGTTCCAGTCACAGTGGCTATGTGCTGCGTTGGCTTTTTTCTAAGTCTTGCACTTATACCACATTTCTGCTAGTCTACTTTGCACGTTTATGTTGCCGCAGATGGCCGTACACGGCCGCAACCTGAATTGCTGTTACACGTCTCCGCCACATGACATGCCCCATCCCAGAGTGGGGGGAGAAGAACGAGATAAGGGAGATGCTGGAGTGGGCGGATGAGAGAACAGGGAGATGGTGGATTATAAAGTAGGTGAGGGAAAGAGAACAAGGAGGTGCTGGGTGGATCATGGAGTGGAGTGGAACGGGGTCAAGTGGAAATGAGAAAGAAGAGGGAGGAGTGGCTCAGTGGTTGGGACAGGTTACCTCAGGCCAGAATGCCGGGGGTTCAATTCCCATATGGGGACAAGCAACCTCAGGCCAGAGGGACTGGGGTCTCTAGTCCCATGGCCACTCCTTGTGGCCTTGGGCAAGCCACTTAACTCTCCATTGCCTCAGGTACACTTAGATTGTGAGCCCTTCGGGGACAAGGGAATAAAAAGTACCTGTTAGTATACATGTAAACTGCACTGATTCTAAAGAGCGTGGTATAAAAAAATAAAATAAAATAAAAAAAAGAGAACAGGGAAATGCTGGACCATGGAGTGGGTTGGTCTGGGTGAGGGAGGGAAGAAAATGGAGAGATGCTAGACCATGGAGTTGAGTGTTGTGGGGGAAGTGAGGAATAGAGAGATGAAGGGCGGATAAGGGATACAGGACAGAAGAGATAGAGGAAGGGGAGCTGATGTTATCAGATGCTAGGGATGGAGATGAGGGAAGGGAGCTGATGCTTGCAGAGGGTGGGAGTGGATGAAATAAGCTGAGGATGGGAAAAGCAGTATAGGGAGACGGTAAGAAGGGAGATAAACTAGGAAAGCGGCACAAGATGTAGAAAGAAAGCTGGTAGGTGAGTGAAAGATTCAAAGAGGGAGACTGAGGACTGGAAGTTGAGAAGAAGAATGAAATTTGTATTTATAGAGCCAGAAAAGAAAGCTATGGAGGAAAGAGCTAAAACGGAAAGATCATTCTCAGAGATCTGTGGAAGAATGGAAGAAGACAGGAGGAGAAATGGAAAATGGACAGCAAACCCTGGAAAGGGTTAAGAGAAGGCAAACAGAGGAAAACAGAAACTGGGACCAATACAATTGAGAAAATAAAATGTCCAGACTGCAAAAGTGGAAAAATGCATTTTATTTCAAATTTAGTAAATTGAAATATGTCAGCTTTGGGGAATATGTATTTCTGGTGTGTCTGTATTTTGGATAAACAATCCAGCTAAAGACTATGAACCTCACAAGCTATCAAACAACTCGAAGAAATGATTTGCAAACTTATATTTAAAAATACCATTAATATTTAGGGTAATTTAACAACAGGGTACCTAAGTTTGGAGATGAAGAAGGCACCTATTTTTAGTCTGTTTTTGTAAAGAATGCCTTGCCCTCCAAATAACTCTGTTATCCTATCAGCTATAAATAAATAGCAACTGATCAGAACATTATAATGTCAAACTGTTAGAAATGAAGTGGTTGAACATTTAAATAAAACCACCAAAATTATATACTGCCAGGAATAAAAGAGGGGCACTTGTTTAATAAGAGCATGCCAAGCCCTGCTGAGATCACACTCATGTTTACACAGCCAAACGATAGCAGGGTTTAATGGTTTTCAGATCTGCTCAGGGGTGAGAGATCTCATTATCAAAAGCAGTTTTACACATTCTCTTTTCCTACAGTTTTTCTTCAGGAAACAAGTTTGAACACAGTAACAGGATTCATGTTTTTAAATAGAGTGAATAAGCTTTTTACTGATAAAAGTATGAGCCTAACACATACTACAAACATTAGTGCGTTAAAAATAAAGAATGCAAACAGCTGATGAAAGGAACACTCCTTGGTATTTCTTACTTATTTAGAAAACTTTAAAATATTAACCATAGAATATAGTGCAATAACAACAATAAAACTCTTCTACCCTATCCAATTTACTTCCTGGTGTGATGTCATAGGAGCCAGTAGCTGTTTTGACTGTTCCTTTCTTTGGGCTTATGCTAGGACTTCTGGAATACTCTTGTTGGTTTTGTCGCCACCCCAACCACCTTCCATTGAGAGGGCATTCCACGCATCCACCACACTTTGGCCCACCAGTTCTTAGACCACATGCATTGACAAGCATGCTATGTACAAAGGCTCTGCTAGACTGTTTAGCGTGTAAATTACTATAATGGTGTAGGGAACCTGTGCTTCCCGACCAGTAAGTATTAAGGACTTGTGCTCCTTTTGAGGACTACAAGGGTTGCAGAGGCAAAGGAAGAAAGCAGGGTCTGGACTAACGGAACTCATAGAGTCCAAAGGATAAGTTAGAGACATGAACGTTTTTTTGGATTCTGATTTAGCTCATGCCTTTTCAGTTGTATATCAATGTGAGCTACATACAAGTAACACATTTAAGGTAGGAAATTCAAATCCAGCACCACCAGGACTAAATTCTCAGAAATGTTCCCCATTCCATGTATAGAAACTTGACTCTGGAGTCACAGTTCCTTGCTGGGAAGAGGGTGAATGAAAGATGCCTTTAGATTTCTCAGAAAATAGGAAATATTTTGGAGAAGAGCCTATTGCAGTCTGATTAACGTCTCCTTAAGCAGGGTGGAATCTGGCTGCTGGTGCTAACATTTACAAAGGAGCTAGAGTAGTCTTTATTTAGATCATAGGATTCTTGAAAAAAAACTTTCTAGATTTTATTTTTAATCTACTGTTTGCTAGTCTCATGGATTGTCCTCTTGTTTTTTTTGTTTGAAAGGTTAAAGAACTATATACCCTATTTAACCATTCCATCCCACTCATAATTGCATAAATTCCTACTACAGTATATACCCTTTGAGTCAACTCTTCCAAACTGAAGGGCACTACCTGTTTAGCTTTTTCTTCATAATGGAGTTTTTTTTATCCCCTTTATCTCTTTTTTTGTGTTCTTCTCTGAATCTTTTTTAATTTTCCTATAAACATTTGTGAGATGCAGATGAGCGTGAGCTGATTAATACAGTGTATCTAGATTTCCAAAAGGTATGTGACAAAATTCCTCATAAAAGACGTTTCAATTATGGGGCAAGAAACAATCTCCTTTTGTGGTTAAAAGATAGGAAACAAGGACTAGGACTAAGACTAATTGGTCAGACTTCTCAATGGAGAAGTGTAAATAGTGGGGAACCAGTGTCATTTAACATGAGGTCTGGAAAAAAAGGCACTGAACAAAGGGATCAAATTTACCAGTGACACAAAATTATTTAAAGTTATTAAAACACAAACAGATTATGAAAAGTTGCAGGAGGACTAGGGATGTGTTTTGTGTTTGAATCAAAATGGAAAATTTTAATGAACTGTCCCTTTTTTAATTTTGTTTTTAATATGAAATAAAGATAAATAATTAAGTTCTGTTCACTTTCATTTTGTTTTGTTTTATTTTAACATTTGAGAAGGAGGAAGAGGAACAATAGAAGGTGATCCTGCACCCCCCTACCTGATATTGCAAAAAATGCACCGCTGGCCTCCCCATCTAGATTCTTGAGAGGTCAGAGCAATCCCCAGACTCTCTTGCCCCACTTGTCCCATTTTTGAAAAAGACCCAAACTGATTCAAGGCTGACACCATTTTGAATAATTTTCCAAACTGATGATCACACCTGAGAGTGGGGTGGGATGGCTAAACAAGGGATGGTTGTTTAGTCTTTCCAACAACACTGAAAGAATAGGAACCTCCATGAAACTAACAACCAGCAGATTGAAAACAAATCATTGACAGTATTTTTTTGCAGCACTCAATTAAGTTGTCAAATCTGTGGCCAGAGGATATGGTGTTCAAAACAAATTGGGAAGGTGATCACTTATCCTTGGAAATGAGCTGCAAGAAACTGATCTACTTTGTGGGATCCACCAGGTATTTGTGATCCGGAAAGGCTGCTGTTGGAGACAGGATGCTGCACTCAATGAACCTTAGATTGGCTTATCTCCTATGTTCCAGAGCCTGTGCGAGACTGGGGAACTGGGCATCTAATTTAATGAACAAGTACAAAACAATGCATAAAGCAAGTATAAGCCTACCTATAGGCACACAATGCTGGAGTTACCACCAATGAATAAGCCCTTGGAGTGTCTGCGGACAATACTGCAGCGGTCAAAAAATGCAAATAGAAAGTTATGAATTAGCGGACATAAAGGTTACTCAATAAAACAAACAAAAAGAATATAAGGTAGCTTAGTTTTACTGGAATAAATACATTTGGCAGTCATTTTAGAGGGGTTACGCAACATCTGCATGTATAAAGAGTGAAATAAAGGTTTACACATGTAAATGGCCCTATGGATCGAAGTAGCGACATACACAGTTTTGAAAGAGGCGTGTTCTGTGCGAGATTTCAGCAGGCCTGCAAAGTATGAGTATATTTCCTGTTCTGCACTGGCAATAGATGTAGGCTCTAAAAAAAATTGCCATAAAGAAGAAGAGATCCATGATGGTTCCTTAGTGATAGGCCTGGTTAGTTTTGCTATGGCTAAGAGGAAGGGGTTGTCCCCTATTGCTGTGGGGGAGACTCACCTATCCTCCCTGCTTAAGTGGGATTCAGTTGATGTGCAAGCCATCCCGTTGGAGGTTTGTAGCTTTTCTTGCCCAGACTCTAGCTTCCAGCCCCGATTGTTTGCAAGTTTCGAAGATGATGTGGCAACTTTCTCGACCTGAGCACCCATGTCAGCTCTCCATGTCATTTACGGAGTTCTCTTTAAAGTCTCTGGAGTTGTCAGTTTTAAATGAAGCATTTATTTTGTCTATGGATGAAGTCAAGATTTGGAAGGATAGGTCATCAATTGGTTCTGTCCATGGAATGAAGCAGTGGCAGGGTGATGACACCTAGAGATTTTGGGAACTTAAGAAAATGGTGAAGCAGTGCAGCAGAGAGGAAAAAGCTGACGCTACATTTCTGTAAGGCAGTGAGTTGTTGAAGTAAACCAAGTTGCGATCTTAACTCATTGATATTAGAGAGGAAAGACTGTGTGGTTATTGGAACTTCTGAGATTTGTCCATTGAAATGAATAAATCAAGGGCTTCTTTGCGTCAAACTGATGAACGTTTTCATGAGGCTGTATAAAAGTTGGAAAAAATTGTTTATGTTATGCTGTACCACTGACAGTGTGGTTGGATTAATACATTATCACAAAATACAAATTAACAAATCAAATAAGTCCCTCATTGAAGATCAAAGAAACAAAAAGGTTTAAACTCAGTTAAGACAAATCGACAAAAAAAAGCCCAACCAATGACAAAATAAAAGACAAAGCTTCCAGAAAATTAACATTCAAAATCTGAATCTAAAAATGGATCTTTGCCATAATTCTGTATAAAAGGTTAGTCTGGTTTAAAGAACATCTAAGGGCCCTTTTATTAAAGCATGTTAAGCAGTTAACATATGTGTTATTTATTTTATTTATTTATTTATTTACATTCTCTTATATACCGCGCTATTCTGCATCAGTGCGGTTTACATTGAACAAACTGAAATCACAGTGAACAGGGCATTATAACTTGGAGATAACTATTTTACAGGGAACATGGGCTATGGAGGGTGTTCACCCATGGTAACTGCACACTTGGGTCCACGGTAACTGTTACTGCGGAGAAATGATAGTTACCGCATGCTGATTAACGTGCTAACTATGAATCACGCATTGGGGCAGTGAAGGGCAGGTTAGGGGCGCAGAGTGGGCGTGGAGGGCACATTGCCATTAGGATGCGCATCTGCATGTTAATTGCCATAACATGTCCAGGCTGCAACCATGGAGGCTTTGCATTTAGCACATGTTAATTTTAGCACTAAATGCACACATGCAAAAACATTATGCACTTTAATATAAGGGCCTGTTAGTTATTAGAAACATGCTTAACCTTACATTTACCAGGATAGTTTAAGAAACATGTTGCATCAGCCGCTAAAACCTGAGGTTTCAATGAAAGAAACTTGGCGCCGAGACTGAGTTTGTTAAGAAACGTCAGGATAAATTCTTAATGTTTGTTTATCGCAAACCTTTCTATCTCTCCATTTGAAAAACAGTGTAGAAATCAATCTTGGTCAGACTCCAATGGGAAAGTTACCAATAAGTGTATGTTTTAAAATTGTTTATTTATTTATTTAGCTGATTTTAATACATCGTTTTTCTACAAGGCAAAACAGTTTACATGGAACAAAAAGCAATGGTTTACAAGGAACAGGTGAAATTAACAGTAGTACATATATACAGGTAACCTTAAAATGTGGATCCCCCTAGAATTGTTAACAAAGTACAACAAGAGTTGTTAAGAGGGTATACCTAAGATTGTTAACAGGGAACATAATGGGAACTTTAGAGTTGGAAACACTAAACGTATTAGCAATGTAGAACAAGATTGGAAACAGGGTAAAACTGGAGTTGTTGATGGGGAGGGGGAGGGGGTCAATTACCGGGATAGAGTAATCTTATACATTAAGTTACAGTGAGGTTGAGATTGGGTTAGTAGTCTAATTTTCAAATGCTATTGGTTTGAGGTGGGGATGGTGCGAGGGGGATTAAAATAGGAGAGGGGTTTGAAATGGGGGGTAAGGGGAAAGTGGCTGTAAAATCGGAGATGTCACTGAAAAAGAGTGTGCTCTTTTCTTGACAATGCCCCTGCAGTGCTGAGACGTGGTGCTTCTTGGTGTGCCATATGTAAAAAATGTTTTGTTTTTGATGAGACTGCTTATTAGCTGCTGTTTTTGGTGAGAGTTGGAGTGCTTTTTCATAGTATTGTGGTTTCACTGTGCACTCTGTAAGTGACCTGCGTCTGAATAGTAGATAGTAGTGGGTATAAATTGTGGAGAATTCAAAGTTTGAAGTATGTTTTTTTGGTGGTATTCATCATGTGAGGTTGGAAGTTTAGGTAACAATCTAGGGTAACACTGAGGTATTGAATTTGGGGCTTAACTTGTATTTCAGTATCTCCAAGTTTGACGGTTGGAGGTGCTGTGAAGTTGGGGTCTCTGATTAAATGAAGGATCTTTGTCTTGGCAAAGTTGATTGCAAGGTTGTGACGCTGGAGCCATAGGACTATCTCTATGAAGCAGGTGGAAAGATTGGAGTAATCGGGGGAGGTAGTGTGGAAAGGAGTGTATACCATTATATTGTCGACGTATAGTTGATATCCAAAAATTAAATCTCTGGATGATGTGGCAGAGGGGACTAGTGTAAATATTGAAGAGGAGAGAGGAGAGGGCAGAGCCCTGTGGGACTCCTTGAGGGAGGGTGTAAGGTTATGAAGATTGTTGACCAATTCTTACCAGTCGAGTGCACTGGGAAAGGTAAGAATGGATCCATTTGAGTGGTGAGCCCTGGATTCCAATGCTGTTGAGTTGGTTGAGAAGAATCTGATGAGATACAGTGTCGAAAGCTGAAGAGATGTCCAGGAATAGCAGTACAAAATCAGAGAAGGGTTTTTCAGTTCCAATGATGACGGTATTCAGGAGGGAGGTGAGTAGAGTTTTGGTGCTGTGGTGCAGGCGGAAACCATGTTGATTGCGGTTAAGCAATGAATATCTATCAATGTGCTCTTGGAGCTGGATTTGCACTGCCTTTTCAATAATTTTGGAGAGGTAAGGTATACTGGCTATGGGTCTGTATAAGGCAGGTGAGTTTGGGTCCAGGTTGGATTTCTTTAGGAGGGGTCTCACAGAGGTTTGCTTGAGAGCAGGTGGGAGATAGGCATGGGTGAGTGAAGTGTGGAGGATGGTAGATATGAACGACAACATTGATTTCTTTGTTAGCTTGATCCAAGCTACTGGGTAGGGATCAAGAGGAGAGGCCATGGTGTTAATATGGAAGATGACGCTCAGCAGTTCTTTTGGGGAAACCTCCCTGAATGTGGTCCATGGTTGGGCAGTGGAGATTGTTGTGGGAAGAGGAGGTATGATAAGGGTGGGGGAGCCTGGGAGTTTGTATTTGGAAATAAGAAAGTCCACCATTACTTGAGAGTGGACGGCGTTATTTTGATAGGATTGGGTTGGATCGTTAGTGAGAGTTCTAACAAGATTAAATAGTTCTCTTGGTTTATTTATGGCACAGAGGAGGATGTTATTATAATGTTTGCGCTTGGCAATGAGGGTATTAGTGGAGTAGGCAGCATGTAGATCTAAGTAGGCGGCTTGAAGCTGTTAAAAATACTCCCAGTTTAAACAACAGAAGGTGGGAAGCTTACACCAGCCTCTGATAGGAGCAAATATACTTGGGTCCGAGGGCTGCCGAAAAGCAAATAAATGTCACCCATGTATATCTGAGTGAATAAGTGCTTTTTATAAGTATTTTTATGGGTACAGTGGAGGACATAAGGTGTACACCAAATATATTTTTTAAGTCATGCCAAATGTTTTTCTTGGGTTGATGAAAATAAGCTTTATGACAGTTGCTGTTTTGGTTTCTTTTCAATATTCACCCTCCTAAAGTCAAAATGAATTCGGATGAGTCAAGCACTAAGTGAATGTTATTTTGTCAAACTTTTTACAAAGAACAAGATTTGGAAGATTTCAGAGTCAGAATCGCCAGCAACTCCAGATATCACTCTTTGTTAGGTCAGATTATTTATACTCTCACACATCTGAAAGCAAGAATTCTTTACAACACTAATTATAAAACTAAGATGTTAATTTGTCAGGGCTTTTGAGCAGCCTCTAACGAGCCCTGCAACAGCTTTTCTAATGGGTACATAACACTGACACAAATAAACAGAAAGAAAACTATGAAGAGAATACTCCAAGAAACTGTGCTTTGGGGAATATTTAAGTACATCTTTCTCCTGTAATAGTGCATAATGAGATCAGCCCAATCTTTGCAGCCTAATAGAGTTTTAAAAAGCTTTCTCTCTAAGTCATCAATGTTGTAATGTTGAAGTAAGGTTGCATACTAAACAGCAGAGCAATCCTGCTTCCTCTTCTTGGTTGAATCCAGGGGACTTGAATTTGTGTGAAAGGGGAGACCGCTATTTATCTTCTGGGTCCTTGAGCAGTAGCAGGAGAAGGGGGTTGAGAAGCCCAATGAGGCATCTATATTGAGGCTGTTCTATAGACACATAAGCGTTTCTCTGTCTTTATTAAACGACTCCAAAAAAGCTACTGAAATTGCAACTAAAATGCAGCCGCAAACATTTCTACCTCCATGAGAGCTAGCGCAAATGCCTGCAGCCAAAATATAGACAAAGGGGAATATTTTATAACCTACTGTTCGCTTCATGACTCCAGTCAAGTTTCACCCAAATTATGCCCCTGAACACAGCTACAGCCAGATGCCTAAAAGCACTCGTATGCTGTCTTGTCATCGCATGCACTTCTACGTGTGGGCTAATTTTATATGAGGTTTTTTATGCACATAATACAGGGTCTAAACATGAAAAATTCTTTATAAATGACTCCTTTATATGGAAACTACCGCGCTCTCTTTTTCCAAACACTGCTACCTCACCCAAATGAGGTCAAAGTTGAGTCCAGTCCTGGCTGTATGATAACAGTAAAGATGCTGATATTTAAAGGATGCATACTCCTAACTGTAAGAGTTAGTCCCCTAAATTAGACTCTGAAAATTTACTGGAGCTGAGTTCTAGATTTATTCTGCAAAGGGAGGCATATTCAGACTGACCACGTTACTCCAGCTGAGCGACATATTCAGCAGCACATACCCGGTTTGTATTGCTAAATATCCCCTCTTAGTGCCGCCGAAAGCCCCAACGCTGGCGCATTCCGGGCAGAGCTGGGATAGGACTGAGGGTTAACTGGTCAGTGGTAATACTGAGTCATTAACCAGTTAGCCCTAACCAGATAAATCCTGTCCAGACATACGAGATATTCAGTGCGCTGGCTAGATAAAGCAATAAATATCCAGGCATAATTTAAAGTGGCAATGGCGAGCCACCTTAATCATGCTGGCCACTGCCACTGCTGCTGAATATGCCCCCCAAAATTTCACTAAACTCTTAAATTTAAAATCCTAAAAAGTGGATGGCAACAGGGGCAGATTTAGGGCAGGGAGAAAAGTTAGGAGCTTCCAACTGATTAGGAGCCTAAATTTAGGCCACTGAATAACAAGCCTAAATTTAGGAGCAAAGGGCCCAATATTCCAAAAAAAAAATAAAAACCTGAGCTCTTAAATTTAGGCTTCAAAGTTAGGATCCTTTTAAGACTCATTAGTTCAGCATGCCTTTTGTCCAGCCCATAGCACCTTAGCCTAGGTAGAAGGGGCATGTCACTCTATTGTATTATCCCCTGTAGGGATGACTACCTTGGTCCTCAGGGTTACAGAGTGTGTGGTGGTAATTAACTAGCAGTTTGGTAGTATGATGTATAGAGCTGTGTAATATGTTAGTAGTCCATCCTTAGGGCTTAGGTTTATTTTTGTGACCAGTTTGAGTATTCCCTTGATCTTAATTTCATCTGAATGTGAAGTGTGTATAGAAAGCAGAGGTTTTCACCACTCCTGCGTCTGTGTATCAGAGAGTGGATAAAGAGAAGGATGGCTCACTAGGAGTCCGCATTGACTCAAAGGCACACATTGCATTTTGGAATCATCAGCCTTGAGAGAAAGCCTGGAATGGATCTTGCCTGCTGGAGAGGGTATTGGGTGGGATAACCTGACTGTTCAGAGAGGAATGCATGTGGAGAAGGATCTCACAGTGGAGGAAGAAGCTGATACGGAGGGAATGGGCATGCACTATACCAGAATACTCCCTTTTAATTCCAGGAATGGCAAGCACGGAATTGGGATCACAGACATAAATATAGGAGATGCATGTGAGAAGGTGATACCCCTTGCGTTACCAGAAGGAAAGGTCCCCCCATCTCCCCCCCCCCCCAGGAACCTGCCCTGTGGCTCAGAACATGCGCAAGCTGAGCAACAGAGGAGAGGATGAGAACTGGCAGAATCTTCGCTGCCTGTGGTCCTTAGACAGCCCTGTGATGTGGAATTCTTTACACCTAGTTTCAGCTAAACAGAGAGGGTGAGTTTTCAGCTGAAAATTCATCTTCATTTAGGAGCTGAAAAGTTATGAGGTCGATATTTAAAGCACTTAGCCAGCCAGCTAAAATGAGATTTGCTAAGGGCACTCACTGCAAAATTCAGCAGCACTATCCACACCGTGCCACTGAATGTCTCCACAGACCGCCCCGGTTAGTGCAGCAGTGGTCCATGGGTGAGGCATAGGCGATGGCAGCACTAAACGGGTAAATACTGACTTTATCCAGTTAGCTCGATCTTCATCTGGCACTAATCCACCAAACTGCTTGAAAAGTAGACTTAAGCTGCAAGGCAGAGAGGCATGGGCTGAATATTAATGCTCTTTAGAGAAAATCACCATTTACCTAGTTAGCACCGCTTAGCCCAGATACTCAGTGACAGCTCCTTTCAGATAGGAAGTTGAAATCCAGAACTTCCGGGGTAGCAGCATTTTCTGAAATGCTTCCCATTCCATGCACAGGACCCAAGAGGCAGACAGAGCTCCGGAGTCTCAACGCGTGGATGAGACGATGGCAGAAGGAAGAGCGGTTTAGATTTCATAGGAACTAGATAACATTCTGGGGACTAGTGGGACTTTTCTGAAAGGATGGCCTCTACCTTAACCAGGGTGGAACCAGGTTGCTGGCATTAACCTTTAAAAGGAGATTCATCAGCTTTTAATGGAGAGAAAGCCAACAGTTGCCCAAGAGCGCATGGTTCACAATGATGTATCTTTAAAGGATACTAGCAAAACAGGAAAGTCAGGGCATCCCGATAGAGAGGTTCCAATAAAGCTAAAAGTATCCTGGGTGCCTTTAAGTATGGAACAGACAGAGCTGAAAGATTCAAAATTACTCCTGTCTACTGATAACCAGATATCAATATGAACAAAAACAAACTTTGAAATGCTTGAATGGACATGCTAGAAGTCTAAAATATAAGATGGGAGAGTTAGAATACATAACACTGGAAGAAAGATTAGATATAGTTGGCATCTCAGAGACCTGGTGGAAGGAGGAGAACCAATGAGATACTGTGATACCTGGGTACAAATTATATCACAAGGATAGGGAGATCAAATCAGTAGAGGGGAAATGCTATATTTTAAAAAGGGCATTGAATCAAAGTTTGGCAGGAAACAAAATGCACTGCAGAATCTCTATGGATAGAAATTTCATATGAAAAGGGGAAGGGGATGGTAATGGGCAAAGTCAGACCACCTACCATATGAACTAGGCAGTTCCCTAGGCTGGCAGACCTTGGTGGGCAGCATGGCTACCCTCTCTCCATGAGGTGGCAGCTGAATTGCCTTTAGTGCCACAACAGGCTTGAAAACATCTGCGCATATCTGCACATTTATGGCCTGCCACTCCTGCCTCTTCTAACAGGAAGTTGCATCAGAAAGCGGCAGGAGCAGCAGGCTGTGAGCATGCATGTGCGTGGGCCCTTTAAGGCCCAATGTGGCACTGAAGCAGCAATTCAACCACTGCTTCAGGTCTAGGGGGGATCACCATGCTGCCCCCCTCCCCCAGGTGAGTTGGATGCCGGGAGCAATAGTATGGTGGGCCAAGTGGTCCAGAGACAGGGGGGAGGGGTGGCATGGAGGGCCTGCCTAGGGTGGTAGAAGCCCTCAGGCCAGGCCTGATAATTTCAATTACCCCAGTATCGACTGGGTCAGTGTCACATAGTGACATGCTAGGTGATAATGTTTCCAGATGGAATAAATAACCACTTCATGGAGCAGCATATTCAGAAACCAACATGAGGGGAAGCTATTTAGACCAGTCCTTAGTGGAATGCAGGATCTTATAACATGAATACATCTGATTTAATAAATGGAGGGACGACAGCAAGAAAATGCACAGTGCCAGCATTTAACCTTCAAAACAGAGACTATGATAAAATGAGGAAAATGGTTAAGAAAAAAATAAAAGGAGAAGTTGCAAGGGTTAAAACCAGTGATGGGATTTCGCCTGGATCACATGAACTGGTTCTTGCCGCGGCCCGCATTCACCAAATCGGGCCTAATACGGCGTTGCAGGACCAGCTCTGCACTGGCGGGAATCCCCCTCCTGACAATGTTTGAAGGCATCAGGGGATCATGGCATTGGGAGAAGCCCCCAATGCCATCAGAACATTGTCAGGCAGGGGATCGGGCTGCTGGGCCACAGAGAGTTGCATACCCTCGGCGGAGAGAAGTGACCCAAGTGCACGGCTGCTGCAATGCCTCCACATGAGGGGCTTATAATAAACCTAACTGTAATTTATCTCACTTACTACCTATATATCAATAAGAGATAAACTAAATCTAATTAGTCAGCCCTATTACTTGTGTGTTTAACGTGTGAAAGTTTTGTCGGATCGTTTGCTCTGAAAGGGAGCCTTCCCTCTCTCGTAGCAAACCCTCGTTTTTCTCTTTTAATAAAAGAGTGCACTCACCCTTTTCCTCCCCTGAGGCAAAATTACAAAATAATCCTCAGTATTCAAGCATAATATTGCAACTATGAGAATGATGATGTGCGTGTATTAGCATATAACTTAACTCAAGGTCCATGAATCATTACGGAGACTCCTGTACATGTCTTCCAAGGTAAACTGCAACACCGTGTCTCCAACGATTAGCAGTGTGAATCACTGTTGCTTTAAAGATGTCATACACCATAACTTCCGGATCCAAGGATTCCCCTGAGTACTCTACCATGCCCTTCACAAATCTTCTCAAAATGTATAGATTACCGAAAGAACGTGTAGACCTTTGATTATTGTACACAACGTCGTGTTTCAAACCATGAGCTTCCTGGTCCTTCTTCATGTATTTCCGTCTAACTATTACTCCTCCTCCTCTACCATTTTGAACTTAGCCTCATTCCCCTATCCAAAGAAAGCGGGCTTATCATTGGCTGTCAGAAGAGCTCAATCTATCAGGTTCCATCAATCCAGAGCGAGATTCAAACCAGCAGGTGTTACTGATTGTAACCGATAAATCCAAAATTGTTCTCTAAGTTGTAATCTTTGCATCCGATCTCCCCCACGAATATGGAGTGGAATGAACTCAATAATGCGCCATGTAAGATCATGAAATGTATGATCAAGCTCCTGGCAATGTTGAGCCATCGGAGCTGATAGTATTCTATTATTTATTCGAGATCTGTGTTCTAAAAGTCTTCTTTTCATGGGGCGAGATGTGCGGCTGACATAATGCTTGTGACATGGACAAGATAATATATAGATCACATAAGCACTCATGCAAGTAGTCTGGTGCCGACTCATAATTCTTATCCCTGTAGTGACATCCTCCCAAACAGGTCCCTCAATTGTGGAGATTTTATTTTTAAACAATGCCCAGGCCTGATTTAGAGTTTTAACTAGTGATGGGATCAGAACCACCAAGGAACCAGTTCGGACCCAGGTCCCACATGAGGGGCAGCAACTCGGCCGTGACACACGTGGGAGGGCTGGGTCCAAACTGGTTCCTTGGTAGTTCTGATCCCACCTCTAGTTAAAAGTCTACATCAGGCCTGGGCATTGTTTAAAAACACTATCTTGGAAGCATAGACCAGATGTACTTCATGGCTTAAGAAAGGTGGAAGGAAGGCCAAATGACTGTGAGCATGGTTTAAAGGTGAGGTCAGATAGGCTGTTATTGCCAAAAAAAAGCATCTTTCAGAAAATGGAAAAAGAAGCCAAATGAAAAGAAACAACATAAACACTGGTAAGTTAGATACAAAGCATTGATAAGGCAGACAAAGAGAGAATTTGACAAGTAGTTTGCCATAGAAGCAAAAAAATCATAATAATTTTTTTTCAAGTACATTCATAGCAAAAAGCCTGTGAGAAAATCAGTTGGGCCATGAGACTGTAGAGGGGTAAAGGGGGGCACTAAGGGAATGCAAGGCCATATTGGAGAAACTGAATGCTTTGCTTTGTTCTTTATTGAAGAAGATAGTAACATAGTAACATAGTAAATGACGGCAGATAAAGAACAGTATGGTCCATCTAGTCTGCCCAGTAAGATGGCCAGAGTAAGATGGCAGGAGTAGGTGCCACTCTGTGCAGGCCACCCCTCCCCATGTCTTTGTTTAGGGGTGAACCCACCGCTCCATGCAGGACACCCCTATTTGTTGAGAAGTTAGATGGTTCAGTTTATTTTGATTTTATTCTGCTGCTATAAATGGATCCATTGTGTCTGTCGCATGCCATTTTGAATTCTGTCACTGTATTTGCCCCCACCACCTCCATCGGAAGGGCATTCCAAGCATCCACCACCCTCTCAGTGAAAAAGTATTTCCTGATATTGCCTTTCAATTTTCCACCTTGCAGCTTCATGTTATACCTTCTCGTTTTACAGCTTCCCCGTCTTTGGAAGAGGTTTGTTTGTTCATTATTTCTCCTTAAGTATTTAAAGGTCTGAGTCATATCTCCCCTATCCCTCCTCTCCTCCAAAGTGTACATATTTAGGTCTTCAAGTCTCTTCTCATAAGGCTTCTGACGCAGGCTCCAAATCATTTTGGTTGCCTTCCTCTGAACAGTTTCCATTCTTTTTACATCCTTTGCAAGATACGGTCTCCAAAACTGAACACAGTATTCCAAGTGAGGCCTCACCAGTGACTTATACAGTGGTATTAGATGTAGTAAAATTACCCATGCCAGAAATGATATTTAAAGGCAATGTATCAGATGAAGTGAAACAAATTTTAATAAACCTGGATGATGTAATACAGCAATTTGATAAATTAAAGTATAGCAAATCACAGATGGTATATATCCAAAAGTACTGAAAGAACTCAAAAATGTGATTGCAGATTTACTATTAGTAATCTGTGAACTACCATTAAAATAATTTGTAGTACCTGAAGACTGGAGAGTAGTCAGCATAACACCATTTTATAAAAACAGTTCCAGAGGTGATTTGCAAAACTACAGACCAGTGAGCCTAATGTCAGTACAGGGCAAAATGGTAGAAACCATTATAAAGAACAAAATTACTGAAAATTCAGTCAGTGTATGTATTTATTTATTTATTTATTTAACCGGTTTTATATACCACCTTATATTTCAATCAAAGTGGTTTACAATTTAACTAAATTGGGTACATTCAAGAAAGTCAGGGGTGAAGGGGAGGTGAGGGAGGGGGATTATGTACATCTATACAACTATATACAATTACGTCACTTGTGGGTTCTGTGTGATCTAGTTCATAGCCAAGTCTATGGGCTCTGGGAGGGTCCAGAGTATTCTGTGAATAGTATGATCTTGAGCATCCTTCGGAAGTCCTTGGTGTCACTCGTGGTTCTCATAACATCAGGCAGCGTGTTCCATAGCTCGGATACAAAGAATGATGGTGCTCTTCTGGATGTGGCTTGATTGGTTCTCTGGTATTCTGCGGGTGTGAGGGTCTAATCATAGTTTAATGGAACAAAGTCAACATGGATTTAGCCAAGGAAAGTCTTGTCTCACTAAGCGGCTATATTTTTCTTAAGGCATAAATAAAATGATAGATAAAGGTGAGCTGGTTGATACAGGGATATGTCTACTAAAAAGCGTTAGCTGCTCCACAGGGCTAATGCAGATTTAACTCCCTGTGGTAGCAGCCAACCTGTGAAAAAAATCAGATATTGCAGGCAATTTTCGGTGATATTTGATTTTCACGCTGTGCGGGGCTGTAGAGGCAGGATTGGGGCAGATTGGGGTGGGAAGTGGGAGTGGCAATAGTTGGCAGCCACCACATGAAAACATTTTCATGTGGTAGTTGCCAAAATCTGGCCAGATCACAGCAACAGATAACACCACCTCAAGAGATGGCATTGTCTGCCTGGAGGCCCAATAAGATGGCAGTGCGGCCACTGTCAATCAGTAGCGGACATCTGCCCTGGAAGTGATCGGGCCTCCTCTCTCCACAATATTGTCGATGCCACAGTATTGCGATCCACAGCACCAACAATATTTTAAAAAACGTGCTGGCCCCCTGCATCACTGATCCCTCCTGTACAATGCCCAGGGGGGATTTGTGCACAACCCGAGCAGCATACGATCCCAGCAGCCAGTTGGGTAAAGCCCTCTCCCTCCCCATTCCACTGATCCACTTATCAAAGGGGAGTCTTTTCAGCCCCCCTCCCTCCCCTTCCCACTATCCTGTTACCAATAAGATTCCCAGCGAGCCAGCTATTGGGATGGCCTCCTCCCAAATCCTCCCATAGACCTATCTTTCAAAATTCTGGTGGTATAGTGGAAGACAGGGCAGAAATGGTCCTCTCTGCTTCTGCTGCCTTCATTAGAGCATTTCAAAATGGCCACGATCAAAGGGTGCTGCCCTCTGACCTCACGCTAGGGGGCAGTACCACAAGATCACAGCCATCTTTGTTAGGATCATTGAGGAGGGCAGGAGCACTAGAGGGCAGAACCTCGTGATCACGGTCATTTTGAAATAGCAAGATAATGGCAGCAGGAGCGGGGAGGACTGCTCCTGTCCCATCTACCACTAGACCACCAGGATTTTGAAAGGGGTATTGGGGGTGCAGGGGCCACCCTTTGATGGCTGGCTAGTTGACAATTTTATAGGTAATGTGATGTGGGAGGGGGAGGGAGGAGGCCGCGGAGCCCCACTTCAACCAGTGGATTGGGAGGGGGAGGGAGAGGGCTTTGCCCAACTGGCTAGCTTGGATGGTGTTTTGCTCAGGAGCTGCACTAATCTCCCCTGGCCAGCTCCCTGTGACTGCCACACTATGGCTCTGATAATATTTTGTAAGGGGGGGCTGCCCCTCTCCAGGACCTACGGTGGTAGCAATGGTGCAAACCTTAAAGGTTTGGCGCAGCCTGCTGTCTGCTTCCATCCCCACCAATGTCGACTTCTGTCCCCATTCAAACAAGAAGTTGGCATCAGGCATTGGTTGGGGCGAAAGCAAAGAGTCCCGTGGCACTGAGGTTTTAAGGTAAGCACTGCAGAGATGTTTCAAGCTGTTGCTGTAGGTCCCACTGAGAGGAGGCAGCGGCAACAATGGGTGCCCTCTGAGGGCTGGTGCTTTAGTCGACTGCCTAGTTTGCCTGATGGTGACACCAGCCCTGTGGAGCACTTGGATCAAGCTTTGGAGAACGTAGTCCTCTTCCATCTAGTAGCTTGCGAGGTGCAATTTGGTAGATGTTCCTCAAAGGGTGAGCAGTATCTGAACATTTTGCTATTAGATGTCCTGTTTGAAGAGTTGATGCATCAGAGAACACATGTACCCATGTGCAGAAAAGAAAATTACTGCATTGTGTAACGCCTTTAAAGGGAGAGATGTTGTTCTCTTAAAGCTCTTCTTGTCTGACTAATCGCCAATGAAATGCCTTATAGATCTGCCTGTTGGGAAGTGTGATAGGGTCAGTCACACAAGTCCCAGAATCCCTTAGGATGAGAGGGCCCACCACAGAAAGAATCAGGTGATCCAATTAGGAGAACACACAGGTGGCAAAGGGAACCAGTAATAAGCAACTCAGGTCTTAGGGTGCAGTCGGTGTATATGGTTTGAAAAGCAGTGCAGGGAGGGCCCAGGAAGGAGGGAAGTGCAGCCTTCAGGAGACTGTCCCGGCTTCTGGAAAGGTCCCTGGCTTCAGTAAGGAGGCAGATACCCCGAGGTGGAAGAAGCTATGGAAACTCAAGCATATGAGGACAATAAGGGGTCAGGAACCTATGGAAGTACTGTGGATGAGACAGTGAAAGTTCTAGCCCTGGGGCAGGTTCAGCCAGTTTATAGTGAACCTGAAAGGTGGAGTTATGCAGCTAAATACTGTGCAGCTGAGCAACATTGTTTTGTTCTGAGAAAGACTTTGGATTTGAACCTGGATGATTTGATTCAGCTACTTGTGACTTTGTGTGCACTTCTGTTCTGAACTATTTTACTTTGAGAAGGAGAGGCCACACCCGGCCCTGGGGCTGAGGGAAGCCCATGATGTTGCAGTTGGCATAACAGAACTGTCTGCCAGACTTTGCTATGGACCTGATAGGAACGCTTGTGGGAATTTGTCTGTAAAGTCCAACCTGGAATTGAGGCTGAGGACCCAGGACAGGGTTCCGACTGCTCCAGTTGCCTTGGAACCTACCCCGTGGCATCATGGATCCACCCTGAGATAGTTCCACTCTTACCTAATGGACAGGCAGATACAGGTCAAGGTCAGCGCCAACACATCCCGACCCATAAAGGTCATGCAAGGCGTACCACAAGGATCTGCCCTATCGGCGCTATTATTTAATCTCTACATTCAACCAATATGCAACATAATGAAGGAACACAAAATACAATACACAATCTATGCCGACGATATCATGATATACACACCAGTCACCCTCGACAACCCAGACTACACCAAAATAACAGACTGTCTCACGCACATGACCGACTGGTTTCAAGATAACTTGACCATAAACTACAGCAAGACAGAGGCACTAATCATCACCCAAAACACCGAGTACGTCCTTCCACTCAACATCAAGGTAAACAACATAACAATACCCATAAAACCGGAAGTGAAATACCTCAGAGTGACCCTCAACAAAGAACTGAACCTACACTCACACATCAGAAGAACCATCAAAAATGCATACCACAAGATGAGTCTAATCCGACGCCTCAAGCCCCTCCTCTCTCAGGAGCACTTCCGCACAGTCTGTCAGGCACTAATAACTCCAATCCTAGACTTCTGCAACCCAATCTATCTCGGCCTAACAAAGCAAATTCTCAGACCACTGCAATTGGTGCAAAACACAGCAGCACGCATAATATCCAGTACAGCAAGACAAGATCACATCACACCCATTCTAAAAGATATCCACTGGCTACCAATCAGCTCCCGCATCAAATATAAGACAGTCATAAACAAATTCAAAATCAAACAACAGACATCATCTCTCAGCCTACAACCACTCATACACTCCGACAGCAGCACACGACCGAGGAGGAGAGGCACCTCCAACCGCATCAACACACCAAAAGAATTCAACAACGTACGCAAAGACGCTGCAAAATGAGCACTATCACTGGCCACCCCAGAAATTTGGAACACCCTCCCTGATGACCTACAAGCAACAACAGAGATCAAGGACTTTCGAAAACAGCTCAAGACGACCTTATTCATCGAACACTACGGTGACATCACATAAGCTGCCCGCCAGACAGTACTACAGCATAACCCACCTCCCTTGACTCTTATGTACATAGTATTGTATAATAGCACACGCTGTAAATAGCCCACCAAGAATCAACAACACCCAACACATAGACGCATTCACAGTTTCACTGCATGCACACACAAGACAGTATTTTTTTGATTGTTTGCTGTGTAGACCGCCTTGATTAAAGGATAAGGCGGTATAGACATCCATTTAAATAAATAACTAAAAGTGAATTTTCTAATATATATTCATCTCCTGAAAAAATGTCTGATAATGTATTTTGTCCCTCACTTGATTTGCAGCTTGTTCATGCTGTGAGAGTTTGTGTCTATCAGTGATGCTGAGGGCTAAGCTGCTATATCAGTAGTTTAACTTCTGGCAGGGTCTCCCAAGATGGACAGATCTCAGCTGAGGTGCCAGACCAAGACAAACCACCAATCTGGGCAACAGCAGAATGGGACGGTGTTGTGGCAGAGGATCACATTTCTGTGGCAAAGGCAACAACTCTAGAATTAAACTGCACGGAGGAAAGGCCTGGCAATGCCACAGAAATCCAATAGATAGTCTCAACAAAGCAAATTGCCCTATAGTGCTGGAAGATGAGACCCCCAGGTTGGAAGCCACTCAACTGGCTACTGGGAAGGAGCTGAAGACTTTTCAGAGTAAAGCTAGCATTTATGATGTGGTAGGATCAAAGCCCTCGGGATGGCTGACTGCTGATGTAGCTGCACATGAAATGAGAGTCAGAAGCTACAAAGATGTCTTACATATTGGAACATAGCACATACAAAGCATGAACCAAGGGACATTGGAGGTGGTCAAGAATGAAATGGAACGTGCATAACTCAATCTATTGGGTGTCAGCAAACCAAAATGGACTGGCATTGGGCACTTTGTATCTGATGATCACATGGTCTACTATGCTGGAAATGAAAGACAAAGAAGAAATGGTGTTGTGTTTATAATTAAGAAGAAACTTGCAAGAACTGTAATGAAATACAGTGCAATCAGTGAACGCTTAATTTCTATTCGTCTATGAGGGATGCCCATCAACACAACTATAATTCACGTATATGCCCCAACAACAGCACAGAAGAGGGCGAAGTTGATGAGTTCTATGAACAAGTACAAGCTGAAATTGATAGAACATGAACATAAGAACATACGAACATAAGATATGCCATACTGGGTCAGACCAAAGTCCATCAAGCTCAGTATCCTGTTTCCAACAGTGGCCAATCTAGGTTATACGTACATAGCAGTTTCCCCAAAAGACACAGGTTCCGCAATGCTTGTATTGGGTCAAGCATTGATATCCTGGGTCCCTTCTTAATAATGGTTTATGGACCTTTTCTCCAGGAACTTGTCCAAACCTTTTTTAAACCCAGCTACACTAACAGCCTTTACTACATCCTCCGGTAACAAATTCCAGAGTTTGATTACATGTTGAGTGAAAAAATATTTTCTTTTATTAGTTTTAAATAGTTTACCCTGTAGCTTCATTGCATGTCCCCTAGTCTTTCTGTATTCTGATAATGTAAACAATCGATCTACGTTTACCCATTCCACTACGTTCATTAATTTATAGACGTCTATCATATCTCCCTTCAGCCGTCTCTTTTCCAGATTAAAGAGCCCTAACCTTTTTCGCCTTTCTTCATAGGAGTCTCCTTCCATCCCCTTTACCATTTTGGTGGCTCTTCTCTGAACCTTTTCTAATAATGCTATATCCTTTTTAAGATACGGCGACCAGAATTGCACACAATATTCAAGGTGCGGTCTCACCATGGAATGATATAGAGGCATTATAATATCCTTTGTTTTATTTTCCATTCCTTTCCTTACGATACCTAGCATTCTATTTGCTCTCTTGGCCGCCGCTGCACATTGGGCCAAGGGTTTTAACGTGATATCCACAATGACGCCTAAATATTTTTCCTGGGTGGAAACAGGATATCCTGATAGATTTTTGTGACTGGAATGCAAAAGTTGGCAACAAAGAAGAAGGCATAGTGGGTTGAAAATATGGATTTGGCAACAGAAATGAAGCTGGAGAAAGACTGATAGAATTCTGCAAGACCAACGATCTATTCATCTCAAACACCTTCTTCCAGGAACACAAATGGTGACTGTACACATGGACTTCACCCAATGGATTGTACAAAAATCAAATTGACTACATCTGTGGAAGTCAACTATGGAAAAGCTCTATAACATCATAGATCTAACCTGGAGATGACTGTGGTACAGATCACTAACTACTTGTAAGCAAACTCAAGCTAAAGTTGAAAAAGAGCAAGCCACTCATGAATATAGCAAAATATGACCTTGAGAATATACCACCAGAATTTAAAGACTGCACACAAAATTGATTTGCTGCCTTGGATACAAATGACAGAGCTCCAGAAGAGTTAGGGGATGACATCATGAAGGTTGTGTTGGAAGAAAGTGAGAAGTCTCTACAAAAGGTAAAAAAGCAAAAACATCCAAAATGTATGACTGAAGAAACTTTGAAAATTGCCCAGAAACACAGAGAAGCTAAAGCCAGAGGAGAAAGAGAGGCAATCACGGAACTCAACAGAGATTTCCAATGTGCAGCAAGACAAGACAAGCAGAAGTACTATCGTTATCTTTATTGAATGCTTGATATACCACTCAAGCAGAAAGAAGTACTACAATGACGTATGCAAGGAAATAGAAGCAGAAACTATTAGAGGAAGAACAAGATCGGCTTTCCTAAAGCTACATGAGTTAAAGAAAAAATTCCTGCCTCGAATTGGAATGTTACAAGATGCTCAAGTATCCATGTTGAATGATACTGGGAAAATCAAGAAAAGGTGGAAAGAATATATTGCCATTATACCATAAAGATCAAGTGAACCAACAACCGTTATAACCTGTACCTTATGATAAGGAACCATTGGTGATGAAAGAGAAGTCGAAGCAACATGGAAAGCCTTATCAAAGAACAAAGCATCTGGCATTGATGGCATTCCCATTAAAGTATTATAGCACTCGGTTGCAGCTGTTACCATACTTACAAGGCTCTGCCAGGAAATTTGAAAGACAACATCATGGTCAACTGACTGGAAAAGATCTATGTTTATACCAATACTAAAGAAAGGTGACCCAACTGACTGTGGAAATTATCACACAATTGCTCTGCTTACACATGCCAGCAAGATTCTACTCAAGATTATTCAGCAGAGGCTACAACCATACCTGGAACAAGAACTGCCTGAAGTGAAAGCAGAGTTCAGGAAAGGGCGAGGAATGAGAGACATCATTGCAGATGTGAGATGGATCCATGAAAAGACTAAAAAATATCAAAAGGATATCTATATGTGTTTTATTGACTAAAGCAAGGCTTTTGACTATGTAAACCATGAGAAATTCTGGGCCACATTAAGAAGCATGGGTATACCAGAACACCTGATAGTCCTCTTGCACAAACCTTTATATTGATCAAGAAGCAACAGTTTGAACGGAACAAGGAGACACAAAGTGGTTCGTATTCAGCAAAGGTGTACGGCAAGGCTGCATACTTTCCCTCTACCTGTTTAATTTATATGCAGAACAAATCATCAGAGAAGCAGAACTGTATGAAGACAACTGAAGTGTGAAGATTGGTGGAAGACTCATCAACAACCTTCGCTATGCTGACGATACCACATTACTGGCTGAAAGTGAAGATAATCTGAAACATTTGCTTCTCAAGATCAAGGAACATAGTCCTAAAATGGACCTGCACCTTAATGTAAAGAAGACAAAGATCTTGACAACTGGCAAAATCAATAAGTTCATTGTTGATGAAGAAGAAATTGAAATAGTTGCCAACTTTAATTATTTGTATCAACTATCAATAAAGAAATGACAAGCAGTCAAGAAATCTGACTATGCATTGCTCTTGGCAGAATGGCTATAAAGGACCTAGACAAGACTCTCAAGAGCAGAGATGTCTCTCTCCATAAAAGTTTGACTCATTCAAGCTATGGTATTTTCAAGAACATCATATGGATGCAAAAGTTGGACAGTGAAAAAGATAGGAAGAAAATTGATGTATTTGAATTATAGTGCTGGCGACAAATGCTGTGTATACCATGGACTGCCTGAAGAACAAAACAGTCGGTACTAGAGGAGATCAAACCTAAGCTTTCCTTAGAAGCTCAGATGACAAGACTTCGACTTTCATACTTTGGACACATCACACAAAGAGAGAGATTATTAGAAAAAGACATCATGCTTGGCAGGATAGAAGGTCAACACAAAAGGGAAAGGCCAGCAATAAGATGGATTGATACAATAATATCAGCTATGGGTGTCACTTTATCAACAATGAGTCACCTGGACCGAACACAGCTTAGGACAACTATCCAGAGAGTCACCATGAGTCGACACTGACTCGTCGGTACTTAACAACAATATGGTAAATGGCTTTTTCAGATATTCAGTTATCTGGCATAGGTTATACTGACAGTACGTAAGAAAAGGAGGATACGGAATTAAATACATCTATGCCAGAGAGGGCCAAGATCTTCAGTGGCTTTGTGACTGAGCCAATTAAGTACAGTCTGTGATACAGAGAAATGCTTCTGATAGAAGTTTTCTCTTCATGTACTGTATGTTCCCACTTTCCAGTGGAAAATTAATTCAGTTCCACTGAAGAGATTTTGTTTTCTTAACAGTTTTGATATATTGCCTGTATCTTCTAATTGCTATATTACAAAGTTGGAGCATGTTAATATGGTTACTGTCTTAGTTGTCTATAAAAACTTAGTTTGAGTTATCAGTAGGGATATGCAAAGGACAAAAATATTTGGTTCAGTTCAATTCGTTTGTGCTTTCTTCACAATTTTTGGACACTTTTTTTTTATTCATTTCACATATTTGCTTTAAGAAAAAAAAAGAATTCAATGTGCGTTAAAACGTTTTATAGTGCACTAGATGACTTAATGTGCATTCAATTGATTTAGCATGCAGTACATTTTTAAAGGCATGCTAATGAACCGAATACACACTCATCATCATTTAAGAATAAAATTTATGGGAGGAGTGAGAAAATGTGGGCAACGAAAACAAGTGCAGGACCAGGGCTGGCCCTAGAGTTGCTCCAAAGTATTGGAGCCCTAGGCGAACCTTGACCTTTACACCCTCTCTGGCTGTCAAAAGCTATTATTTAGCTTTGAATGGCCTGTTTTTGCTGTCGCTACCAAGACAAAAACGTGAGCAGTAAACAAAACTTTTATTGGTCCTTATACATTAAAAAAAGGGGGGGCCAGACCCAACACAGGCCGTGTTTCGTAGGTACTTCGTCAGGGGTGAGGCACACCACACACTCAGGCCAAGGATTGGCACAACAAGGACCCAGCAAATGATGTGTATTGCACATAAGCTAGTTAAAAAGTAAACTTGACACAGTCAGAAATCAAATCGTCCACAAAGGGCGGCAAAGGACAGCGGTAGACAAAAACCTGCAAAAGCCGCCAGAGGAATCATGCATTCAAACCACCAAACTCAAAAGCTGTCTCCTTCCTGGTGGACATACTGTTTTTGCTGTCCTCCAGAGACTGCTGCCCTAGGTGACCATCTAGTTTGACTAATGGTTGGCCCGGCCCAGTGTAGGACACCGCTGTTAAGTCTGATTTCAGATAAAGGAATTATTGACCACTGGTTACAATAAATCACTGATTCCTATGTGTCAAAGGTACTATTTGAAAGAAGGAGAGACAGGCCCATATAAACACTTAAATGCAAAATTAAGTAAATAAATACGGGTTGATATTCAAAGGGAATTATCTGGATAATGGCAACTGTTATTTGGGTTATTCCTCTAGTCGGCAGTATTTGTGGATTTTCAGTGGCCCGGTGCCAGATTTAAATTATAAGCGCCCACCTGTATTGGCGTTGGGGGATAGGAGATCTCCTCTTCTCTCCTCCCTCCCTCCCTCTCTCACTGCTGCTGCTGCTGCTACCATGGCACAGATCTTGCCACTCACCTGGGCCTCTGTTTCACATGTCAGTTCAAAGCACAAACTGAGTGCCGTGGCCTGCGTTCACATTCCATGAGTCTTCAGGCCTGCTGCCTCAACAATATCCGGATCACGGTGCATGGGTAATGCATCGGAGGAGCACCACAATATAGAGGACAACAATATCCAGTCTGCTATCCAGATACATTTAGGGCAGCCAAAGAGTGGTCCTTAAGTTATCTAGACAGTTATCTGGATAATGGACTGAATATCAGCACTGTCTGCATCGTTCCAGCACTGATTGCTTTCCACATATATTCACCACTGCTCACTGTCCAGATAGCAGCACTGAATATATGCATTTTATTGAAATACCATGGCCAGAGTTTAAAAAAACATTGACCATCGAGTTTTAATACTGATCAGTAAAGGACGCTAATCCTGTTTTGCTCATTATTCGTCATCTTGAGCTGTTGATCCTCTTAGTCTTCTCTGTGCTTACTTACCATATCCCTAGATGTATTCTTGTCTTCAGCTGTTGTATTGTCTGTCTTAACTATATCGTCAGCTCCGATGAACAGGGACTGTCTTTTACATGTGCCTGTATAGCACTGCGTACGCTTTGTAACACTATACAAATGATCAATAGCAGTAGTAGTAGTAGTAGTTTAAGACACCCTCAACTGCTTATCACTGGAAATGCAAAGAGCTTTCTTTCTTATGTAAAAGTACTCGGACTCAGATGAACTTGCAGGCAGTTGATAGTGATGCACTGTAGGGTCCTTGGGGTCTTCCAGGTGCACCTTCTTCAATCTGTACCTCGGTGTGTTCAGCACTGCCTCATGATAACCAAACATTAGCTCAAGGCTACGGATGTTGGAAAGCCAATCTTTAGAGATCCTGTGGAGGGGAGAGCATGGAATGGAAGAGTCTACAACATCACACAATGGTAGTGCCTAGTGGCTAGACCAACAGTGTGCATGAACGAGACTCTTGAGGGAGTCACAACCTGTGGCACCTGACTGAACTAGGTGGAAAAAAGAGCGGATTTGAAAACGGAAAAACCCTGAGTAGTTCCAAATGAAAGTTCATGGTACCGTAGCCCAGTAGAAGTCAGTGTGGACTGAGTTGGAAGCCCAAAGGAATAGGAGGAAACTGCTATGGCTAAAAACACTGATAGCGCCAGTCTGAACCAGAGTGACCTTCTGGGCTGACATAGTCTTAACTGAAACAAGCACATTTTTATATATTTGATTTGAAAAGATTGCAGCTCATCATTTTACAAGTCTCATGATGGTAAAAAAAATATGAAATATACAACAAAAGTCTTCAGATTAGCATAAAATTGCTGAAAGTGAGATACAATATGAGCCTCTAAATATTTACTTCCAGGTTGTTTTTCAGTTATTACTAATACTGAGAATGTTTAAAACCTATTTCATTACAAAAAACACACATTTCTTATTTCTGTCACAGCTGAGATATGCAGAATAGAGTTTGGATTTTCTTTGGGAGTGAGCTATGCTCCGTTAACTTTCTCACTTCATACAGTATTGCATTCTAATATTTCTCCAGTCAAGGAGCTCCTAAGACAAAGGACTTAAAACATAACTTGGGTGTATCATAGCCAAGAGTTCACAAATAACTGGCAAGACTATTATACTCATTGACAATTGTATCCATATTAACTTCATTGTTGCATGGTCTTTGACAGCTTGTAACCATAAGGAAAAAATGGTCCCATGAGCCACCACAGGTGATACAGAGGTTAACTGGGTATTATCACAGTGCACATTTCTAACTTCTCAACAAACAGAAGATACACCACTACTGTGTCACTGAAGGGGTCAAATATGGCTGGCTGTCTAGGGGGAAAATAACTTTCTAAAAAGTTAACAGAACAGGACCAAATTTGATCTGGGGAAATAGCAAAAAGATACATCAAGATCATAAGAACATAAGAGATGTCGTACTGCTTCAGACCAAAGGTCCATCAAGCCCAATATTCTGTTTCCAACAGTGGTCAATCCAGATCACAAGTACTTGTCAGGTTCCCAAAAGGTATTCCATACTGTTTTATCCCAGGAATAAGCAGTGGATTTCTCTCAATCCACTTTAATAAGGTTTTATAGATTTTGCTTTAGGAACTTTTACAAACCTCTTTTAAACCTAGCTACACTAACAGATTTTACTACATCCTCCAGGAACAAATTTGCGTTTGATTATGCACTGAATGAAAAAATATTTTCTCTGATTAGTCTTAAATGTGTTACATTATAGCTGTATTATGTGTCCCCTAGTCTGTCTACTTTTTGAAGGAGTAAACAACTGATCCATGTTTACCCGTTCCACTCCACTCATTATTTTATAGACCTCTATCATACATATCTCCCCTCAGTCATTTCTGTTCCAAGCTGAAGAGTCCTAACCTTTTAAGCCTTTCTTCATAGGAGTACCCTTCCATCCCCATTATCAACGTGGTCATGCTTTCTGTACCTTCTCTATTTCTGCTGTATCCTTTTTAAGATATGGCAACCAGAATTACACACAGTATTCAACATGAAGAGATACAGAAGCATTATAATATCTTTGGTTTTATTATAAGAACATAAGAACATAAGATATGCCATACTGGGTCAGACCAAGGTCCATCAAGCCCAGTATTCTGTTTCCAACAGTGGCCAATCTAGGTCATATGTACCTAGCAGTTTCCCCAAGAGACACAAGTTCCACAATGCTTGTACTGGGTCAAGTATTGATATCTTCGGTCACTTCTTAATAATGGTTTATGGACCTTTCCTCCAGGAAATTGTCCAAACCTTTTTTTAAACCCAGCTACACTAACAGCCTTTACTACATCCTCCGGTAACAAATTCCAGAGTTTGATTACACGTTGAGTGAAAAAATATTTTCTTTTATTAGTCTTAAATAGTTTACCCTGTAGCTTCATTGCATGTCCCCTAGTCTTTCTATATTCTGATAAGGTAAACAATCGATCTACGTTTACCCGTTCCACTCCGTTCATTAATTTATAGACTTCTATCATATCTCCCCTCAGCCGTCTCTTTTCCAGGTTAAAGAGCCCCAACCTTTTTAGCCTTTCTTCATAGGAGTAGCCTTCCATCCCCTTTACCATTTTGGTGGCTCTTCTCTGAACCTTTTCTAAAATTGCTATATCCTTTTTAAGATATGGCGACCAGAATTGCACACAATATTCAAGGTGCGGTCTCACCATGGAACGATATAGAGGCATTATAATATCTTTTGTTTTATTTTCCATTCCTTTCCTTATCATACCTAGCATTCTATTTGCTCTCTTGGCCGCCGCTGCACACTGGGCCGAGGGTTTTAACATGGTATCCACAAGGACGCCTAAATCTTTTTCTTGGGTGGTGGTTCCTAATGTGGAACCTTGCATCGTGTAACCATACTTTGGGTTGTTCTTCCCTAGGTGCATAACCTTGCACTTCTCCACATTAAATTTCATCTGCCATTTTGATGCCCAGTCTTCCAATTTATCAAGATCCTCTTGCAATTTTCCACAATCCTCCTGGGTTTTAACAACTTTAAATAGTTTTGTGTCATCAGCAAATTTGATAACCTCACTCGTTATTCCACTTTCCAGGTCATTTATGAATATGTCAAAAAGCAGCGGACCCAGCACAGATCCCTGGGGTACACCACTATTCACCTTTCTCCATTGGGAAAATTGGCCATTTAGCCCTACCCTCTGCTTTCTATCTTTTAACCAGTTCCTGATCCACAGTAGTACACTGCCTCCTATCCCATGACTCTTTAGTTTTGCCAAAAGTCTCTCATGAGGGACCTTGTCAAAGGCTTTCTGAAAGTCCAGATACACAATATCAACCGACTCACCTTTGTCCACCTGTTTATTCACTCCTTCAAAAAAACATAACAGATTAGTAAGACAAGATCTTCCTTGTCTAAAGCCATGTTGGCTGTCTCCCATTAGGTCATGACTATCTATATGCTGAGTAATTTTATTCTTTATGATGGTTTCTACCATTTTTCCCGGTACTGATGTCAGGCTCACCGGTCTGTAGTTTCCCGGATCACCCCTCGAACCCTTTTTAAAAATTGGTGTTACATTGGCGATCCTCCAATCCTCAGGTATTAGAGATGATTTTAATGATAGTTCACAGATTACTAATAGCAGGTCTGCAATCTCAAATTTCAGTTCTTTCAACACCCTTGGATGTATACCATCCGGCCCAGGTGATTTGCTACTCTTCAGTTTATCTAATAGTTGTAGGACATCTTCCCGATGTATCGATATTTCCTTCAATTCTTCCACACCTTTAAATACCACTTCAGTCGTGGGTAACATCCCTACATCTTCCTCAGTAAAGACCGAAGCAAAGAATTCATTCAGTCTCTCCGCTATCGCCTTGTCGCCTCTTAGTGCTCCTTTAACCCCTTTATCATCTAATGGACCAACTGACTCTCTCACGGGTTTTTTGCTACGAATGTACTTGAAAAGGTCTTTATTTCGCATTTTTGCTTCCGCAGCAAGCTTCTTCTCAAATTCTCTCTTTGCCTGCCTTATCAATGCCTTGCATTTGACTTGCCAGTGCTTGTGCTGTTTCCAGGTTTCATCATTTGGCTCTTTTTTCCATTTCTTGAAAGATGCTTTTTTGGCAACAACAGCCTCTCTGACCTCAGCTTTAAACCATGCTGGCAATTTTTTGGACTTCCTTCCACTTTTCTTAAAGCGTGGAATACAGCTGGTCTGGGCTTCCAAGATAGTATTTTTCAACAACACCCAAGCTTGATGTACGTCTTTAACCTTTGCAACTGCTCCTTTTAGTTTTTTCTTAACTGTTTTCCTCATTCTATCATAGTCTCCCTTTCGAAAGTTAAAGGGTAGTACTGTGGATTTCCTTACTATCCCTCCTCCACTAATTAAATCAAAGGCGATCATGCTATGATCACTATTGCCAAGTGGCCCCAACACCCTTATCTCTTGCACTACATCTGGTGTTCCACTAAGGACTAGGTCTAATATTGCTTCCCCTCTGGTCGGTTCATGAACCAGCTGCTCCAAGAAGCAGTCATTTATTTCATCTAGGAACTTTATCTCCCTAGCATGTCCTGTTGTGACACTGACCCAGTCGATGCCGGGGTAATTGAAATCACCCATTATTATTACTGCACTGTAACTTTTGCTAGCTTCCTTGATTTCTTTGAGCTTTTCATCATCCATTTGTTCATTCTGGCCAGGCAGACGATAGTACACCCCCACTGCCATCGCCTTCCCCTTTTTACATGGAATTTCAATCCATAGAGATTCTACAGCAAATTTTGTTTCTTGCAAAACTTTAATCCTTTCTGACTCAATGCCCTCTCTAACATAGAGCGCAACCCCTCCACCAATTTGATCAGCTCTATCATTTCGATATAGTTTGTACCCAGGTATCACAGTGTCCCACTGGTTGTCCTCTATACCTTTCTTTATGATTCCTAGCATTATATTTGCTCTCTTGGTCATTGCTACATACTGGGCAGAGGGTTTTTATGTATTTATTTTATTTAACAGGTTTTATATTTATTTCAATCATAGTGGTTTACATTGAAACTTAAACATGTTCATTAATTACTTGGACTTTTCTGAGGCAATGGAGGGTTAAGTGACTTGCCCAAGGCCACAAGGAGTGTTAGTGGGAATCAAACTCTGGTCTCTGGGTTTCTAAGCCAGTGCTCTAACCATTAGGCTACTCCTCCACTCCATTGCCCACAATGAAGCCCAGATCCTTTCCCTGGGTGGTGGTTCCTAATGTGGTACCTTGCATCGTGTAACCATAGTTTGGGTTGTTCTTCCCTCAGTGGATACGTTTGCACTTGCCTTCATTAAATTTCATCTGCTATTTGGACGCCCGGTCTCCCCATTTCCCAAGTTCCTCCTGCACTTTCTCACAGTTCTCTTGTGTTGTAACAACTTTTAAATAATTTTGTAATTATCTGCAAATTTGATCACCTCACTCATTGTTTCTAGGTCATTCATGAATGTTAAAAAGCAGCGGGCCCAGCACAGATTGCTGGGGTACTCCACTATTCACCTTTTGCCATTGTAAAAATTGACCATTTAGCGCTACTCTCTGTTTTCTGGGTTTTAATCAGTTCCCAGTCAGCAAAGAGTACACTGCATACTATCCCATGACTATTTATTTAATTTCTTCATGAGTCTCCCAGAGCCAACACATACACACATACTGAAAATAATTCCATGATGCATGCTTCTCATGGCTACACCATCACATAACACCCCCCTCCTCTCTCTCTCCCCTCTCTGCTGCCACACCCCTCTCCCTGCTGGGCTGGTCTTAGCGATTCAGACATGTATTTCATTTTCTTTGTTTGAAATTCAACAGTGAAATCAGGTGACTGAACCATATATCTCTCTTAATGGTTTGAGTGGAGGAGTAGCCTAATGGTTAGAGCACTGGCTTGGGAATCCAAACACCAGGGTTCAATTCTCACTAGCCCTCCTTGTGGCCTTGGGCAAGTCACTTAACCCTCCATAGCCTCAGAAAAATCCAAGTTATCAATGTCCCTGTTTAATGTATGTTGCTAAGTTTAAGTTTCAATGTAAACCGCTTTGTTTGAAATGATAAAGCAGTATATAAAACCTGTTAAGTTGATTGTATGTATGGAGATACCTAGCAACTGAACCATGTAGTTTGCTACTCATTGCTATATAATTCTGCCAACTATTGGTTGAGATGCACAGGTATACCTGTTGCTGCGGGATAATGGTGCCCTGTGATTAAACTGTAAAATGCATCCTTTGAAATCTGTCATTAGTGGCACTTAGTGGTTTGATATATTATCACACTTTGTTTCATGTTATTATTCTTTCCAAACCAATCACTCCAGTCATACTGCCTCTTTCCTCTCCCCTTCAGAAAGACAGATATATATATAACATACTGTACACAGAGAGAGAGAGAGAGAGAGCTTGGAAAGAATTCCATCAGCAATGCCCCATACTTTCCTTGCTCGTTTACCTCAGTTAGCAAGCCAAACCTTCCTGTATTTGCTGCTACCTTAAATACATATATTTTAATTATATCGGGGGGGGGGGGGGGTTCTTATGGAAGTATTCTATAGGATTTACTCCTCCTTGAAACATCAAAGCATACAGTTGACCGCACTGCCAAGTAAACAAAGTCAGCTGCTATTTTGTGGATACACTTGAGAAAAATTACATTACAAAAAGAATTGTCACTGGAAGCAGATAAAAGAGGTAAATAGCTTATGTCAAACATTTTTATCAAATGGCCATTATAATTTAATGCTCTTCGATCTGACTTGATGCCAGTCATCAACACGCCCCTTTTTTGTTTTTATCTGCATTTTCCAGTTCTACTGTATTCCCAAGATGGAATGCTGTGATCGGTCAATCAGCGTCAATCTTCAGCAAGAACGGATGAACAGCGAAAGCTTTCTGAAGCTTGAAACAAACAGTATAGGGAGGGGAGGGGGTTTGATAAGGTTTGGAGTAAGCAGAGAGAGAAACAGAATCAATGAGGAGACAGCCATGGATGGGAAGTGCCTAATTTCTTCCTTTTGATAACAATAATGAGTTTGGCAGTAAGCTTTAACATAAGACAATTATCTCTGTCTATCATCACAAGTAATTATCTCATCATCGTACCTATTGCCAAATGTACTATCACTACTATCACTTAAGTGCTTCGAGTCTGAACCGCTTCCATCCTTACATATTGCAACTAGGGGTGCTGCAGTCCCCATTAGTGCAGGCTTTCATTATACAGAAACCAAAAACTGCTTTCTATTCCTCCCCACCCCCCCACCATCACCCCACCCCATTATAAAAATTGTTCCAGCTCTCTTGTTTCCATTATATCTTCTCAGAAACCTGTACATGCTTTACTCTAATAGATGTATGTTATCATACCAGGAATTAAAAAAAAATTTAGAAGGAATATGTCCACAGGAAAAGCTTTTAAAAACATGTTAATATGGAATTGAACAGTTCAAGAGAAAAAAGAAAAATATATAAATCCAGAAGAGGAAGGCATAGAACCATTAAGAAAAGTAGACTAAAGTTTTGAACTCATAAGAAAGCCAGACGAGTCCAACCATAGTCCATTGAGTCCACCATCCTGTCTCCAACAGTGGCCAGTCTGGGTTACAAGTACCAGGTAGATCCATTTCTCATAGTTCATTTCCAGGAATGAGCAATGGTTTTCCCAAATCTACCTGGCAAATCATTTTCTATGCATGTTTCCTCTAGAATTTTAGTGCTATTAATTCAAGAAAGGAAGAGTGCAGTCAATATTCAGCTGGTGCAGTGACTATACTAAATTAAGCAATAACACTGGCAATTAACTTTCTATGTACTGTATATTGAGCATCAGGATACATTTTTGGCACACTGTCACTGCACCCCCTAGCTCAGCCCACACATTTACAGATAATATCTGGCTATTTAGTGAGCTAAATGGTCAGATATTATCTGTATCTAAAAACAAATATGCAGCTAGGTCAATTATGTGCTCACTGGCCATTGATGAAACCATAATTACCTTTGAATATCTGCCTGAGTCAAAGAGCAAGATGTGCTATACATTTGCCAAAGCTCATCTCTGTACACTACCGCTGTACATTACGTTTAGAATTTTGGTTTCTCCGAACCAAGTTATACATTAGATGACAGAGGCAGTCCAAGTAGTGGCTTCCTTGCAGAAATTTAGCACATGATTCATTTTGCTTTGTGATTCGTATTTTCCATAACTCTCTGCGATTGTTCGCTACTTATGTATTTCCTATGGTTTTTATTTTGTACAGTTCCCGTGGTTTCTGTTTCTTTGTGTTTTTTTGTGGTTGCAGTATTCGTCAGTGCCCGTTTTCAAAGTTTGTTCTCTGGGTGACAAAAACAGTGGCGGGATTCAACAAGGCATGAGATAAACACAGTGGATTCCTCTATAGCAAGAAGAGGCAATCAGAGCAAGCTTAAATCATTAAGGGGCTCTTTTACTAAAGGTGTGCATTTACCATGCGATTAGCGGCAAAGTAATGCACTAACTACAGAGGGTGCGCCCAGCAAGTTCCTGGCAGTTGACGCACAATCATGAGCCCTAACATGGCATGATCAGTGCAGCTGCACCTAAGGACACCCACAGAGGTATCATTATATGCACTTGCGCTAATTGCCATATTGCTTTTTAGCATGCAACAATTGCCCTCTACCTAGCAGCAACGTGTCCTCCACACACACTCCACCTCTGACCCTCCCACTTTTCACTCTAGCACGTAATGACCAATTACCTTGCCCTTTAACAGCAGATAGCTGGCATGTATAAACATTAGTGTTCTCCAATGCCAATTACCGTGCACTAAAATGCAAATTAACTGGTTAGCAGACTTTAATAAAAGGGCCCCTTAATGACTTTTGCAACCCTAGACAAAGGCACAGGGGGTGGTAACCTGTACATAGAGGGAGGAGTGGCTCAGTGGTTGGGACAGGTTACCTCAGGCCAGAAGAGCCAGGAGTTCAATTCCCACATGGGGACAAGCAACCTCAGGCTGGAGGGACTGGGGTCTCTAGTCCCATGGCTACTCCTTGTGGCCCTGGGCAAGCCACTTAACCCTCCATTGCCTCAGGTACACTTAGATTGTGAGCCCTTCAGGGACAAGGGAATAAAAAGTACCCGTTAGTATACATGTAAACTACACTGATTCTAAAGAGTGCAGTAAAATAAAATAAATAAATAAATAATAGCAGCAGGTACAACCCTAGACAAAGGTGTGGAGGGGGTAAACTGGATAGAGTAGCAGGTTCAACCCTAAATATGTTTATGTTTATTTAACTTGATATACCGCCCTTCATCACACCAGGGCGGTTTACATAATACAAGCTAACTGGGATGGGCACAAGCCCTATAGCAAGAAAGGAAATACATAATTGGGACAGGAAAGAAGAAATAGAAGGAGATAGGTTAAAAGGGTACATAGCGAGGGCAAAGACAGAAAGGAAGACACGAGTAGACATGAATACACCAGGTCAACTGGGTGTGGCTGGGAGGTTGTATGCAGAGACAAAGAGGTGAGTTTTAAGTAAAGGCACAGAGTGGGGTAACCTGTATGGAGCAGAAGGTTCAATACTAAACAATATAGTAAGAGCTGTATACTTCAAGATACGCACACTTAGGCATTTACGCTCTTTACTGGACCCAGAGGATTTCAGAACCATCTTCCAAGCACTCATCTTGCCGCATTTTGATTTCGCCAATTCAATTCTACAAGGTCTCCCACAATCCACCCTAAGTTCTCTACAACTTGCTATGAATTCTGCTGCAAGGGTTCTACATGGAGCATCCAGAAATGATCATGTGACACCAATCCTCAAGCAGCTTCACTGGCTCCCAATACAAGCCAGGCTCATATTCAAAACGCTGATTCTCACGTACAAGGCCATCCATGGCTTGTCAGCCAATTCACTAACTGACCTCATACAAACTGTACCACCAATAAGATCCAGAAGACAATCATCACTAAACACTCTAACAATGCCAAAGGCCATAACAACTTGCAGCCGATCAACAGCGAGTAGAGCCTTCATGTTTTGTGCCCCAAAACTCTGGAACTCCCTACCACCTGACATACGTGCTTTAACCGATCTAACCCAGTTCAGAAGAGCCATAAAATTTAACCTATTTATCAAATTTTACCCTACATAAAGTTCAAAAGAATAATCTTACCATAAACTTAACCACAATCTCCTCCTGACCCTTGCACTACTGCTATTTTATGTAAATAGTTTTTTTTCATGCTATCGAACTAATTGAATATTTATTCTATGTATATAGTTCTCCCATGTTATCCAAGTTTATACTCCTGTTATATGTAATACCGAACAGCCTGTTGTTCTGGTCTTTGTGTTCATCTGTAAACCGCGCTGATTATAAATAGTGCGGTATATAAAAAACTGAAATAAATAAATAAATAAATAAATAAAGGCAGCAAGGGAGGTAACCTGTATGGGAGGTAACCTGGCAGGGGGATAGGTTAGGGAAGGAGAGATGCTGGACATATGGGGAGATTGGGAAAGAAAAGTGAGATGCTGACCACTGCTGGTGGGGAAGAAAAGGATAAATCCTGTAAACCTAGGGGAGAGGGGTTGGTAAGTGAAGGGGAAATGTTGGAAACAGAGGAGGGACTTCAGCCATCCTTTGGAGGGGGTGCACGGCTGAAGATTCACATATAGGATCAGATCCTCTTGGGCTGGCACTGAGCAGCAGGTACAACCCTAAACGAAGGCACGGGGGGGGGGGGAGGGGGGAGGGGGGAGGGTAACATGAACAGAATGGCAAGTACAACTCTAGCCACCTTACTGGGCAGACTAGATGGGCCATGCTGGTCTTTATCTGCCCTTATATACTATGTTATCATGCCACTACAATAGTTCCTTTCAAGAATTATTGTATATCTATCTGTAGAAATGGTCTTTCATGACCTGTAGAGTCTCTACTTTTTATCTCTGGTCTAGCAGTTTCCTCCTGCAAATTTTAGCTTCCATCTCTGTTGGATCTGATTTTTAATGGGTTAAGGTGCCCTGTGTCTTCATCCACAATTACCGATTTTTCCCTCTACTTTTATGTCTTGTTCCAAACTTAGCACAGACATTGCAGTGACAGTCCTCAGACAGGGCTCACAAATCATGGTCCTTTCAGAACTTGGCTAAGTTGAATCCCAGATCTAGCCACTAGGTGTCACTGTTGAACAATGGATGAGATTCCCTCAAGTAGGGACTGTGAACAAAGCATCTGTAGCCCTGAAACTGAACATAAGTTTAAAGTTGATAGTGGATAGCACTACTGAGCAACCAGGCTGAACCCAGAATTTATACTTTTGAAATCCATACAGACATTTTGAAAATCAAGACCTCCAAAATGAATACTGGCATCTACTTGGTTTAATCAGTTCAAGTGGAATGCTGAACAAAAAGAATAGAATAAAATTAAGAAAATTAAAACAAAAAGTTAGAATCATAAAAAAGACATATAGTTTGGTTTAGTGGTAGTACTGCATACTGGGGGTAGTTTCTAAACGTGGATCAATTGTTTACGCTATCAGAATATAGAAAGACTAGGGGACATGTAATGAAGCTACAGGGTAAACTATTTAAGACAAATAAGAGAAAATATTTTTTCACTCAACGTGTAATCAAACTCTGGAATCTGTTACCGGAGGATGTAGTAAGGGCTGTTAGTATAGCTGGGTTTAAAAAAGGTTTGGACAAGTTCCTGGAGGAAAGGTCCATAAACCACTATTAAAAAGGGACCCAGGATATCAATGCTTGACCCAGTACAAGCATTGTGGAACCTGTGTCTTTTGGGGATATTGCTAGGTACGTATGACCTAGATTGGCCACTGTTGGAAACAGGATACTGGACTTGATGGACCTCGGTCTGACCCAGTATGGCATGTCTTATGTTCTTAAATGGGTTAATTTTGTGCATACTATGGCAGTTGTGAACCTCACTTCTAAACCAGGATATGTGGAATATGAGGGTCGGTGTTGAATTTATTTATTTAAAGTCTCTTTTATACCGCGCTATTGACATCAGCGCGGTTTACAGTGAACATTAAACTACACATCTCAGCTTGCTGATTTGTGTTTACAATAAACAGGTATCATAACCGAGCTCAGGTCTTTCACTCCTTGATCATCCACAGCTGGGGTGCCCTGCAGGCAGCATTCACAGCCACCGGGGAGGAGAGAAGCATAATCATAGTACAACAATGACACCTAGTGGCCAGATTTAGGGTCCATTATTGCAGGGTTCTAGAAGGAGCCCTGCTGCAATGGTTGCAGGCAGCTAAGGACTCTCACTGTAATGGTCATACTGAAGTAATTTGACAGTGGATATTAAATAGGGTACAAAAATGTCCGTGTTACTGTGAGTGAAGGCTCTCTGTGCCAAATCACATCTCTAGTTCTTGCGTGGAAATATAAAGGAGGAAACTGCCACATCAAACCCCTCCCCCCACCCCTCAAAAAAAAAACCTGAAAGCAAAGTACAGAAAATATTCCTTCCCTCCAATCTGACTCTCCACTGAGTAAGGTCATGATGATGATGTCAGCATGTCCAGCACATCAGACTTGAGTTGACTAATGTTTTGTGGAAAATGTCATTACAGAGAGCTGCCAAGAGTAGGGGAGCAGTTTTTAAGAGAGAGATCTGCAGTGTACCTCAATAGCCCCCTCTCCAACTCATTTTCAAACGACTTTCTAAAAAGAGCCAAGTCACTACACAACAAATAATGATTTACACTGGTGATACCAGGGATGAATGAGAAGAATAGATAACAGTCAATCGTCTGGCCTCTGGAAACACCTTACCCTGTACTAGCTATCTAGCTTAGAAATCCTTGTTTTGGTTTTGTTTAGTTTCTTTCCTTTGTCTTTGCTTGTTTTTGGCCTTTTCTTAGTTACATCTCTGCTTTGTTATTTTTTCTGGAGGTCCTCCCTTTGAGGTGTATTTCGTATAAGCGATAATGCCTAATGGAGAGGCTCCAATTGGCTGGGACAAGAGTTTTTGTTTGCCTGCATGCATCTGAGTATTGCCCCCCTCCCCCCCCAAGCAGTAGGTTGAAAGCTATCCTGCCAACATGAAGAGGGGAGTCTGTGGCCAGAAATTGCTGGCAGAAGGCCTCAAGTCTCGCTAGCATGGAGAGTCGGGCTGTGAGTGGAAGATGCCAGCAAGAGACCCCAGGTCCTGCCAGCATGAAGCAGAGGGGTATGGGCTGAAGATACCAGCGGAAGCCTGCTCCAGCTGGCATGAAGAGTGGGGCTGTGGCCTGAAGATGTCAATGAGAGTCTCCGGGTTCCACTGGCATGACGAGCAGGTCTGCGATCTAGCTGCCTCAGAAATGGGCAGGGGCGGATAAGGGGGTGGAGCATGAAAAGAAGGGTGGAAATACAAGATAAAAGGCAGAGAAAACATGAGGGAATGGGTGGGGGCTATAAAGGAGGGAGGAAGGAGGAGTGGAGCATTGGGGAAGGGGAGTTAGGAGGAACTGAGACTTGAAAGAATGCAAGTGATGAGTGAAAGGCCTGGAGAAGGAGAGAGTGCAAAGCTTGCTGAGAGGGGAGGGGGACAGTGTACTGCTGGGTGAAAGGAAGGAGAGAGCGTGGAGAAGGGAGGGATTGAAGGGTAGCAATGGGAAACTCCCATGATATACACAGATTGCATGCCCCCCCCCCAAGAGCCACCATCACATGCATTCACACATATGCAACTGCCAACCCCCCCATGACACAGACACATGTACTCACTCCTCTGTCATCCCATGGCGCACACACATACATGCGCACGTTCCTCTGACACCCCCCATGATACACACATGCATGCACCCCTTACACCACCATGAAACACACCCACATCCCCAACATTCCCTTGATGCACACACACACATGCACCCTTGACATTCCCCATGACCCACACATACTCCCCAAAACAACACACACACGCAACCTTACAATATCTCATATAACACACATACATGCATGGACTTCCTGACAACCTCTGTGACACACACACAGGCATGCATGTCCCAACATCCGCATGATACACACACACAAACACAATACCTCCCATGATACCTTCATACACAGGCATGTATCTCATACATCCCAATGACATACACACACCCCGACATCTCCCATGACTGATATGCATGCACCCCCCACCTGCCCGCTACTGCGAGTAGTGGAAGCGCGCCATTGTGCATCACCAATATATGCAGATTTGTCTCATGCATATTCGTTGTGGTAATCCTGACAACCCTACTGGCTAGGTGTGCCTCCAGGAGTGGAACGAGAAGCAGATACTTACCAATGATAAAATCTTAGAGAAGGGGTGGTTTTACAGACACTTACCATTGGGAGCTGTCTTGCACAGTTTCTCTATAGCTGAGGAGCCAAAAGATTCTATGTCTTTTCCTTCTAGCTCTTCTCCAGGGAATGTGACTGTGGCTTGAGCTGGGGAAGGGAAGGGAGTTGAATCTGCAGGGCTTCAGAGAGGGCGTTGGGCTTAGAGCCTGGAGGATACTCAATGAATCAGGAGATTATCCTTTGATGAAAAGAAGGTGGCACACTACTTCTTGTTATAAAGAATTACCCAATCCATGTTGGAAGTGGATTTACAGTCTGAAAGAGGAAGGCTGCCAGGCATGGGAATTTGTAGCCACATTTTTGCACTAGAATATGGAAGAAGAAATTATCAGAGTCTGTGTCTTAGAGGGTTCTCAGAAAAGTTGAGAGGAGATTTCACCCTCAATTAGGAAAATGTTCAGGTTATTGCTCGGGAAAACAGAACCAGCAGCGAGTGTTCAAAAGTTGGGAGGATGTCTAAAGAGTATTCTGTTAGGGAAATGAGAGAAGAGAAGCCTCCTAGTGTTGCAGATTCATTGATGAAAATTCAATGACTGTAAAACTGCTGTATAGTCTGAGCATTGCATTTTTGTTTTGTCTATATGGATGTCACTAAAGTGAAATGCACACTTTATTATAATATTTATCCTTTTGCAATAAAATAGAAGGCCTTATTTTGGAACAACCCAAATGTGTGTGGTTGTGTGGTTTGTCTGCCAAGCTGCTGAAGATGGTTAGAAGTCTATACGAGATCTCGTAGATCTTCAAAATGTATCTGCCTCCCCACCCTCCACCACACCTTGGAAAAGACCCTGGAGCCCTTTGGAGTATTTGATGCTCCCACAGGTCTCTGAGGTGCTCGTAAATCAGGAGATGCAGACTGGGATTACAAATGCATTCTCTTCCTTCTCTCTTTCTGCTCTCTTCTAGTTCTCTCCTTTCTTCTCTTCTTTCTTGTTTTTCTCTTGCCGTTCTTCTCTTTCCCTATTTCTCTTCCCATTTTTCCTATATTCATTCTCCTTTCATCACAATTATGGGTCTCTCTTTCTCTCTCTCTCTCTCTCTCTCTCTCTCTCCCTCTCTCCCATTTCCAGTCCTCTCCATCTCTCACCATTCTTGGTCATCTCAGCCTCTAACTTCTCCAACCTCTAGTCCTATCACCCCCTTCCTGAGTCTTCTCTATCTTCTTATCACATTCCATCTCTATCCTGGGTATCTGCTATCTTATCCTCATCCCCAGTCTTCTCCCCATATCCCCTCCTCCATATTAAAACCACATCCTTAGTCCTTTCCTCAATTAGCCTGAATCGTCGCAAGTTCTACCATTATTCTGATCCTTTCTTCCTCTTCATCCCCCAACCTGAGCCTTCTCTCCATTTCCCTCCATCCCCATGTTCTCTCTCTTAGGGGTATGTCTACTAAACCGGGCTATTGGTTAGCCTGGACTATCTGCTCCTAGGTCCCATTGAATAACATGGGACCTAGGTGCAGATAGCCCAGGTTAGCCATTAGCCCAGCTTAGCAGACATATCCCTTAAGTCTTGTCCCTTCTTTCCCAGATTCTGCCTGCCTCACCTCAGTCTCTTCACATTAAAACAGATCTTGAATCAGATCAAAGAATATCATTGGGGATTCTAATTTATATCGAAAACATCATTACAATGAGAGGGGATCAACAAGGACTTCCTTTCACTTTTTTTTTGAAACTCTGTTTATTAATTCACAGCATATACTTAAACAACTCAAGTCAAATGCCTACATAGAATCCCTGGCAGGGTTGGCTCTGATCCACCGCCACAGGGTTCAAGCAAACATGGCTAAGCATAATGGCAGACATTGACATATACACCAAGTCATTTTAAGTTTCATTTAACCCCTCACCTCCCCCCTCCCAACCCCCCCACCCATCCTCCCTCCTTGATGTAGACTCTGCCCCTTCGGTTTACATGCCTTAGGAACACAGAAATATGGACAACACTCCCCTTACCCCTTCATCTGAGCACTTGCTCCCTAGCTCTCGATTGGCAACATGGCACTACGAGCTTGCGGTCCTAGCCGCTGGAGATATAGTTCCCAAATCAGTAAGAAAGAGGCCCATCATTTAACACTCCCTCGGGCTCCTCTCTGCTCCAACAGCATTAACTGGTGGAAACTATTGTGCCACTCCCAAAATGTAGGAGCCACCGGCTCTCTCCACTTTTGTAATAGTGGACCCTTACCCACCAGACATGCCTTTTGCACCAAAATCCTCTCCCACCTTCCCTTCAGATGCAGCGGGCGGAGCTGGTCCAACACCACCAGGGATCCCGTCCATTGAATCTGTTGGCCTATTAGGCTACTCATATAGTTACCTATCCGCAACCAATAACCTTGAACTTTCAAGCACCTCCACCACACATGCCTCAAATCTGCCAGAGAACAAGAACACTTCGGGCAACCGCCATCTAAAGTAAGGTGACTGCGCATTGTTCGTCATGGGGAGAAGTGTGCCCGAATCAGACATTTGAACTGTATCTTGCACCATCTAGCCCCCTCCACGAGCCTTGGAATCCGACTTAATGCTCTCCCGATCGACCCTGGGGTCACCTCCAGATTCAGCTCCTTCGCCCATAGTGCCTCCTCAGTCAAATAATCCGGCAGGGTGTCGCTTGCCCCCAACCGTCTCTTGAAATCTGCAATCCTGGGTGGGCAGTCCTCCCCCAAAGCAAAAAATGCCAAAATCTTCTCTGATCACTCCAGGTCCAATGCCGCCCTCGGCAGTGAAGCCACATAGTGAGAAATCTGAGCATATGCAAAAGAGTGTCTAGAAGGTAACTCATACTCTCTGCAAAGTTTGCCAAAAGACTTACACACCCCCTCCTGATCCACCACATGGCCCACACTCCGAATGCCCGCCTTCCTCCATTGCCGAAAAACAGCGGTATCCGTTCCAGGGGAGAACTGAGCATTCCCCCACAAGGGCAGCCCCACTTTTTTTGTAGCCACTGCCAAGTACGTCGCGCCGGCATCACCAACACACTATTAGTCACTTGACATGGCACCATTGAACTATTCAAATGCAACACTGCTGCCAAACTGTGGGGAGCCACCAATGCCTCCTCTATCTCTGTAGGAGTATACACATCCATACTACCCAACCAGTCTCCAATGTGTCGGGTCTGGCAAGCCAACACATATGCTCCCAAATCCGGTACACCTATCCCCCCATGCTGCCAACCTCCCCGCAACCGGTTCATCGGAATACGCGCCCTGGCCCCCTTCCACAAAAAGCTCTGAATCTCCCGTTCTATACAAATTATGTCCTTCCGTGGCATCCACACTGGGAGAGTTTGCAACCAATAGAGAATGCATGGTAAGATCATCATCCCCAGCACTGCCGCTCTCCCCAGCAGAGACAACGGTAGAGGAGTCCAAGCCTGCAATTGTGCCCGAGTCCTGAGAAGTACCTTTTCAAAATTCTTTTTATACAGATCTTTCGGGTCTCTTGTCAGAAGGATACCCAGATACACGAATGAATAATGTACCCATCTCAGCGGAAAGGTCCCTCCCCAACTTTCTCGCAGCGTACTCGCTACATCCAAGGCTTCCAACTTTTCCATATTGATACATAATCCTGCAAACCTTCCAAATATTGAAAATTTCTCCAGCAAGCACGGCAATGACCGCTGCGGGAGCGGCAAATGCACCAACATATCATCCGCGACAGCCGCCATCTTGAACCCTTGCCGTCCCATACGTATTCCCTGAATGTCCTTAGAGGCCTCTATCCTCCATATCAGTGGGTCCAGGGATAGCACAAACAACAACGGAGATAGCGGGCATCCCTGATGCGTACCTCTTTCTAGGCAAAATTTCTCAGACAAAACTCCATTGCACAGCACTCCCGCAGTTGGCTGTGTGTAAAGCAAGTCCACTATGCTACAAAATGACCCCCCTATCCCATAGCACGGTAAAAGCAAATGCAAGTACTCCCAGTTCACTTGGTCAAATGCCTTCTCAGCATCAAAGCTAATCAAAAGGGACTGCTGATCGGTATCCCATACCCACTCCAGGGATGCCAAAATTTTTCGAAGGTTCCACACCGCATATCTGCCCCTGACAAAACCCACTTGCGAGCCATGTACCAGCTCTGTTTAGGTATGAGTGTAATGTATGCATGATTGACTCCCCCATGCAAAATCTCCCTGCTCGACTCGTTTATGATACATCGCCACCAGCGAAGGGGGCGTCTGATCTCCCATCAGCTTATAGAATTCTGCTCCAAAACCGTACGGGCCAGGCGCCCGATAACAATCGGCCTTCTGAATGACCCGGTGGACTTCCTCCACCATTATCAGGGCATCCAGTTGTGCCCTCTGATCATCCGTCAACCTAGGCAGTTACACATTTTGCAAATATTGTCTCATGGTGCCCACCGACCCCTCCCTCTTCAAGTATAGTTTCTGATAAAATTGTATATAACCAAATTGTATATAACCATGTATAGTCTGTACACCTTGGCAACTAATTCTGTACAAATTGTATATATGGGGCCCTCCCCCAATCTACTGAAATCAAATGTATACCTTGATCTGTGTGCTTTAATCAAATATGTATCGTATCCAAATGCTTGTCCCGTGTTACGTAATCATTGACTAATCAAAATGTAAAACTGAAATCTCAATGTACCGTACAATACATTATGATTCTGTAAAGTAAACCGCTGCTGATCGTAGGAAGCAGCGGTATACAAGTGTTTACTAAATAAATAAATAAATAAAAGGATCGGAACACCTGAGCAATAGCTCTACTCTCTTTATGCAATCTCCCCTGTTCATCGCGCAAGGCCGCCACTGCGCGAGAGCCTCGACTACCCTGGAGGCAGAGTGCCAAAAGCCTCCCAGGCTTATCTCCAAAGCGGTAAAGCTGATATCGGTAATACATCCATGATTTTTTTTGCCCTCCCGTGCAATACTTCATTCAAGGCTGTTTGGGTCTCCCACTGTTTTCGTTTGTTAACCGCACATGGATTGAGCCCATACCGCCACCTATCTTTCACCACCTGCTTTTCTAGGCAGACTATCTGCTCTGCCAGTATTTTTCGCCTTCATGCGACATACCCAATGATATCCCCTCGCAGAACCACCTTTGCAATCTCCCAAAGCAGTTCTGGACTCCCCCGATGACACTCATTGTGACAAACAAACTCTGTCCAGCACTTCTTAAGGTATGCATGAAATTCAGCATCCTTGTACAATTCCATTGGGAATCTCCAGAGTCTGGTCTGCTGAGCGGTCCCAGTCCACTCTAGGTCTACCCAAATCAAGGCATGATCCGAGATCTCTGTAGGGCCGATCTGGGCATCCTCCACTTGGGCAAACACTCTCTCGGACACCAAAATATAATCAATCCACGCACTTGAACCTTGCACCCGCGATTGGTGAGTAAAATCCCTATCCATCGGGTGTAAAAGTCTCCAAGGATCCACCACCCCTAGCCGTTGCCGCAGGGCCTGTAGGGCTCTCATTGTCTGTCCCCGTGCCCCGTCCCTTCCCCCTTTGGTCGTATCCAACTCAGTGTCCAGTACCCCATTTAAGTCCTCACTCAAGATCAGGGGCACCTCGGGCAGCTGCTCCACACGAGAAGCTAAGTAGGCATAAAGCGCCCGATCCAACACTTTAGGACTATAAAGGCTCACCAGCATTATGGGATGCACCTCCAGGGTCCCAAACAAAAGCACATACCGGTCTTTGGGGTCCACATAGTCTCGCTCCCGAACAAACCTAGTCCTTTTATGGATTAAGATGACCACTCCACCTTTTTTCCCTTTCGCCGGGGCTCCCCATGCCTGCCCCACCCAATCCCTCTTCAATTTAAGGTGCTCTTCGGCAGTCTGGTGGGTTTACTGTAACATGGCAATATCACATTTTTGTCGGGCCAGGGCTCCGCTTGTAATATGGAATACATACACCTCTCACTTCCTGGTATTTGCCCAACCCCCCAAACAACCCACAGCCCCACACATACAAAGATAAAGCTATTGCCTTCGCCTCCCTCCTCCAACCAACCACAGGGGAAACTGAGTCCCCCGCATCTCCCTTCACACCTTCCAAATCGGGCATCCACAAGTACCAAGTTTAATTTTATTGTCCAAGTCCCTCTCACCAGGCCTTCGGTCTCGTCCCAAAAGCTGCCACAGCCAGCAGTTTCTCCTGGCCCTACTCACAGCCTGTTGGGTTGTGCCGCCTGCTCCTCAGCATCCGGCACCACTACTGTTCCCGCTGTGCACTATGCCCACGACGTACAGGGCCACCGCCACCACAGCCGTCTCAAAGGTCCGATGCATTTCATTGTGGGTGATATGCAGCTGAGCCGGGTACTGGACTGTAAATTTTATATTTGCATCCACCATCTGTTGGCAAATAGGTGCATAAGCTCATCTGTGTTGGCTCAGAGCCACTGAATAATCCTGCGCCACTCTAATTTTAGCATTCTCCTGCTCCAGTACCCCCTGCTTCCTAGCTGCCCGCAGCACCGCCTCCTTCTGTGGGAATTCCAGGAACTTGGCCAGGACCACTCTAGGCCGGTGATCCTTGGACTGCTTTGGCCCTACGCGATGCAGTCTTTCCAACCTGATGGGCTCATAGTCCTCTTTATACTTCAGGAGCACTGACACCAGCTTCTCTAGGTATGGCTGCAACTTCTTGTCCAGGATCCGATCCGGGATGCCCATAAAACGCAGGTTATTCCACCTGGATCGATTCTCCAGCTCATCTATCTTTGCTGCCTGGGCCTGAAGTGCCAGTTGCATGTGCTTCAGCTCCTATGTGACCACCTCTAGGCCCTCCTCGCTCTGTGTTTCCGGGATTCGGCCTCCTGCATCCGATTCCCCAGCGATCTCATGGTTTCCTGCAGGGAGTCCATCTTACTGTGCAAGGTGTTAAATTGGGTCGCTAATGCTTCAGTCACCACTGTAGATACCTCGTCAAGGAAAGCCTGTGAGGCTGGCGATTTCGGGGGTGAATCCGCCATCTTGGGCTGGCCGGTTGCCTGCTCCTTCTCCCTCCAATTAGCTTTTGCTGCCGCTGCCATGCTCAGCTACCGCCACCCGCACTTGCACTGCTCGTTAGTTTGCCTGCCAGTGTCGTTGGGGAAGCGCCGCGGGCAGTAGAAGCGGCTCATTTCGCAGGTGAGGTCAGGGGCAGCCTGGAGAGCGCGCGTTCAGTGTCCTCTCACTCTCACCACATCACGTGACTAGTCCTTTCACTTTTTTCTTAAATCGGTGATCAATCATGTTATTTTTCAAACAAAACCACCTTTTACCTAAACACAATCCAGAATCCCATTTACTTGAAATAAAATTCACTGTCAATTCAAAGTTCATCCACTATCCAACATAGTACTGTTTCAATGAATACAAAGGTACTCTTTATAAAAACACTTTGCAACTGCTATCTGCTGCATGGCACATGTTATGTCTATGGGCTGTGTGGCAGATAGCATGTGCTAAGTACTTATAAAAGGGGCCCCAAATGCATCAGGGACAAAACAATTTTTTATTTATCTTAAAAAGTCCCATATTCTTGTAATTTCCCATCTCTGGTTTTAGTAAATCCTTTGTTGCTTAACCACCACTGTAACACCATGTTTAGGATGCAAATCAAAGGTCAGCTGATCAGTTTCAATCAATAAAGGTGTTCTTCCCAAAATATAAAGCAATGTCTATTCAACCTCACTACTGAAACCATTACGTTGAACAGTGTTTAGCTTTAAAATCCAAAAACATTCCTTGTAATTTAATCTGGCATCTCTATTGTTGTCCAGCCGATAAGGCAATACTCCTTCCAGGATGTGCCAAGTAAGATCTTGAAACGAATGGGCCTTCATCTCAATCTCTGGAATTCTCTCATTCGGATTTCCATCCAGAATCTGATTCTCCCTTCCTCCCTGTCCTTCCAAATCAGTCCTTGCCTCCCCTCCCCATCTGGGATCCTCTCCCTCTGTCCTGGATCCCCACTCCTGCTCTTCATCTCATCCCATTCCATGTACTGTCATCTTCTCTATCTCCCCCCAAATCCAACTCCATACAATATAGAGTCTCTCACCTCCTCTCTTCCTCTTCCCCGCCATATGCAGTCTCTCTCACTCCCCATCTCAGTCTCTTTCCACACATCACATAGGGTCTTCCTGCTCCCTCTCCTTCCAGTCCCCTAACTTCTCAAACTTCCCTTCCCTTACCATATCTCTAGCTCTTCTAGACTTCCCTCAATCCATTGTCCAGCATGAGAAGCCACTCCTAATAGTGTAGCAGCTTCCTCTGCCGCATATGTCCAGTCGGCAGTATGAGTCACGCAACCCATAGATCTTGTAGCACATACTGCAAGACTGACCATATGTGGTACAAAGTGATGAACTTTAAGCACCTCTCTACTGCCTGCACACCAGCCACAGAGAAGTCAAAGGGAGAAGCAGGGGGACCACACCACACTAAGGACTGGGAGGGAGTTTGAGATCACAACAAATTAACGCAAATAGTGCTAATAAAGCTTCCATAATAAAACACAAAGATAACATCACATATGGCTAAAAAACAATGAATTTGATGCTTAGAATAAATTAAAATATATTGTGCTGATGAAGCTACCATGTATCACCCAAGTGAAGGACGTATACAGAGATATCAAACTATGTCAGAGACTGCTACAAGGAAAAAGAGATGAAGAGGACGAAAAGGGAGCGTAATGGAAAATAACTTCTTATCGTGAAACCAACGTGAAGAATAAAGGAGGGGGAGAAGGGGTTATAGGTACCTGTATTCTGTATCGCTATTGAGTTAAAGGAGGAAAGACCTCCACGAAGTCAAATTAATAACACCACTGCAACAGAAAGGTAATAAAGTCATGAAAATTTGTATGCAACTTCTTAGAATGTATCGCACTGTAATATTGCACAAGAATGTTATCTTCCATTACACTCCCGTGTGTTAATTTGTCTTAACCATGCTACTTTGAATTCAGATACAGTCTTCTTCTCTACCATCTCCACTCGGGGGACTATTCCATGCATCTACCACTCTTTCCATAAAGAAATATTTCTGCATATTACTCCTGAGTCTATCCTCTTTCATCCTCATCTTGTGTCCCCTCATAGCCGAGTTTGCTTTCAATCGAAAGAGACTATTCTGTGCATTTATGCCGCGGAGGTATTTAAACGTCTCTATCATATCTCCTCTATCGCCACCTTTCCTCTAAAGTATACATATTAAGATCCTTAAGTCTGTCCTCATATGCTTTATAATGAAGACCACTAACCATTCTAGTAGCCACCCTCTACTTTGACTCCAACCTGTTTATATCATTTTGAAGGTGTGGTCTCCAGAATTGCACACAAAACTCTAAATGAGGTCGCACCAAAATCTTATAAAGAGACACTATCACCTCCTTTTTTCTGCTGGCCATTCCTCTCCTTATGCACCCAAGCATCCTTCTAGCTTTCGCCATTACCTTTTCTACCTGTTTAGCTACTTTAAGATCAGCAGACACAATTACACCTAGGTCCCACTCTTCTTTTGTGGGCAGAAGTACTTCACCCCCTTCACTGTACCGCTCCCTTGGATTTTTGCAGCCCAAATTCATAACCTTGCATTTTTAAGCATTAAATCTCAGCTGCCAAATTCTAGATTATTCTTAAAGCTTAGCTAGATTCCTCCTCATGTTATCTACTCTTTTCTGGGTGTCTACTCTATTGCAGATTTTGGTATCATTCGCAAAGAGGAAAACCTTATCCGACAGCCCTTCCGCAATATCACTAACAAAGATGTTATAATCAGACCATGGATAGATCCCTGCAGCACATCACTGGTAACCTTCTTCTCCTCAGAGTGAGCTCCATTTACCTGTACCCTTTGTCACCTCCCACTCAATCAATTTTTAACCTACTCAGTAAATTTACGGTCCAACCCTGTTTGTTTATAAGTTGCCAGTGTCAAAGGCTTTACTGAAATCTAAATACACCACATCTAGGGTTCTCCCTCAGTCCAACTCCCTGGTCACCCAGTCAAAGAAATCAGTCAGATTTGTCTGACAAGACCTGCCTCCGGTGAAACCATGCTTCCTCTGATCCTGCAATCCATTGGACTCCAGAAACCTCACAATTTTCTCTTTCAGCAGCGTTTCCAATAGTTTATTCACCAGAGAGGTTAAACTAACTGGCCTGTAGTTTTCAACCACATCCTTACTTCCGTTTTTGTGTAAAGGGACTCTCTCCAGTCCTCTGGCACCACTCCTGACTTCAAAGAGGCATTGAAAAGGTCAGTTAGAAAAATATTATTTGAAAATCTAGTCACTTAAAATTCCCTTTAAAATACCTTTGTTTTATGAAAAATTATTATTTAAAATACAATCACTCAAAGTTTCCACCATAGTACTGTGTTTCAAAAGACGTGATTACTTATTTTTCTGCTTCAGGGTGATAACCATATGGGTCCTTCTTCCATTTTTATCTTTCTAAGCTTTTTTAGTAGGTAATTCAATTGACCATGTTCTGACTTTTGTCCAGAAAAACTTTCCCAAACCTTTTTATACCAGCCATACAACTAACCTTGACTTTATTCTTTGACAACAAATTCCATCGCTTACTTTAATTTGTGTGATTGCTGGACAAAAAAGCTTTTTAAATGTTGATTTAAATTTGCTACTACAGTAGCTAGTTCCATGGCATGCCCCTCTATTATCCATTAAAACGCATTAATTAAGCATCCTTGCAAAGGTCTGATTAAATATCAGTCTATTTCTTATATTTTTTATGAGCCCTCTTAGTTGTTGGTCTTCACGAATGTCCGGTATATGGAAGCCTCAATTAACTCCCCAGAGGTGCGCAAGTAGCTCAGTAGTAATTTCTTTTATTTTTGATATAGAGATTATTATCTTTATGGTCTCCTCCTTTATTGAGGGCTGGAGGGCATTACTTGTGTTAATTTTGTTAATTATGCAAGGGAAATACTTGTGTATTTTTCTTTGTTTTCTTGAATTGTTTGATTTCTATACAAGATTGATCCTTAGTTTATTTAAATTGCATAAATATGAAATTAAATTAAATAAATACATAAAAAATATTAAAAAACATGCATTAAAATATGTGAAACACCCTCGAAATCCCCACCGCAAAGGTAGAAAGCAGACAAGCACCTTGCAACCGAGTTCCATCCTTATATAACTAACTAGTTACGCGACCCCCAGCGGTCGGCGTCCAACTTCTTAGAGGGACAAGTGGACTTCAGCCACACGAGATCGAGCAATAACAGGTCTGTGATGCCCTTAATAGCTAAAGCACGTCTAACAGACCACGTAACCCCAATACTGCTAGAACTACACTGGCTCCCAAACAATAGCCGAATCAGATACAAAACTATCCTAACAACCTTTAAACTCATAAAAGACATAGCCCCCTCACACCTATCCACACTACTGCAATCACCAAACAAAACTAGATCACACAGACAAAACGAAGCCCACTCCCTTATCACACCAAAAGCCTTCAGGAAGACAAAGAAAACCACTAGCTCCAGAGCATTCACATTCACTGCCCCTACGCTCTGGAATGACCTCCCAATAGACCTTCGCGTCATAAATGACCTCTATCAGTTCAGGAAAGAGCTAAAAACTTACCTCTTTACTGAACACTTTGAAATCCCATATTCCCCCAAAACACCTCCATAACCATGGTATTACACACACGAACCCCCTTGCTCAAAACTAAACAACTCACCCCCCTGTCTGAAACCCCATACACACCCCCGATTTACGTCATAAAAGGAAATAAATTCCAAAATATACACAAAACACAACCACTGTAAATATCCAATGTAAATAATTTAATGGTTGTTTGTATTACTAATACATCTTGAAGTTGAAGTTTTGTTCAATGTAAATAGTTAAACTTAACCGTTCATTGTAAATAGTTGAATCTGATTGTTCAATGTAAATGTATACATCTGTGTACAATTGTTAAAATGTTCCTTGTAAACCGCCCTTGATCGCTGGAAGGGGCGGTATAGAAAATATAGATAAATAAATAAAAAATAAATAAATATACTCCAACCCTCTGGAACACGTTCCCAGAACCAATCAGAACCAACCCAGACCTCAGAAGCTTCTGTCGAGCACTAAAGACCCACTTATTCAAACACTACTATAAATACATACCATAGTAGCTGGAAGGAACGCCCAGCAATTAACCCCAGCATCTAACTAACCAGCACTTCATCAAACCTACCCCCATCACAATCCTTCCCACCATAAAGACCATTATAAAGTACTACTGATGACACTACGCCATACCATCAATTATCCAGTGTTCCCAAGTACTGTTATTAACCACCCAAGTCAACTCCTATGTAATCATAAAATTGTGCTGTTATGTAATAATTAATGTTCTCTGTAATTTCATCCAAGTTCACATTCCTGTTAAATGTATAATAGTCTGTTCTAATGTTTTCTGTAACCTGCTCTGCCCACAAAATAGAGCGGTATACAAACCCAGTTAAATAAAAAAAAAAGTTAAATAAATATTATGCTAAGGCAATTTCACTAAAAGGAGAAACATGAGTCTGAAATGCATCACAGGGGATATGACACTAATCCATTACTTCAGTTTTTGGGGTCTAATTCTGTAAAACCTTGCTTCTATTCTCTATGGAAAACAACCATGATGAGTCAGGCCTATAGTCCCTAAACTAACTATGTAGCTCAAAATTTGGAGGACAGTTGAGAATTGTTTTTAACTTAAGGAAGCCAAAAAAACTCCATGAGAAAATCATTGCATAGGACTGCAGTGTTTAACATTGGATAATTAACGCACCATCGCACCTTGGGATTGCCACCTACAGACCCCTAGTGTCCACAATGAGCAATTAATATCCTGAGTTCTTCCACACCTGAGAGTCCCTACTAATGGCCCTACAGCAACCAATTTGTCCTGCTTGTTAAATTATTGTCTCTGTTAAACAATTGTCTCTGTTTCAGTCATTAGCACTACAGAGAAATTGGTTCCAAGCAAATCAACCCAATTATGCCAGCTCCCATATTAAATAAATGACATGAATATCCACTGGATCCAACTGGATACCGATGTGGGATCCTGCAATCATAAGCACTACTTAGAGTCAAGATTGACATTTTCTGGAAAGAAGGAAGCCATGGGAAGGCATTAGGCTTGCATCTTGTTTGCTTCTAAATTATTAGTATCGTCAGATTAAAAGATGGCTTCAGAAGGTAAAATTACTCTGCTCGTACTCACCTACAGAATTTCTAACAGAATTACTTTAATTTAGATAGAATAAAAATAGGCATAAATCTTACCAATACATTGTGCACAGCGTGGATTATCATTACAATTTCATTATGACATCATGGAGTCAAATAGATTGAAATGTTGAAAAGAGAGTCTGGAAAATGAATTTCAAAGTACATACAGTACCCCCCCCCCCCCCTGTATTTCATCAGATAAGCAACAGAGAAGGGCAGGCAACTTGCAAAGAAAACGCTATAAATAAGAGGGGTAGTTTCAAAGCATTTTAGCTGATTAACAGACTTTTTAATCAGCTAAAAATGTGAACACTGCAATATTCAGCAGCACTAAGTGGAATATCCCCACAGACGGCCGAAGAAACAGCCGGTTAGAACTGGGGCGGTCTGTAAGCGAGTGGGGTGGTGACAGCTGGTGGAATTCAGCCGCTAACGTTAAGTGGTTAGAGTTAGGAAGGCGAACAGCGTCCTAACTTCAGCTGAATATCGCCTCTGACCAGAGAGTGTCTGCAGTGCCCAGTCAGCCTGGATATTCAGCGGCACAAATCACATATGTTCCACCATTGAATATCCAGTTTAAATTAAAACGGCGGTGGCTAGGTGCTTTGTATGATCTAGCTGATGCCGCTGAATATGCCCTCAATATTTTTGCAAAGTAACAATTTTATCCAAATGGCATGTTGCAATTTCAATCACATAATCTTGGCATTAACAACTATTGTCAAGATAGGAATATCTGAGTGGATCTGAGATCAACTTTGAACAGAAAGAATAGTCTCAAGGCTTTTAAAGTGTTTTCTCATGTGAATGTGTTGCAAGATGCTAAAACGTCCCTTGCATTGGACAACGAGGGACACTCCGGGTCCCTGCTCCAGAGTATTGCCCATCAGGGCTGGAGCTACCATTAGGCAAACTAGGCAGTTGAGGGTGGTAGGAAGTGTTCCTGAAGAAGCCCTTGCTGTGGAAGCCTCTGGGACTACTGGTGGTGGAAATAGCGATAAAACAGGAAAGAAGCCTCTGAACTCATGCGTGCTGTGACCTAAACGTCCAGCAGGTCCCGCTCCCTCTGAAGCAAACTTCCTGTTTGGGTGGGGGCAGCTCTGCTTGGAAATTCAGATCCAGCAAATGGCGGTTCAGAGGCTCTGCCCTGCCCTATTTTTCCTGGTTTGCTGCCGTTGCTGCTGCTGTAGGTCCTGGAGTGATGTGCCAGCGGTCCTGGAGGGGAAGGGGGGTGGGGCACAGCCAGGGCCTGTGCAAGGATATGAAACACCCTAAGTGAATCTCATTTCTAGCGCTCCTCCCTGCTCATGCCCCACCCCCATTTTCTTCGTTGCCCCTAGCCAGGGCGTGCAGGGGCAGCAGTTCTTTTAAAACAGCACTTACCTTCACCTCCGCCCCCCTCCCATTACATTTCCTTTTGCATGGGGGCAGAAGCGCCAGAGGTGAAGGCAAGCGTTGCAGTGCCATGTTCAAAGTATTGCAGCTGCTGCTCGTTCCAGAGAGTGGTGGCAATGAGGCGCCCTTGGACCACTGGTGCTGTGGGCGACTGCCTCGTTCACCTAATGGTAGCCCTGGCCGTGGGTGCTGCAAGAATGAGGGTTTGTCTAGGATGCCTACTGTCCCTGCACTATCCCTAGTGAGGTTTGGCTCGCCTTTCATGTCACCAGCCAGTCTTATTTGCATCTGCTCTACAAAGAAGACGTGCAGGCTTAAAGAACAAATCTCTTAATCCTTTCGTTTTGTATGTAAGTTTTACAGGTCCAGAACAGGAGGAGGTTTCTCAGCATACAGTAAACAGTTTGGAACGTGCACACCAACGGGGTGACTTGGTAGCGCATTTCCCCTTCCTCTATTAGCAGACTGACTGTATGGCCACAGCTTGCGGTCATTTTTCAATAACCTTATGTCATTAGCTTTATGGCAAAACTGCCCCGATGCAGATGATTCTTGCCAAAACATAGCGATATTGGACCTAATGAAGAATTACTATTTACTACTGTGGTATTTCTGATTACTCTCCCCTCCCCCCCACCCCCACCCTGTGCGTTTTTTTGTTTTCTGTGGGGGTGTCCCTTCATTTCTGTATGTCTGTGTTGGGGACTTGATGGGAGGGGTTGAACATGGTGTGTGTGTCTTCAGTAGTGGAGTAAGTGAGCTTTGCATGCGGTGTGGCGTGTAGCTTTCGGTCTATGGGGAAGGTATAGGTAGGTGTCTATAGGGCAAATGTATGTGGGGGATGCAGAAGTGTGAGAGTAGACGAGATGTAGGGGAGCATCTTTGGATGCTGTGGAATATAGGGGAGTGTAGGGGAGTATAGGGGAGTGTAGGGGAGTATAGGGGAGTGCTGAGGGAAAAGAGGGTTATGTGGAATGACAGTGTGTGAGAGAGATTTTGGGCCTGATATTCAAAGGCTTTTCCATGGTTTACAGACCTGTAAACCGCGTAAATGCCGCTGAATGGGATATTCACCGGCACTAACACAGTTAGTGTGGCTAAATATCCTTGACTAACCGTTTAGCATCAGGGCATGTCGTGGGGGTTCAGGAGTTGGCACCAGTCGCTAACTGGGCAGCAGTGATATTGCGCCGCTGCCCAATTAGGTCCTGCAGGTACTAGATAGGCACAACAACAGCTGGCCTACCTTTACCTGTGGGAGCTAACCGGACAGTGACTCAATTTCGCCATTGCCCAGTTAGCTTCTGACCCCAGTATTGAATATCTGGGGTTAAAGTTTGGTGGCGACAGCTATGCACCATATCAGTACATAGCCATCCCAAAGAATATCGGGCCCTTTGTGTCAGTGGAGTAAGGGGGGAGAATATGAGGGGGAACTGCATGCTTTGGAAGTTTGTGTATAGGGAGGGAGGAGTTATAAAGGAGCATATTCTTTTTTTAATTTATCATTTTTATTATTATTTTTCAAACATTTACACATGTTACAGGCCATTACTTTTCTTTTAACAAATATAAATATCCTTGTTTGCCTGGCGGGAAGGGGTAGAGGTTTTAAGCTGGGTACAAATGGAAGCAGGGGGAGAAGAGCAAAAGGAGAGGAGAATTTGGGATCCAGGGGGATGGTGAGAGTGTATAGGGCATGAAAATCCATTCTGGGAGCTCATGTTCCAAGTTTGGAGAAAGTGGAAAGGGTTTCTTTTGGGAGGGAAAAAGTATTCAAGATGTACACTTATTGGTGCAATAGGAAATAGGGGCTGGGGGTGGATGTTAAGGTGATACAAAGTTGGAGAGAAAAAGGGCTAGATCGAACATATTCTTTCCATATACTCCAAGCCATCCCAGCCTCTCTCCTCTTCTTCTTGTCCCTTGCCCTCTTCCCCTCCTTTGCACTATTCATTTCCACTTCCCCCTTCTATTTTCCTTCTTCCAGATGGTTCCTCCAATCTGTACCTCGCTGTTCCTGCCCATTCCTCTATTTCTTGGTTGGCAGGCTGGCCAAATTGCCCCCCCCCCCACCCAATGTTCTTGCCGCCTCCAGCCACTAATTCCTCCACTCTCCTGGTGGCGGAACCTAGTCACCCCACCCCTCTTTACCTCACAGTCTGCTCCCTCACGGCTTCTGCTTTTCCCAGGAGTTCTCTGCATGCATATGCTTGTTTGTATATGTGCAAACATATGCATACAGATGTATACAGAAACAGACAGACAGACAGATGGAGGGCTGACCCTAGACAGCAGACCCTTAACGTCTAAAAAGGCAGTGGCAGAATGAAGTCATGGGAGCCTTCCCGGAATGTATTCAATTATTTTTCAGCTGACCAAATATGAATGACAGCATTTGAAAGTAATGAAGCAAAGGATTTCGTTTTCTAATCGCATGCATATCTATCCTTTTTTATTCAAATGTTTTAATTTTCAGAAATATAACACTTCTCTTCACAGACAATTTGTAAATGCACGCATGCACTCAACGGTACTGCAATAAAGGATTCTAATGCACTTCATCGAACACCTTGTCATTTGTCATAGCTGACATAATTTGCCAATATGGTCACTTCATTACACAAAGGTGCTCTGCCCACACCCACTTACCACCTAGCCGGCACACTGGAATCCACTAGCATCCAGAGCATATGTTTAAAGAGGGGGAAACAAGGGCTTTCGTGCAGGCTGCGGAGAGACCACGCCAGAAAGACATGTTCTCTGGCTTCCTGGAACTGTCATATCTTTCTCTCCCCTTTAAATGACCATACGAAGATCCTAAATTGCTCACAATTCAATACTGTAAAACATGAGCAAGCAAGTCAATTCTTTAGTATTATTCTATTAACATTGATCAGTCTTTTGGCTAGACATAAAAATATAAGTGCAAGATTAATATTGATATTTGCAGTGAAATGTGGGATTGTCAAGAGTTCCTGCAGGGTTTGGTCTCATATAATAACAGTGGATAAATGGCAAGGGATTTATGACTGCACTTTGCTATCTTTGAAGTTATAACAGAGCACTGTCTTTCACTCGGAAGCTGAGAAAATATTCATCATCTCAAATTGGCAAGGGCTAAAGAGAGTAAAATGAATCTCAGGCAAGCTTATTTTTTTAAGTTGATTCTATTTAGGTGTATACAGACAGTGCCTTGACTTTATAGCAGATTGCCTTGGATCATAGAAATATGTTTGCCGCTCAAAATCATGATCTGGTGCACTTTTTGACTGCCGCAACAAATACTTGACAAAAATTACTTCGGAGAACAACAAAGTTTGTCAATAGCTGAGGCTTCTTTAAAACCGAGACTGGAATCTGGGTTTTGACAGCAAACTGGTCATGATTTTTGCATGTAATAAGAGACTGAACTACTAGCAATGTACATTTATTTGAAATGACAATTGTTTGTCATTTCATGTAATTTAAAAACGAAACAATAGGAAAAAAAAAACAAAATATTGGGGTTTTGTTGTGTCATCAATAGCATGTACTATTTAGTAACATGCAACATTCTTCAGTAGTGCATGCTATTGAAAAACTGTGTGATCTCACAGAATAGTACATTTTTAAGAATTGTGCATGTTATTAAAGAATAGAGGGTGCTACTGAAGAATAGTGTATGCTATTGGAGAACAACGAATGCTATGATAGTGCATGCTATCAAACAAGTGTGTGCATTATTGAACAGATTATGCTACTGAAGAATAATCTGTGCTGTTAATGAATAGTGTGTCCTACAATAAATAGTGTGGGCTACTGAACAGTGTATGATATCAATGAACAATGCATGCTATTAAAGAATAGGTGGACTACTGAAGAATAGTGCTGCTAACAAGGAATAGTGTGTGCTATCAAAGTATGGGCGTCACCATATCTGGGTTGGATCCAGGCTGCTGATATTAACCTTTAAAAAAGGAGAAAGAGCAGCCTTTAAACTAGGTAACAGGTGGAAAGCCGAGAGTTGCCCAAGAGCGCATGATTCAAAATAATGTATCTTTGAAGGATATGAGCAAGGATGACGGGGCATTCTGATAGGGAGGCTCCAAAAAAGGTAAAAGTAACCCAGAAGCCTTTAAGTAAAAATCAGACAGAGATGAAGGATTCTAAATTAACCATGTCATTAAATAGCTAGACTCTTAATATTAGCAAAAAGAAAAATTTGAAATGCCTGTGTGCAAATTCTAGAAGTCTATAGCAGTCTATAACAATGAATGAAAGGTTAGATATAATTGGCAGCTCAGAGACCTAGAGGAAGGAGGATAACCAATGGGACACTGTGATACCAGGCTACAAACTATATTGCAATGATAGGGTAGATCACATAGGTGGAGGGGTGGCGCTATATGTTAAAAGTCAAAAAGGATAAAGGTTTTGCAGGAAACAAAATATACTGTAGAATCTCTATGGATAGAAATTCCATGTAAAAAGAGGAAGGGAATGCAGTAGAGGTATATTACCGGCTGCCTGCACAGAATGAACAGACAAGATGATGAAATGCTAACAGAAATTAGGGAAGCTTGCAAAGTTTTCAACACAGTAATAATGCAATCTTTCAATTACCCTGGTATTTACTGAGCCAATGTCATATTAGTACATGCTAGGGGCATAAAGTTTCTATGTGGAGTAAATGACTGCTTCGTGGGGCAGCTAGTTCAGGAAACAACACACGGGGATATTAGTTTAGATCTATCCCTCAGTGGAACACAGTATCTAGTGCAAGAAGTAACTTTTGGGGCCGCTTGGCAATAGCGATCATAACATGATCACATTTGATTTAATAAATGGAGGGAGGATAGCAAGGAAATTTACTGTTCCACATTCAACTTTCAAAAAGGAGGTTATAATAAAATGAGGAAAATGGCTAAGAAAAAACTAAAAGGAGCAACTGCAAAGGTTAAGAGTTTAAATCAGGCCTGGCCGTTATTTAAAAATGCTATCTTGGAAGCCCAGATCAGATGTATTCCATTCTTTAAAAAGGATGGAAGGAAGGCCAAATGACAGCTTGCATGGCTTAAAGGTGAGGACAGAGAGGCTGTTATAGCTAAGAGAGATTCTTTCAGAAAATGGAAAAAAGATCCAAATGACAAAAAAAGGAAAAAGCATAAATATTTTTTTTATACCATGCTCTTTAGAATCAGTGTGGTTTACATGTATACTAACAGGCACTTTTTATTCCCTTGTCCCTGAAGGACTCACAATCTAAGTGTACCTGAGGCAATGGAGGGTTAAGTGGCTTGCCCAAGGCCACAAGGAGTGGCCATGGGACTAGAGACCCCAGTCCCTCTGGCCTGAAGCTGCTTGTCCCCATGTGGGAATTGAACCCCTGGCCTTCATGTCCTGAGGTAACCTGTCCCAACCACTGAGCCACTCCTCCCATTGGCAAGTTAAGTAGCATTAATAAGGCAGACAAAAATAAAATTCGAAAAGAAGCTTGTCATGGAAACAAAAGTGCATAATACAAACGTTTTCAAGAATATTCATAGCAAAACAGCTATGAGGGAGTCAGTTGGACCATTAGATGATGGAGGGGTAAAAGGTGCACTGAGATAGGACAAGGCCATAGCTTAGAGACTGAATGAATGTTTTGCTTCAGTCTTAACTGAAGAAGATGTAGGAAACTTACCCATGCCAGAAATTATATTTAAAGGTGATGTATCAAAGGAATTGAAACAAATCTCGATAAATCGGGAAGATGTAACATAGCTAATAGTTAAAGAGCAGCAAATTACCTGGACCAGATGGCATACATCCCAGGAAGCTGAAAGAACTGAAATATGAGATTGTAGAACTATTATTATGGTCTATCATTAAAATCATCTATTGTACCTGAAGATTGGAGAGTGGCCAATGTAACCCCAATTTTTAAAAAGAGTTCCAGGAATGATCCAGAAAACTACAGATCAGTGAGGCTGACATCAGTATCTGCCAAAATGATAGAAACCATTCTAAAAAACAAAATGTCTGAACATGTAGATAGTCATGGTTTAATGGCAAAAAGCCAACATGGATTTAGCCAAGGAAAGTCTTGTCTTATCAATCTCTTTTATTTTTTTTTGAAGGTGTGAATAAACAGGTAGGTAAAGGGGAGGTATAGTGTAGCTGTATTTTCAGAAAGTCCATGACAAAGTCCCTCATGAAAGACTCTTGGGGAAATTAAAAATCCATGGGACAGGAGGCAATGTACTATTGTGGATAAGGAACTGGTTGAAAGAAAACAAAGAGCAAGGCTAAATGGTCAATTTTCTCAATGGAGAAAGATGAATAATGGAGTACCCCAGGGATCTGTGCTGGATCCACTGCTTAACATATTTATAAATGACCTGGAAATGGGAATAACGAGTGAGGTGATCAAATTTGCAGATAATACCAAATTATTCAAATTTGTTAAAACACAAGAGGATTGTAAAAAATTGCAAGAAAATCTTGATAGATTGGGAAACTGGGCGTCAAAATGGCAGATGACATCTAATGTGGACAAGTGCAAAGTTATGCACCTAGGGAAGAACAACACCAATTATGGTTACAAGCTGGAGTGGAGTGGAGGAGTGGCCTAGTGGTTGGGGTGAGGTACTTCAGGCCAGAAGGTCAGGGGTTCAAATCCCACTAGAGAACAGCAACCTTGGGCCAGAAGGATTGGGGTTTCTAGTCCCACAGGTTGCTCCTTGTGGTCTTGGGCAAACCACTTAACCCTCCATAGCCCATGTTCCCTGTAAAATAGTTATCTCCAAGTTATAATGCCCTGTTCAATGTAATTTCAGTTTGTTCAATGTAAACCACACTGATGCAGAATAGCACAGTATATAAGAGAATGTAAATAAAATAAAAGATGCAAGGTTCCATATTAGGAACCACCACTCAGGAAAAGGATTTAGGCATCACAATGGATAATATGCTGAAACTCTCTGCCCAGTGTGCAGTGGCAGCCAAGAAAGCAAATAGAATACTGGGAATCATAAAGAAAAGAATAGAGAATAAACCAAAGGTTGTTATAATACTTCTCTATTGCTCCATGGTGCAACCACACCTCGAATATTGTGTGCAATTCTGGTCACCATATCTTAAAAAAGATTATAGCAGAATTAGCAAAGATACAGAGAAGAGTGACAAAAATGGTAAATGGGATGAAAGAATATCCTTATGAGGAAAGGCTTAAAAGGTTAGGCCTCTTCCGCTTGAAAAAGAGACGGCTGAGTGGAGATATGATAGATGTCTATAAAAGTAGAAAGACTATGGGACATGTAACAAAACTATCATGTAGCACATTTAAGACTAATCTGAGAAAATATTTTTTCACTCAACGCATAATCAAACTCTAGAAATCGTTACCAGAAGAGGTAGTAAAAGCTGTTAGTGTAGCTGGATTTAAAAGGTTTGGACAAGTTCCTGGAGGAAAAGTCCACAAACTACTATTAGAGAACTTGGGAAATTCACTGCTTACCCACTGAACAAGCAGCATGGAATCTGAATACCTTTTGGGAGCCTTACAGATATTTGTGACCTGGATTGTCCACTATTGGAAACAGGATACTGGGCTTGATGGATCCTTGTTCTGACCCAGTGTGGCATATGTTCTAATAGTGTGTGCTACCAATGAATAGTGCATATTGATGAATAGGTGTGCTATTGAAGAATAATGCTGCTATCAAAGAACTGTGCATGCTACTGATGACAGTCCAAATGATAACCTTTTACAATTAACAAAATGAAAAAAGATGGAAAAATAAAATAGCATATAATGAATTTCCCATTCACACCCCTCTTCACTGATGGAGTTCTATAGTTTCCACATTTAATAATGCCTGAGGAAAGGATCAATATGGTCTTAAAGCACATGTACAGCATCTTTGTATAACTCGGATCTAAGAAAAAACAACAGAACCCGCAAAAATATTTTCTCAGGACCTCTAGAACTATACATTACCCCAGCTGATATCATCAGCCAATTGGCTTATTATTGCATCAATGCTAATAAACTGTGTTATTTGAGATCAAGGGCAGGTCATAGTCCGATATATTGAATATGGCGATACAAATTATGGCGAAGTCCTTGAAAATCCCCTTAAAAACTTTCAGCTGCTGTAATACAGACAGGGAAAATTATACAATTGGCTACTATTACATTTAAATTTTTATTGGAATTTAGAACCAAAATCAAGGACCTATAAAAATTATGATATTTACCATTCCATATTCTCTCAAGACCCTAAATGGGAGAAAACAGAACCATATAATAACAAAAATTTAAAAAAAAAGGAAAAGCCTGAAAGGAAGAGTAGCCTAGTGGTTACAGCAGCAGTCTATTACCCAAGAAATCAGGGTTTGAGTCCCACTAGCACTCTGTGTGACCTTGGGTAAGCCACATAACCCTCCATTACCTTGGCAGCAAAGGCCTTGCCAAGAAAACCCAGGGGTTGCTAGGAGTCAGCATTGACTTGACAGCACTTAGAAAAAAAGTATAGATCCTTATTAAACTATGTACCTATATTACCCTTACACATTAACACCTGCCTGATCTAATGAGGAACCAACCTTGTAACTTACATACAGAGAACATAAGAAATGCCATACTGGGTCAGATCAACCCCAGTATCCAGTTTCCAACAGTGGATTTCCTGGGTCCTCTTTAATAATGGCATATGGACTTTTCCTCCAGGAACTTGTCCAAACCTTTTTTAAACCCAGTACACTAACAGCTTTTACTATATCCTCCAGTAACGAATTTCAGAGATTGATTACGCGTTAAGTGAAAAAATGTTTTCTCTTATTAGTCTTAAATGGGTTACACTGTACCTTTATTGCATGTCTCCTAGACTTTCTACTTTTTGATGGCATAAACAATCGATCTACATTTACCCGTTCCACTCCATTCATTAATTTATAGACCTCTCTCATACCTCCCCTCAGCTGTCTTTCTTACAGGTTGAAGAGCCTCATAGGGGTATCCTTCCATCCTTTTTACCATTTTGGTGGCTCTTCTCAGTACCTTTTCTAATAACCCTATATCCTTTTTAAAATACGGTGACCAGAAATGCACACAATATTCAAGGTGCGGTCGCACCATGGAACGATACGGAGGCATTATAATATCCTTTCTTTTAATCTCCATTCCTTTCCTTATGATTCCTACCATTCTATTTGCCTTCTTGGTCGCCGCTGCACACTGTGCAGAGGGTTACATAGTAGCATAGTAAATGATGGCAGATAAAGGCCAGTATGGTTCATCTAGTCTGCCCAGCAATATGACAGGAGTAGGTGCACCCCTTCCCATGTCTTCAACCCTCCCCATATCTTTGTTTCTTTGTTTGTTTAGGGGTGAACACACTGCTCCTTCCCCAATCGTTCCATGTAGGACACCCCTATTTGTTGAGAAATTAGATGGTTCCGTTTATTTTGATTTAATCTTGTTGCTGTAAAGTGATCCACAGTGTCTGTCCCAGGCCACTTTTAATTCCGTCACGATCTTTGTCCCCACCATCTCCATCGGGAGGGCATTCCAAGCATCCACCACTCTTTCAGTAAAAAAGTATTTCCTGACATTGCCTTTCAATTTACCATCTTGCAGCTACATGTTATGCCCTCTAGTTTTACAGCTTCCCCGTCTCTGGAAGAGGTTTGTTTGTTCAACATGTTATCCATGATGACGCCTAAATATTTTTCCCGGATGGTGGTTCTTAATATGGAACCTTGCATCATGTAACCACACTTTGGGTTGTTCTTTCCTAGGTGCACAACTTTGCACTTGTCCACATTAAATTTCATCTGCCATTTGAACATCCAGTCTTCCAATTTATCAAGCTCTTCTTGCAATTTTTCACAATCCTCTTGGGTTTTAACAACTCTGAATAATTTTGGGTCATTTGCAAATTTGATCATTTCACTCGTTATTCCCATTTCCAGGTCAATTATGAATATGCTAAAAAGCAGTGGATGCACACAGATCCCTGGGGTACTCCACTATTCAACTTTTCTCCATTAGGAAAATTGGCCATTTAGCCCTACCCTCTGCTTTCTATCTTTTAACCAGTTCCTGATCTATAATAATACACTGCCTCCTTTCTCATAACTTTTAATTTTTACCAAGAGTCTGTCTCATGAGGGACCTTGTGAAAGGCTCTGAAAATCCAGATACACTATATTGACCGTCATTTTACCTGTTTATTCACACCTTCAAAAAAATATAACAGATTAGTAAAAACAGACCTTACTTTGCTAAAGCCATGTTGGCTTTCTTCAATTAAACCATGACTATCTACATGTAATTTTATTCTTTATAATGGTTTCTACCATTTTGCCTGGTACTGATATCAGGCTTACCTGTCTGTAATTTCCCAGATCATCCCTGGAAACATTTTTAAATCCCTGACATTATATTGGCCATCACCAATCTTGAGATACTACAGATGATTTTAATGATTTCAGACCTACTATTAGTAATCTCATATTTCAGTTCTTTCAACCTCGGATGTATACTATCCTCTTCAGTTTATCATATACTTGTAATACATCTTCCCAGCTTATCGATATTTCTTTCAATTCTTCTGATGCATCACCTTTAAATACCACTTCAGTTATGAGTAACTTCCCTATATCTTCTTCAGTAAAGACCGAAGCAAAGAATTCATTCAGTCTCTCTGCTATGGCCTTGTCTCCTCTTAGTGCCCCTTTTACCCCTCTATCATCTAATGGTCTAACTGACACTGTCACAGCTTTTTTGCTATGAATGTACTTGAAAAAGTTTTTAATATGCATTTTTGTTTCCACAGCTAGCTTTTTTAAAATTCTCCCTTTGCCTGCCTTAGCAATGCCGTGCATCTAACTTGCCAGTGCTTATGTTGTTTTAAGTTTTCGTCATTTGGCTCTTTTTTTCCATTTCCTGAAAGATGCTTTTTAGCTACAGCGGCCTCTCTGACCTCACCTTTAAACCATGCTGGCAGTTTTTTGGACTTCCTTCCACTTTTCTTAAAGCATGGAATACAGCTGGTCTGGGCTTCTAAAATAATATTTTTAAACACCCATGCTTGATGTAAATCTTTAATCTTTGAAGCTCCTCCTTGTAGTTTTTCTTAACTATTTTCCTCATTTTATCATAGTCTCCCTTTTGAAAGTTAAAAGGTAGTACTGTGGATTTCCTTTCCGTCCTTCCTCCATTTATGAAATCAAACACAATCATGCTATTATCACTATTACCAAAGTGGCCCCAACAACCTTACCTCTTGCACCAGATCTTGTGTTCCACTAGGTCCAAAATGGCTTCCCCTCTTGTCAGTTCATGAACCAGCTGCTCCTAGAAACAGTCATTTATGTCATCGAGAAACTTTATCCCCCTAGCATGTCATGACACTGACCCAGTTGATACCGGTGTAATTGAAATCAATTACTATGTTGTAACGTTTGTTAGTTTTCTTGATTTCTTTGAGCATTTCATCATCCATTTGTTCATTCTGGCCAGGCAGTCATTCTGGCCAGGTAGTGCATCACTGCCCCTTTTTACATGGAATTTCAATCCATAGAGATTCCACAGTGTATTTTGTTTCTTGCAAAACTTTAATCCTGTGACTCAATGCCCTTTCTAATATACAGTGCAACCCCTTCCCCAATTTAATCTACTCTATCATTGCAATATAATTTGTACCCAGGTATCACAGAGTCCCATGGGTTGTCCTCCTTCCACCAGGTTTCTAAGATACTTAATCATATCTAACCTCTCATTTAGTGCTATATATTCTAACTCTCCCATCTTATTTTTCAGACTTCTAGCATTTGCATACAAGCTTTTAGAGATTGTATTTTATTCACATTAGTTTAGTTATCGGTAGACAGGGTTAATTTGAAATCTTTAAGCTCTGTCTGCTCCATACTTACAGGCATTTGGGTTACTTTTGTTTTTAATGGAGCCTCTCTGTTGATATGCCCTATCTTCAATCTTTTGCTAGTATCCTTCAAGGATACATCGATCCGAACCATGCACTCTTGGGCGACAGTCGAATTTCCCCTATTATTTAGTTTAAAAGCTGCTCTATCTCCTTTTTAAACGTTGATGCCAGCAGTCTCGTTCCATCCCTGTTAAAGTGGAGTCCATCCCTTCAGAAAAGCCCCTCCTTTCCCCAGAATGTTGCCCAGTTCCTAACAAATCCAAAATCCTCATCCTTGCACCATCGTCTCATCCACGCATTGAGACTCTGGAGCTCTGCCTGCCTTTTGGGTCCTGCAGGTAGAACGGGAAGCATTTCTGAGAATGCTACGCTGGAAGTTCTGGATTTCAGCTTCCTAGCTAAAAGTCTAAATTTGGCCTCCTAAACCTCCCTACCACACTTTCCTATGTCATTGGTACCAACATATACCAAGACAGCAGACTCCTCCCTAGAATTATCTAAAACCTTGTCTAGGTGGCGCATGAGGTCTGCTACATTTGCACCAGGCAGGCATATTACCAGGCAATACTCATGTCCACCAGCCACCCAGCCATCTACATCCCTAATGATCAAATCACAACTATAACGGCTGTCCCAACCTTTTCCTTATGGGCACATGGCCCATGGGCCCTGGAGAAACCTCCTCGGTTCAAGAGGGGTTTACATCACCTGTAGGATAGGTCCTAGCTACAGGATCATTTCCTGCCATACCAGGGTGATGCTCTCCTGTCACGTGACCCCTCTCCTCCATGGCAACAGAAAGGCTGCCAGATTGGAGATGAGACTTCAGTACGACGTCCCTGTAGGTCTCATCTATATACCTCTCTGTCTTCCTTATGCCCTCCAAGTCTGCTGTTCTAGCCTCCAGAAATTGGGCTCATTACCTGAGAGCTTGCTCCTGACTCTGAATAAACTGAGGCCAATGGGTTGATTCCATAAATACATAGGGCCCGATACTGGAAAGGTATTTACACAGTGTACAGTCCAGTAAACCATGTAAATGCCTTAAATGGGAATATCCGACGGCACCTACATGGTTAGCACAATTGAATATTCCCGTCTTTGCCCGCTATGCATTCCCGATGCTATCCAGTTAGCATCGGGGCATGTTGGGGGCATTCCAGGATGGGGCAGGGGTAGAGCGCAGGCGGAAATGGTGGTAATCAGGCAGCTGCAATATTGTACCATTACCTAGTTAGCGCTCCATGGCTAAAACTAGGTGAGCGTTTGGCTCGCCAAGTCTTAGCCATGGATGCTAATCGGAGAGCAGTCCAATATCGCCACTACCCGGTTAGGTTCTGCGGCCATTTCCCCAGGGCACGCAAACCGGATATTCAATGCCAACAGCATGGCATTGAATATCTGGGGTTAAGGGTGAGCAGGTAGGGCTATGCCCCGACATGGCGCGTAGCTCGTCAAGCTCAATATCGGGCCCATAGAGCCCAATATTCTGCACTGACCTTAAAACCCAGATATTCTTTGCTAGTGCCGTATCTGGGCTGCGAGGCTAAGTGGGCAGCAGTGGTATTCAGCAGCTGCCCAGTTAGCTTCTGCTGCGAAAGTTAGGCCAGGGTTTCCTGTGTCGGATTTTTGCTACATATCACTAACTAGGCAGCGGTTCAATATCGCTGCTGCCCGGTTAGTGATGGGTGGTGCTCTGGAATGCGCCCCGAAATGCCCACTGCTAACTGCATAACATTGGGGCATGTAGCAGTGGCACCCACAGATATTCAGTGGCAATAATCATGTCTTTGAATGTTCTCCCCCTCTGACTGTGACAAAACACTTTCTAGGAAATTTTAGGAATAAATTCCTTGCCAAAACCAAGGATTTGGGCTGCAATTGGAGAAATTCAAGTCCTATCTTCTGTGATTTGGCAGAGAATCCGGAAATATCTTATGGTGATGGAATAAAAGGACTGTTTTAAATCTAAAATAAAGCTTCAAAGGTTTCTGTCTATCTGAAGCCAATGCAAAAGAGACCACAAGGTTGATCTACAGTATCAGTAGTCTCTAGAAGAGTAGTCAAATCAAGAGAATCGCTACCATGACTCCCCATTTCCTCTCCAAGCTTCCTCAACAAGCCTGCAATATAAAAGGCTCTAGGGTTTGGTCAAAGGGAAAGTGAATGCAAAAGCAGAATATCAAGAAAATGCTGATTCATTATTTCCAGAAGAGAAATTAATTTGCACAGGAAAAATTCAGAAATCTATTGATTATAACAAATAAACTTTTCCAGCCTCTTTGCTTTATTTTCTGGGAGCATGTTCCCCTTAACCAACACATGATTAGCTGATTGTAGTTGATTGCAGTTTTTCATGCCAGGCCATAACACCTATTCTCAAGGGTACATCTTTTCTGTCTTTCCATATGCATGTACATATGTTCATACGCACAACTCATACTTTGTTCACATATTTCAATCTTGGCATTAACTTTCTCAAGAACAGCTGTATATCTAACTACCGACTCCCCTGACAATGAACAGTTAGGTTAAAAAATTAAAGTACCCTCCATCATGGCAAACTAAACACCAAATATTAAGATTAGAAGCTTCGCTGGGAAGTACTAAGAAATTGACCCCAGACTCCTCATTCTTCCTAAGAACATTGGTTTTAATGAGCAGGAGATTAATCAAATTTAAACAGTCTTCTCATCTTCCCCAAGAGCCAGAATAGAAGTATCTAGGGTTGACTGTTCCAAAAATGATGGTTCCTTAATTCCCATAGATTTCCCATTTATAAGCTCAGAAGGCCAATTCATGGAGCCAGTCTGTAAGCACGTAGAAATAAGGACAGAAAGTGAGGAAGCAGACTAAAAGATGTTCCCAACACATCAACCATCCCATTCTCTCGTAGCTCCAGGAGATGAACAATCCCAACAGGAATTCAGGATGACTGCAGATGTAATAAGAGAGTCCACTGGGCCAACTATATTAGCAGCTCTAGTCTGAGGAACATTCATCACTTTCTCCTTCCTCTTCCCCATCAGCAAATTCCACAAGAAAGGTGCAAGGGCAGCTAGCACTCATGCCCTGTCCAGTTTCCACCAGTCCTCCTTTGGGACTCAAGAGGGGCACTTTCTTTGAGCACATACCCACAGCCTTGTACCACCAGTATCTTCTCCATGACATCACTTCTGGGCTTACCACACGGTTTCCTCCGGGGTGGAGCAGATGTTGGGACAGCTGGACAAATTGCTACACTCCTCTCTTCCTAAGCTCCCTCAGACTGTCTGGCCAGCTCTCCTCCCTGGTCACATTTAATTCTACAGCAAATCATTTCAGTGGGCAAAATCCTTAGAAACCTGACCCCCAAGTATCCCAGCAAAACCGAAAATAAATGCCAGGTAAGCAAACAGGAGTTGTTTCACATACAATATTTAACATACATTTCCATAATAACATTATAGAGCAAATATTCATCTTTTTTAGCAATTGCATTCTTGGCAGTTGCAAGTTCTTTCCTATTGTATTATTAATTATTTTAATCATGTGCAAAGCAGGCTCTGGTAATACTTTTATAAGTAACATTAAGGGCCTGCTTTGCTCGACTTTCCTCCCTATAGACACAGAATGGGAAAGAAGCCTTAGTAACTCAGGCCCTAAATGTATTTGCATTGATTTATTTACTGTTCCACTAGAATTCTGACTTCTTACTTTGGTTTTACTGTATCTGGTCGGGCTGATTACGGGCAGCAGCAGAACACAATTTACTTTGGTCCCTAATGGTGAGACTAATTAGCTAGGAGGAGATATGAATTCAGTCTGAGTCCGCCCCATGATAAAAAGAGGATTTTCCTAAGTTGTTAACTGTCAGTTGGAGTAGTGAAAAGCTGTGTAGATGAATCACATGTACTGTACATTGCTAAAACAAAAGTCTTGACTCCAGTTTAAGACTTTGTTTTACACTTGATGGACTCTGTGTGCTAATGAGTATTTTTGGTTTTGATTCATTTTGTAGACTGATTGGAAATCTGTCAACCATCGGCTTGCACTCTGGAGACCAGTGGCGTTGCCCCTGCCTCCCAGATACCTAGAAGCCACAGATGAGGAGGCAATGCTGCTGCATCGCCTGTTAAAGGAACATGAATGGTATTAAAAGCCAGAGAAGCAGCTGTGACTGGTGCAGAGGATACAGCCAGTGAATTTTCTCGGTACCGTGTTCTCTGCTTTCCTTGCGGCATCCCATTTACTCCAACGCTTGTGCTCCGATGCCTCTGCTCCTGAGTCTCTCAGTTATGCGCCACTTGTGTATGTGTGAGGCTGTTACATTCTGTCCTTTCCATGCTTTGTGTGTGCTCATAAATTGCCTGTAAAGTGACAACATGTGTGAAGTGCAATTTAATAAAGGATGTCCTAGTGCAATCTGGGGCATCCGGAGAAAAACATCGGGGAAAACGCTAGAGATGTTCACGTTTCAGCCCGATTTTAGAAACTTGAATGTCCCTGACATGGATGGCTATAGCAGTGGCCACATAGATGTCACTGCTACAGAAAACTGGGGTGGGGACGTTCCTCCAATATGGTATGGGCATCCATGCCTGCTAGTTTGCATGCAGGGATGTGCATTGGCATTCCGACATGAAAACGTGTTCTCATTCCCCATCAGTTTTCTCTATGTGAAAAAATAGTACAGGGGATAGCAGTTTACCTCCTCCTCTATAACCTCCATGTGCCATGATAGCGGAAGGAAAGCTTTACTGAAGCCTTTTCACAGGACTGTACCAAGGACTGTGCGAGTGGTGCGGCCGCACAGGGCGCAAGCGTGGAAGGAGCTTCTGATATCATCACCAGGCTTCCAGGAAGCTCAAAAAGAGTGAGTTGCGGAATGTGACGGGGTGGAGGGGGCACCAGATTAGTTAGTCGCACAGGGCACATTTTTAGCTTGCTACAGTCCTGTCTATTGATGCCCCGGAGCGTGAATATACATGGGTGCTGATGTGATCACCATTTCCAAAGCTGATTGCGCACATCCATCCTGCTCAAAATGCCCCTGACATGCTCCTCCATGCCCCCTTCATGGCTTGGATGTTCTCATACCTGGGACATCTCTAGAGCCAGCTAAAATGCCTCCAAAGACATCCCTGTGATTTGGACTTTTGTGTGCCCGTTTGCAGATGTCCAAAGCATGAATGGGGCTTCTAAATAACCTCCATGGTACCAGCAGAACAGAGTTTTCTGGCACATCCTTGTCCTTGTGGTTACACTGTCAGTATTCTTGGTTTCTGTGATTTATAGAACTAATTGATTTCTGTTATTTCATTTTGTGTATATGGTCTAATGTTTTTGTTTATTAGTGCTGTTTACATCTGTTTTGTTTTCGTCATGCTGTTTGCTTTTTTCTCTTTTATTCAAAGACTGCAGTATTTCTCATTATCAGTAAGTTGCTTTGACTTTTTTTTTTAAAGATGGGCTTGACTAGCAAATTTTAATAAACAAATATCTATTTCCTTTTCATTCTTACCACCTCTGGATGTGAATATACCTCTTAATTTTATGAATGGTATAAAGGAAGGACAGTGAACAAGTCGCAGATCATAAACTGGGCCCAATTTTCAGCGGCAGTGGCAACTGTATTTATTTAAATGTCAGCAGCAGCTATATGCTGAATATAATCTAATATGATCACTGCCACTAGTGCTACATATTTAGTTTAGGCCTTTAACTAAATATGTAGCAGACCTAAACATATAGGGGTCGATATTGAGCGGACAGTGCTTTTAAAGCGCCTGGCCACTGTTGCTTCAAGTAAAATGGATAGTCGACATAGGAACGTATCCAGTGTCTGACACTAAAAATCCAGTTTTGCCGGACAGAGTGCAAGTTATCCGGTCAGTGGCAATATTCAGCCAATAAGTGGAAAGTGAAAACTGATTAGCAATCCGGTTACTGGCTGGATGTTGCTGCCTGTACTACCCCACTCCCCCCCCCCCATCCACCCACAGACCACCCTGGGCATCTCTTCTGCAGTCAGTGAGGGAGGAGTAGCCTAGTGGTTAGAGCAGCAGACTGGTGACCAGAGACCAGGGGCTGAATCCCACTTCCACTCCTTGTGGCCTTGGGCAAGTCACTTAAGTGTCTGTTGCCTCAGGTACCCGAATGTAACTCGCCTTGAACTACCACTGCAAAGGTGTGAGCTAAGTAAGACTAATATTATTCGGTTGCATTATCCAGACACACGCTGCTGAATATCAAGGTCGCTGCATTTAACAGGTCGGGATACATTTTGAGGCCTACCCTCACTCCACGTTCCTCCACTTCTTTCAGATATGGATACTGTAGCATCAAGCCAGTTAGATGGATGTTCAGCTCAATACTAGTCATGTAGTGTCAGAAAATCCACAGGCAGGCAAGTTACACATACTCCAACCACCACTAAATGTAGATGTGGCTTTGAATATTGGCCCCGCTAGTTACCAGCTTTCTAGAGTCCCTTCCTGAGGTCAATGATAGCTCCAAATGAGACCAACAGAAAAAAAAAGGAATTTCCTCAGGTCACACAAGGGCTTAAATTGACATCTCAAGACTTTTTCTGTGAAGTTGTCTAACACTCCCATAGGATTATAATGAAATTCTTCAGGTGCATTTTCTCCATGACAGTAATGAACCTTACTGACAGGCTAGGGTGTATTTGTTTATAGAAGTACTCTCCCTCTCACCCCCTCCCTAACACCCCCTCTGCCCCCTCTCACTCTTCCCTTTCCCAGTCTCCAATATGTCCTCTATCTTTCACACATTTCCAAGTTACCCATTCCCATCCTCTACACGTATCCTCCCAGCCTTCATCTACTCTCCACTGCCTCACATCCCCTCACGAATGCCAGTTCCATCCCTGTCACTCGTTCCTTCCCTTCTCTCCGGATCATTTTTCTATTACTCTCCACCCAGTCTCCAATTGCACCTTTTCACTATCCTTTCATCCCCACTTTCCATCTTCACTCTCCCCCTTCAGATACTTATTCTTGTCCTCTCTCCTACCTCTCCACCACACTCTATCCCTTCTCACTATCTCTCATCCTATCTTCACTCCACCAGGTCATTCACATCATATCTCAGTCTCTCCTTACCCTTTATCCCCTTATTTTAACACAATCTCACACCCTCACTCAGAGTCCCAACCCATCTAACACCCCTGCCCTCATACCTACCAATTGCCAGGTCCTCGCTAGCCCCTTCAAATTCCCACTCAGTCTCTCCCATACCCAACTCCATGCTCTGCTCCTACCCCCACTCTCCCACCCCTTCACCATACCCCTGCTCTTCCCTGAGTTCCACCCTTCTTCTACACCATCTACTCAATCCCCCCATTCCAATGTCTCTGTTCTGTCTCCCCTGCTCCAGTCCAAGTTCCGTCCTTCTACTTTGTCTCTCCTGTCCAGGCCTGAGTTCCATATCACTGCTCTGTCTTACCTCAAGGGATAAAGACTTCAGGGACTAATGTCTGATGCACTGCACCCTTCTCCTTCACAGGCCTGGATTCACACTTGGATCCTGGCTGATGCTCCACCTTGCACTCACTCTATAAAAGGGGAGCAGGGAGACCTCCTTATACAGCCAGTCAGAGGATGATTGTTGCTCAACCTCCAGCTCCTGCCAGCTTCCATCATACACAACTATCATCCTCAGGCCCTAGCTCTTGCTTTCGCTCTGACCTGGAAGGAGGAGAAGGGGATGCGGTGGCAGACAGAAGCCAAAGCTGTGTCCTTCTTTCCATCCCTTCTTTTCCCCAGACTCAGTCCTCTTTCCATCACCTTCTTTCCCCGTCCCAAGTTCCTTTATAAAAATATCCACTCTCTTCCAGCTCTTCTTTCACACACACTCCAGTAGCTCAGCTCCACACTTACTCATTCACACACACACACACACACACACACACACACACTATCCCCCTATTCTGCCTCTTTCACACTATTCTCTGAACTTTAACATATCCCAGCCCCTCCATAACATGCCTTGAGCCTTTCTTTTCTAATAGGGGAAAGTCGACAGTCGCCCAAGAGCAGATGGTTCGGAAGAATGTATCCTTGAAGGATACTACCAAAAGCAGAGAGGTTCCAAAAAAGAGTAAAGTAGCCCAAATGCCTCGAGTATGGAGCAGACAGAGCTTAAAGATCCCAAATTACCCATGTCTACCAATAGCCAAATTAATATGAATAAAATACAGTCTCTAAAATGCTTGTATGCAAATGCTAGAAGTCTAAAAAATAAGATGGGAGAGTTAGAATATATAGCACTAAATGAGAGGTTAGATGTGATTGGAATATCAGAGACATGGTGGAAGGAGGACAACCAGTGGGACACTGTGATACCTGGGTACAAATTATATCGTAATGATAGAGCTGATCACATTGGTGGAGGGGTTGTGCTCTATGTTAGAGAGGGCATTGAGTCAGAAAGGATTAAAGTTTTGCAGGAAACAAAATTTGCTGTAGAATCTCTATGGATTGAAATTCCATGTAAAAAGGGGAAGGCGATGGCGGTGGGGGTGTACTATCGACCGCCTGGCCAGAATGAACAAATGGATGATGAAATGCTCAAAGAAATCAAGGAAGCTAACAAAAGTTACAGTGCAGTAATAATAATGGGTGATTTCAACTACCCCGGTATCGACTGGGTCAGTGTCACGGCAGTACATGCTAGGGAGATAAAGTTCCTAGATGACATAAATGACTGCTTCTTGGAGCAGCTGGTTCATGAACCGACCAGAGGGGAAGCCATATTAGACCTAGTCCTTAGTGGAACACCAGATCTAGTGCAAGATATAAGGGTGTTGGGGCCACATGGCAATAGTGATCATAGCATGATCGCCTTTGATTTAATTAGTGGAGGAGGGATAGTAAGGAAATCCACAGTACTACCTTTTAACTTTTAAAAGGGAGACTATGATAAAATGAGGAAAATAGTTAAGAAAAAACTAAAAGGAGCAGTTGCAAAGGTTAAAGACTTACATCAAGCTTGGGTGTTGTTGAAAAATACTATCTTGGAAGCCAAGACCAGCTGTATTCCATGCTTTGAGAAAAGTGGAAGGAAGTCCAAAAAACTGCCAGCATGGCTTAAAGGTGAGGTCAGAGAGGCTGTTGTTGCCAAGAAAGCATCTTTCAGGAAATGGAAAAAAGAGCCAAACGATGAAACCTGGAAACAGCACAAGCATTGGCAGGTCAAATGCAAGGCATTGATAAAGAAGGCAAAGAGAGAATTTGAGAAGAAGCTTGCTGGGGAAGCAAAAACGCGAAATAAAGATTTTTTTCAAGTACATTCATAGCAAAAAACCTGTGAGAGAGTCAGTTGGACCATTAGATGATAGAGGAGTTAAAGGGGCACTAAGAGGCGACAAGGCGATAGCGGAGAGACTGAATGAATTCTTTGCTTCGGTCTTTACTGAGGAAGATGTAGGGATGTTACCCATGACTGAAGTGGTATTTAAAGGTGCGGAAGAATTGAAGGAAATATCGATACATCGGGAAGATGTATTACAACTATTAGATAAACTGAAGAGTAGCAAATCACCTGGGCTGGATGGTATACATCCAAGGGTGTTGAAAGAACTGAAATATGAGATTTCAGACCTGCTATTAGTAATCTGTGAACTATCATTAAAATCATCTCTAATACCTGAAGATTGGCGGATCGCCAATGTTACACCAATTTTTAAAAAGGGTTCGAGGGATGATCCGGGAAACTACAGACTGGTGAGCCTCACGTCAGTACCGGGAAAAATGGTAGAAACCATCATAAAGAATAAAATTACTCAGCATGTAGATAGTCATGGCCTAATGGGAGTCAGCCAACATGGCTTTAGACAAGGAAGATCTTGTCTTAATAATCTGTTATGTTTTTTTGAAAGTGTGAATAAACTGGTGGACAAAGGTGAGTCAGTTGATATAGTGTATCTGGACTTTCAGAAAGCCTTTGACAAGGTCCCTCATCAGAGACTTTTGGCAAAACTAAAGAGTCATGGGATAGGAGGCAGGTGTACTACTGTGGATCAGGAACTGGTTAAAAGATAGAAAGCAGAGGGTTGGGCTAAATGGCCAATTTTCCCAATGGAGAAAGGTGAATAGTGGTATACCCCAGGGATCTGTGCTGGGTCCGCTGCTTTTTGACATATTCATAAATGACCTGGAAAGTGGAATAACGAGTGAGGTTATCAAATTTGCAGATGACACAAAACTATTTAAAGTTGTTAAAACCCAAGAGGATTGTGGAAAATTGCAAGAGGATCTTGATAAATTGGAAGACTGGGCATCAAAATGGCAGATGAAATTTAATGTGGACAAGTGCAAAGTTATGCACCTAGGGAAGAACAACCCAAACTATGGTTACACGATGCAAGGTTCCACATTAGGAACCACCACCCAGGAAAAAGATTTAGGCATCATTGTGGATAACATGTTAAAACCCTTGTCCCAGTGTGTAGCGGCGGCCAAGAGAGCAAATAGAATGCTAGATATCATAAGGAAAGGAATGGAAAATAAAACAAAAGATATTATAATGCCTCTATACCGTTCCATGGTGAGACCGCACCTTGAATATTGTGTGCAATTCTGGTCGCCGTATCTTAAAAAGGATATAGCGTTATTAGAAAAGGTTCAGAGAAGAGCCACCAAAATGGTAAAGGGGATGGAAGGATACTCCTGTGAAGAAAGGCTAAAAAGGTTAGGGCTCTTTAACCTGGAAAAGAGACGGCTGAGGGGAGATATGATAGAAGTCTATAAATTAATGAATTGAGTGGAACGGGTAAACGTAGATCGATTGTTTACCTTATCAGAATATAGAAAGACTAGGGGACATGCAATGAAGCTACAGGGTAAACTATTTAAGACTAATAAAAGAAAATATTTTTTCACTCAACGTGTAATCAAACTCTGGAATTTGTTAACGGAGGATGTAGTAAAGGCTGTTAGTGTAGCTGGGTTTAAAAAAGGTTTGGACAAGTTCCTGGAGGAAAGGTCCATAAACCATTATTAAGAAGGGACCCAGGATATCAATGCTTGACCTAGTGCAAGCATTGTAGAACCTGTGTCTTTTGGGGAAACTGCTAGGTATGTATGACCTAGATTGGCCACTGTTGGAAACAGGATACTGGGCTTGATGGACCTTGGTCTGACCCAGTATGGCATATCTTATGTTCTTATGTTCTTTTATAAATCTCCACCAGTTCTGTTTTCACAGACCACCCATCCTCCACACACACACACACACACGCCCTACTGATCTGCTCCTTGTGATTTTGGACAAGTCACTTACCCCTCCATTGACCCAGGCACAAGCTGATATTGTAAGTCTCCTGGGGATAGGAAAATATCTACTGTACCTGAATGAAAATCACCTTGAAATTCTGAGAAAGGTGTGAGCTAAATCCAATTCCCATTTAATAGCATCATATAAAACTTCTGTCTCTCAAAGAGGATAAAGTGGTGCCCTTTAAATTCATCCTTGTTTGAAGGTATGATATCAATGAAGAAACACAAACTGTAACTGCACCATCTATGCAACAATTTGTTTCCTTACAAGAGCACCAAAGCTAGGCCAGAGTTTCCTAAACCAGCCCTGGTGACCCTTCAGCCAGTGTATTCTTGACATATCCACCTGAGAGAAATTTTCCACTGGATGCAGGTGCGATACAATGCAATGTGTGCCTTTGAGTCAATGGTGACTTCTATTTTATGTTAATTTATATTCCCCCTCTGCACTAGTTTTCCCTGTGGTATATTAGCTGAAGTTCCTGGGTGTAGATGGCAGTCTTTCTCGCTAAGCATGGATGTACCTGAGACCTCGGAAGAGCGCCTGCATGCTGAGAGAGATATTGTGTGTGACACATGTAAGGCAGAGATGCTGCAGTGGTCTAAAGGGTTTAGGTGTCTCTTTTTCTTTCTCCACTAGGGATGTACTGTACATTCATTAGCGCATATTAGAGTTAGAGCGCCTTAAAAAATTTAATCAGTAAAAATCAATTTAATGCATATTAACCTACAGATTAATACATGTAGAATCAATATGAACATATTAAATGAATCTAATGCATAGAACAAATTTGTGAAACCAACTGAAAAAACACCTGAAAGTCAAGAAAATGTCTTAAAATTTCAAAAACAAACCAAAACGTTTTGGCTGTGCACATGTGTATTCTTAACTCTACGGAGAGGCAGCCAGAAACAGTACCTGGACCCTGCAGTGACGGGTCGCTAGGCCAAGAATGACTAGGACAGAAGAGGGAAACCCTGTGAGGAGTCCTCACCCTGCTGGAGGGCAGCCAGAGTGAAAGGAGGGTGCCTGGACCTCACAGTGTGGGATAGTTTGGTTGGAGGTTCTCTGTGTCCTACAAGCCTAAGAAGGAAACAAGGAGAAGAGTATTGTGTCTTACCGACCAAAAGGAGAATACATAGGAACCAGAAGAAAGGAGGAGGATAGAGGAACTAGAAGAAAAGAGAAAACAGAGGAACCAGAAGAAAGGAGAAGAACAGAGGAACTAGAAGAAAGGAGAACACAGAGGAACCAGAAGAAAGGAGACGAACAGAGGAACTAGAAGAAAGGAGAACACAGAGGAACCAGAAGAAAGGAGGAGAGCTGGCTAGACATTGCAGTTAGTGAAGAGAAAGCAGACGTGTTAAGAGAAGCTTATAATGTTTTGAAAGAAGATGTATTTGTTTTAGTTCTACAAGGAGAACACAGAGGAACCAGAAGAAAGGAGGAGAGCTGGCTAGACATTGCAGTTAGTGAAGAGAAAGCAGACGTGTTAAGAGAAGCTTATAATGTTTTGAAAGAAGATGTATTTGTTTTAGTTCTACCCCTGAGTGTTGGCTTTTTTTACTCTGAAGAAATCACAACAAGAAACTGTAAGGGGCATATTCAAAGCAATTAAAGCAGTTAGCAGAACTGCTAACCATATTATTTGCATTGAGCAGGGTATTCAGCAGCACATAGCCAACTTGTGCTACTGAATACCCATCTCTAATGCTGCTATTGGGGTGTTCTGGGAGCAGTGCTGAAGAATTCCAGTTCGCGGCGATATTCAGCCACTGCCCAATTATCTTAAAGCCGCTAAAGTTAGGCGGAATAAAGGCTGTCTGAACTTTAGCTAACCAGGCAGTGGCTAAATATCGCTGCTGCTCAGTTAGTGCTATCTGGCCAACCCAGATATTCAATGTTGTTGGCCGGATATGACCCCAGTATCGAGTATGTGGGTCTAAGCTAAAGTGGTGACGGCAAACGTCTTTAACAGGGCTGGCCATCGTCACTGAATAGTGGCCCCGGTGCTTTTATTCAGAGACCGGGCTGCACTGTGGACTTTGTGGGATGCCTGAGGAGTAAAAGTGTTGGTGCAGTACAGGAAGAGGAAAGCTGCCAATGGCCTAGAGAGTTTGCATTTCTCTTACCCATCATGGCCACAGAGGTTAGAAGTCTGAAGATCTGCCCCTTCCCCACACTGTACACATCATGTGACTCCCCTACCTCCCCCAGCCAACCACCTTCTTGGCACAAAAATGCAATCCAAAAAGGTTTACAACCAAACCATAGTACAATAAATATAGAAAATATATCAGCAATAAATACAAAGAAAGTACAAATAAATCAGTAAACTGGAACAGAACTGAAACCAATCCCATTCTCACTTAAGTGGATGAGGTTACCAATCCAGCTACAATATTAAATGACACATAGATAAAGGAAGTCCATATTAATGTTGTTATAATACCTAAAAGCACCCAACATACCTTAATAATGCCCTGTGAACTCCTAACCCCCCTGGTTGCTCTCAAAGAGTTCCCAAAGGGGTGATTCTCCCTTAGGTTTACCCTCTTGAGTACAGTTCACACAGGAGTGACCTGCCCCCACAACAGGATCAGTGGGGGGGAGGCAGGATCAAATATATCTCTTGCATATACACTGTGGATATCATGGCTGTAGGGTTGCCAGAACAGGCTTGGAATGCCCATGGACAGGTTTTCATTCAATTCAGTTTGCAGCTAAAGAATAATGATTTGAGCCTGTCTCTTTGAACCAAAGCACGCTTCCAGTGATATCTGAGCATAGTTTAGTGGTTGGGGCACATTGTCTCAGGCCAGAGGGCTGCAGGTTTCAATCCTACAGGACAACAGGAACCTCAGGCTGGAGGGACTGGGGTTTCCAGTCCCACAGGTCACCTTGGGCAAGCCACTTAACCCTCTGTAGCCTCAGGGACAAAACATAGATTGTGAGCCTTTTGGGGACAAGGGAAATATATATACTGTATCTGAATGTACACTTCTTTGACCCAGTGAAAACTGGTATATAAACATTGCTAAATAAATTTGCTTACATGTTTGAAAGACAGCCCTTAAAATACAGGTGTTGGAGGCAGAGCCTGCAGCGGAGCAAGATGGCCGCTTGATTTCCTTCTCCTGCCAAATCCTGATGTAATTCCTGCCTTCCCAATGTGAGAATTGACTAGCCGAACCCCCCCCCCCCTTGTTGTGCATAAGCTTGTGATGGCAGCCGGTGAGCCCACCCAGTTAGACTACAATGCAGCAACGAATCCTGGGGCGAAGAGACCGAAGCCAGACCCTCCCTCGCCACAAAAGGCAGCGAATATGTGTGACAATGGAGAGGGCATGCAGGAGATATTAGCGGAGATACGTGTTGTAGGAGAGATGGTCGCAGCTAACGGGGAGACCCTAAGCGGGGTGCAGGCGGATATCCTGGAATTGAAAGACGTAAAGGAGCAATTGAATGGTCTATCGGTCAGAATGGATGGAATGGAGGCTAAAGTTGCTGTACACGAAGAGCGTATAAAGCAGGCCTCGGTAAACAGCAGGCGCATTGCTAACTTGGAGCGGAGTTTGAAGGAGCTCAACAACAGAACATGGAGGAACAACATTTGCATGGTGGGTGTACCGGAGGGCGCAGAGGGAGCGAATATGGTGGCGTTCCTGGAGAAAACTCTGCCGAAATTGCTATGACTGGAGATCGGTCAGCAGATTGAGACTGAACAGGCACATCGTGTTCCAGCACAGACAGGCCCACACATGCCTTATCCGAGACCAATCATTATGTGTATATTAAGACACCTGCATGTGGTCCAAATAATGGGCGCAGCAAAAGCGATGGTGCTGGTAAAGTTTGAGGGCCATAATATCGCTAAAGGCCCGATATGGGCTTCTTTTCCCCGCAAGACTAAGGGGTATGTTTATTAAAGGGCACTAACATCGCAGCGGCGGAATTATCGCGCAATAAGGTACCTTATCACACGATAATGCGCCTGTGGTGTTGAGGCACCCTAACGCTGTGAAATCCAGCGCTGAAGGGCGGAGGAAGGCTTCCCAGAGGGTGGAGAGAAGGGATCAATGGGTGGAGAGTGGTAGGGGAGAGGCTCCAGGCACATTAACGCTGTGGAATCCGGGTCTGATCACTAACGCCAGTGAAACCCTCACGTTAAGGCACATTTGCAGGAAAGAGAAACCATTTATGTCCGCAATGTACAGCAAAGCCAGGGAAACCTAAAAAAAGTGATAGTTGTGATAAATGTGCAGGGAAAAAAAGCGCAAATAAACATGGAAAATGACCTGAACAAAATGTAAAATCACCATAACCAAGCTGGCCAATAGTGATATTAATGGGAAAAATAAAAAAAACACTACTGAGAAAGCTCCAAAAAAAAGACATTAATTTTGGAAGGGTCTATGCTCTGTCCCCCTACAAGGTGAATGATCCCACATTGAAATAGCGCTGATCAGGGTTTTCCCTTTTTATTGGACAGGTTTCTTATGGCATGCACATGTGCAGCAACAGCAGGGTGGGCATACCAGAAAAGGGCAACTGTACAGATGCTTGAAAATGGGATACAGAGGGCTGCAGGTGGCACATGCTGTAGTGCAGCTGGGGCACAGTGCGGACTAGGGAGATGCCTAGGTGGCACATAGGAATGCCGAAACTGTAGAGCAGCCAGACAGAAACTGATGAGGTCCCAACATGGGCATGAGTGTGTTTCTCACAGTGTCACAGGGGATAGTACCCAGCAGGTACCTCCAAGGGCACAGAACATTTGCAGACGGTGGTGGGGGGGGGGGGAAGCGTGGACGTCTATGCAGACACCCCTACCCCAAATCCCGCACCATAGGCAGTCACCTACCAGCACACTGGATGGCCTGAGACTGCGCACCACCAGCACCACCAGCATAAAGGCATGTCAGCATGGTGGCGGAGGGGTACTGATAGCGGAGGGGGCAGTGGCATCTGCCCACAGCAGACCATGGCCTAGCCCTGTTTAGGTGGGTGCCGTGCACTGCAACAGACAGGCTCTGTCTGATGAACAGTCATAGTATCCCCAGGGAACAAACTATCCCTGTGGCAACAGTGTGGTGCAGTATACACAGTTAGTGTGTTCAGGAGCAGAAGGTCACAGGTTCAAGTCCCAAATGTGGCTCCTGCCAACCCAGTCCCCACATTTTACCCAGTACTAAACCATGGTAATGAAGACAGAACCTTTATTGCAGATAAAATAAACATGCCTGAAACGCCTATATTTTACCCTACAGAGCACAGACACCATAAACATGTGCAATACCTAGAGCAGAGTTTCCCAAATGCAGTCCTGGAGGGCCAAAAACCATTCGGGTGTCATGCTGTCTCTAATATAAGGGCATGTCAGCATGGTGGTGGAGGGGTACTGGTGGTGGAGGGGGTAGTGGCATCTGCCCACAGCAGACCATGACCTAGCCCTGTTTAGGTGGGTGCCTGTACACTGCAACAGACAGGCTCTGTCTGACAAACAGGAAATGAACCACCTGTGTGGTGCAGTACACACAGCCAGCGTGTTCAGGAGCAGAAGGTCACAGGTTCAAGTCCCAGCTGTGGCTCCTACCAACCCAGTCCCCATATTTCACCCAGTACTAAACTGTGGTAATAAAGACTGAGCCTTTATTGCAGATAACATAAACATGCCTAAAAGCCTATATTTTACCCTACAGAGCACAGACACCATAAACATGTGCAATACCTAGAGCAGAGTTTCCCAAATGCAGTCTTGGAGGGCCAAAAACCATTCAGGTTTCATGCTGTCTCCAATAAAGATGCCTGTGCTGCATTTCTATGTGCCGCCCCATGGTATGCAAATATATCTCATGCATATTCATTAGGAACAGCATGAAAACGCAAACAGTGTTTGGCCCACCAGGACCGGAGTTGGGAAACTCTGCCCTAGAGCAGGGGCCAACAGGGGCAGAAACACCCACACCCACAGGCTCCATTATCCAAAGCCTCATGGAGAGGCAAGATGTTGGGCCCTGTGCGCAGGAGCATCTCCCAATACTAGCACTTGCATACCTTAGCAATGCCGCCCTAAACCTGGGAATACGTTACACAAATATCAAAAGGTTGCTAGGATTAATGGCAGATAGCAATTCCCAAGTTAAGCACAATTTGCTGATTGAGCTGCATCATAGCAACCTTTCTGATGTCTGTGGAGTGTGTTTCAGGTCTGGTTTTTGACAGTGTTTACCACCCTGGGGAGTGACCCCAACAGTATTGCGTACCATAGCCATGCCTGCACTGTCCCCAGGACTGGTGGGGTGGCAGGGCTGCCAAAAGCCTCTATATTTGCACAATGCTGGCATAGGTGTGGGAGTGTTTGTCTGTTTATCCAGTGTGTGGTGGCTGCCAACACCTTACTCAGCCCATACTGCTTGCACTGTTTCCAGTGTTAGCCTGACAATGTGCATAATGAGGAGCAAGGTACTGTGGGTATAGCGCAGAAAGGGTGGCCTGGGCAGGATGCATCAGCACAGGGCATAGGGCAATGGCTGGGACATTGTAGTGCCTGGTCACCACCTGCACGGAGAGGGTGGCCACAGCATGTCCTTCTGGGAGGTCACTCTCACCCTGACTGAGCAGTGACCACGGCATGGTTAGTTTCCCCCATAGTGCTGTATAGTATTTTTCTCAAGTGATATTTTTGGGTTCTCTTTTCTGGGGCCCAATCACTGACTTATCTGTTTGGTGTGTGTGCTCACATCCCAGTTTTGGGTGCATGCATCTCCTTTAGGAACATGCACTATGGGCTAGCTAGCAGACTGTCTGCAGTTCGTATGTGTATGGCTGGAGCACCTTGCAGGGTGCAGTGGCTGGAGACTCACTGTACTTGCTGCTGGAGAGTGTCAGATGATGGTGGGGGGGGGGCAGCTGAGCATTTCTGGGCCTACTGTCTGCCATCGCCTTATGGATGTGTACAGATCTGCATTGACTGCCCTGTAGGGTGCCTGTTACCCAGCAGGTCTGGGGTTGATGTTCCCCTCTACTGAATGAGGTAGAATGTGGATCTGTTGGTGGGAGATCCTGTTTCCCACCCTGGGCCCCAAAGGGCAGGTTGGGTGGTGGTACATAATCTGCCTATGGGTTCAAGCACACATGGACCAGCCAAATCTGCGTGCAGCCCATGTGGCAGCAGGTAAAGTGGACAAACATATTGGGGGCAGCTGTACCGATGTACAGGGTGATGGTAATATACAGTGCAACAATTGTGTGGCAGAGGATGGGGATATGTGTCCACCAGAGGAGGTAGACGTGGCAGGATAAGTGCAAAGACAGGAGGACAGAGGAGAGCAGTGCCATGCAGAGCAGACACAGAAGAGGCAAGCATAAAGAGCTGCAATGCAAAAAAGTGTGCCAGTGCAGCACAAGGGGAAGCAGCCTGCACATTAGGGCAGGACACCACACAGCTGGCACACACACATAGACGGACAGAAGGATGGATAGCAACAGTGATGAGGGTATAATGTGGCGGCAGCACAGATCTGCACAGATATGACTGTTACACGAATGAAACATAGTTGTGTAGGACAGCCATAAAAAAAGGGGAACAGAGAGAAATCAAACCCATGACCTCTGCTACTGCAGTCATTGCATTAACCATTGTGCTACATCACTATGGGAGCTATCATCCCAATGGCTGACTACAGAAAGAGTGCATGTCACCATAAAACTGCCTGCTGTGGCTACCAGGATAGGATAGAACCAACAGTACCCATACTGCAATTCACATGCAGAACAGCAGTCTACATCTGCTCACCAGATGGGGTATGCACCTCTACAGCATGTCAATGTGCGTGTTCTGTGCTCACCCTGAGTGTGAGGTGGAGTGGCCAGCACCAGGTCCGCAGTACCCGGGTTGGTCAAGGTGGGCTGTGCTGCAGGTCTCCATCAGTGCCAGTGTGTGACAGGTATTTGTTGTAGATACCTTTAGGAGGTCTCTGTGTCCATTTTTGATTGCCAGTCATGTCTGGCCCTTGTTGACCATGATGCATACATAATGCATAATGCCCTTGTTGACCATGATGCATACATATATATAAAATATGATTCTAGCACCACTGTAAATAGCCCACCCTGTATATAGCTCAAACAAATCAAGCACCCAACACATCCCTCACACAACTAAGTTTTATCCTCACTGCATGTACAACACACACACTTTACCTGATTGCTTGCTGTGATACCACCTTGATTATTAAGATAAGGCGGTTTAGAAATACTATTAAATAAATAAATAAATAAATAAACATAGTGCATATCCACTGTGCTTGCTATGGTCACCTGTTTAGGGAGCAGGGGTGTGTCAGGGCTCACATGGCAACAATGTACTTAGCAAACCGCTCTCTCTGGGTCAGGATTGGGGACGTGATCTGCCCGCAACAGACCCGCACTCTCACCTTTTGCAAGGGGGCAGTGGAGGTACATGAAAACAGGCTGTGGGACCAGCAACCCCAGTCCTGGTGTCAAACGGACAACTGCTGAAGATCTGCACTTGGGACACGGCCACTGGCAGATAGGTAGTGGGCCCAGTCAGCTCAGCTGCCCCCCACTACAATCTGACATGCACCAGCAGAGAGTAGTCAGCGTGCACCTGTTGCACCCTGCAAGGTGGTGCAGACATACAAATGCTAACTGCAGACAGTCTGCTAGCTAGTACATGTTCCTGGAGGAACTGTGTGCACCCAAAACTGGGATGTCAGTGATAAGAAAACCCATAAATATCACTTGAGAGAAACACTGCATAGCACTATGGGGGAACCTAGCCATGCCGTGGTCACTGCTCAGTCAGGGTGAGAGCGACCTCCCAGCATGGCAGGTGGTGGTTGGGCACTACAATGTCCCAGCCATTGCCCTATACCCTGTGCAAATGCATCTTGCCCATGCCACCCTGTCCGGGCCATACCCACAGTACCTTGCTCCTCATTATGCACATTGGCAGGCTAACACTGGAAACAATGCAAGCAATGTGGGCTCAGTAAGGTGTAGGCAGCCACAACACACTGGATAGACAGACACACACTCCCACACCTATGCCAGCATTGTGTAAATATAGAGGTTTGTGGCAGCCCTGGCCGCCACACCAGACCTGGGCACAATGCGGGCATTGCTATGGTACTCACTATTGTTAGGGTCACTCCCTGGGGTGGTAAACACTGTCAGAATCAATAACTGAAACACACTCCACAGATATCAGAAAGGTTGCTATGATGAATCTCTATCAACAAATTGTGTTTAACTTAGGATTTGTTAGTTGACATTAATCATAGCAACCTTTTGATATATGTGGAACGTGTTCCCAAGTATAGGACGGCATTGCTAAGGTATGCAGGTGCCAGTATTGGGAGATGCTGCTCTGTGCAGGGCCCATCAGCCTGACTCTCCATGAGGCTTTGGATAGTGGAGCCTGTGGGTGTGGGTGTTTATGCCCCTGTTGACTGCTGCTCTAGGGCAGAGGTTCCCAACTCCGGTCCTGGTGGGCCAAACACTGCTCAGGTTTTCATGCTGTCCCTAATGAATATGCATGGGATACATTTGCACACAATGGGGGCGGCGCATAGAAATGCAGCACAGGCATATTTATTAAGGTCAGCATGAAACCTGAATGGTGTTTGGCCCTCCAGGACTGCAGTTGGGAAAAACTGCTCTAGGGATTGCACATGTTTATGGTGTCTGTGCTCTGTAGAGTAAAATATAGGCATTTCAGGCATGTTTATTTTATCTGCAATAAAGGTTCCGTCTTTATTACCATGGTTTAGTACTGGGTAAAATATGGGGACAGGGTTGGCAGGAGCCACAGCTGGGACTTGAGCTTGTGACTTTCTGCTCCTGAACACACTGGCTGTGTGTACTGCACCACACTGTTGCCACAGGGACAGATCATTCCCTGGGGATGCCATGACTGTTTGTCAGACAGACCCTGTCTGTTGCAGTACACGGCACCCACCTAAACGAGGCTAGGCCATGGTCTGCTGTGAGCAGATGCCACTGCCCCCTCCGCCACCAGCACCCCTCCGCCACCATGCTGCCATGCCATTATGCCAGTGGTGCTGGTGGTGCGCAGTCCCAGGCCATCCAGTGTGCCGGTAGGCAGCTGCCTATGGTATGGGTTCTCGGGTAGGGGTGCCTACATGGACATGCGCGCTTTCCCCCGGCACCGCCTGCCAATGTTCTGTGCCCTTGGGGGAACCTGCTGGGTAATACCCCCTGTGATACTGTGGGACACACACTCGTGCCCATGTTGGACCCTCGTCAGTTGCTGTCTTGCTGCTTTACAGTTTTGGCATTCCTATGTGCCATCTAGGCATCTGCCTAGTCCGCACTGTGCCCCAGCTGGACCACAGCATGCGCCGCCTGCAGTCCCCTGATCCCATTTACAGCATCAGTACAGTTGCCCTTTCCTATGTGCCCACTCTGCTGTTGCTGCACATGTGCACACCATAACAAACCTGCCCAATCTAAACGACAGAAACCCTGATCAGCGCTATTTCAATGTGGGATCATTCACTTTGTAGGGGGACAGAGCATAGGCCCTTCCAAACATGATATCTTATTTTTTACGCTTTGTCATTAGTGTTGCTTTATGTTTATCATTAATATCACTATTGGCCAGCTTGGTTATTGGGATTTTAAATGTGGTTCTGGTCATTTTATATGTTTATTTGCCTTTTTGGTTCCTGCACATGTATCACAACTATCACTTTTCTGGTTTTAAGAACATAAGAACATAAGAACATAAGAAATGCCATACTGGGTCAGACCGAGGTCCATCAAGCCCAGTATCCTGTTTCCAACAGTGGCCAATCTAGGTCATACGTACCTAGCAGTTTCCCCAAAAGACACAGGTTCTGCAGTGCTTGTACTAGGTCAAGCATTGATATCCTGGGTCCCTTTTTAATAGTGGTTTATGGACCTTTCCTCCAGGAACTTGTCCAAACCTTTTTTAAACCCAGCTATACTAACAGCCCTTACTACATCCTCCGGTAACAGATTCCAGAGTTTGATTACACGTTGAGTGAAGAAATATTTTCTCTTATTTGTCTTAAATAGTTTACCCTGTAGCTTCATTACATGTCCCCTAGTCCTTCTATATTCTGATAGCGTAAACAATTGATCCACGTTTATCCGTTCCACTCCATTCATTAATTTATAGACCTCTATCATATCTCCCCTCAGCCGTCTCTTTTCCAGGTTAAAGAGCCCTAACCTTTTTAGCCTCTCTTCATAGGAGTAGCCTTCCATCCCCTTCACCAATTTGGTGGCTCTTCTCTGTACTTTTTCTAATAACTCTATGTCCTTTTTAAGATACGGTGACCAGAATTGCACACAATATTCAAGGTGCGGTCGTACCATGGAGCGATACAGAGGCATTATAATATCCTTTGTTTTATTCTCCATCCCTTTCCTTATGATACCTAGCATTCTATTTGCTTTCTTGGCCGCCGCTGCACACTGGGCGGAGGGTTTTAACATGTTATCCACAATGACTCCTAAATCTTTTTCCTGGGTGGTGGTTTCTAATGTGGAGCCTTGCATCGTGTAACTATAGTGTGGGTTGTTCTTTCCTAGGTGCATAACTTTGCACTTGTCCACATTAAATTTCATCTGCCATTTGGATGCCCAGTCTTCCAATTTATCCAGATCCTCCTGCAGTTTTCCACAATCCTCTTGGGTTTTAACAACTTTAAACAGTTTTGTGTCATCTGCAAATTTGATAACCTCACTAGTTATTCCTTTTTCCAGGTCATTTATGAATATGTCAAAAAGTAGGGGACCCAGTACAGATCCCTGGGGTACTCCACTATTCACCTTTTTCCATTGGGAATATTGGCCATTTAGCCCTACCCTCTGCTTTCTATCTTTTAACCAGTTCCCGATCCACAATAGTACACTGCCTCCTATCCCATGACTTTTTAGCTTTGCCAAAAGTCTCTGATGGGGACCTTGTCAAAAGCTTTCTGAAAGTCCAGATACACTATATCAACAGACTCACCTTTGTCTACCTGTTTATGCACACCTTCAAAAAAACAGATCAGATTAGTAAGACAAGATCTTCCTTGTCTAAAGCCATGTTGGCTGTCTCCCATTAGGCCATGGCTATCCACATGCTGTGTAATTTTGTTCTTTATGATGGTTTCTACCATTTTCCCTGGTACTGACGTCAGGCTCACCGGTCTGTAATTTCCCGGGTCACCCCTGGAACCCTTTTTAAAAATTGGTGTTACGTTGGCGACCCTCCAATCTTCAGGTATTACAGATGATTTTAATGAAAGTTCACAGATTACCAATAGCAGGTCTGCAATCTCATATTTCAGTTCTTTCAACACTCTGGGATGTATACCATCCGGTCCAGGTGATTTGTTACTATTCAGTTTATCAAATAGTTGTAATATTTTCCCTGCCTTTGCTGCACATTGCTGACTTAAATGGTTTCTCTTTCCTGCAAATGTGCCTAACGCGAGGGTTTCACTGGCATTAGTGTTCAGACCCAAATTTCACAGCATTAGTGTGCCTGGAGCCTCTCCCCGCCCACTCTCCGCCCATTGACCCCTTCTCTCCACCCTCTGGGAAGCCTTACTCCACCCTTCAGACCAGGATTTCACAGCGTTAGTGTGCCTTAACGCCGCCGCCGCATTATCACATAAGTGACGCTATCGTGCTATAATGTTACGTTATCGCGCGATAATGTTACGTTATCGCGCGATAATGTTCGTTATCGCGCGATGTTACATTATCGCGCAATGACATCACTTATCGTGTGATAATATCACTACTGCGACGTTAAGACGGTTTAGTAAACATACCCCTAAGACTACAGATATAGCTGAAACTTTTCGTTTATTTTACTCCAGCTTGTACTCCTCTGGGTGGAGGGAAATGATGCTGCTTTTCAGGAATTAGTAGGACTCCGACTACATTCATCCCTGTCGGCACAGCAAACTCTGGAGTTGGAGGAGCAGATCATGGTGGGTGAGCTCCGTGCTGTTTTCCAAGATTTGAAAACGGGAAAAGCGGCTGGCTCTGATGGCATTCCTAACGAGTTTTATCAATCCTTTGAGGAAGATTTGGCTCCACATTTATTAAGATATTTTCAACTTCTTTATGAACAATCTCCTTTGGTGTGTGCTTTTATTGAGGCAACAATTTTCATATTAGAAAAGCCTGGCAGAGATCCGCAAAAAGTAGAGAATTATAGGCCGATTTTGCTTTTAAATGTGGATTATAAATTATTTTCCTCAATACTGGTGCGTAGGTTGGTAAAGGTAACACCTGATCTAATACACCCAGATCAGTGTGGTTTCATGGCAGGGCAGTCGACGTCTGACAATGCGCTTCTCCTTTTGGATCTTTTGTCCATAACAGAACAGTCAGACTTCCCAGTGGTGGGTCTTTCCTTAGAAAAAGGCCTTCGACCGGTTAGAATGGGCTTTTTTGGTGCAGGTTTTACAATGGTTTGGAAATGGTGACAATATTATTCGGTGGATTCAAGGTCTATATATCAACCCTTTGGCGCGTATTCTTGTTAATGGGAAGCTGTCGGATCCTTTTTTGCTCCATCGTGGAACCAGACAGGGTTGCCCACTCTCCCCAATCCTGTTTAATTTAGCGCTGGAACCCTTAGCTTTGCTGCGGTATTCGGAAAAGATTCAGGGCATCACTCTTGGTGATTTACAGATACAATTGTCAGCCTATGCGGATGATTTCCTGTTATTTGTTCAACCCATCTCAGTGAAGGAAGTGCTATCAATAATTGAAAAATATTCTAAACTGTCAGGCTATAAGATCAATTGGACTAAGTCCATGGCATTTCCAATGAATTCTCTGAGTCAATTAAGGAATTCCCGTTCGTGTGGGGAAAATGGTCCTGGCTCCCAAGGTAAATTATATCTTGGAGATGTTGCCGGTCTCCTTACCCTCCAAAACCTATAAATCATGGGAGCGTGGGAGCGACTGCTCTCCGTTTTCCTTTGGCAAAGGAAACCCCCCAGGATAGCAGTCAACAAATTAAAAATGAGTAAAAGTAATGGTGGGGTACAATTTCCGGACTTTAGATGGTATCATCAGGCATTTCTGCTTAAGCAAGGCGCAATGCGGAGCGCTGTGGAGGTTAGATGATGGAGACCAATTTGGTTGGAACTGGAAGAATGGTGGTCTCACCAATACCATTGTCCCTTTTAATTGGAATGAGATTCTCTGATTCTTCAATAGCCGCTAGAACTATAACTTCAACTCAAGGCACTTTCAATTTCCTGGCGCGGAGCTGCCTTCCCCCTTGATTCCAATATGATACAGTGCTAAGTTTAAAATCGGTCATAAGGTATTTTCATGGAAGAATTGGCAAAATAGGGGGATTTTGGATGCTAGGGCAGCTAGTCCAAGCTCGAACATGGAAGTCTTATAAGGAGCTGCAGGCAGAGTTTGATTTACCTGCTTGCTGTCATTTTCAATGGGTACAGTTAAGGCACTGTTTTGTGGAGTCAAAGATTGATGCTAACAACCTGTCGCAGGAATGGGGCCTGCAGAAGGTGGCTGTTTCTTGTTTGAGTAGGGCTGGCACGGTCTCTAAATTTTATGTATTATTAAGGGATGGGGCCTTAAGTTTTGCAATTGGACTAAGAAAATATGGGAGGAAATTTGGGTCTATCTATACCTCCGCAGAAGTGGCCGTTGCTATGGAATAAAGTGAACAGAGCCTCTGGGGCAGCTGCCCTAACCCAAACTTTATATTTTTTGATGCATCGAGCATTAATTACTCCAGTCCAGCTTACTAAATGGGACCCAAAAGTAGGAAACAAATGCTGGACTTGTTCGAATACCCCAGGTACCTTAAGACACATGTTATTTGATGGCCCTTACATTCACCATTTTTGGTCACAGGTTTGGGAGAGGGTCCAAAGAGTGTTGCGTTTTCAGGCACGTCTGACATGTTGCAAAAAGGAATTATTTTTTGTTCAATTTTATGATGGCTATTGCCTTAAAGCTGATAGTGTCATGCTGGAAGGATTCAAGTAAACTAGATGTCCACCACTGGTGGAACTCAGTCTGTCTTTACTCCAGCTATGAGAAAGCGCAGGAAGCTGTGATCACCCAGAGGTGCCTAAAAAGGGGTTCAGGGTCCTCTCAGGGTATTAACCACAGAAACATTTTGAGTTCATGTATAGGGGTAAACAGATGGAGATGTCTTGATGATTTCGCTGCTATAGCAAGGACAAGTGAGTGATTTTGTTTTATGTACTCTCGTGTTATAATTGCAAGTTGGACTAGCGTAGATTCAGCCTAAGGAATGGTCTCCATGGTGACGGGAAGGAGGGGAGGAGGGGAGGGAGGGATGGTGTTGATAGGTTAAAAGTTGGAGTTCTTTGTTGTAAGTTGCTACTGGAAACAATAAATAAAAATGTAAAAAAATAATAATAAATACAGGTGTTGAGGGGTCATATTCAGTAGCAGCGTCTAGTCACTGATACTTTATTTAAACTTAGATATTCAGCGGCAGAAATTATCCCATTTCTGGTGCTGAATATCTAGATTCACCAGATGGCAGCTTCACAATCTCATTGGCGGCACATTCAATCACTAGCTGGATAGCGCTAACCAATTAAAGTTAGGCTAGCCATTTGGATGGCATAACTTCAACCAGTCAAGCTATGCATTAATAGCTGAATATCATCGCTAAAGGGAAAGCTACCATCACCATTCCCGATCCACTCACAGACTGTCCGTTTTAACCATATGTGTTTTACATGGCCTGTGAGGATATTCAGCGGCACTAATCAGTTAGGGCCGATATTCGAAAGGCATTTACATGGTTTACAGCCCGGTGAACTGTGTAAATGCCTTAAATAGGGATATTCAACGGCACTTACATGGTTAGTGCCGTTCAGTATCCCCTTCTAACTCCCCTATGTGCCCCAATGCTATCCAGTTAGCATTGGCGCGTGCTGTGGGTATTCCAGGGCAGAGCAGAGATGGCGACAAGTGATAACCGGGCAGCAGCGATATTGCATGCTGCCCAGTGAGCGAGCTGCGCCAAAAGGATAGGCAAGGAAAACCCTCGTCTATCTTTTGGCGCAGGAGCTAACCGGGCAGCATGCAATATCGCTGCTGCCCGGTTATCTAATGCGGCTTCTGGTGTGTGCGGCGATCCCCAGATATTCAGTGCCAGGGCTGCATATGACCTCAACATTGAATATCCGGGATTAAGGGTCAGCAGGCAGGGCTGTGCGCCATAGTGGCACATACCATGTCCAGAAGAATATCGGGCCCTTAGTGCTGATGAATATGAGGGCTGAGTGAGTTTTAGCCAGTTAGTACGTCTTTGAATATTCCTCCCTCCTCCCCTTGCCAGTCTGCATCTGTGCCTGTAGGGTGACATTACTGTTAAAAGAAAAGAGAGTTGGGAGCGACAAAGATTTTGGTTATATAACCTAAATAAAGCCTCAGAAAAGGGGGAGTGTAAGTGTGAACTTTGTAGTTGTGAAACTTTCGCAATGTTTAATTTCTTTCCACAGCTATGAAATGGTGTAAGATGTTTAGTTTCAAATGGACAAAATAAAAACTTGTTTTAATTTAAATGTATGTATGACAATTTAGTGGTGCATCAGTTCACATCATAACCCAATGAAATTGGCATTTGTTTATGGTAGGTACTCACGCATTTGAGGAATGGTGTTATTTGAAAAAATGTTTAATAAAAACAAAAATTAAAGACAAAGAAAAGAAAAGAGCATGTGGATGTTACATAGTAACACCACAAATGACACCAGATAACCCCGACGTGGCCTATAGTCTGTCCAGCCAGGTGGCTAGGGTTGTAACTGCTATGCGTTGCAGGTTACCCCTCACATCTTCTGAAAAGTCTTTTCACTGCTGCCCGTATCTAGCAACTGGACCCTTAATGGTCAGAGGAGCCATTTGATCCCAGGTGCATGACAGGGCAGTGGTGTTGGTTTGGATAGGCAGACTGGATAGGCTGTGTGCTCTTTTTCCTTCCTTTTTCTGTTTCTATGGCTTAAAATTATATAGGTGATTTTAAAACTTCATCTGTAGATACCAGGGAGAGCCCTCAGTAGGAGCTAGGAGGTTGTAGGGCATAGGGAGGGGGGTCATCATTATGTTGGGAGGGTGGGGATCTATGAGGTGATGTCAGAGGTCCAGTGGTGGGGGAAAGGGGTATGGTGAATGTCACAAAGGGTATAGTGGATACCCATGGAGGTCTGGGGGGAGACTTTATCCCATCACTGGCCCCTTTAACAGATAGAGAGTCCGATAGGTATCATAAGGAAAGGAATGGAGAATAAGACAAAGGATATTATAATGCCTCTGCATCATTCCATTGTGCAACCGCACCATGAATATTGTGGGCAATTCTGGTCGCCGTATCTTAAAAGGGATATAGTGTTATTAGAAAAGGTACAGAGAAGAGCCACCAAAATGGTAAAGGGGATGGAAGGATACCCCTATGAAGAGAGGCCAAAAAGGTTAGGGTTCTTCAACCTGGAAAAGAGACGGCTGAGGGGAGATATGATAGAAGTCTATAAATTAATGAACGGAGTGGAACGGGTAAACGTAGATCGATTGTTTACGTCATCAGAATATAGAAAGACTAGAGGACATGCAATGAAGCTACAGGGTAAACTATTTAAGACTAATAAAAGAAAATATTTTTTCACTCAACGTGTAATCAAACTCTGGAATTTGTTACCAGAGGATGTAGTAAAAGCTGTTAGTGTAATTGGGTTTAAAAAAGGTTTGGACAAGCTCCTGGATTTGTGCGATATGTTCAGGCTTCCATAGTTTTTTAAGACTTCTTTAATGATTTAGGACAATTTGTAACCATCAGTTGGGTGTTTTTTCCACCTGCCCTCAAGCGTTCTATATCCACTTCATAGGTTAATGCTGGCTTACTACATGACGATTATTTTTTGGAAGAAAATCATATCAGTTTTTTCTTCAGTACAACATGTTTTAACTTTGGTTATGTGGTTTTCTATAATTTGGAATCTCTAATGGCAATGCCATATGTTAACTTTTACATCATTTTAGGTAATTTATACTGTTATTTAATTCTAGTAATACATCTATTTATTCATTGCTTCTTCTAATGGCCCATTATTTATTTCTAGTTTTTAGTGTACTACGTGACAGATTCAAGGTACTTTTTTACTCTTTCCTGTAAATGTGTCCTCCTCATCTCTCTCTTTGTGGTTCATTATTTTTACCATTTGTTCTTATACTTTTATCTTTTTAATAATTATGATTACAGTAACATTCTTATATTATTTTTATAAATCTTTATTGACATTTATAATTTTGTTTAATGGATTTATATCTTCTATATATTTTATATTTTGGGGGGGGGGGTTATATTTATGATTAATGTCTTAATTAAAGGTATGTTTAATTCATTAACTTATGTTTTTACATGTTCATATTTGTTGTTGTTATCTTTTTGAGGTGTGCTCTTTTTAAAGACCCCCTGAAGAAGGCTCTTTAGCCGAAACGCGTTGGGGCACAATAAAAAAGATTCTTCACCTATAGAATTGTAGCCAGTCCTTGTGTACCTGCTTGTTTAGTTCTCATGATCCGGATACTGGCAATGTTCAGCTGCTATCCTGATAGGCAAACTCTTTTCCCAAGACTCAACCACATGAAATGGATATCTACTGTTTCAGAGCTTCTGGGGACTTACAAGTGACCCTTATCAGTCACTGTCAGAGACAAGATGCTGGGCTCTGTGGACCATTGGTCTGACTCTGCATAACGGCATCTTATATTCTTAGGTTCTTAATTGCTTTACAGCTGGATAAACATGGCTCGATGGAAAATAGCCAGCATGGATTTAACAAAAGAAAGTCATCATCTACCAATCTGAGAATTCTTTGAAGTTATAAATAAGCCTATGGATAAGGGTGAGTGGCTCAATATAATGTATCTGGATTTTCAGAAAACATTTGATTAAATTCTTCATGAGACACATCTGAGGAAATGAAAAAGTGACAGGATAGGAGACAATGGTCTATTATGGTTTGGTAACTGGTTAAAGGAGGGAAAATGGTTGAACTAGCAACACAGAGAGGTAAAGGAGTGCCCCAGGGAACAGCACCAGAATCAAGAATCCTGCTATGCAGTTTTGAGTTGCGCAGGAGTCCTCTGCCGATGTTCCTGCTGGTAGGGGGTGATGCAATGCAATCATGCTTTGAATTGCGAGGGACAGGCAGGTGCTGAGGGATAGGGAGGTCTGGACCTGTCTATCTCTCGTGATTCAAAGCATAATTGCATTGTACTACGCTTAGCAGGTGAGTGGAGGAGTAGCCTAGTGGTTAGAACACTGGCTTGGTAACCAAACAACCAGGGTTCAATTCCCACTAGCACTCCTTGTGGCCTTGGGCAAGTCACTTAACCTTCCATTGCCTCAGAAGAAAGGCCTCACAATCTACTTCTGGTGACACTGCCAAGAAAACCCAGGAGCTTCTGGGTCACCAGGAGTCAGGACTGACTCAAAGGCACACATTGCATTTGCACCCTTAGCAGGAATGTTGACTGCAACTAATGTTCTTTAACTTTTTAATGATCTGGCAAAGAGACCAATACAGGAAGTGAAACTTTAAGGATGACGCTGAATGATTAAAAGAAGTTAAAACAAGAGCAGGATGATGAATTACAAAAAAATCTGGCAGGATGAATACAGCTCATCTAAATGGCATATGAAATTTAGGAGCATATTTATTAAAGTGTGTTTAGCAGTTAGTATAGAATTTGGTGTAGGATAACTGATAGAACAGGCCCATGGTAATGGTTATTACTTGGGCTAAGAATCCCACGCTAACTATTGTCTGTGTAGTTGGTGAACTATGGGCAGAGACTGGGCCTGGGTAGCCTTTGCAGCTAGCATACAGTACTTTAGCAGATGCTATGTTTGCTGCTGACAGTGTGTGTGCACTTAACAGCTGCTCAGGAGGAGGTGTTAAGTACACCCTCACTACTAGAAGGCAGTTAGCAGGGCTCGCACCAAAACAAAGTATACCAACATTGGTAAATGAGCAACCTGATCCCCTCCACCACTTCCCCGATCAACAGCAGCAGCATCAACCCCTCTGCCCCAACCCTCTTCCCAATCTATATTAACCCACTGGCACCGATCCCCTTTTTGATCTGCATCAACACCCTAATTCCCCCCAACAGCATCATTCTATTCTCCCTCACCCCCAGCACTTACTAGAGGTTTCTCTGGTGGGTTAATGGAGAGAGAGGGGTGATCCCTGGACTCTTTGGTCCCTTTACTGACCTGGGTTCAAAATGATGACTCTGACCCCTAGTGGTATTTATTTATTTATGTAACAGTTCTTATATACCGCGCTATTTGTTATCAATGCGGTTTACATAAAACAGAGTTTACTCAGACATTTAGGACATGTCTTGAGTTTACAAGTAACAGGGAACGTAACATGGGCTTACAACTGGGGGTAAACTATGTACAATCCAACAGAAAACATGATTGCAAATTCTATTTACATTATGGTAACACATGCGTAGATTATATGGTTGCATTAACTGTTCGGTGGGAAGTGTGATTGGTTTGTCAATGTGAGATCTTGAGGTATTGGGGTAGGCAGTGATTCGTTGATGAGTTCAGTGAAGTACATAGTAAACAGGTGGTGTTTTATGGCTTTTCTGAACTGCAAAAGATCTATGATAGATCTGATGTTAGGAGGGAGTTGATTCCAGCATCTTGGGGCGTATGATGAAAATGCTCTGTTATTTGTTGTTTGAGACCATTTTATTGATTCACTAGGGATAACTAGTGTATTTTCAGCTGTTGACCTCCTAAGTCTATTGTTCAGGGTTTTCGTGAGTAGAATAGAAATTGAGGTTGAGGATAAGTTATTTATGGCTTTAAAAGTGGTAAGAAGGGCTTTATAAGTGATCCTGCAGCTTATCAGAAGCCACTGATGTTCCATTAATATCGATGTAATGTGGTCTCTTCTTGATGTTCCAGAGAGAATGCGGGCTGCAGTATTCATGGCCAATTGAAGGGAGTGTAGAGTATTCTTGGGTAGACCGTGTAGTATGATATTCGCGTAGTCAAAATGGGGGGTGACTAACGCTTGGAAAATTGTGCGGAAGTCCTCGGGATTCAGCATGGGTCTTAGGAGTCGAAGTGTTTTGATCTTGTGATAAATGGCTTTTACTGTGTTTTTTATGTGTTCCTTGAAGTCTAGTTGATGATCAATTGTAACACCAAGGTAGCGTATGGACGACTTTACTGGAAGATCAGCGTCTCTTACTTTGAGACATGGAGGAGGTATGAAACGTTTGTTTCTTGTGATGATTAGGACTTCAGTCTTTTTAAAGTTTATCCTCAGGTTCTGGTTAAGGAGCCAGTCCGTTATCCTGTTGAAGCAGTTGATTAAAGTTGTGTAGTTGGGATTTGTGATATTGATCGGGGTAAATATGAGCACATCGTCTGCATAGATAAGGCAGGATAGCCTGAAAGCACGGGTGATTTCACAAATTGGTTGCATGTATATATTAAAAAGCAGTGCGGAGAGGGAGGAGCCCTGGGGAACTCCTTGTTTTTGCCGGAAAGGTTCAGAGGTGTTAGTGTTAATGCGGACTTGTTGCCAACGGTCTTCAAGGTATGATTTACACCAGTTCAATGCGAGGCCTTGGATACCCTTCTCATGCAGTTGTGCTAGGAGTTGGTGGTGGTCTACTGAGTCAAAGCCTGCTGCAATATCGAGAAAGATCAATGCAAAACCCTTCTTGATGCTGTCAATCCCACTGATGAGCATGTTAGAGAGGAAGGTAAGGAGAGTTTCAACTCCATGGGCTTCCCTAAATCCATGCTGGCAGGGGTCTGGAGGGGATGATGTGTCTAAGTGTTGTTGGATTTGTCTTTGAGTATCTTTCTCGAGTATTTTGGCTAGTAATGGAATACTGGAAATAGGCCAGTAGGATTCCTCCTTCTTTGGGTCTAGGTGGTTATTCTTCAGCAGAGGTTGGATGGATGTTTGCTTGAGGGCAGCAGGGAATACTCCAGACGAGTAAGATAGGTCAGCGATCTTGGCTATGAATGGGCTAAGTTCCGAGCGCATTGTTCTGATCCAATACGCTGGACAAGGATCGTTAGGTGCAGTAGTAGTGTTGATTGTGGTAATAATGTTTTCAATGGATTCAGCCAAAGGGGTGAGAGTTTAGTAAGTAGTGCTTGTTGCTGGATGGTTTTGGCAGGTTCTAGAAATGTGGTTGCAGTTGCTTTAACTACTTTGGATTGAATGTAGTTAGCATATAGTTGCGGATGTATAGATTCTTGTTGTGGCGGTGATGGTTCTTTAGTTAGAGATTTTACTAGGTTGAAAAGATCGCGTGGCTTGTTGAGTGATCGATTAAGTAGATCAGAATGGTATTCCTTCCTCTTAAGCCAAGTTGTTTCTCGGTGATTTTTCAGGTGATCTAAGTAGGTTTCTTGATCTAGGGTGTTACGGGTGCGCCTCCATTTTCTCTCTAGTTTTCTCAGATGCTGTAGGTATGGTATGGTAGTCTCATATGGTATGTATGGTAGTCTCATAGTACTACTGCTAGATGGTCAAGCTTCCATATAAGCAATAAAAGCTTGACCGTGACCCTACCTAGGGTAATGCTCACATTTTGAAGCAGGACCGGCTAATGGGCAGGAGCATCTAGAGACTGCTTCTGCCTCCTTACAGGCCCACTAAGGAAAATCATGGTAAGTTCTGGGAGGATCGAGAGTTGAGGGAAGGGTTGAGTGATGTTCTTGGAAGGGAGGGAATGTGGGGTTGATGCAGAGTGGGAAGAGGATTGGAGCTGGGGGTGGCATTGATACAGACCAGGCATGGTCTCAGGCCTTGGGGTCTTGCAGATCAGAAAGAAGATTGGGGCCTAGGGGAATAATGGGGAGTCATACTTAGGGATCAGATGATTTTAGCACATGCAGCCACATTAACTACATTGCTAGATAACATGTTAAGTGCAATTGTGCTATCTGCCAATGCATTTACTATGCAGCAAGAGTCTGCCCAGTACAGTAAATGCACAACAGATGCTGGGCACACCTCCAACATTTACCGCACAGGCTTTGCAATTAGCATACATTAATTTTGGCACCTAATTCTTAATAAGCACAAATATTTACAATACTTTAGCAAACAGGACCATTAATATAAACAAGTACAAAGTGATGCACACAGGGAATGAGTGAGAATCCACAAGCACACACAGGAAGAGAAGCAACAGAATTTGCAAAACAAGAGAAAAAATTATTCAAAGAATTAGTTTAGCAAACTAGGAAAAACAAATGACTAATCCAGAAATACAGTGGGAAATACAAAGTGTTACTTCAGGAACCTTTTGTCGATCAAGACCAGACACATGAATGGTTAAGGAGAGGTGAACTGAAAGTGAAGGATGAGCAACTGATAGTTGCAGCTCAGGACAGCGGATTATGAATAAGATGGTTTACAGCAAGCACTGAAAAAACTGACAAAACAGACATATGTCGAGTCTGTGGGAAAGAGCTGGAAACAGTGACTGAACTCATAACTGGCTGTGAAGTTCCGATGGCGAAAACTTTCTATACAGAAAGGCACAAAAAGTAGTACACCTCATCCACTGAAATCTCTGTAAACACTACATCACTGTGCCTGAAACGCATTGGGATCCTGATCCTAAGAGAATTACAGAGAATGAAGAGGTTATGATCACCTGGAACATTCCCATTCTGACAGATAAGAAACTGGATGCTAGGAAACCTGACTTAGTAGTAAAGGAAAAAACACCAGAACGGCATTGATAATAGAGGTTTCAGTTCTGAACAATTATTCTGTGAATCGCATGGAGAGGTAGAAGATCCTGAAGTACCAAGAAATTCAGTCAGAGACAAAGAAAAGGTGCCAGAAAGACAAAAAAATAGTTCCCATTGTATTGGGAGCCACAGGCTTGATAAAGAAGAAATTCCAAGCACATCTTGACAAACTATCCTGTGGTAGTGTGGCATGTGATGGGAAGGGGTTTTCTTTAAAGCACAGGCCAGACAGCAGTTCAGGGAAAACAAAGCAGTTTTTATTCTGCCCCAGCTTGTTAAACCTCCAAAAAGAAAAACATAGAACAGGCAGCAGTTCAGAGAAAACAAAATTAGCTTACTTCTGTCCCAGCTTGTTAAACCTCCACAAGTTGGTTCTCTCGGTCCTTCCTCCAGCCCCAGTTAAAATTCTTACCTCAGAACTCCTTTGCACAGCTTGCCTTGGAAGGACCTGGCTCCAAGGGCCTATCTCCCTCCTGGAGCCTACTGGGTTTTTAGCCTCTCCCTCTGATCCATGCCCTTCGAGTCCTGAACTCTGGGCTGCAGACTCTCTTTAAGGGGACTGTTGATAATCCCTTTGGAGAGGGATGGGTAACATTCTATATACCCCATTATATACCCATACATTTTACATCTTTGAACACCAACATGAAGCTCTCTTTGGCATGATGCAAGTACTACATTGAGTATAGCAGTAAATTTGAGAGACTGAGATCATATTTCATATACCCCGGCTTAGAAGTGAGGTTCATGACTGTCATGGTATGCACAAAACTAATCCATTTGGAGAAACTGGCTCAGAAATACAATCTTGAACACATGTGAACAATGCTAGTTTTCATATTAGGAATTACTACATAGGGAAAGAATCTTGAAGCAAATGTGGCACAAAACATTGAAAACCTTAGCTTAGTGTGCAGTAGAATAGAAAACAATGCTATAAATATCTGAGTGTCTTTCTATAGGTCTGAAATGTGACCACACATGGGGTCATTTTATAAGGGGCGCGTGCTTTAAGCCATAACATACATGCCTATTTTGCTGATATTCTACTCACTGTGCGTTAATGGCCTCTTCTAAAATACTGACCAGTGCATTCACACAATGGACAGAACTTTGCTGGCCGGCGTTGCTTGGGCAGCCTATAAGCCGAGTACACAGGTACAATATTATAAATTACACACTATAACATTTCAAGCATGGATATTTACATCAGCTCTAGGTCTGGTGTCAATGTCTGCACCTTAACTTTAGATGCAATATCTGCCATGTACACTAGTATTTTATAAAGACAAGTAGGTGCCAACTTGTTATCAAATAATGCTAGTGTAGGTGCCGATGTAGACGCCTATCCAGGGCACCTTGTTATACTATTTTCATAAGATCTGATTTGTCAAAGTAGGGAGGGCAACGCAATAATAGCATGTGTGAAAACACCACATTGTATGCTATCGCATTTGCAAAACATGGCATGCAGTATTTGGTGATTTTGTGCTCTTTTTCTTTTGGAAATCCAAACTTAGGCAAAATCACTACTGAGCTGAGAAATCATGAACATCAGTTAATTGTTGATTCAGCAGAAGTTAAATTTTGCATAAAAACGTCTGTAGCCAGACAAGAGTATGGTAAGATATACACAAGTAGTGATCAAGAGAGGGAGGGACATCAGGATTCAAAAGTAGTTTCAAAGAGGTGGGTTTTTAGTCTGGATTTTAACCCGACGTACTGACTCACGGAGTTTGTTCCAGGCATATGGAACAGCAAGGTGGAATGAACAAAGTTTAGAGTTGGTAGTGGCAGAGAAGGGCACTGATAAAAGGAAGTTGCCAAGGGGCGGAGTTCCTGAGAAGACGTGTAGAGTGAGATAAGAGAAGAAAGGCAGTGAGAAGCCGCAGAACGAATGCACTTGCAGGTATATAGAAGTTTGAACTGGATGCGGAAACAGATAGAGAGTCAGTGAAGTGACATGAGAAGAGGGGTTACATGAGCACCAACAACCCACATAGGTGAGTATATAGAGTAAGGGGCTTGTTTACTAAAGTGCACTACCAGGTAGCGCTGGGCTGAGCACACACTAACTGCACCATGTTGCCATTTAGAGCAGGGCACTGTGCTCGTGATCCTCATGCTAACCAGTTAGCATGTTAGTAGGCTGTAACAGGGTAGTTTAGGAGCATAATATGGACGTAAACATTGCATTGTGGTTAGCGTAGGCCTTATGGCATGCACTAACCGTGACTGTTACCATTAACATGGGTGCATTTAATGCTGCCTCAATGCACCCATTCTCTCTGTAGGTCACCTCAGCTTCCTCGGAAGCCTGATGCAGTTGTACTGCTGCTGTTAGGACTGTGGCTATTGTTCTATGCAGGTTACTTCAGGGACATTCTGGTCTAATTTAGACCTATCACTGCTGTTATGGTTTAACCAAGTCTGAGGAGCTAGAATATTGTGTGCAGGTTTGGTCACTCTATCTCAGTGGTTCTCAACCCAGTCCTCTGGGACCCCAGGCCAGTCAGGTCTTCAGGATATCCACAATGAATCTGAGTGCACTGCTTCTATTGTATGCAGATCTATCTCATGCATATTCATTGTGGATACCCAGAAAACCCAACTGGTCACAGAGGACTGGATTGAGAACCACTGCAGACTTAGGTGAACTACAAAATGTACAGAGAAGGGCAAATGATAAAGGGAATAGCTACCTTATAAAGCTTTCCAGATTAGGACGTGCTTGGAGAAAGGATGGCTAAGAGCAAATTGTATAGAGGTTTATAAAATCATGAGTGGTACGGAACGAGAAAATGATGGCGAATAAGGACCATACACCTTACCTAATCTGCTAATATATATGAACTGCTCAGCTTCACAATGTCTTCCTTTCCCTCTGTGTTTGCCCTGTGCTTTCTTAAATTCAAATACTGTCCTTGTCTTTATCACCTCCATTGGAAGGTTGCATGCATCCACCACCTTTCCGTAAAGAAATATTTTCTTATATTGCTCCCAAGTCTACCCTCCTGTCATCCTCATGCTATGACCTCTAGGCTAATAATGGTAATTTACCCTTTGAAATAGTACTAGCATTATATGATACTCCATAAAAGGAACTAATAGCCGATTTAAGAAAGCTTTTCTTTCAGTCAATGCACAATTATGCTATGGACGCTGTTGTTAGAAGATCTGGTCATGGCTATTAGTACAGCAGGATTTTAGAAAGGGTTGCATACGTTTCTGGAAGACAGATTCATTAACAATTCTTATCCATTTAGAGATGTGGATCAGCATATCTTCCTTCTGGGAGTGAGCAACAAGGACAGGATCTCCCAATGAGGAATGCTGTGTATTTCCAAGTGAGCCAAGATGTCGGGCTTGAAGGACCCCTGATCTCGGTCGGCATAGTGCTTCTTAGGTTCTTACATAGCTGTGCATGTTTTAAAAAGCATGTGATCCCAAAATGTCTCCCAAAGAAGCACGGCTGCTGTAGGAAATTTGTCATTAGTAAAAATCCACATTTTAATTGTGATCATTGTCAGTCTTTGTTATCTATAAAATTAGCTTGGGTCAGTTTTCTGGTAGACTAATTAAAAGATGCAGATGAGTAGCTTAGTGGTTAGAGCAACAACCTGTAACCCAAGAGATATGCGCTTGATTCCCATTAGGTGGCATTGGGCAATTCACTTTACCCTCCATTCCCTTGGAAGAAAAGACCTGGCAATCTACTTTCTGTGGAACCTTGCCAAGAAAACCCAGGGGCTGCTGGGTTGCCAGGAGTCAGCACTGACTTGATGGCTCTCAAAAAGAAAATAATGAGTATCTTACTCACTAGTATGTGATACAAATAAATGTGAAAATGAATTCACTTTTTCGGTACCACCTCTTCCTATCATCCCACTTTGGCTCTTTTCTAACAGTGCAGCTTGAAAAACACATCTTTTGCTGCAATTTATTTTTTTCTACAATTATCAGCATGCTTTTAAAAAGGCATACTTCATAAAAGATCTTGCACTATTGGCGTTGTCTTAAAATAGCAGTTCGAAGAATGGCTCACAGAAACAGGGTTAACTAACAATTTGACTAGAAATGTGCAGGGAAAGAAATGACAGCTCATAATCGGGTCGTCTTTGGAGGGGTTTTTCCTAACTTTTGGACCTTTCAATTTGTTTCAAATTTCTTTGTTAATAAAAACTTTTTAATGCACATTATAACACTCAAATTGACTTTCCATGCATTGATTTTGTGCATAGCCATATTTTTAAGGCATGATAACAGATGTGCATTGCTATGATGAACTAATCCAAATCTCATGACCTTTCATCCAAATCCTTATATCTGAGGCCTAGGGACTCAAACAAAATAGTAGGAGCCAAACTCTCTCCCTGCGAAGAGAATAATAGCTGCAGGTAAGAAATAACTTGCATGAGGAATTTGGAATTGGTATTTCTCCAGCAGTGAGGTATATCCCCAGAATTTGATTTTATTTTCCATATTTTGGGCATTTATTCCTTAGGGAGGGAGGGAGGGAGGGAGGGAAAGTCTTTTCAATAACAAAAGCTCTCTTATGTTGGGAAATGGGAGTTCATTCAGCCAGAGGGTTTTGGAGGTACTCCCAGAATGGGAATAGGTCACAAGAGATAGGTATTTGCAAGTTTTAACTAGTCAAAACTATAGACACATTTCATTTTGCTTTAAAAAAAAAAGCAGGGAATTTTTTGGTGAGGCAATAGTCAAAGCAAAATTACTCATGTAGTTTTGCTGTGATTATTCCGTCAAATCCTGTGAGCACAAATCACCCATGGAGTTTGCCCAAAAGTGGCCAGTTTGATTATTTGCCTTATAGTGTCTACATATAAAAGCTTAAATAAATTAGAAATTTACTGAGCAGGAGCAGATTAAGACAGAAAAAGAGGTCATAGTCACTATTAGCACTGCAGGACAGAATCGGGCTAGAAATCATAGATATACCATTTCCTTATTAGAAACAGCACCAGATCAACATGAAACCAGCAGTGCCGATCGTTACCACTGCAGCAGGGGTGGCGTGTTGTCTTCATCATTGTTAGTAATAAGCCAAAATAAGCATTTGAAATGGTTCCAAATTAAGTTATACCCAATGAAAATATATAATATGTATCTGACTTCCTATTGCTCAGCAGCTATAATAAGGTCAGCAAAATCCAGACCTTTCCACAGCCTTGGTCCCCATGGAAATGGGGAAAATAGGAATGAAAATTGTCCAGTCAGAGGCAGGCATCTGAGTGTGATTATGATGAAACCCTAGGGGTGGGGAGAACCTCTCTCCTTTCTTTTCACCTAGTTCTCCTCGTCTTCCTCCTGCATCCCCCAGGCCATTCCCCTCTCTCACCCTATCTCCAAGTCCAGCTCAATCTCTTGGTTCTCCTACCTGTTTTTAATCAATACCAAAAGAGCAGAGATGCATCAAATCAGTTCTTTTCTGCTGTGAAGAGTCAGACTTGCATTCTAAACCACACAAGACATCGCAGGCCTTTCACAGTGGTTCAAGTCACTGTAACCTCCATTCTGGCATCAGGCAACATAGAAGCAAATGAGAGAAAATCGCTTTCATAGTGCTCAAAGCGAAGGAACAGGAGAAAAGGGTCCAAAAAATTATACATCTATAACCTTCAATAATGCTTTTTGCAACAATATAAAAATAAAATCAGTTATCGAAAGACCCATTTTTATTCATAGCATAGGTTATTTATTATTTATTTGGGGTGATTTTTGGACCCTTCATTCTTGATTGTTTGCTTCAGGCTACAGAAGACATAGAAGCAACTGAGCCACTGACACTCTTCCACTGTTGGCCAGCTTAGCAGGCAGGGTGATCAATGGGGGTGTGCAGATGGAAAAGGGGGGCAGAGCATGGGATAAAAGAGAGGCAATCAGCTGGGGGAATATGAGAGAGGAGATGGCTTGACAGGGGTCAGTTACAGGGGATGAGAGAGGGAATCAGTAGCAAGGGTTTGCAGAGAGAGAGGGAACCAAGAGTGGAAAGTGATAGTGGAAAAAAACAGAAGGGTATTGGGAAGGGGGGGGGGGGGGAGTTGAGAAAATGGCTCCAAAATCAAGAAAGGGAAAAAGAGGGTAGTTTTGCCAGTCAGTAGGACTGGGAGAAACAGGGAGAGAAAGAGGACGCGAGATTGGGGGAGAAGTGAGATGAAAAGGGGGAGAATACAAGGAGTACTATCACTGAACATTTGTATAGTGCCACAAGACGTACGCAGTGCTGCACATTCACATGTGCAAGACGGTTCCTGCTCATCAGAGCTTATAATCTAGTCAAGACAGACAACACAGTAGTTGTAGACATGGGATACATCAAGGGGGAATGGTAAGGAAACACAAAGGAGATCAGGTGAGTCAAGATTCAAAAGTGGCAGCAAAGAGATGAGTTTTCAATCTGGATTTGAAAAGGGTCAGAGAAGGTGCCTGACGTACAGACTCAGGTAGTTTGTTCCAGGCATAAGGAGCATCAAAGTAAAAGGAGCGGTCGGAGTTAGCAATAGAAAAGAAGGGCACAGATAGAAGCGATTTGCCAGAAGAGCGGAGTTCCCGAGGAGAGGCATAGGGAGATAGAAGACAGGAAAGGTAGGGAGTAGCTGTAGAGTGAATGCACTTATAGGTCAACAGGAGAAGTTTGAACTAGATGCGGAAACGGGTAGGGAGCCAATGAAGTGACTTGAGAAGAGGGGTAATATGATGAGGCTGGTGGAAGATTAGCCGCGCACCAGAGTGTTAAACAGAATAAAGTGGAGAGAGATGATTCGGAGGGAGACCAGCAAGGCGTAGGTTACAATAATCTAGACGGGAGGTGACTAAGGAGCGGATAAGTGTCTTAGTAGTGTGTTCAGAAAGGAATGGGTGAATTTTATTGATGTTATAGAGAAAGAAATGGCAGGTTTTAACTATATGTTGGGTGTGTGTGGAGAAGGAGAGAGAGGAGTCAAAGACAACCCCAAGGTTGTGAGGGGAGGAGATAGGGAGGAGTAGAGAGTTATCTACAGAGATTAAGAAAGGAGGACGGGTAGAGGAGGGTTTAGGGGGAAAAATAAGAAGCTTAGTTTTGGCCATGTTCAATTTCAAGTGGCAGTGAGACATCGAAGCAGCAATATCAGGAAGGCGGGCAAAGATCCTGGCCTGGATTGCTGGAGAGATTTCAGCTGTAGAGAGGTAGTTTTGGGAGTCATCAGAATAAAGATGGTACTGAAAGCCATGGGAAGAGATGAGTGCACCGAGGGAGTGGCTATAGAGAGAGAAAAGGAGTGGACCCAAGACAAACCCTTGGGGTACACTAACTGAGAGCAGGATAGCAGAAGAGGAGGATCTACCAGAACAAACACTGAAAGAGCGATAGGAGGATAAGAAAAGAACCAGGAAAGCACAGAGCTCTTAAAACCAAGCGAGGACAATATATCAAGGAGAAGGTTGTGGTCAACAGTGTCAAAAGCAGCAGAAAGGTCAAGAAGGATAAGGCCCTTGGATTTAGTCAGGATCAGGTCGCTGGAGACTTTGGTAAGAGCCGTTTCGGTAGAATGTAAAGGACAAAAAGCCAGACTGTAAAGGATCCAGGAGGGCTTGAGAGGAGAGAATGTTGAGGCAATGACAGTGAATCGCACGTTCAACTAGTTTAAAAATATGGGGAGGAGGGAGATGGGAGGAGCTAGAAGGACAGGTAGGGTCTAGTAGAATTGGAATTGGTGAGGGGCTTCTTTTCCCCTCAGTCTACGTCTTTCCTCCCTTTCCTCTCTTAATCACAGAATCTCCTCTCCCCACCCCCTTCTCCTCCTCCTCTTCTGATTCAAGATCCTGCCCATACAACCCTTTATGTAACCACTGCTTACTGACCACACCTGTATGATTTACTGTCTCTTATGCTGAGACTTTAAATGGTTAGCTGGTGAAATCTGAGCATGCTCCATAGGGTACATGTTACTCAAAAGTGAGTTGGAAAAGGGTGTTTGTGTTCTGATGCACCATGGCAATATAAAGCCAGTACTACTACTACTTAACATTTCTATAGCACTACAAGGCATACGCAGCTCTGTAGATATACACAGAAAAAAAAGTCCCTGCTCAATAGAGCTTACAATCTATTCAACACAAACACAACGAACAAGGGACCAGGGTAAACTAGAGGAAATGGCTGTAGCACACAAGGGTGGTAAACAGGTGAATAAGAGGGTCATGTTTTAAAGGCACACTTGAAGAGGTGGGTTTTTAGTCTGGATTTGAATAGGACCAGGGATAGCTTAGGAGTAGTCTAGTGGTTAGAGCAACAACCTAGTACCCTCAAGATCGGGGTTCAGTTCTCACTGCTACTTATTGTGACCTTGGGCAAGTCCCTTTACCCTCCATTGTCTTGGAAGAAAGGGTCTGGCAATCTACTTCTGGTCATATCTTGCCAAGAAAACTGCTGGGCTGCTAGGAGTCAGCACTGACATGATGGTACTTAAAAAAAAGGGATGGAGTCTGGTGTACTGATTCAGGTACTCTATTCTAGGTATATAGTGGAGCAAGATGGAATGAATGGAGTCTGGAGTTAACAGTGGAAGGGAAGGGCACAGATAAAAGCAATTTACCTGATGACTGGTGTTTTTGAGAAGGGGTGTAGTGAGAGATGCGAGGTAATGAGGAGCTTTAGAGGGAATGCACTTGTAGGTCAGGAGAAGAACTGTGAATTGGATGAGGGAGCCAATGAAGTGATTTTAGAAGAGGGGTTTGTAGGCATAGCAACACTGGTAGAATATTAGTTGAGTTATGAATGGATTGAAGGGCAGACAGAACTAGTGGAAGACCAGTCAGGAGTAGGTTGCAATAGTGTAAGCAGGAGATAACTAGAAAGTGGATAAGAGTTTTGGTAGTGTGTTCAGAAAGGAAGGGACACATTTTGCTGAAGTTTTAAAGAAAGAAACAACAGGTTTCAGCTATCAGTTGGATGTCACAGAGAAAGAGATTGAGGAGTCAAAGATGACTCCAAAGTTACGAACTGAGGAAACAGAAAGGATGGTAGTGTTACCCATAGAAAGAGAGAAAGGAGGAAGGGGAGATGTGGCTTTAGGGAGAACAATAAGGAGCTTCATCTTGGCAATATTCAGTTTTTAGATTGCTGTGGATCATCCAGGCAGAAAGGTCATACAAGGAGGCTGAGATACGGGCCTGGATTCCTGGAGAAATTTCTGGTGTAGAAAAGAAAATCTGAGAATCATCAGCATAAAGATTGTACTGAAAACCATGGAAGAAAATCAGGGCACCAAGGGAGTGAGTATCGATAGAGGAAAGAAGAGGTCCCACTGAGGTACTCTAATTGAAAGCAGGATAGCAGTAGAAGATTCACCAAAAGATGCACTAAACATGCAATGGGAGAGATAGAAAGAAAACCAGGGAAGAGCAGAATCCCTAAAGCCAAGCAAGAACAGGTATCAAGTTCAAGATCAACAGTGTCAACAGCAGCAGATAGGTACAGAAGAATGAGTATTGAATAAAGACCCTTGGATTTGGCCAACAGGTCACTAGAGACTTTGGCAAGAGCCCTTCCTTTACAGTACATTGTAGAGGATGAAAGCCAGATTACAGTGGATCCACAATGGCTTCAAAGGAAAGAAAGTCATGATAGCAGCAGTGAGCTGCACATTTGAGTAGTATGGACATGAACGGGAGGATGGAGATGAGCAGATAGCTGAAAGAGCAGGTTGGATCTAGTGGAGGTTTTATGAGAAGTGTGACCACAGCATGTTTGAAGGCTGAAGGAACAGTTACAGTGGAAAGTGAAAGGCTGAGATTATGATAGAGGGAAAGGATGACAGCGGGAGAGATAGAGCTTAATAGACAGGTGGGAATGGATCAGAGGAGCAGGTAATGAGCTTGGAGGAGGAGAGAGGTGCAGTTTCCTCGGCAGTGACTTTAGAAAAGGAAGAAAGGGTGACAGAGGCTGGGTGAAGGAACTGAGAGGGAAAGAGAGGGAAGGGGAGGGGGAGATGGAGGCAGCCCTGCAGAGACCTCAAGACCAATCCTGTAAACCTTATTATGGAAACAGCCAGAGTTTGAACAGAAAGGGAAGGAGGGGGCAGAGGCACTTTGAGAAGCAAGTTGAACGTGGCAAAGAGGCAGAGAGGGTCAGAGGCAAGGGTGCACTCTTGCTTGGTGAGTACTAAGGCAGACTGGAAGGAGGTTAACATGAATTTGAAATGCTGGAAGTCAGCAAGGATACAGGATTTAAGCCAAAAGCGTTCAGCAGAGCAGGTAGGTAGAGGATTTTATGGGTCAACCACAGCTAAGGTATAGGGCGAGGAATGGGGAGAGTGAGAGCATCGAGTGGTGGAGAGCATAGAGTTATAGGAGGAGACTACCTCATCAACATACTCAAATGACCCAGTGGAAGAGAGAGGGGAATCCAGCAAGCTGGGTGAACTGCTTACATGCTCCTTAATGGACTCTTCATTCTGGTGGACCCCTGATGACAGTGGCTCAGTATCAGTACTGTGGGCCAATATACAACTTTGGTGACAACTTTGCCAAGTAGCCAGCAGGGTCATCATGAACAATTTTGCAATAATGCGAACAAAACCAAACCAAACCCTTGCAGAATTTTTCTGAGCTGCCCTATTCCTTTTCTGTAGGTAAAGGTCTAAGCTTCTCAATGCACAATCTATCTCCTTTCCCACAAGCAACAACAGTTTTACAGTGTGTACCCATAGCACCAAGCTGTCTATGAGAGGCGTGCTAAATTTGAACTGTTTTGGCTATTCATAGCACACAGACACTAGGGAACAGATGAAAGGGGATAAAAATTCAATAGTCACCAAGGATTTGACTGGGTCCCATGTGGACTGGATCTGTAATTTCTAAAAATAAGCTTACAGTGCTAAAAATAGATTTCAGAAAGAGTAATCTGAACCAGCTGCAAGCTGTCTAGAAAATGTACGTTATAAAAGCCAGATGGCTTTTGCCCTTTTTAGCTTTAGACAGCCTATAATTTGGATAACAGCTACAGCTGCAGAAATGCATTTACCAGTCGTACTGTTTGATAAACATATTTGTTTAAAGCAGACGCTTCCAATTAGAGCCAGTAAAAATGTTAATTTATTTTAATATTTCTCCGTGTGGGTAATGATGATTTTACCATGCTACAGTTTCCTCCTAGCATCACAGAGAGGAATATCAGTTAGTACAAAATACAGATTGCCTTCCCGTAAGCATTTCCACAGCTTACGGTTGCTATGCTACAGGATTCAAAATACAGAGAATATTTCTCTTACCAGCAAACTCTGCTCCATAAAATTTTGAGGGGGAGTCAGTAAACAAGGAGAACTTTTTCTGCTTTAATGCCGTACTTAAATCCACCTTTTTTCTGGATTCTTCCCTTGTAGATTGCAATTGCCCTCATTTCGCTTTGGGCAGGCTTTATTGTCCTGGTACTAGATTAGCTTTCGATTCTCTACCTGTCTAAGATTCATACTGTAAACGAGGGATGCTGGGATTTGAATCCTGCCTGTCCTCATAGGCACTCTTTGTGGCCTTGTACAAGTCACTTCACCCTTCATTGCCTCAGGTATAACTTAGATCATGAGCCGAGATGGGCAGAGAAATAACTTGTGTATGTGAACATTACTCATCTTCAGCTCAGATTTGGAAAAGGCAAGTAATACAGCTAAAATCCAAATATTTTGCTAATAGAGAGGGTTTTTTTAGAATTCCTTGGCGGTCTCACCACAGAGGACATCTAAAAAAGCAGTTCATAAATCATCCAAACCCAAGATACCTAGCTGGTCCTGCCAGTTCTTTTTATTACTTAGAAATTGCTTCCTAATTTATTAGTGGCATTTACATAACAATGTACATCTCATATGACCCCTAAGAACAGCAGAACAAACAGGTAGTTGTCCTTGACTAGGAATGTTCTAACTGTATTTATTGGACTTCATACATGAACCAATAACATTATTTTGTTAACTAATTGCATACGGTTTATTAATATCATTCTCCAAACCTTTCTATCCCATCAGTCACCACTCTTTCCTTCCCATTTCAGCAACCATTTCTACATTCAAAAGATGAAAAGTCATCTGGATTTTTGACATCCTCATGGGGAAATATCTCGAACATCATAAAAGTATGATTGCTACCACGTTGGACGAAAAAGATTAGGTAGCCATTGCACACACATTCCAAATTAAAAAGTAGGTGTAACAGAAGGATATTTAGAAAAGAAGGTGAAATTGCATCATGATAAGCTAGGAGGAACCGTGTCTCAAGGCTAAATTAAACTATCCATAGACAGAAGCTCTTCGAAATGTTAACAGTGCTTGAGCTGATATGGAGACCAAAGTGGTAGGCAGGAATGCCAACCATTCCCCCTTTTTTATCTATGTTTGTATAGGGGATAGACTCGGGAGTAATATGCGGAAATATTTCTTTACAGCACCTAAAGGGAAGAAAATAAAAGTGGCATTTTAGAAGGTATGTCTAGGAAGGATCTGGGACGTCTAGAGCACAGTGCCCAAAAAGCTGGAGGAGTGGCAATAGAGAAGGGGGGCACGTAGAAGTGTCTTTTGAAATCATTCCATCGGCCCACTGAAAGAGAAACATCCCAGTGACCGGTTCTGGCAACAGGCCCACACAAGACTGGATACGTGCACAGGTGTAGATCACTTCACAATTCTGGAAGTCCACGAATTGCATACCCAGAGAAACAGGTACTTCGATGTGCCGACTGGGGTTTTTCAGAAGGGGGTAACTATGTTATGAGACTAGCACCTCCTGCCCTGCCATTTCAGATAATAATCGATTATGCAGTGGCGGGCCGGTGATATGTTTGGAGTATGTATTTACATACAGGTTTCTTTGGCCAGGATATATCAACTGTGGTAATGAAAGCGTATTTTGGTCTTCCCCCTGGAAGTACTGCAACCATGAAATGAGCACCTTTTGGCACCTCATTCGTGGTCAGGAGCAAGCAGGACCGTACCAAGCCCTGTGCAAGCGGTGCGGCCGCACAAGGCGCAAAGACTTAAAGGGCGCATTTTGGCTCTCTGCTGTTGCATGCCGCCACCACTTTTTCGGCAGCAGGCAGCAGCAGAGAGATGAAATGCGCCCCTTAAGTCTTCACGCCGGCACACTAAGCAGGTCTGGTCTCTCTGGGAGGGACCAGACCTGCTTAGTGTGCCAGTGACTTGCAGATCGGGCACACGCCCCCTCCCACACCCCCATAAAGTGTCTAAATGGAGGTGCGGGGGGGGGGCGCGCCCAAAGTGCAAGTCGCACAGGGTGCATTTCAGTCTCGGTATGGCCCTGGGAGCAAGTATAGGCATGGACATCCCAATGTGCATCTCCCTTGCTCCGCCCAGGGCACACCTCCACCATGCCCCCATGCTACATAGACGCACTTGCGCCAACAATGTCTAAATACCTAACATTCTAAGTTTGCTCCAGGGATGTTTCTACTATTTGAATGTTTCAGTGCCCATTTTCAGATGTCCAACTCACGAATTGGGCTTCTATGTTTAATTCTGTTTTATTGTATATTCAATGCAAATAATAAACAAGCACAACGATATGTACCGCTAGCAGATTGGACAATGCGGTAGTGAATTATACAGTAAAACAAGGCAAGAACAAACAAACAAACAGGCAGTACAATACAATGCGCCCCAGACAAGTCACTTGGGCCACCCACATTATATAATCATGTAAATGGCAAACTCCTACAACCAACTACCTATACAGAAAAACATGGAACCACAAGACTGCAGTCCATTATATGAAAGTACATTGCCACAAAGACCAGGGTCGAAGCTGCCCTGCCATACAGCAGTGAACACCCATATACTGCAGATGTGGACCCGCCCCTAGAAGGCGCCAGCAGGCCATTCATCCGCCCAACGGCCCACTCCAGCAAGCAAGAGTCACAGGGCTTGGGATTCCCAAAGAAAGAGGAAGAGGAAAAAAAAGATGAGGATTAAGAAGTGATCAACACAGTAGCATAGGACCAAAGCCCTAGAACTTCATAGGACCAAACCTCTGTTATCACCCCACCGTTCAACCATCCTAATCCCCCCTCCCTGTTGTGACTACCCCCCACCCATCCCCTTCCTTAAACCCTACCCCCCCCTTTGCCCCCCCCCCCCACCGTGTCAAGGAGTGTCCGGTCCCCCAAGAATATATCAGTGTTGAAAGGACCAGTAGACCCAGGGTTGCTTCTTCTCCCAGGTCCACCCTCTCCCACCCGCGAGGCTGCAGACACTCCCAAGGCAGCCACAATCCCACCCTCCCTTTACCAACCCCCCACCCCTCCCAGTTAACGCACACCATATGAGGAAGTACAGCCTAAGACAGACGAGTCTACGGATGCCTGCGATCAAGGATCAAATGCTAAAGCCTTCCTCAAGGCTAATACCTCAACCAGACCCTAAGGAGCAGTTGAGGTGCAGGGTGGGGCTAACAGGGCTCCCCCACAAGGCGCCTACGCGCCCCTGCGGGCATCAGTTGTATATGCGGTCCCCATATCTGCAAAAAACGAGTCCAGCGGCGCTCCACTCCCGCAGCATGCAGCCGCTCTGAAAGTAGAATTCGATGGAGCCGAAGTCGCCAAATACCGAGGCTAGGCCCCCTCCCATCTAACCACTGTTGCAGCACCGTCATACGTGCCACCATTAGCACCAACCATAACCAGACGAATTGGGCTTCTAAAAGAGCTTTTCATCTATTTCTTCTGAATTCCAACAACATGTTTCTATATAGACAATGACATGAGCTGTAGGGAAGCAGGAAGAGGTTGGGAAGAAGGACTGTGATGCTCTCACTGTACCGCACTATTTAAAGGTCACAGTTCAGGTTCTTGTCATTATTATCATTTCCAATCACTCTTCCAGTCCAGGCAGTTTTCTCCTGTCCTTTAGGGCTTCCATCTCACTCAGTTTTCCTCTAATGGTCTATAGCACCATGAGCATCTGTTCTCAACTCCCTGAGCTTTATCCTGTTTTTATACCCTCCCAATCAGCCCAGCCATTGCCGTGACAGTCCTCAGCCAAGGATCACAGGATGTGGCTCCCTCCAGAACCCGATAAGCATGGACTCTGAATATGGCTGGCTGTCGAGAGATTGTTGAGACTCCCTCTCCTCTCCTCAAAGGGCTGTGAATATTGTCTCTATCGTAGCCCCGGCCCAGGCAGTTTAGGGAACAAAAGCCAGATCTACAAGTGAAACTCAGGTCTTCCACATGGCAATAAACCAATGAGCTGGCACCCTGTTTGGTCCTAGTTGAACAATAACATATGGTTGCTTGCTGCTTCTTCTATGTGATTCCTGAACTGCTGTGAGCTTCAAGATTTGAATTAAGCAACCAGAGTAATCTGTTCATCTGGACCCTCAGGAATGGAGTCACTCAAATTTGGACCTTAGAAACCTTTGCAGGACAAAGTTGTTCATCAACTTCAGGAAAATCAGATCCTGAATTTAAAAAAACAGATCTCAGAAGCTCTGCAGATTTTATTTATTTAATAAATCTTAGAAACCACAGGCCCGATATTAATTTGCAATAGCTATGCACCTCTAAGGCATATAGCCATTGTCGTCAGACTTTAGCCCCGAATATTCAACCCGGGGCCATATCTGGGCACTGGCATTGAATGTCCAGGGTCGCCACACAGCCGCACACGGCACAGAGGCTAAATCAGCCACTGCCCAGTTTGCTCCAGTTGCGCCTAACTTTTGCCACTGAGGGATAACTAGGCAGCTCCATGGTTATTCCAGGGTACCTCCCCCAACACACCCTGATGCTAAGTGGCTAGCATCGGGGCGTATAGAGTCATTACTCGGGAATATTCATAGAAACATAGAAACATGAGGACAGAAAAAGACCACATGGCCTATCTAGTCTGTCGTTCCATATCAACAACTACAACAGTCCCCTTTTTACCTTTAGAGATCCTCTGTGTTTGTCCATTGCTTTTTTGAATTCTGTTACTGTCCTCATCTCTACCACCTCCACTGGGAGACTATTCCATGGATCCACTACTCTTTCCGTAAAGAAATATTTCCGTATATCCCTCCTGAATCTATCTCCCTTCACCCTCATCCCATGTCCCCTCGTAGCAGAACTTGCTTTCAATTGAAAGAGGCTCTCCCCCTGAACATTTATGCCACGGAGGTATTTAAACATCTCAATCATATCACCTCTATCCCGCCTTTCCTCTAAGGTGTACATATTAAGATCCTTAAGTCTGTCCTCATATGCTTTAAAATGAAGCCAACTAATCATTTTAGTAGCCACCCTCTGCACCGACTCCATCCTGTTCACATCCTTTTGAAGGTGCGGTCTCCAGAATTGCACACTATACTCCAAATGAGGTCGTACCAAAGACTTATAGAGAGGCATTATCACCTCCCTTTTTATGCTAGCCATTCCTACTTTAAGATCATCAGACACAACCATGCCTAGGTCCCGCTCTTCTTTAGTGGACAAAAGTACTTCACCCCCTATACTATACTGCTCCCTTGGATTGCTGCAGCCCAAATGCATGACCTTACATTTTTTAACATTAAATCCCAGCTGCCAAATTCTAGACCATTCTTCAAGCTTAGCTAGATCCCTCCTCATGTTATCTACACCTTTCTGGGTGTCTACTCTATTGCAGATTTTGGCATCATCCGCAAAGAGGCAAACCTTACCCGACAGCCCTTCCGCTATATCACTAACAAAGATGTTAAAAAGAATCAGACCAAGGACAGATCCCTGGGGCACACCACTGGTAACATCCTTCTCCTCAGAGTGAGCTCCATTTACTTGTACTCTTTGTCGACTCCCACTCAACCAATTTCTAACCCAAGCAGTAACTTTGGGGTCCATCCCTAGGGTGCTCAGTTTGTTTATAAGTCAACTGTGAGGAACAGTGTCAAAGGCTTTACTGAAATCTAAATACACCACATCTAGAGCTCTCCCTCGGTCCAGCTCCCTGGTCACCCAGTCAAAGAAATCAATCAGATTTGTCTGACAAGACCTGCCTCTGGTGAATCCATGCTGCCTCGGATCCTGTAATCCGCTGAACTCCAGAAACCTCACTATTTTCTCTTTCAGCAGCGTTTCCAATAATTTACTCACCACCAAAGTTAAACTAACCGGCCTGTAGTTTTCAACCACATCCTTACTTCCACTTTTGTGTAAAGGCACCACATGAGCCTCTCTCCGACTCCAATGAGGCATTGAAAAGGTCAGTCAGTGGAGTTGCTAGAACGTCCCCAAGTTCCCTCAGTATTCTAGGGTGTATCCCATTCGGTCCCATCGCTTTGTCTACTTTAAGTTGAGCTAGTTTCTCACGAACACAGTCTTCTGAAAATTGTTCAAGATTTCCCTCGCTTCTGTTCCTATTTGTGGGTGTTTTCTGAGGTCCTGCTCCTGGTTCTGCATCTGTGAACACAGAACAAAAATATTTGTTAAGCTATTCCGCTTTATCCTTATCAGCTTCTACATATTCCTCCCCTGCACCCTTGAGTCTGACAATACCACTTTTGCCCTTCCTCTTCTCACTAATATATCTGAAAAATGTCTTATCCCCCCCCCCCCCCCATTTTATTGCATTGGCTGTTTCCTCCTCCTTTTGAATCTCTGCCTTCTTGACTACTTTGCTAGCTTCTCTAAGTTTTTCCAAATACAAATGCCTGTCTTCCTCTCTCTGTGATCTCTTGTATTTCATGAAGGCCTCCCTCTTTTTCTTCACTTTTTCAGCTGCTTCTTTCGAAAACCATAACAGTCTCCTTTTCCTTTTACCTTTATTAACCATTTTAATAAAATGGTTGGTTGCCCTTAAAATATCCCCTTTCAGTTTTGCCCACTGTTTTTCTACATCCCCCAGCTGTTCCCATCCCACTAACGACTCCCTGAGGTATTGGCCCATCTTCGCAAAGTTAGTCTTCCTAAAGTCTAAGATCCTCACCTTTGAATGGATTCTAACAGCCCTAGTCCTAATACTGAACCACACCATCTGGTGATCACTGGATGCAAAATGATCTCCCACTACAGCATCAGAAACACTTTCACCATTGGTAAGCACCAAGTCCAGTATGGACCCTTCACGTGTGGGGTCTGCTACCAATTGCCTGAATAGTTCTCCCTGTAGAGAATCCAGGATCTCCTTACTTCTAGATGATACTGCAGCAGGAATGTGCCAATCAACATCTGGCATATTGAAATCTCCTATCAGTAGCACTTCCCCTTTCCTAGTAATGCTGTGTGTGTCTTCAATTAACTCTCTGTCCACCTCTTCCTCTTGTGAGGGAGGTCTGTATATCACACCAATGTAAATAGATTTCTCTTTCCCTCTTTCTAGTTTAACCCACAATGCCTCCTCTCTCCCTTTTAAGCTCTGTAATTCAAAAACTTTAATAGTAGTTTTTACATATAGTGCCACTCCTCCTCCCCTTTTTCCTACTCTGTCCTTTCTGAATAAAGTATAGCCAGGTATAGTTACATCCCAGTCATGGTTTTCTGTGAACCATGTTTCTGTAACTGCCACTAAATCCAAGTCAGCCACTCCCACCAAAGCTTCAACATCAGGGATCTTATTTCCCATGCTACGGGCATTTATACACACTGCTTTCCATATGTTACCCCTGTTACCCATTTCCATAAAGGTATTTAATGTATCACCTACCTGGGGGCTTTCACTTATCTGGGGGCTTTCTTCACCCATCCCCAACTAATCTAGTTTAAAGCCCTCTTCAGTAGATTAGCCAGTCTACTACCGAAGATGCGTTGACCTTTCTTGGACAGATCGATGCCATCTCTGCTCTGCAACCCTTGGAACAGCATCCCATGGTCTAGGAAACCAAAACGCTCTCGATGACACCATCCACGCAGCCATGCATTCATCTCCAGGATGCGAGCCTCTCTGCCTTGGCCTTTACCCTCAACAGGGAGGATTGAAGAGAACACCACCTGTGCACCTAACTGCTTCACCCTCTGTCCCAGAGCCATGAAGTCACTTTTGATATGTTTCGAGGTATACCTGGCAGTATCATTTGTTCCAACATGGATTAGCAACATTGGGTAATAGTCAGTGGGCTTGATGAGTCTCGGCAAACTCTCCATAACATCTTGGATTTTGGCACCAGGCAGACAGCATACCTCTCTGGACATCAGGTCTGGTCGGCAGATGGATGCCTCAGTACCCCTCAGAAAAGAGTCTCCAACCACCACTACCCTTCGTTTCCTTCTGGTCACTGATTCTGCAACTTTGGGGTACTTGAACTATGGTTCTTCCCTTTCCAGGGATGCTTTCACCTCCTCCACGTGCAGGGCTGCATAATGGTTCTTCAATTCAAGGGCTGGAGAAGTTGGAATGGTGATTTTGCAGGCCCTGGTGACTTGTGTCCAACCATCGACATTCTGTTGGCACCCATCTTCTCCTGTGCTGGAGAGCTTGGTTGCTGCAAAAAGCATCTCATCAATGTACTTCTCACTGTCTTGAATGCTCCTCAGCCTCGCCACCTCCTCTCTGAGTTACTCCACTAGTTTCCTCAGAGCTTCAGCATGCAGGCACCCTGCACATGGAACCAGTCCTTCAACTGGCATTAGGACCTCTGTCTGGACCGAGGCAGAAGCTATAACAGGGGCAACAGCTTTAGCGATATGATTTTTACCAGCAATTGTTCTGTTCGTGGAGCTTAGGTATCTGTTAAAGCAAAAGAGAGAGATCTACCAAGTACCAGCCAGTTTCCTAGCTGTCCTTTCAGAGAAAAAGCAGTTAAATCTCTTTAATTATATTCAAAATGTGCTGGTCCAATTCTCTGTGATTTGTTAAATGGGGAGGTGCCCTATAAAGCAAGACTACTCATTAGGGGTGGGTGGGAGTTGGGGTGGGTAGGGAGGGAACTAACACCTGATTAGGTGTTAGCAGTTTCCAAAACTGGGGAGGTTACTAGAGTTCAGCAACCTACTGTGCTCAAGGAAAGTTCCACTAAAGCACTAAAAAGAAAGTAACCTTGCTTTAAAAATATACAAAAAACCCTTTTAAGAGCTCACAGTCAGAGAGCTAACAATTTAATATAATAAAATAAACCCTCAAATCCTTACTGTTGGTTGATCTGTAGAGCCCTTGTTAGGAAAGCCTCAACAGGGCAGGGCACTGGAGCCTTTTATGCAGGCCTCAGCTGCTCTCAGGTAATCAGGCCCACTAACTCCTGATTAGGTGTTCGCAGTTTCCAAAACTGAGGAGGTTACTAGAGTTCAGCAACCTACTGTGCTCAAGGAAAGTTCCACTAAAGCACCAAAAGAAAGTAACCTTGCTTTAAAAATATACAAAAAACCCTTTTAAGAGCTCCCAGTCAGAGAGCTAGCAATTTAATATAATAAAATAAACCCTCAAATCCTTACTGTTGGTTGATCTGTAGAGCCCTTGTTAGGAAAGCCTCTAATGCCACTGAATATCCCACTTAAGGGCATTTACATGGTTTACATCTCTGTAAACTGTGTAAATGCCTTTGAATATCGGGCCCCTCATTCCTGGGATTACCATTTGGGACCAAAGAAAGCAGTATGCAAAAGCTCAAGGAAAATAGATGTATAAAAACTCAAAAGTAGCATATGAAAACAAAACAAAACAAACATAAATAAAACACATATCTTAGTAAAACTGAATAGACCACTTTTATTATGGTAGCTGTAGTAATTTTATTATTTATTTCATTTGATGACACATCTTTCCAAAAAGACATTCAAAGTAGGGACAATACAAAAATTGATTAAAAACATACAGCTCATTCAGCAGGTTCACCCCACCATAGCATAACCAAGACCCACACCGCCAAACCATATCACCTAGTCATTCACTCCACATATAGCCAACCCTCCCCCACTACCCTTACAATAGCTGAGATCAATATAGGGGACTACCCTGAATAGCTCAATTAACAACAAAAAGCATGATTAAATACAAAACTGTGCTTTGTCATTCTTCAAAAATTCGAAGTACTTCTTCTCTAATCACACCTACAAAAGGTTCATATTTTGCAAAAAAAAAAAAACCCACAGAAGCAAAGATCCACTGCTGTATACTTGGGACTTTCAATTTTTATTATAACTTGAAAAACCACAGTATAACCACAGTTATAACCAAAAATCTACAAAAAATGTCCCTTCCTCCAGCACTCCAATGGCATCACCCGGCAGCTGCCATCATCACAGCCACTGCAGTAGTTCCACCTTGCAGCAGCGGGATCTTGTGCTTTGCTCCTACCGCCTCCTCTTCTGCTCTGCTGCCAGCAGTAGAATAGGGTTCAAATCCTCCTATGGGGTGGGGTATTGAGTAGAAAAAGCAAAGAGCGACGGGAGCAAAAGCACAAACTCCCAACACTGTAGCAGGTGGATGAGGATTGATGTTGTTGCTTATGTAGGGGCTGGCAGAAGGTGATTGTTGCTGGGGCTGGGTGAAGGGGCTGACGCTGGAAAATTCTGCTTTGTGTCGTTGAATGCAATCCACTTATAAAGCCACAACATCTTTTTTTCATGGCATGAATGCATCAATAAACCCCTTTTTTCTGAGCCTAGGAAAGCACCTAATTACCTCAAAAATAACACATAGAATCAAGAGACCTGAATATACCTTACACTCTGATTTTATCTGGAATTTTTTGTCAGTGCTGGCTTGGAAGATCACAACACTAACCTGAGAAAGTAAGGCAGCAATAATTCTCACCGACGACTTGGCCCATCACCATTCAGGGCTTTACAAAACAAACAAAGATCTTTAAAATGAATCACAAAAGGTAGAGGCAACCAATGCAAGGATGTTAACACAAGTGTTACATGGCTATATTTCCTTTTTCCCCAACAATTGTGCTGCCATATTCTGTAGTAATTGCAACCACTGCAGCTGCATCTTGGGCCAGCCACAATATAAACTATGACAAAAGTCCCACCTATTCATAATAAATGCGTTCATCAAGGTTGCAGCAGAAAACATCAAACCAGGCACAACCAGTGCACTATTGCAAAGGTTGAACATACAATAGCTGAAATTTGTGTTCGAATGTTACCATGAAGCTGTGTGGGAGCTCCTGTGCTGCTCCCTGTAGGGAGCAGAGGTGTTGCCATATCTTGCTATTAGTCAGAAGGAGCAGGCACTTTCTGCCCCTCATGACTAAAAATGCGATATTGTAGCACTGCTCCTTACCAACAGTGTCACCAGTGGAGGACTCCTGTGTAGCTTTACAGGAAGATTGGTCCCAAATATCAGATCTTCATCAAAAAACACTTGAAAGTTCTTAATAACCCCAGTAGGTATCAGCTGAACACTCCCCCCCCCCCCTCCCGATTGCAGGGAAAATAATCAATTCTCATTATGTTTTTGGATTTATCTATGACGTTCGAGTCACTCTTCCACTGCCTACAAGCAGTTCGAAGAATTCTGTAGAGAAATGTTCTGGTGTGTTATCAGCTATATGTCATGAGTACAAAAATGACAAGTCAGAGCACAATGGTGAATAACAGATTTCAGTGGCTTTTTTTATGCCAGCCTTCATTTGGAACTGTGCAGCATAATTCAGTCACATTTCATTCCTGGTAGTATAAATAGTGATAAAGACAATGCTGTACGGTATTTACTGCTAATGACTGTGGTCACAATGGAGGACATACATAGAGAGACCTGAAAAAGAGAGGAAACCCTGTATCCCCCAACAATGATTTTACCAGACTATTTTCAAATGCACAAATGTTCACAATGTGGTTGCGGAGAGGAAAACGACCTCAGAAACTATTGTTTTGACTCAAAAATGCCTCTCATGTGTCTCACATCATTGGTCATAAAACCTCCAAAATCAACACTTCCCCTTATTTACTTTAATGTAAAATACTTTCATAATGTTTTTCGTATCAACAACAAACAATCTATTTGCTTTAACAGTTTTAACACCCCCAAAAGGGACATTTCCTCTCTTATAAATGATACCAGCTCAGATGTCATTAATGCCGATGCTGGATGTCTTTGGAAATTTAAAAATAAAAATATAATCATTTGCCCATTTTGCACACATCGTCTTGCCCTAACTTTTCAGTAACTCTGTACATCAAAGAGGATCATTCCCTTCTTACATGCTTAATTCGTACTATTATGAAACTGACTGCAGTCAACAATCTACCATTCTCTAAGCTGACACTACAAGGCAGTCTGGCAGGAGAATGGGATTCTTAACTCCCTTAGCGGACACAAGCCATCCTCAGCCTCCAAGTCCATGGCCTGAAACACTCAGTACCATAGCACGGTTATTCTTGTGGTTGCTTCATTTAACATGTACTAATATGTTTTACATTCATTGAATCCTTTTAGCATATGCAGAAACAGCTTTAGTTCATGTCGAATGGTTTTAGCGAGTGCTAAAATGCTTTTAGAAGATGTTCAAAGTATTTAGCACGTTTCCATTTATGTGTGTTTATTTGTCATTTGCTATACCACCTGTGTTAAAAAAAAAGAAATGCAATTGAATGCACATTAAATAACGTAAGCCCCATTATGCTCTATTGGGTCTAGTTACTAACTATGCGCTTAACTCTAACACCCATTAATGTGCACTAATGCGCACAAAATCATTAAGATCCTGAAATTAAGTAGCTGAGAGATTTTGTTGGAATATTTCCTGATAAACTAAACATATATTTTGAATAATTCGGTGCCGATTTCAAAAGATTTGACTGGCAAAACTTAGCCTTTGACTGAAAAAATCTAACTGGTGAAAGAAACCACTTGCCTACCAGATAAATCTGAGCACACACAATCTCCACGTGCACAAATATCGACATTTAGAAAAAGGTCAGGTTGGGACATTCTGGGGGCAGCCTTGACAGATTTCAGAGGGCCATTTAATAACCTACATGAAGGCTTTGCCCTTACTTTGTGTTACCAAATAACGTTGAGGCATGCTAGGTGCAAAAGCTCCACAGTAAATGTAGCAGGTATCCCTGAGAGTTAGGAGGGGCATCCATGCTGCTAAGCAGGTGTAGCGGTGTACTTAACTGTTCCATATTATTACGGACTTTTCAACCCCTTATGGCACCTAGGGCTAATGTTTCTGGCGGGCCCTCCCCCTCCGTTCACAGATCCCCCCACCATTTGCAGACCCCCTTCCTCCTACTGCCGCTGCTTCCCCTCTCTGGGACATGCAGCGCCAGCAATACATTACAAAGGCTCTGCGGCACCAGAGTTACCTTCTCATCCAGTGCTACGGTGTCATGCTTCTGCTTCTGATTTGGAGGGAATTGGAAGGGGGCGTGAGCGCGAACAGCACTGCAGTGCTGGAAGAGAAGGTAACTGGTGCCGCAGTGTCTTTTTAATGTATTGCCGCCAGGGCATGTCCTGGAGAGGGGTGGCAGCAGCGGAAATGGGAGTGGGGTGGAGGCAGGAGCATTACCCGGGGCAGCTGTCCCTTTTGCACATAGGTAAAAGCGGCCCTGCATGCTATCCGCCACGTTTGCATTAACATACATTAAGAACATACGCATTATCTGCAAAGTGCCCCCCCCCCGCCTCTTCCCAACTCCCTTCCCAGCCCCAGTATAAATTTCCCATTAGGGGGATAATTACAGAAAGGACTTTTTCACATGTATATGCCAGAATATACATGTGAAATTTCCCTTATAAAATAACCCCCCTGTGCAAAAAGTATACGACCCAGGTGTAAGCATGTTCGGATGCACATTTTGGGTAGAACATAGGTACAGTCGTAACTTACATGCATTGTTTATAAAATATGTCTCTACTGAATCATCGCTCTCCCTTTTAATCCATTCAGACCTGAGCCGTGAGGGTAATCCTCCACCAGAGTCGCTCTCCTCAAGTCACTCCACTGGCTCCCTATCCCTTTCCACATCCACTTCACACCTCTCCTACTTCTCCTGCAAATCATTACCTCTCCTTTATTATCTCTAGCTACACCCCTCCTCAGGAACTCCCCTCATCAGGCAAATCCCTTCTATCTGTGCCCTTCTCCTCCACTGTCTATTCCACCTCGCTGCATCATATGCTTGGAACAGACTACCTGAGTCATTGCGTCAGGCTCCCTCCTCGATCCTATTCAAATCCAGACTGCTTTTGGATCCTGACCCATTACACTCCTGTTTATCATCCATGTGTGTTAGAACTCTCTCTAGTCCCCTATTTGTTCTGTTTCTGTCTTACTTAGATGGTAAGCTCTACTGAACAGGGACTGCCTCTCATGTGTATATGTAAAGTGCTGCATGTGCCTTGTAGCGCTATACAAATAAGTAGTAGTACATTCATATTGTAGCTACCCACAATTTCTGCAGAATTTGTGCTGCTATTTTATAAAGACATGCAGCCCAATTCAGGGAGGGGGACGTCCGGGCCATCCAGACGTCCCCGAGCAAGACGTGGCTGTTCAGACCTGATTCTGGTCTGCGGGGAAAAAACATTCCTGCAGCTGCCAGAATCGGGCCCGAGGACAGCCTGGCATGCCCCCTCAGACTGTGGGGATGCCCTCCCCCGCAGGTGGCCCCGATATCCGCAGATCTGGCCCCCCTGTTTGGCCGCCATCCAACTCACGGCTGGCCTGCTCTGGCCTGGATCAGGCAGCAGGGACCCTCATAAGAACATAAGAACATAAGAAATGCCATACTGGGTCAGACCGAGGTCCATCAAGCCCAGTATCCTGTTTCCAACAGTGGCCAATCTAGGTCATACGTACCTAGCAGTTTCCCCAAAAGACACAGGTTCTGCAGTGCTTGTACTAGGCCAAGCATTGATATCCTGGGTCCCTTTTTAATAGTGGTTTATCGACCTTTCCTCCAGGAACTTGTCCAAACCTTTTTTAAACCCAGCTATACTAATAGCCCTTACTATATCCTCCGGTAACAGATTCCAGAGTTTGATTACACGTTGAGTGAAGAAATATTTTCTCCTATTTGTCTTAAATAGTTTACCCTGTAGCTTCATTACATGTCCCCTAGTCCTTCTATATTCTGATAGCGTAAACAATTAATCCACGTTTATCCGTTCCACTCCATTCATTAATTTATACACCTCTATCATATCTCCCCTCAGCCGTCTCTTTTCTAGGTTAAAGAGCCCTAACCTTTTTAGCCTCTCTTCATAGGAGTAGCCTTCCATCCCCTTCACCAATTTGGTGGCTCTTCTCTGTACTTTTTCTAATAACTCTGTGTCCTTTTTAAGATACGGCGACCAGAATTGCACACAATATTCAAGGTGCGGTCGTACCATGGAGCGATACAGAGGCATTATAATATCCTTTGTTTTATTCTCCATCCCTTTCCTTATGATACCTAGCATTCTATTTGCTTTCTTGGCCGCCGCTGCACACTGGGCGGAGGGTTTTAACATGTCATCTCACGATGACTCCTAAATCTTTTTCCTGGGTGGTGGTTTCTAATGTGGAGCCTTGCATCGTGTAACTATAGTGTGGGTTGTTCTTTCCTAGGTGCATAACTTTGCACTTGTCCACATTAAATTTCATCTGCCATTTGGATGCCCAGTCTTCCAATTTATCCAGATCCTCCTGCAGTTTTCCACAATCCTCTTGGGTTTTAACAACTTTAAACAGTTTTGTGTCATCTGCAAATTTGATAACCTCACTAGTTATTCCCTTTTCCAGGTCATTTATGAATATGTCAAAAAGTAGCGGACCCAGTACAGATCCCTGGGGTACTCCGCTATTCACCTTTTTCCATTGGGAATATTGGCCATTTAGCCCTACCCTCTGCTTTCTATCTTTTAACCAGTTCCCGATCCACAATAGTACACTGCCTCCTATCCCATGACTTTTTAGCTTCGCCAAAAGTCTCTGATGGGGGACCTTGTCAAAAGCTTTCTGAAAGTCCAGATACACTATATCAACCGACTCACCTTTGTCTACCTGTTTATGCACACCTTCAAAAAAAACAGATCAGATTAGTAAGACAAGATCTTCCTTGTCTAAAGCCATGTTGGCTGTCTCCCATTAGGCCATGACTATCTACATGCTGTGTAATTTTGTTCTTTATGATGGTTTCTACCATTTTCCCTGGTACTGACGTCAGGCTCACCGGTCTGTAATTTCCCGGGTCACCCCTGGAACCCTTTTTAAAAATTGGTGTTACGTTGGCGACCCTCCAATCTTCAGGTATTACAGATGATTTTAATGAAAGTTCACAGATTACCAATAACAGGTCTGCAATCTCATATTTCAGTTCTTTCAACACTCTGGGATGTATACCATCCGGTCCAGGTGATTTGCTACTATTCAGTTTATCAAATAGTTGTAATATATCTTCCCGGTGTAGCGATATTTCTCTCAATTCTTCTGCAGTATCACCTTTAAATACCACTTCAGTCTTGGGTAACATCCCTACATCTTCCTCAGTAAAGACCGAAGCAGAGAATTCATTCAGTCTCTCTGCTATAGCCTTGTCTCCTCTTACTGCCCCTTTTACCCCTCTATCATCTAATGGTCCAATTGACTCTCTCACAGGCCTTTTGCTACGAATGTACTTGAAAAAGTCTTTATTTCGTGTTTTTGCTTCCGTAGCAAGTTTCTTCTCAAATTCCCGCTTTGCCTGCCTTATCAATGCTTTGCATTTAACTTGCCAGTGCTTGTGCTGTTTCCAGTTTTCATCATTTGGCTCTTTTTTCCATTTCCTGAAGGTTGCTCTTTTGGCAGCAACAGCCTCTCTGACCTCACCTTTAAACCATGCTGGCAGTTTTTTGGACTTTCTTCCACTTTTCTTAATGCGTGGAATACAGCTGGTCTGGGCTTCGAGGATAGTATTTTTAAATAACACCCAAGCTTGCTGTAAGTCTTTAACCTTTGGAACCGCTCCTTTTAGTTTTTTCCGAACTATATTCCTCATTCTATCATAGTCTCCCTTTTGAAAGTTAAAAGGTAGTACTGTGGATTCCTTTACTATCTGTCCTCCACTGATTAAATCAAACATGATCATACTATGATCACTATTGCCAAGTGGTCCCAACACCCTTATTTCTTGCACCAGATCTGGCGTTCCACTAAGGACTAGGTCCAGTATGGCTTCCCCTCTGGTCGGTTCATGAATCAGCTGCTCCAAGAAGCAGATCCCCCTGAGGCCGGTGCCGGGTGCGGGGGGGGTGTCCCTCCCCCCCCCCCAGGCAGCAGGGAGGGACCCCCCCCCCCCCGCACCCGGCACCGGCCTCAGGGGGATCCCTAGCCCTGATTGCCGCAAAAGTGCTCCACCCAGACCCCGCCACCTCCCACACCCCCACCCCCCCCCCCCTCCTCTGGCTCTCCTCATCTTACAGCATAAGACATGCAAGAAGGGCAGGAGGGGGAATAGGATCCAGGCAGCTGCGCTTGTGAATGACCTCCTTAGAGACCTATGTTTTTTTATAAAACTGGGTCAGAGGTTGGCTCTTTTGACCTCCCCACCTAGGCAATCTGTTATAAAATTACCCTCCGGGAGTTATCCAGTAGCTTTAATGCATGTTAAAACCCTAACACCTAATGTAGTTTAGTAAACAGGCCCCTTAGTAGGCAAGATGTTCATTACTAGCACTCTAAATTTGGCCAGACAATTCTAGGGCCTAAATCTACTCTGTCATTCCTCCTCCCTATGGAAAACATTGTCCAGCCACAGATCCCCCCTTCCTCAATCCTATTAATGCAACAGGCTGGTACTTTGACAGCAGGGGGTATGGACAAACCCCACTGACACTTTCTTTTCTGAGAGCTGGAAGAGAGGGGATCTGCAGAGCTTGCACTTTAGGTTCTGATGACGGATCAGAGGAATGATAAATAAAGTCTGCATGCAGGGGACTCAATGGTGTAGCATGTGCTATTTTTAGAGGACTTAACTGGTTAGTGCTGATTTTCAGATCTAGTTGACCAAATTTTGACAAGCTAGATTTAGACAACTTTTCAGCTGAGCACCTACTTAATTCAGGCTCAGCTGAAAATTCTCCTAGGTAATCCCAGTTAGAATTACTGCTAATCTGTCACTCAGCTTTTTTAAAAAAAGCTTATTCTATGTATTGCTATTTGTTCTGTGCCTCGTGTTCAACAGAACCATATGTAGTAACAGTACATGATGACAGAGAAAGGACAGTTGGTCTGTCTAGTCTGCCGTGTTATTGCCATCCACATTGCCAAATTCCGTATATGTGCATGCCCACCATGAAAGTGCACGCCATTGGGGGAATTTGCATACTTGTAAAATCATGACCACATCATTTGCCGTGTTCATGACCATTTTTTGTGTGAATCACTGCAGTACCATGATTTATAGAGTTGATGGTGCGTAACTTTAGGAGGCTCAATAGTCGCCTATTGATCAATAGTGCACATAACTGAGCATCGGTGTGCACTACTGAGTAGTAGCGTGCACTATTGAGCAATGGTGCATACTATTTAAGCAACCGTGCAGACTACTGTGCAATAGTTTGCACTATGGATGACACAGGAAAAAATTGGACATTTTGGAATTTTGTTTACATTACAAATGCTCCCGACATTTCCTGCTATTTCAAATGAATGATGAGCAATATCCTGGATACCTCTATTTGCAATACCCTCTTGTGCAGTGGGTCCCAAACTTGTGGTCAGGACCCCAAATGGGGTCACATCATCAGTGGACAGGGTCACAGAAACATGGTCATTTCCCCGTCTCTCTCTGGACTTTCACTGTGACCTATGCCAAATAGTCAAGTAGAGGTTTTTTTCAGAGCAAAAAGGATAACAAACTAAACCAATAAAACAAGTAAATAGTGAAGTTCTTTTTGTTGGAATCTTTGTTGAGAAAGGCAAAAATGGCGTTCGAATAACAACGTTTCCTTTTTATTCTATATAAGTGACACTGAAGAAAGCGTCAAAACTGTGTAAGCACATAAGTCAAACACAAACTAAAAAAGAAGCAAGCACTTAACTTGTTGGTGTGGGAAAAACGTGTCCCAAAGGGTTTTTTTGTAGGATTTTGTAATGATCCACATAGACATTGAATAGTTAAAGACCCCCGCCATTTATCCATAGCGACACAGAAACTGCATCAGGCTTTTTCTTGACTCAGGGCTGCAATAAATGTATCTGCAAAAATCTCTCCCCCATTGCAACATGAATATAGAGTCATCACCATTATTATTATTACTATGCCAAGTAGTGACAGTCACCAGTCAGTTTGGTAACTGAGTAAGCTTCCAGTTAGACTGGAAACCCATGCTGAGTACTGGGATCTGTACTCACAAGCACTTAACATGGTCAAGAGCAGTGACAGCCTGTAGAGTTTTCACAGTTTTATTTGCAATATGGCCAAAGTTACACATCTGAAAAAATGGGAGTTTTTGGAGACAGGGCAAGGGTAACTCAAAAATATTTTCAGCTGTGAAATTCAGCTGCTGCTCAGTGCTAACAGGTAAATAGTAGTGTAACTTTAAGAAGGCAATTTAATTACAGGGAGCTGTGGGAAGACACCAACTGAGTTTCTCACATAGGCGCTTTATAAAATATTAGCATATGTTCCAGAGAACACACCTTGAAGAAGTGTAAGTGATCACTTACACTTGTTCACCAGCGAGTGTAAATGACCACACATACTTTACACACCTTCACACGTAGATTAAGGTATTTCATAATCTATGTGTGTACGCAAAAACTCTGTCCATGCTTGGCCCGGATCATGCCTACTAGCAAAGTACGCACCTTCATGCCAAAGCTGGTTTGGATTTTAGAAGAGGAAATTTACACACATACTTGGCCACACATATGTGGGAATGACTTTATAAGGGCCACTCATTTGTCACACGTATATTTGGCATCTATTCTATAAAGTAAGTACTTTATAAAATAGGAGCATGAGTGCTGAGATACTATCCTGTCTTCAGATTTGACACAATACTTCAGTTAAGATTCACTGGTCAACATGAAAAAGTCAGAGTAGCCTAGTGGTTAGAACACTGGCTTGGTAACCAAGCAACCAGGGTTCAATTCCCACTAGCACTCCTTGTGGCCTTGGACAAGTCACTTAACCCTCCATTGTCTCAGAAGAAAGGCCTGGCAATCTACTTCCAGTGACACTGCCAAGAAAACCCAGGAGCTTCTGGGTTGCCAGGAGGCAGTACTGACTCAAAGGCACACATTGCATTTTATTAGATAATCTATGATGAAGAATGTTCAAAACCAGTTTTGTTTTTGTTGTATCACATCAAGTTTGAAAGATGATAGTGTCAGACGTTTTGCTATACTAGCCAATTTGACATAAACTGTGTCAGTGATTACTCTACCAATATTGAATGGTATTTATTTTTGCTTTTCAGGTCAATTATTTTGATTACATATTTGATAATAATAGCACTGAAGAACTAGTGAGAAATAAAATAATCATGCCAAAACAGTGAGAAACCATTCCAATGTTTTTTGTTACGTTTGTGGTTCATTTGCTAGTATATCTCAATGTCGTACAATAACGTCAGATCTTCACAAAATATACAGATTATATCTTGGATGCCCACTGGGTGACCAGGATAAGCCATGGGCATCTCACATCTCACTGCCTGTGCAAATGGACTATGTGATTGGTTAAATGGAAGGAAAACAGCGATGCCATTTGCTGTATTGATGATATGGAGGGAGCCAAGAAATCATCATGTCGACTGCTATTTTTGTCTGGTTAATATCATGGGTGTGTCTGCGAAGAACAAGCACAACATTGTGTATCCAAATATTATGTCTTCAATACGACCCTTCCCACATAACAAAACACTTCGTGTTCCAGTTCCTCCACGGAACAGGCTATCTTCTGTACTAGATGAAATAGAGTTAGATGAAGGTGCAAGTGGCGGCCAATCTAAAGAGTCAGAAGATGAAGACTACGTGCCAGATGAAAGCGATGGCAACCTAAAGAAATTCAGCCAAGAAGAGCTTAGTGATATTATACGAGACTTGGCACTCTCAAAGATAAAGCAGAATACCTTGCTTCAAGGCTCATTTGCCATTATCACACGCACAATCATAATTTAGCGACATTTTTTAAAGTAGACGGTCCAATGTGTTATTGCAACAATATTGACAGACTTTTTGGAGCCTCTCACATGTACACAGACTGTCAGAATGGTGCTTATTCATTGATTCAGCAAAAAGCTTCAAGACCATTCTTATTCATAACGGCACATAAAGCCATGTATTCCAATTGCATACTCTCTCCACCCCAAGGAGACATATGATAATCTGCAGATATTGCTCCAATCGACACGCTATGACAATTACCAGTGGAAGATTTGCAGGGATCCTATGGTTATTGGCATGCTGATGGACATGCAAGGTGGATTACCAAATATTGCTGTTTTCTCTGCCTCTGGGACAGTCGCGCTGTCAAAGATCATTATGCTATTCACAACTGGCCTTTAAGAACTGCCTATAATCCAGGAAGCAGCAGAGTTAGTCATGTTCCATTAGTTGATCCAGCAAACATTTTGCTTCCTCCTTTGCATATAAAACTGGATTTAATTAAACTTAATGAAAAGAATGGCACAAACAAATTCAAAACCATTTCAGTATCTTGTTTCTAAATTTCCAAAGATCACTTTGCAAAACTGAAAGAAGGCATTTTTGTGGGGCTACAAATAAGGCAGATGATGGAGGATGAAGTATATGAAAAATGCCTGGATGCTCTGGAACTTGAAGTGTGGCGAGCCTGTAAGTGGATCTGTGAAAACTTTCTGGGTAATCACAAATCACCAGATTATGTTGATGGAGTACAGAGGTTACTTGACGCATATCGTAAACTTGGTTGCCGTATGTCATTGAAAATGTACGTCATGAACTTACATCTTCACTGTTTTCCACGAAATTTGTGTGAAGTGAGTGACGAACAGCGTGAGAGGTTTCACCAAGACATTCAGGCCATGATAAAACGTTACCAAGAATTCTGGGATGAGAGCATGATGGCAGATTACTGCTGGATGTTGTATCGTGACAGTCCTGGCAAACTTCACAGCAGAAAGTCTTCTATAAAACACTTTTCATGCTTTTCTTACATGCAAACATGTCAAATATAGTTGTTAGTATGTGTGACATCTGACTTCTTCAATGTTTATGATATGTAACATTTTACGGAAACTTCTATGGATGATATCTCTAAAAAAACCTATGTGCTAGAGAAAAACTAACTACAGATGTAGAATCAGCGCAAAAAGCTGCTTTGGGAAAAGCCAATTTCACTTTTGATGAAGAAAATAAATACTTTGGTGTAAACCAGTGTTATTTTAAAAGGTCTTAAATGGGAAAGAGCAACTCCATTTTTAATCCATAAAAAGGTTACTATGTAATCCAGTTGAACTGGCTTCCTGTGTTGGTAAAAGTGTTGTTTAAATTGCTATGTTTTGTTTTTAAAATTCATCATGGTTGTATTCTAACATACAGTCATCTATTGTACAATTTATTGTACCCCCAGAGAATATATCTTCATGTAGAAATGTTATATATAAACACTCTCCATATAGATTGCTTGCCTCTATGGCCCCAATAGAATGGAATGCTGTACCACTGAAATTAGATATAGAGCAAGTTATATGTATTTTAAACAACAGCTGAAAACCTGATTATTTGTGAAGCTTTTAACTAATTATTGAATTATGTGCTCCTGGGTTTTTATTTGTGTTGTTCAAAATTGAATTATGACAGGATCTAATGCAACTTATGCACTATGAGGGAATATTCAAAGACATTTTCATGTCCGCAGACCTGCAAAGCACGTAAATGCCGCTCAATGGGATATTCAGCAGCACTAGCAAGGGTAGTGCTGAATATCGCCAGCTTGGGCCACTAAATGCCCCAGTGCTAAGTGCTTAGCACTGAGGCGTTCCAGTAGTGGAGTGAAGGGGGCATCATGGGTTAACCAGCTAGAATTAACACAGCTGAATGGCTGTCCTAACTTTAGCCAGTTTTGCAATCCGGCCAGCGGCCGAACATTGCCACTGGCCAGATTGCAAAATCGCAATCCGGGCAACCTGGATATTCAATACCGGGGTCCATATATGGCCCCGGCATTGAGTATCTGGAGCGCATTTAAAGCGGCGACGGCCAGACACTTTAAGTGTGTTGGCCGCTGCTGCTGAAACCCCTCCCTCCCATTATTATTTTGGATTGATGCTGTTATATTATGTGAATCCTTTGTATAATTCTTTTCTTTTCTGAACCACCGAGAATGATACTGTATAGATGGAATATAAATGGCTAGATTGAATTAAATCCTTATTTGACCCTTAAAGGTTACTACTATGGTCACAGCAGCTATTTTGAACTCAGACCATAGAGAGCAAGAGCAAGCGAGGATTGCTCCTACTCCCCTTAGACAACAAGAACTTGTAGTAAAGACATGGAATAGATTGGAGGGTGGGAGAGTCTTTGCGAGGCTATTCTTCATATAGGGGGGGTGGGGTCAGATGGGGGTTCTTGTGAAGGCGGTTGGATGGTCTGGGGGATTCGGGGATAGGCTCCCTAAACACATTCTGTCTAGACTATTACAAGCACCTCCTTACTGGTCTCCCTCTGAGTCACCCCTCTCCTCTTCAATCTGTTCAACACTCTGCAACGCAGCTAATCTTCCACCAGTCCCAGTATACTCATATAATCCCTCTTCTCAACGCACTTAATTGGCTCCCCTTTCATTTCTGCATTCAGTTCAAACTTCTCCTTCAAATGCACACCTTCTACTGCTCCTCGCTACCTTTCCTTTCTCCTCTGTTCCTCCACCCCTCTTTGTGAACTCCGCTCTTCTAGTGGCTTGCTTCTCTCTATGCCCTTCTCTTCCTCTGCCAACTCCGTTCCTTTCACCTTGTGCTCCTTATGCCTGGAATAAACTAGCTGAGTCTGTACATCAAGCTCCATCTCTGCACATTTTCAAATCTATGCTGGACACTCATCTCTTTGAGGCTGCTTTTCCTGACCCCTTGTTTTCCTTCCTTTCCTTACTTGTACCCTTGTTCTCAACTATTGTATTGTTTGTCTTGATTAGATTGCAAGCTCTGATGAGCAGGGACCGCCTATTTTTGTATGTGTCTGTATAGTGCTGCATATGCCTTGTAGCACTACATAAATGATGAATAGTTGTAGTAGGCTGAATCAGAAAGCCTAAGAGGGGATCGGAGGGGGATACCAAGAGGAGGTGATCGGGGTTGGGATAAATATTAGGGGGGACAGGGCTAGATGAAATGAGCACTTTTTAGAAACCTAAACATACCAGCAACTAGCTGTAAATCCCAACATGGACAATGCAAGCTTACATGTGCATTCCCTGTATGAAATGCAGAATACAGCCTAACCAGTCACAATGCAGCCCCTTCCAATTTCTAAGTATTCAGGATATTTTTTATTTATTTCGTAATATTTAGCTCACACCTTTCCAGGTGGAAGTTCAGGGCTAGTTACATGCTGATACAGAGGGCTGTCCCCGGAGGGTTTACAGTCTAAGGTTGTACCTGAGGCAATGGAGGGTTAGTGAGGTTCCCATGGCCACAAGGAGTACCAGCAGGATTCGCTGCTCCCAGGCTCTTGCCTAACTACGAGGCTACCCATGGCACATGTACATTCACCTCTTTCTGAAATTGCCATTTCCATGTGTAAATGCCTGATTTTATAAGTGGAAATTGGGAATAAGGCTTCTAAAATAACCCCCCGTATTTAATGCCTCATTATTGTCAATGGAACCATCTCCTAATGGGCATATTTACTAAGCTCAGTGCCGGTAATGCCTGTTACTTGGGTGGGGGGGGGTCAGCACTATCTTCAGGAGGCATGTGCTTCTGTCCCCTGGAATTTGTGTGGGCCCAGGACACGGTGCCGCACAAACCGTCATGTGAGCATACCTAACACCATCCTTTGAGGTGGCATAAGGCACCAAGTGCAATTAACACATGCTATTAACACCTATGCTAGTAGCGACATGCCAGCAATGCCTGTGTGCTGTCCCCGTGCCTCCATGTCCTCGACCCTATGTGTGCTACCAGGCTCTAGGCTCCCTGCTACTGTTTAATGCTGTGCCCAAAGCACATGCTAAACCCCATGATACCAAATAGCATGATTCAGCAGACATGCCCCTAAGTGCAGAACTCACATTAACATGTGCTAATGTGTATGAGCACACATTAGAAAATCACGCCGTAGACTGTTAGTCCTCTCGGGAAAGGACCTATCAATTATACCCAAACTTTATCTCACTTTGAGGCTGGGTTTGCAAAGGCAAGTCATTAAATCCAAATAGTCAAAAGCTCCCTATGAAATGATTTCCTTCCCCACCGGTCCTGCAAATTGAACTACGTTTTAAGAAGGTGTTTAGCAACAGGCTACTGGGAGATCTGAATTCCCCAATTAATGCAAAGTACACACTCGGATATATTTTTCATGCTTCCTCTTTAGGCATTTGATAGCACACAAAGACTCACGGCTGAAATGGCTCAGTCTGAAACCCATCAGCATCAGGGCCGCTCATCAAGGCTTCAGCCTTTGTCCCTGTCACAGTCAAGCAGTCAGGCAGAAACATCACGGCACAGCCATCCCCAGAGAGGCCCGATGGGGCTTCGTATTTTTTCTCCTTTTTTTTATACCTTCATTTGTCTTAATGAACAAATATATTTTCTAACGAAAGCCTGGTAAGCCTGTTCCTCTGAGCACAATGAAATATTTTTATGCACAGCCATTGTGTGCACAATCCGTTCAAAATGTGACGGCAACAGGATGTAAACATTTCCTTAATGATTTGGCAGTTCATAACAAAACAACCAACTAAAACCTTCGCAAACCCTCCCCCTGGCATGACAGGATTCAGTATTTGCTTTTGGGTTATGAGAATTACCTACTCATTTAGCTGAGCTGATCCCTCAGGCTTCACATAGTTTGTGTTTAATTTAATGTGTTATGGTGTTGTTGTAAGTAGATGTTACTACACAGGAGGCCTGGATCTTGCATCATGCGGCGTAAGGAAATACTTGTTATGCATAGAGCTGCAAACAAAACCTACCCAATGAAGACTCCTTAGGGATCCCTTTGATGAAACATACGCATCTCTTGCTTGGTCAACATCTGTTCTTTCCATGGTGGAGTTTCACAATGAAACATAAGCTCGCTTAGATGGTAAAGTGAAGTCCATAAAATGAACCAGTTCAATGGAGCCAAAAAAATTTGACCATGTTCTAATTTGCTGCCACGGGACTAAAGAGCTTCCCTATGGAGAGTAGTACGCATCTTACAAAAAGGCAGAAACCCATGCAAAACAGTTTGGCACTCCTCAATTTCCCCAGGTCCCTGCCTCCCAAATAGCTATGAGGGTAATTTTAAAAGGCATTTCTACTGTTTAAAACTGTGCTTTAGATGAAAAAAAAAATAGCCATTTATAATTAAATTACACAGACTATATGCACGTAAACTTGTAAGAGTGTAAGTTTAGTAAGTGTGTAAATGCGCTTTCTGTGAAGTCATTTTCACAGTCTCCTTTTTGCATTCGATTTTTTCAAACACACGTGCCCGGGCTCAGCCATTTTATCTGCTTTCAGTTTATCATGTAAAGGGTTAAAAGGTGGGTAAGAGAAGAGCCATGGTGATGCTATGGTCTGTTTTGGCAGGGGTTTCATTTGCTTTTGTGTTTTTTCTTCCCCACAAGGTGTATAGCTCTGCTTCATAGCATTATAGTATAGAGGCAGAGAAGATTTAAACATTTTATTGCATATTGCTTCTGCTAAATTTCTGCTTTTATTATAAGGAATTTTAACCGAGGCAAGCGGACCCGGTGCTCCGGGCCCTGCCAACATCCACCCCCCCCCCCCTTTCCTCCCCACATCCAACCACAAGAAGAAAACACTACACAGACTCTTATGGGAACAAACTGGTCGCAGCTTTATTAACCATTAAACATTTAAACATTCCAACATCATAAACCTTAACCAGCCTCCGCAGAGTAGTGCCACACCAGCCATACCTTAGCAAAGTGCATTACCTCCGCTACGGCCATAAACTTGCCCCGGCAAGCTTCCAATCCCTTTCCCCGACTTTGCCATGCCCATAGCAAAAGTCGGCCAGGGTTTGTCCGGGTCAGGGGCACCCCACCCCCGCCCAAGTGTACCCTGAGGCACCGGATCCCAGAAAACTCTGGGATCCCACCCCCCCCCCCGCAAAGCTATAACACCCCCAATGAATCCCCCACCCCGTCGTGAAACCGCAATGGGCGGGAGGGAGGGAAGCAGCCACCGCTCAGGCCTCCGCACCCGCGACTGGCCACGCAGAGGCCCCAGCCGACTCCTCCCCCCGCCACGACCACCCGACAACTCTTCCATTGGCTCCCATGTGGCCGCATTTTCCGGGAGCCAATGGATTTAAAATCCCTTCGCCCACATGCCGCCAGCCTCGGCCGCGCGCAGGGTCCCCATACCGGGCCGCGCGACCGGTTACGGTTGGCCGCCGGGACCCAGCCAGCGGCCTCACTAATTTTGTTTTTATTTTAAATATCTTATATCATCTCAGTTATAACATAAAAGATTACAAGAGACACCTGGTTCACAAAGTCCAAATATATCTTAGGATCGGTTTCATGTTGATATTACAGGAAACAATAGGAAGTCCTTAATGGATCCAAGGATTTGCAGTCCACAAAATAAAGGGGGGGGGAGCAAAAAGAACAGGAAAACGGAAGACGAAAAGAAAGTAATTATCTCCAAATTGCATCTCCACTATTAGATTTAGCAAAAAGAGAGAGAAACAGCATCCGCATAGGGGAAGATACTATTACACGAAAATACAGCAACTAATCCAAGGCTGCCACTATCAAGCACTTACATTGTCAATTAAGAATAAAACAAACTCCAAGCACAATGAAAGTACAATGTGTGCATTTTAGTGTCTGTCATTTAGATGTGTGGGGCCACTTTCACACATAAATGACTAAAATACTGACATTTATGCAAATTTTTAGCGCCTAAAAATAGGCATCTCCTTATAAAATTATCCCCAAAATCACTTTGAAGAAAGTCAATTGAGCACTTGGGGGCATGTTTATTAAAGTGCGGCAAGTTTTACACTTCCTGTGCGTTAGAAGTAAACACCGATGCATGGTCAGTGCAGAGGCCGGGCACTAATTAGCCCTTCTCATGTGTGCATAAGCATTCCCCCAGGAGCTGGGGAGGCTGAGCATATTTTATATAATTTGCATGTACATTCGTAGAGTACACATGAATTCACAGCTTCTTTGGAGCGGGAGAACGTTTGTGCCAAAGAATGGATGCCATTGGCACGTCAACACTTTGTTGCCTTTATAAAATATGGGAACCACAAACTACAAAACTTCAAGAGAAGTGCAGAAATAAACTCTATAAATGCACTGAAATACACCAAACTACTACAATCACAAACTAGAGAACTTCTAATCAAGGTTCAATCAACTCCAATAACAAACAGTACTTAAATTTAAATGTATGGTCCTCATAAGTGCTTAACATCACTTCAGCTCCTCAAAGTTACTTCAATCAATGGTCTAAATATCGATTTTGAAATTCATAGAAAATCTTAATGTTTTCTTTTGATTGCATATAAACTCGCTTCAAAAAAAAGTTGAACATCTGACACCAGCACAAAGTCCTTCTTCTTAATGGTTGAATATCTCAGAAGTAAGCATATTTTCAACAGTTATTTCCTGCATCTCCACAGCAGTCTCACCATCCACAAACCACCATCATGCTTAGGTTTGTGTCAGAGTCATATCTGAACAAATTCCTGACATCCTAACATGGCTCAGTATCTATAAGCATAGTCCCATTCTTGATTCCAGTCAGGTGGAAGTCTGACTGCCTGCCCGATGGTTTCCATTCTCGGTTTCAGAATGCCTTAGTAGGCAAAGTAGACATTGCTAACTTAATAGAAATTAAAAGTACTATCAACCACCCATAGTCAAGCTTCTTAGCTTCCAGAGTAAAGTTCCCCTGGATTGAGAAGAGATTAAAAAAGAAAAAGAAAAACACATCGCAGAAGGTGTATCTTTCTACTCCTCAATCTGCATACTTTTCTACTCTGATGCAAAGATATCATGACTTTTTCATGGGGCACCTCAAGGGGAATAACATTCATATAACATAGTGGCATAGTATATGATGGCAGATAAAGACCAGCATGGTCCATCTTGTCTGCCCAGTATGGTGGCTAGAGTGGTTATAACCACTGATCCATGCAAGTCATTATGTTTAGCAGGTCCACGCAGATCACACCCTTCCCTATTTATTGAAGTAGAAAAGATATTTAAGTTTGCTTTGATTTCATCCTCTTGCTATAAAGGGATCCACTGTGTCTGTCCCATGCTATTTTGAATTCCATCAATGTATTTACCTCCACCACCGGGAGGGCATTCCAAGCACCCACCACCCTTTCACTGAATAAGCATTTCCTGACGTTGCTTTTAAGTTTACCGCCTTGCAGATTCATCGTATAATCCCATGTACTTCCCCTTCTTTGAAAAAGGTTTGCTTGTATGTTTATTGATACCCTTTAAGAATTTAAAGGTCTGTATCATATCTCCCCTGTTCCTCTGTATACATAATTAGGTCTTCAAGTTTCTTCTCATACATCTTCTGGCGCAGGCTCCAAATCATTTTGGTCGCCTTCCTCTGAACCATTTCAAGTCTTTTTATATCCTTTGTGAGATATGGTCTCCAAAACTGAATAGAATACTCCAAGTGCAGCCTCACCAATGACTTGTACAGGGGCATTAATACCGCCTCCTTTCAGCTGCTTATTCTTCTCCATATGCAGCCCAACATCCTTCTGGCTTTGGCTACTGCCTTGTCGCATTGTTCTGCCACTTTGAGATCCTCAGACACTATCACTCCAAGGTCCTTCTCCTGGTCCATGCACACCAACCTCTCGCCCCCTATCACATATGATTCTTTTGGATTTCTGCTTCCCAAGTGCATGACTCTGCAGTTCTTCACATTAAATCTAACTGCAAAGCATTAGATCATTCTTCCAGCGTTTGCAAATCTTTCCTCATGTTGTCCACTCCCTCAGAAGTGTCCATTCTGTTGCAAATTTTCGTGTCATCTGCAAAAAGGCAGACTTTTCCCTTTGATATTTCTGCAATATCACTCACAAATACATTGAACAGTATCAGTCTCAGGGCTTGAGACACACCCCTACGCATCTTCCTTTCTTATGAGTGTGTTCCGTTTACCACCACCTTCTGTCACCTATCAGTCAAATAGGTATTTTCCTATACCCTGAGAGCTTATCATCTAACAGGCCAATACAGAAAGCTTGCATTAGAGCCATGAGATAAAGGTTGTGTGCATGGCTTTCTAGTACGAGAGTACCGCAAAAGTTGTACACCAGTAAGCTATAAGCAAAACATATGCAAATGAAATATGTGCAAAACTTCATGCACTAAATGAATGGTGGGCTCCAGATGTATGCGCAGAAAGCCTAGGCACTAGGGGCAGCCAGGGTCGGTGTTACCATTAGGCGAACTAGATGGTTGCCTAGAACACCTGTCCTCGGGGGCACCCAGTGCCACTGCTGTTGCCCCTCTTGGGACCTGCAGCGGCAGCAATACATGCTGATACTTTCTAGATTTTTTCATGGACCCTTGAGGGTACTTCTGATGTATAAGACCGCACTGCAATCAAGCATTTATTAAGGCTATGTAACTGTGTGGCAGGTGTTTTATGAGAGGTATTTTGGGGTTTAATTTCTCATATTACTCTAATCGGTATTGTTTATTGGGGATTTTTAATTTATTGGGGGATATTATTAAAAATACACCATTCATTTATTGCTCAATGTAGCTGGGGTTTTTTGACAAGACTGTGTTTATTTATTTATTTACATAACATGTTTTAATGCTCAAAATGTTCATGTATGGCCCTGTGTTGGAGGTTTTCAAGAGTTCATTCTTAAATATTAAAATATTGTTAAAATGTTTTTTTAACATACAATTCTTTTTAGCATACCATTTTTATTTTATTTATTTCATAGAGTGCATACCATAGAAGTTTCAGAACTGTTCAAGAAAAGAATGTTGCAGTGTTGGGTAATGCCCCGATCTCTCCGTTCCTGGTTTTGCCCGCATGAGTCTTTTTTCTTTTTTCTCTTCAGTCTGTTTAATTGTTTACTCCTGATATTTGCACCCTAAGATTCTGGTTTTTTTTTCCTTTCTATTGCTGATTGGTGTTTATGTTGGTTTATTTTCATCTTTTACTTGTATGGATTTGTATTCAGCACCTTTATGTTTTTTTAACACATATGTTTTATGTCACTTTGTTCAGAATGGCTGTTCCTTAGTTTTCATTGTTTTATTTATAATGTGTGTTGTTTTTAATGCATGATATTTATTTATTTATGTGTATTTGTGTATGTTTTTATTATTATTTATTTTTATAGTGCCAACACACCCCTGAGGAAGGCATGAGCCGAAACACAGCCTGTGTTGTGTGTGGCTACAACTGTACCTCTCAATAAAGTTTCTTAACGGACTTTGGTTTGTGGTTGTCTCAGTCCTTGGTGTCCATCCTTTGACTCCTTGCCTACATCGAATTACATTTCATTAGCTGCCAATAGTTTTAGGGCGCAGTTTAAAATCTTGTCTCTGATATTTAGGTTATTGAAATATGAGGACGGAGGGGCTCATTAGTTGAGTGATCAGATAGTGTTCTTTTCAGCACACTCTGCCGTGTTTGCCTGTAGAAAAGGAGGTTCATTGGGTGGCTAAATTAAAACTAGCATTTTCATCTATAGCCCCCATTTTGTGAATATTATACTGAAAGAACAGCAGGCAATAGAGAGGTATTTAGTTTTCCCTAAACAGTGCATGTTTTTTTGAGCAGCCTTTCCAGAAGTTTGAGGGGAGGGTGATTAGAACCCTGAGAGCTGTAGCTGGAAGATTATTTGATGTTTTAATATAATTGTGTTATTTTTTTGTCTGTTGTTTTTGATATCCCAAAAGATAGACAGATTCCATGCTACTTATCACCAGGGATAAGCAGTGGATTTCCCCTGTCTACTTTAAGAATGGTTTATGAACTTTTCCTCCAGGATATCTTCATACTGCTTTCATTATATCTCCTGGTAATGAATTCCAAAGCTTAAGTATGCACTAAATGAAAAAATATTTTCTCCAATTTGTTTTAAAATTATATTACTTAGCCACTTCATTGCGTGCCTACTAGTCTCTGTACTTTTTGAAAGAGTAAACAACCGATTCACATTTACACATTCCACTTCGCTCATTATTTTATAGACCTCTATCATTTCTCCCCTCAGCTGTCCCTTCTCCAAGCTAAAGAGCCCTAACCTCTTTAGCCTTTCCTCATAAGAGAATCATTCCATCCCCTCTATCATTTTGGTCGCTCTTCTTTTTACCTTTTCAAGTTCCGCTTTATCTTTTTTGAGATACAGTCACCAGAATTACACACAATATTCAAGATGCAGTCGCTCTGCTGAGGGATATTCTCTGATTTATTCTCCATTCCTTTTCTAAGAATTCCTAACATTCTATTTTGTTTATTGGCCATACACTGAGCAGAGATTTTCAGCATATTGTCCACAATTATGCAAGTTTGATCACCTTACTTCTTGTTTCCATTTCTAGGTTATTTATAAATATGTTAAAAAGTAGTGGTCCCAGTACAGATCGCTGGATCACTGTACTAGTCCCCTTTCTGCACTGAGAAAATTGACCATTTAATCCTACTTTCTGTCTTTTAACCTGTTCCCAAGAGCATTAGATTTCTTGACTGCTTGCTGTTTCACTACTAATTATGGACCCAAGCAGATTGAAGCTGTCTACTATTTCAATTTTTCTCCATCAATAATGAAATTATTCATTTTGCCTGTTGTCAGGATCTTTGTTTTCTTCATAATAACACTAGAAGCCTCAAAAGGAATTTTACCTAGAAACCCCAAAGTGCATCAATTGACGCATTATCACGACAACTGCGTTTAGCATGAAATACAGATGTGAATTAATGTGAAGTTACTTATTTGTTAAATACATGCAGTATGTGACGTCATTACATAACGTCATCGTGTGTTTATTGTTTGTAATGTCGGAGTAAAACTGTAAACAGTGATTGAGATTCGCCACCTAGTGGAAGCATGAATTTATACCTAGAAGCCCCAAAGTACATCAATTGACGCATCCAAGACAATTGAGTGCGTCAATTGACGTAATTTGGGGCTTCTGGGTATAAATTAATTTTCCCGCATGTCATTAATTTTCAATGCACATATTTGAACATCGTGACCTTGCTAACAAAGTCATGGAACATGACTGACATGGTTATAGCAGTGGCGCTGGTATACAACTTCGAAGATGCATTTGTGTCAATTGACGCACTTTGGGGCTTCTAGTGTTAAAGTGCAAACCCATTTTTAAGAATATGTTTCTTGATCTTGATAAGCAAATGTTTCAGATCATCCTCACTTTTAGCCTTGAATTATGGTGCTGGAGAAGAATACTGCGTATACTATGGACTGCCCAAAGAACCAATCAATCGGTACTGCAGATTAAACCTAAGCTTTCCTTTTGGGCTCAAATAGTAAGACCATAACTTTCATACTTTGAACACATCATGTGAAGAGAGAGTAAAACACTTTCTGAATGTTCATGTACATAGCATTAACTGGCTCACCTTTATCCACATGTTTATTGATCCTTCAAAAAAATATAGCTAAATCCATGTTGACTTTGTTACAATTTATATGTTCAGTAATTTTGTTCTTTATAATAATAGTGTCTACCTTTTTGCACTGTAGTTTCCCAGATCAGCTCTGGAATCTTTTTTAAACACTGACATTATGTTGGACATCCACCAATCTTCAGATACCATAGGTAATTATACTGATAGTTTGCAAGTTACTAATAGTAAATGTGCAATTTCATATTTCAGAACTCCGGGGTATATACCATTCAGTCCAGATGATTTGCTACTCCTCATTTTGTCAATTTGCCCTATGACCTCTTTCAAGTTCACTGAGATTTGTTTCATTTCCTTTGAATTGTCACCTTTAAATAACATTTCTGGCATGGGTCTCTCTCTTACATCTTTCACAGTAAAGATCGAAGCAAAGAATTCATTTAATTTCTCTACAGTGGTCTTGCCTTCTCCAATGCTCTTTTTACCCTCTGGTCATCTAGGTTAATTTTATAAGGAGGCACCTATTTCCCTAGGTCTTAGGCCTGGGAGAAGGAAGATGGTGATACTGGTGAAGGGGCAGCGACAACTGCAGCACATAGCCAGTCAGGGCCACCAGTTCTTTTCAGTCTTACCTTCCTGCTTCCTCATGCTACGATCCCCACCACGCCACCAACCCCTTTTGCTTTAGGCTCTGGCTCCGCTCCGCTGAGTGCTAGAGTAATGGGAAGGTGGAGGAAGGGACAGAGTTGGGCTTTGGAAGCGTAGAAAGGGAGAGAAGGCCGGATTGGTGAGGGGAACGAGACAGTGCTGATATCAGCTTTAAAGAAGAGGGCAAGGGAAAGTGCGCTCTCCTCTTGCTGACTGATGGGAATCTGGGTGGGAGCACTACGATAAAACTTCTTATGGTGCTGGCATAAATCTTTGCTGTTTGATATACTGGCTTCACATCCAGGCTTTTTGTTAGATAAGCATAATAAATATGAATGTGATGTATATATGAAAATCTGTCACCCCTCCCTCAAACTGACTACCTTACCCTTTGCCCCACCCAAATGAAACAGTCAAATTACATCCATGCTAATGCCCCATCTAGTCAAGTCACTCTTCTTCACTCTTCTCCTCCTGTCTGTCTTGCTTTAGGATATTACTCCCTTTTTTAAATCTCCTCCCTCTCATACTGTGCAGATAACGAAGCAGCAAAATTTCAGCCTTTACCCATAAAGCTGTCCTACGTAGCAATAATTGTGCCTTAGTGAATACCATGAAAATGAATGATTTACATAAGAATTTACTTAGTTTCTCCAAACTACAACTAATATCCGCATATATAACAAACGATCTTTAGACATTAACAGAAAGCTGTCATAAGCCTTTAGTGAATCAGGTGATATTGTTTTGGGCCCGATATTCAATTGGGACGGCTATGCCGTCGCCACCAACCTCTAACCCCCGATATTCAATAATGGGTTTATATGCGGCCCCGGCATTGACTATCTGGGATCACCACACAGCTTCCAGTGCTGCAGAAGCTAACCAGGTAGCGGCGATATTGCACCGCCACGCAGTTAGCTCCCATGGGAAAAAACTAGGCCAGCTTTTGATTTGCCTAGTTTAATCCACAGGTCGTTAATCGGGTTGCGGTGCAATATCGACGCTAGCCAGTTAGCGACTGTCGCCTGGATACTAGGCAGTTAGCATCAGGGCATGTAGTGGTGTTAGTTGGGAATATTTAGAGACACTGACATTGTTAGTGCCATTGAATATCCCGTTCAGCGGCATTTAAACAGGTCGCAGGTCAGTAAACCATGTAAATGCCTTTTGAATATCAGACCCATTGTGTCTATATATAAGTTTAGACCCAATGAAAGCATATTCACCCTTTAGGGAGCAGAGGGCTCATTGAGCATAAAGAGCACATTCTAATGTAAATGGATTAGTTCGATGTTATTTCCCCTAGGCGGTAAGAGGAAGAGGGAGGGATTTAGAAGGGGTGTGCATGAGAGAGTGAGCGAGCAAAATTTCTATAACGACCACATATCCTTTCCAGCCTGTATATGACTTTCAGCTCTTACTACAGCCTTCACGGTGAAACAGTATTTTCAGATCAAGCAAGTCAGTCCTATAAAATAAATCTCTTACATATGCATGTGCTTGAAAAATTTAACCTTGGAACACTAGTTTCCAAAAAGACGTCAAAAAATTGCTAGGGTCAATTTTGAATCATTACACTTGAGCCACCATATTGCTTGTGAGGGTATCATATCATTATTATTAGACCTTTAAGTTATGATTTAATCAATTTATTTAATCCAACACAGTACCTCGCCATCAGTTCAAATGTCTTCACAGCAAATTGAAAGCTCATTGCTGACTTAAGTATTCATCATTGCTCATAATAGGTATTTATCCCACAACTTGCAAAACATTCATCAAAAAGGGACTCTGCAGTATTTAATCTTTGATAAAGCTAATTCTGAGAGTGTCCGGATGAAAAGATTATTAATATTCAAACATATCAACCTAGCTGGTACTGTAGTTTCACGTGTGTGCTCATGGGCTTCCTCGGGGATTGGTGCACTCAGGCCATCACATAGGGTGACTAGTACTGGTGAAAATATGAAGATATTGAGCTCTGATGGTGAGGTACCATATTGGATTAAATAAATTACATAAATTGATTAAATCATGGCATAAACGTCTAATAATAATGTTATGATACCCTCACAAGTGCTATAGTGGCGCAAGTGTAATGATTAAATATTGACCCTAGCAATTTTTTATGTATTTTTATAAACTACTGTAAATCTGACAACATACGAGTGGTCTGTGTTAGTGACACAAACCTAGCAAAAATCCTTTTAAATAAAAACCATCTCAAATATAGGGGCATGGTCACTAAATGTTAACACGCATGAATGAAGTTAATGCGTGTTAAGTTCCACGGTGCCCATAGAAAAAAAAGGGCAGTGGGCGCATATATCATGTTACTTTCACTAACAGGCCTTAAAACGTTTAGCAAACATGCCCCATCGTTTATAAGAATGCTCCACATTTACTGGAACAGTTCCTGATCTAACGCATGACTGGCAGGATTAGAGCCCACAGTGTTCTGGTTGGAAGTCTGGGATTGTCCTAATGGTCCAAGAAGTAACTCCCCTGCTTCTGTGCTGTCCCAGGAGCTCCCTGTGCATTTATCCTTGTAACTCACTTCTCTCCATTGCTTCTGCATCCTGTCCTACGTGCACACATCATGGGCTTTCCCTTAGGCAATTCATGGCCTGCACACACATTCCCAAGGAACACCCGCAGCTTCATCAGAGGTATATGCAATTTACCCAGCAACTAGTCTAACCAGAAAGTCCGTTTCATTAACAGTCGTACACATGCATTCTGAAAAAAAATTGCATTCCTATTTTTTTTATTGCATACTGTTCTTTGTTAATTGCTACAATCACAGCACTCTCATAGAACCATTAGGGTTATGAGTTAAGGTATGGCTGTCAGACATACACAAGCCATGGGAACCTTATTGGTCTGCATAAAAAGCTCAGCAAATACATAAAAACATTTTTGTTCAATTAAACAAACTAAAACTAAACTGTGCAGGCCATATTATGACAGGATTTCCCCAGCCAGGTGGCAAATGTCCTGTGATCTCAAGAGTACAATGACAACAAGCAATTACACTGATTAAATATATAGCAGTGGTTAATGGGTCCACCACAATAAGACCTTGTTGTAACTATTTGAGATTTACTTTCAGAAACAATGATGAATGCTGTATGATCTTGAAAACTGAGCCTGCAAGTCAGATCAGCATAGAGCCCTGAGCCTACAGTACAGTCAGTGGAAAACTTAGGAGATACCATTGTTAACATCAGGAAAACCTGGCAAAAAGGCAGGACCTGATGAGCATGTAATCAGAGAAAGAGGCAGCAACAAGCAACCTGGAGGAGCATTAGTGCATAGATAGACTGGGTGAGTAAATGGATTAGAAAACCTGTAGAATTCAGCATGGGGAGAGACTGTGTAAGAATGAACAAGGAGGTAATTGGGAATAAAGAGCATACTGGAAGATTTTATATTTTCTTCTTTCTAATTGTATTTGTCTCTCTTACTGCCTCTTCATTTACCATCCTTTCTCTTATCATAATCTCTTCCCTTTCATGTACCGCTTCGCTTCCTCTCCTCTTTCTTATACCATATCTTTTCTTCTTTTATGTAGCCCAATCCCTTTGCATAGGTATCAAACTCTGCACTTGCTCGTGCTTTCATCCTTTTCTTTTTTATATCCCTCACTTTTTCAAGGCTCACTGTCTTGCTTTGTGTTGTGCCTATTCCTCGTGTAGTCCACCTTACTTATACAATCATGTTTCTTACACTACAACCAGCTGCTCATGCACATAATTCATCTTCCAGTTCCACTTGCTCCATCAATATGGGCACCTCAACTACCAGTTGGGCTTCGCCATTTTTCACAGGAGAGACTCCCATCCCAGGTACTCTTGGAAGATATGAGAGATTTATAAGACATATCTACACGATGTGAAAGCAATGTAAGAAATATCTGCCTGATTTTATAACAGAACAGTTATTGAGACATCCAAAAATGCACACTTTTTAAGTCTGTTTTATAAAAGCACCAAAAGCACCCTTGTACCTTTATAAACTAGGTTTCCAGATCTAGCCCCTGTGGCAACACACTTACCAGTGCTCTGAGTGAGGTGTGTATTTTTATGTGCATCAAAACTCCACCTATGCTCCACTCAACTGCACCAATGGTATGATACATGGAATGCGTAAAAGTATGCACCATCTTGTCAGTGTGCACAGACTATTGCACAATTTTATAAAAAGACTTTTCTGCATGTAAAACAGGCTTTACACACACAAGAACCTTTATCAAATTACCCCCACATGTTGAGACAGCAGATCCACAGTAAGAATAAAACCACTCTATCCCAGGGAAAGTATTATTACACAACAAATGCTTGCTCTGAAACATATTGGCAGCAATTTTAGAAGTAGCCAAAATGTGTCTAAAAAGCAGTGATTTTAGAAAGGGAAAGTACATGTCTGCTTTCCCTTCTAAAATTGCCACTTATACGTGTAGCCACCAGTGGCAAGAACATATGTACATATACAGTGCCTTGTGAAAGTATTCATCCCCTTGGTTTTTGTCCTGTTTTGTCGCATTACGTACAACCTGGAATGAAAATGGAAGTTCATTTGGATGCTAGGTAATGGACCTAACAATATAGTCCAAATTGGTGAAGTGAAATGAAAATAAAATGTTATTTATTTATTTTTTATTTAGATATCTTTTATACTGCCTTATCACGAATCAAAGCGGTTACAGAGAACAATAACTTTTACAGGGAACAGGGAACACAAATAAAAATATTGAATCACATTTTGTACAGGGCAATTCATATGAACTTATTTACAATCATAAACATATTTACAGAGAGATTATAAGACAGTTTACAGCATTACGTTTGGGTTAATTACATGGGTGTCTGCCGGTGAGTGTTGAACATTTTTCATTTATGTTGGTAGTGCATCTGTTTCTGTTTGTATATTTCCATAATTTTCTGAGAAGAGTAATGTCTCGATCTTTTACCGGAATGTAGATAGGTCATTTATGTTTCTTATTACAACTGGGAGAGTGTTCCATAGTGTGGGGGCATAGAAAGAAAAGGCTCTATTGCTTGTTGAATGGTCCTTCTGAATTCAGTTGGGATGGCCAGATAGTTTTGAGTAAATCTCTTCTTTGTCTGTTATTTGGGATCTTGTTAATTAGAGTTCTGAGGTGTGATGGGGCTATATCATGGATTAGTTTGAAAGTGATAATCAAGTTTTTGTACTGGATTCGTCTGTGTATGGGGAGCCAGTGTACTTGTCTCATAATGGGAGTGATGTGTTCAGCTCTGTGAGCCCTTTGTATTACACGAGCTGCCATGTGTTGTGCCATCTGCAGAGGCATCAGTGTGTGCTTAGGGAGTCCCTGTAATATACTATTGCAAAAGTCAATATGAGGGTAGACCATGGCTTGTAAGACTGAACGGAAGTCATATGATTCTAGCAAAGGCCTCAGATGATGTAACATTCTTATTTTTCTGTAGATGGCTTGGGTTGTGTTGCTAATGTGGAATGTTAGGTTTAGGTTTTGGTCTAGTGTGATATCTAGATACCTTACTTCGTTTTTTACTTCAAGGATGACATCTTTACTTGAATTTTTGGTGGGGGTTTGAATTCTTTGTTTTTGGTGATAAACAGCTTTATTGAAGTTTATTTTGAGGTTGTATAACCCAAGACATTGTGAGGCTTCATTAAAGCATTTTATTATTTGCTGAAAGTCAGGGTTGTCTGTATTGATCGGGAGATACATCATTATGTCGACCGTGTAAATGTGATAATGCACTTTGTGCTTATGAAACATGTTGCATATTGGCTGGAGGTATATATAAAATAACAAGTAAAAACTGAAAAGTTGTGAGTGCATATGTATTCATTCCTTTTGCTATGAAACCTCTAAATAAGATCTGGTCCAACTATTTTAACCTCAGAAGTCACAATTAGTTGATTAGAGTCCACCTGTGTGCAATCAGTGTCACATGATCTGTCAACTGTTTCAGTCTGCCAGAGATTTGAGCTGGGATGAAGGTTCACCTTCCAGCAGGACAATGACCCTAAACATACTGCTAAAGATGGTTTAAAGGGAAACATTTAAATGTCTTGTACTGGCCTAGTCAAAGCCCAGACCTCAATCCAATTGAGAATCTGTGACATGACTTGAAGATGCTGTACACCAATGCAACCCATCTAACTTGAAGGAGTTGGAGCAGTTTTGCCTTAAGGAGTGGGTGAAAATCCCAGTGGCTAGATGTGCTAAGCTAATGGAGACATACCCCAAGAGACTTGCAGCTGTAATTGCAGCAAAAGGAGGCTCTACAAAGTATTGACTTGGGGGTGAATACATAGGCACACTCCTACTTTCAGGTTTTTTTTTGTCTTAACCATTTTTTGTGTCACAATAAAGGGTATTTTGCACCTTCAGAGTCATAGGCATGTTGTGTATATCACATGGTGCTAACCCCCCAAACTCCATTTTAATTCCAGGTTGTAATGCAACAAAACAGGACAAACACAGAGGGGATGAATACTTTTGCAATGTACTGTATATACACCTGATCCGGAGCAGGCATAAATCAATATAGGCCCAATTCCATCCCGGATGTAGAAGCCCTCCGTACATCCGGTCTGAACCTGACATACAGAGGACATCACAATTCTGATCCCGTGGAGCACATCTAGCCCCGCGGGATCAGAATCGCAAACAGTCCTGTATGTGCAGGCCAGGACTGTGATTCAGCCTGGTCTGAACATATAGGACATGCCTGACTAACTCAGTCAGGGCTTTACACTATAGCTCCATTGTAAACCTGCAATCCCAGCTGCCAGCTCTTTCAAAGCATTCCCTGCAGCCCTATGGATAGGCTCAGGTTGTTGGGAATGTCCTCAGCCCCCCTGCCCCAGGCCCACAACATCTGGGAAAGCGATTCCACTTTGGGGGTGGAATAACTTCCCTGTACAAGTTGCCAGCCCTGGATGTACAGGGCTGTCATTAGAATCAGTCCTGTACATCCAGGACCAGAAACCACCCACCACAACTCTGCCCCCTCACTACAAGCAGGTGCTAGATACAGTCCCTTGTCCCCAAAGGGGCTCACAATCTAAGTGTACCTGAGGCAACAGAGGGTTAAGTGGCTTGCCCAAGGCCACAAGGAGTGCCTATAGGACTAGAAACTCCAGTCCCTCCAGCCTAAGATTGCTGTCCCCAGGTGGGACATGAACCCCTGGCCCTTTGGCCTGAGGTACCTTGTCCTAAGCACTAGGTCATTCCTCCCCTGAGCAACTGGCAGGGAAGTTAGACACTGGGTGGGACAGAATAACCCCCGATGTGTATTTCTGCCAGATTATACACAAATACTTTGCATTTCACAAACCCCAAACTCTGCCCAACTCCACCCTGGAAAAGCATATGTTATACAGGCATAAAAGTATAAGTGTAATACTTCTCTACGTATATATGACAGCAAATTATTTTTCTTATTAATTTTAAAGTTCATGTCATACATCAATTCTTTACTTGGGGTCACAGTCCAAGATTCATACTCATCTTATATCATAATATCACAGTAGATAGAAGTGTGGGTTTATATGAATTTACTATATGGGAAGATGAGTTTCTTTATTCTTTTTGCATAAGTGTATAGTTGCCTAGTGAATTGACTTAAAAAGAACTTCTATGTTAAGGTAGAAAGGTTATAAAATAGTTTTTAATTATTTATTTCATGTATAACATCTATGTTTGGCCTAAATTATGGAGGGTTTTTAACTTTTATACCAGAATGAGTATGATGTGTTTTAACAGTTTATATAAAGTTTTTTAATGTTCAGTGTTGTTACACACCTGAATACTTTGTCCCCTCTATGTTTTCTATTTATAATCATTTTTAATATGCACATAATTTTATTAATAATTTATAATTTATATATTTTTGATGTTTTAATGAAAAGAGGCAAGATTACAATCTAGTATTTAAAGTTATTCCTGTAACCAGTCAGTTGGCTCACTCCTGTTTTCTCCTATTTTGGTCATCTTTTCCTCCCCTTAGCATAAGAACATCACATTTGGGACTACCTAGTTACAGAGGTACCTAAAGATTTACTTAGTACCCAGTTAATGTCACACCCTTATACAGATATATTCATGTATTTGATTTTTATTACTGTTTATATGGCTAGTGAATTAACATGGTTTTATATTTTATGTTAATTGATTTATACTACTCTTTGATATTACCAATGGGGGTTTTATCACTGTTGTTTTATCAATGCTGTTTTGTAATGATGCTATCTCATTTATGCTGTTGGTGACATCTATTTGTCAATTTTTGAGTTTTCAATTTTCTCTTGAATTTTCTGTCTTAAATTGCATGATTAGATATGTTTTTACACATTTAGTATTTATATTGTAATTATGATTTTGAATATTATGTTTTTTAATGATATTTGCACTATTTTATTTATTATATCCACATAAGGGTATGTATGTGTTTTTAAACATTTGTTCATATGGTGGCATGCTTTTTACGTCAATTGTTTTTTAATTGTTGTTTATTATGGTTTTATATTTTATATCAATGGTTGTATTATAATTTTTATGTATTTATGATTTTAGTACACCATACTACCCCTGAAGAAGGTTAAACAAAACACAGCCTGTGTCGGGTCCTTGGCGGAAGTCCTCAGGTTATTTATACAATAAAATAGCTTTGTCTTTCCTCACCACATTTTTCAGACTGGGTTTCTTCCATTGACGTAGCGTTGCTTTTGTTGGTGGACTAACATTTCTTCATTATACTATATATTACAAAGTTTTAAAATCAAGATGGGGTTTAAACTCAGATCTTTGGCAGACAACTGTGCAGAACCTCGTTAGCAGTTTACATGGAGCGCCAAACAAGCTTTTCTTCTTATGAGACAACAATCTAAAATGTGTGTTCATATTCTATTCAGGATCAACTCATATTATCAGATCCTTTGCCTACAGTGTTATGCTTCACATAAATACTTTATAATCAATTTGAATATTCATGCTATTTGGTTCAACTGTATTTAAAAGAGAAATCCACTGTTGTTCAGTTTGGAGCAATCTTTGATTTAGATTGCCCCCTCTCAGAATTTATGGAATCCTGTAAATTGCCATACATCACAATGACAAAAATGCATGCTGGAGCTCTATACAATGAGCCACCATATGCGCTTCCTTTTTTTTAATATTTGAAACTTTATTGATGTTCAAACTTTATAGATAGACCCCACCTCCCCCCAACCCTCCCCTCCTTAACACGTCACATAATTAAACTCTCACATAATGACCCAGGCTTGACTCTCCGGAATACTAAGCCCACAGCATCTACAGAAGCCTTGGTTCATAGTAACTTTGTTAATTTTGACAATTGTCCGCAGAGGATTAGCACTCTCCATTCCCCCCCTAGAACCCATACAGTCCCAACACACTGTACCCGCAGTATCTGGGAACATCTCCATAGCTAGCATACATTCTTTAACTTCAAACACAAAACACAAACAACCCCACTGTCCATCCCTTTCCCACTCCCTCCCCCATTCCCCTCCCCTTCCAACCCTGTCCCTACCTATCTCCTCCCATACCCCTTCACCATGACAGCAAATTCTGTCTAACACACTTCCAAAAATATCCTCATCATTCCTTGATGAATCACTTCCAGAAGCAAAATAACGATAGCTAAATCATGTTTTCACAGTTGTGTGTGTTTTAGAAAGAAGGAGGTTCTATGGAAAGTTTTTGCAGCAGGCTTTTGATGCGGAGATGCAAGTAAGCAATTGGAAAGTGGTGTTAAGGGCCAGTCAGATCTCCAAGCTGCCACAGCAGTTCTATGCATGGCATGCAGGAGATTGATCCACATTATGGGTCTTAGCTTGTGCTTTGCAAGTTGACTTGTGTTGAGTGCTCTGTGGAGGAGGTCATCACAGACTTTGGTGAGGTAGGGCCCAAGCAGTACCCAACAATGGCATTTACCAGATGATGCGATAATACTTGGAGTCATTCAATAAAATGGTAATTCTAACCAGCTGGGCTATATAAGTCACAGAAAAGGAACGTCAGGAAAAACTCAACCAAAAATCTAAGCTTCTCACACTACTCTATACTGCTTCCTTCTTGTCACCACCCAGTCGATGCCCCATTCCCACATTATGCAGTTAATGCAGGAATTAGCATGTTCTAAGGGGTCCGTTTACTAAAGTGCAGTAAGGTTTTGCACTCACTGTGCATTTGGAGAAAAACCTGACCCGCCGTAAGTGCAAGAGCCATACGGTAACTGTCAGGGATGCGCCCAGCATGTCTCTTGCACTCACCACATGGAAAAGTCCCTTTCTACACATTAAGTTCATTCACACTTAGCACCAACTGAGCTGGAGTTAAGCACCTGCGATAATGGAAGCATTGGCAGCACGCAGTAATTACCATGTGCTAACTGCAATATGTCCACTCTCCACCCAAGCCCTGCCCCATTTCAGCTTAAGCAATTAGCAAATTATTTAGCATGCGCTAAGTGGCTCCATTGTGTAGGACTAAGTATGCATGATCTGCTTAGCACACTTTACCAAAAGGGCCCCTAGGCGTCTGCCACTGCTTTAACTATTATTATGGCGCGACAAAGAGATGGGAGTTTGCTCACCAACCTGAATAAATATTGGGAGTTGTAGGAAAAACTCACCATAACTGTAAGGAATCTGGCTGTAAAAGGTCTGGGCTATCTTAAATATGGATAGAAGCTATAATCTAATATGACCTCCAGCAGGGATTACACTTCCCAGGAGTCTCTGGGGCTAAGCTATAAAACTGAGTCAATGGGTGGAGCTAAGATACTAGAGCCGGTGCTCATTAAACTATGAGAGAGGTTTCCCAGAGAGGATTTGCACAGAGAGAGCCTTTCCACAGAGATACTGCTGTGCGTGCGTGTGTGTGTGTGTGCGCGGCAGCCCAGGTGATTTACTAGCATGGGAGATAGCTCTAGCTTGTAGTCAGAGAAAAGGTTTTACCCGTTTAATGAGGAGGGCTTCACCACACCTTGAGGAGACAAACAAAAGTATCGAAAGGCCTGTAATGCTGATTTTTTTTCTGCTCCTGGAATGGAAAATAAGACATGTTTATTTTGCATTTTAATGCCAGTGGGAGGTGGGCAGCATTGGTGTCCGTTGCACTGCTGAGAGTGGATGATGTAATTAGTCTTTTACCCTGTATCCCAAAAAGGGGAAAGGCTTTAAAAGTAATAGAAATACTTTGCAGGGGAAATCCTGGACTGGATTTCTTAAAAGCTGAGTTGGAACCTAGCTAAGGTGGAGAGTATTGGAATGTGCATGAGGATTGTTCGAGAATAAAATTAAACCTGGCTTGGCTTAATGGCACTGGAGGTACCTGCGTAGCTACGGTTTGTATGCCGAAGCCTGGGAATTTTCAGGTGGAAAAAACGAAAAAAAAAACTGTTATGTATAAAGGTTTTGATGGTGCTGCTGGAGTACAAGAATCAGGAATTCTAGTCAGAGGCCTGCCTGGAGGTCAAAGAGATCTTAGAAACTGGAAATACACTACCTGAAGCAACCAGTAGGAGGTGCTCAATGATGGCAGGAATATGCTAACAGTGCAGAAAAATTCCCACATTAACTGCATAGCACAATTTAATAAAAGGCCTCCTAAATATGCTAATATTTGCAAACGCATAAAATTGCTAATGCATTTGCCATGTTTTCTCTTTATATAAATGTATTCCTGGAGCCTTATTTTTTATCAAACGTTTTTCTCCTCACACTGGCATTTTTCCGTCATGTTGCCTTATGTTAGCTTGGCTGTTTAGTGCTGGCTTACTATGCTTAGGTCATTTTGCACCACTTACTTTTGCAGCCACTGCCGCATCTACAAAACACAGAGGCGCAGCAGGACACAAACCGCCGCAGCACAATTTACAGCGAAAGAGCTGGGGATCGAGAGGAAAACGCCCACACATAGCTCTTCTGAAAACAGGAAAGGAGGCAAATGCAGCCTCTGCCATGCAAAATCAGTAATTTCATCATAGTGGCTAAACCGTAAGAAGGTGTGGAAACTGAATTAGCTTCTCAACACCCAGACATGGTCTCTCGAGACCCACTGGCAATATGCTTATTTATTTAGTGAAGTGGATTTACTAAACCGTGCTACCCTGTTAGCAGATGATAGCATTACTTGCCACAGGTCCCATTTTACGCAATTGGATTTCCTTACCAATAACAGGCCATTTTTATGAAAGCATGCTAATAGTTTGCATGGGGCTTAGTGCGCACTAATCCCACTGTATTAACTGTTGCCTTGTGGCCGCACAGTTAAAACTCCATGCTAACCGCTTAGCATTAGATGGGAGAGTGACTGGGCAGGTTAAAGGGGAACCGTGAGCATAGACAGCACATCACTAACACGCAGTAACCTCAGATATTGGCATTAGCTTTGGTGCACCTACCCTTTTCTCAGTGGGTGGCGGTAAGTATATCTGTGCTAAGTGCACTTGCAGGTTAGCAAAATGCGGTGCATCTCCTCATGGAAACTGCAGGGGAACAGGCCGGGCATGCCCCCAATAGATAGTGTAGAACTGATTCACTTCTTGCATTAACCTTTGAGGTTTACTGCTCGCTAACATAGTACATTTTAGAAACATGCTGCAACATAAGCTAAGTGCACGCTAATGTGGCAGCTCAGTATGAGGAAAGTTGTGCTATCTAGCCCAGTATGAGGAAACTTCTTTCTGTCCTTGCACTTGGTACCTGTCCCCTGGATAAATGCAGCCTTGTTTCTGAGACCTTTTAAAAACACTTTCAAAAAGGTTATAAACAGGATGGGGTCGGTGCAGAAGGTGGCTACCAAAATGGTCAGTGGGCTTCATTTAAAGCATTTGGGGACAGACTTAAAGATCTCAATATGTATACTTTGGAAGAAAGATGGATAGAGGAGATATGATAGAGACGTTTAAATACCTCGGTGGCATAAATGCACAGGAGGAGAGCCTCTTTCAAGTAAAAGAAAGCTCTGCAATAAGAGGGCATAGGAGGAAGGTGAAAGGAGATAGACTAAGAATATGTGGAAATATTTCTTTACGGAAAGAGTGGTAGATGCATGGAATAGTCTCCCAGTGGAGGTAGCAGAGACAAAGACTGTATCTGAATTCAAGAAAGCATGGAACAAACACAAAAGATCTCTAAAGGAAAAAAAGGGGACTGTAGCAGTTGGTATGGAAGGGCAGACTACATAGGGTGTATAGGCTTTATCTACCATCATGTTTCTATGTTTTTAAGGCACACATTTTTCACACAAAATTTAAAGTATTAATAATAATAATAATAATAATAAAAGTAGGGCTAGTAGATGGCATAAGTTGTTTGTGCCTTTTCAGTCAATTCTCTCTGCAGTACATTTTTTAATGGGTTGTTTACTCTGTTTCAGAAAGTAAAATAATTGCAAAGCTGAACTAAAAGACAGATTGAAGAGAGATGAAAGCATCTATTAATTAGTTTCACTTCCTTCTCTTACCTCAGCCTCTGTGCATTCCACATCAAGCACTGTTCTTTCACCATCTAAAACTCTCCAAACTGAGGTCAATAAAAACTTCACAGCATTAAATTCCATCGCACTTTCCCTGCCAAGTCTGACATATTTATCAATTCAAGTGACCCTTTGCAGTGTTTCTTGATTAACTGAAATCTAGCTAAAAGCTTCAATTAACGCCTGTGCACAATGCTAAATTTTGGTTTCCAATATTATAATAGCTTTAACAACCCTCCAAAGGAGCCAAAAATAAACATCACCATTTCATATTTGTATAAGCAACAGATTAATGCATCTTAGTGGACATAGTGTTGACCTGCAGTGGACTATAATGTCAAGTCCAGACTGGTCTGTGAATGCCCCACTACTGGCTTCTAGTAGCCGAAGTCCAGTTAGAAGGAGGAGGCATACTAGTAATATTTTATTTATTAATTGAATGCTTTCAGTCAAAGGACAATATTAACACATGCAGGATGAACATCCAGAGAAACTAATCAGAAGTCAGAAACAAATGGGTTCTCAGAAGCCTATTAAAAATGGAAAAGGGTTGGAGACAGATTGATAGAGGAAGCTGATTCTGCCATAATGGATTTAAGATCTCGAAAGAGTGGAGCCCTGAAGTGAATATGAGCAAGATGGGGAAATCTTTTAAAACACAATGTAGAGTGCAAAGCAGAAGTGAATAAATTGTTTTCCAGAAAGAAGGGTATTGACTTCAGCTAAGTAGTTGTCTATAGAGTGTGCATTGTAAGTTATGAGCAATAGCACTGGATATATTGACCTTAATTTATCCTAAAGTAGAGTGATAAAGCAGTGAACCATTTGTAAATGGGGACTGATAGATTTCCTTCTCCTAGGTACACAACTTCTAAAACAAATTTACAGATGATAAATTAGAAAAAATATATTAAGAGCCATTCCTGCTTTCAGCACTAAACTTAGAAACATTTTCTTCTATTAAAAATACTCTTATCCAATATATCCTATGTACTCTTATATCTTATAGGCAAATCACTCTGCAGCTGGAAGCCTTGCTCAAGATTATGTAGTAGAGAGAGAGCAGTGCATACAACTGTATGCTGAGATTGTTCAAATGCAAAGCTATGCAGAAATAATATGTTTTCCCAGAGCAGCAAGTTTAGGATTAATTTATTTTCACTGTTTGATATTTGAAATATCAACACCAGGAAGCAGTACTGCATGAATAAAGTACCATACCACGTACACAAAAAACACCTTAATTTTGAAAGATTTTGCAATAGATAGAAAATCATCCTGATACATGCTACTTACTATATACATGAAATGCAAAGAGAGTAGAAGGACTAACCTTGCTGTCCTATGGAGCTCTCTGTTGGAGATGACATGATATTTAGCATCAGTAGTAAAGGATCAGCTCTTGGAATTGACTCTGGTTGGCAGGCCAAGGATGAATGACACGACAGGAAGAGACCTAAACATTGGAAATTGAGTGTGCTTAGATTACATTATGTATGAAAGTGTATACTTTACATAAGCAGACCTCACAGCCCAAATCATTGTGCTCCATCCACTGTGGAGGGGTTTTATATGTATGTCATTTTATAAAAATTTTTACAATCATCCACTTGCACAAAAAAACATAAAGAAGGGCAGAAGGACATTTATACAGAAAAGCGTAACCAATCAATTAGAAGAAAATAAACTACAGTAATAGTGTCCTTCCTATCGTCAGACCACAATTGAGAGGAAGGGGTAGAAAAGAAGAATATGGAGTACAGAAAAACAATGAAATATTTTTAACTCAAAAGTAAGAATAACCATGGGCGCAAATTCCTCAGAAAAATCAAAATCACCCTTGTTCCATCACCTCTGAGGACTGTGGGGAAGAGGCTGAAATTGCAAGTCTCTTCAGATCTATAAAGGATCATAGCTGTTCAGGAGCAAAAAAACATATGGGGTTGATTCAGGATAGTGTTTAGCAGGGGACCGTATTCCCTGCCCAAAGTTCCCCACACATACAAAGGAGATGTGCGGGGAGCTCTGAATGGGGGCGGGCAGGACAGCGACAGGAAGGAGAGTGGGTGGCCTGGATGGCGGGGAATGACCGAGCCATCATGGGACAAAGAGGTGAGGGAGTGCAGGGGGATCCCCGTTGCCCAACCCTAGCCATGCCAAGCCAAATTGGAGGTCAGGCAGTGGGGAAAGAAGCATTTGGGGGCTGCTGGGGATCGTGGCTCCTGCATGAAACCACGGAGGCATGGCAATGGGATGCCATGCTACCTCTGCTCCATGCAGGAGCCTGGCTGGGCTAGCTGGGTAAGTGCCAGGACATCCCGGGTGCCTGAATCAGGGCACGTCCTGTACATCCTGGCCTTATGCCGTGATTCTGCTCCTGTGGGGCTATCTAGCCTCTGCAGGAGCAGAATCGGGTGCATCCCTGGGCCATCCGGATGTCTGGATGTCTGGACGGCCCAGGACACACAATTCTGAATTGGCCTCATCTCTAACATTCATATATTTAACAATGCATTTACAAGGATAACATAAAAGGAAAAAGGCCCCCAAATCTAGAATCTCTTGACACAAAGCCAAAAATAATTTGTCTCATCCAGAAGTAATCATATGTATTACTCAAGGAAAAGATCTTTATTTCTCTTAAAGTAGAATCGTAGAACCATACTAATATCCTGTTCAAATACAAAGCTGGCCAAAGTGGTAGATCTCTGCTGCAAATCCAATACCGTAGATTCCAAAAGAATAGAAAAATCTATTGTTCCACTGCTAGACCTCTCATGCCTCCCTCGAGCTGGAAGAAAATTAATTTTATTCAAAGGTGGTATTTTCATAGATGGAATATTCAAACTTTAATCAAATACTTGAAACTATCCAAGGGAAAAATCTTAGGAAAATTTAATATATGAAAATTAAAATGTCTCATTTGGTTCTCAAGATTGCTCAATTATCTTTAACTAAGGCATTAACCATAGCTTTGGAATCTTTGGCATCATTTTTAAGGTCAACAATCTTTCCCTAAAATTCTTTAGCAAGAGGCTCTTGTTCGGTGGTTCCCAACTCAGTCCTCAGATACCCCCCAGGCCAGTCAGGTTTTCAGGGTATCCACAATGAATATTCATGAGATAGATCTGCATACAGTGGAAGTAGTGCATGCAGATCTATCTCAAGCATATTCAATGTGAATATCCTGAAAACCTGACTGGCCTGGGAGTACCCGAGGACTGGGTTGGGAACCACTGCTCTTGTTTCTGAGCCAAATTTCCCATTGTCCATAAAAGGAAATTTATATCCACTCAACAAGCCAATGTATCTGGCTTTAATATCCCTTGCAGGGCCAGTGCTAGGGTTTCTGGTGCCTCCCTGCAACCTACAGATTGGCATCTCCTCCCTTATTATTATTATTAATGCTGGCTACACCCCACCTCCCTTTTCCCCAATACTCCTTTGTGAATTCTACACATAATGCTAGTATTTCTCCTTCATGTCCAGTGTTGAAAGAACATTGCAGTGAAGGGGCAAATGCATAGCCAGAATAAAAATAACTACTGAGCAGTAAATACTTAACATCATATGAACAGGCTGTGATAGTCCAAGAGCATGCTACATTTTAAATATGAATCAAAAGAAAAACACTCAACTGTAGGGACAGCTCAAAAATCTTTGAAAAAATATGCCAGAGAAAGATTTTGTACAGAATGTAGGAATCAAAAACATGATAATCATACAGTCAATGTACATCTAGAAACTATAAGCAAAATTGGTATAAAGTTGATGCAAAGAATAGTCGCAATTTAGGAAGACAGTGACAATATTAATATATTGTTGATTTAAACAACACGTGTTAAGCAGGTTTCAATGACAAAACAATAAATGCATGTTTTTCCCTTCTGGGATCACAGGATATGTTTTCATTTCTTGATCAAGAATGCATTATTCTAGCTTCTCTCGCTCTAGCTTCACTTCCTACTGGCAGTCATGTAGACAATGTACTGGCAATGGGAAATGAAGCTAGAGCAACAATATGGCCACTCTCTGGCAAGACCAGGGAACAAGTTCCATGCTTTATCCATTACTCTTAGGTTTTTCAGGATTTCCTTCCTAAAAATATACTTTCCTCCAGAGTGAGGCAAGAGAAAGAACTCTCATATGCAGGCATCTGCACTGTCGGCAGAAGCTAACATAATGGCTCAGGACAAGTAGCATGGGTGCAACTAATGCCATGTCAGTGGGTGGCCTTAATTGCTCCTGCAGCCATTTTGCCATGCTGAAATGTGGCAACTTCATGGGGTTGTAACTATCACCCTAAAGTTATCCTACAGCCCACGTGACAGTAATGCGAAGCACACATGTGTTACCAGCATAGAGATTAGGAAACATACTGCTAAATGTGCCAAACAACAAGAGGAGCTCAATAGCACCAATACAGCAACTCTCACTTCCACAAAAATAAGAGTCAGAGGCGGCTCTATAATGAGGCAAAGTGAGGCGGCTGCCTCGGGCGTCAAAGTTTTGAGGGCGGAAAAAAGTGCCCCCAAAACAGCTGCCTCACTTCGCCTTCAAAAGTTTAAAAAAAAAAAGTGCACAGGTTGCTGCCACTGCCAAGTCCGCTTCTCGGTAGCAGCAAACTCACCACCTCCTTTTCCTGCAGCCAAGTCCCCTGTCTCTTAGAGAACCGTGACTGTACTGGTAATCTGCAGTTTAAATAAAAAAGAAGCTGGTGAGGAGCCTTCCCGCCTCAGTGAAGGACTCCGTGCAGCTTCGTTACGCTCCCAAAGAAAGTTACATGTAGACAGGAAAGCCTCAGATCAGGACTAGCATGATCAGAGAATAAAATGACTACACAACAAAGGTAGAAAAAAATTATTTTATTTTCAATTTAGTGATTGGACTTGGCATGATCTTTATGGTGAACTACATCTCTTATTTATCTGATGTTGCACTTCATGCAAAGTCCTGCTTCTTGGGGATTCAGTTTAATTTTTGTCTACATATTCTTATTTTTACTTTAGGTTGTTGTCACTTATTTTGTACTTGGTGAGTGTCTGTGTGCTAAGTGTGTGATAGAGTCCATGTGTTCTTTTAACATGCATTTTGTACATAGTGTGGTGACCACACCCCTACCAGGCGGTTGCCTAGTAGGGACGGGAGACCATCTTGTATTCCTTTTCCAAAGGGTTGTAGTTGTGTAGTCAAAAATGAACCAAGTGGATGTTTCAAAGCGCACAGGAATTTTTATTAGCTTCCTTTAGGTAAGATGGTAACAATCTTCAAAGCAACTTTACACTCAGGACAAAGAAACAAAGGATAATCTTCTCCAATTAAAGCAAATGTCAAAACAGTGTTTCCGTGGAATTATTTACACTGGCTTTCCTTTTCTTTTCCTTTAAGATGCTTCTTACTTCAGCAATAATAAAGGCACATGTATTTACAACCACAATCAAAGCCAGTAGGGCTGCTAGCTCCTTCTTTGCTGTTTTGAGTTAAACAGTTCTCAGCAGCTGTCTAGCCCCGCCTTGGTTGCACTAGCCACTTCTTTAGGAAAGAAACTTAGTGCTTCAATATAAGACTCATTCTCTCCTTTACTTCAGGCTTTCAGCTATAACAAAGTTGTAACAGCTTTCTTAATTTCTTTCTGCTATTTGGCTTCCATTAATTAGCATCAATACAAACAGCACAGTCCATCTCAGAACAAGAAGAACCCATGTCAGTTCCTCTACCATCCACCTCCATACTTTCTTCTGAGCTGCATATTGGTAAAGCTTGGAAACGTTCAGGCACTTTCTCCTTTAAGTCACTTAAAAGCTCAAATAGCCTATTCCACTGCACTGCCCCTCCTTCTCTTGGCAGAACTTCAACAGGCTTCTCCTGTTCAACTTTTCTCGAAAACCACTTTTTTCTAATCTGGGTTTTCCCAGGTACAAATCCCTCTTCAGAATCAGAGCAAGAGATATAAGCCTTAGGCTTCACTGCTTTCTTTCTCCTACCTTGGAGTTTTACTGCAGGACTTCCATATCTGTGGCTTCTGTTAGCTGTAGCTATCTCTGCCTCAGAGTCAGTCAGGGAATCAGGGTAAGATTTCCTCTCCACTTCCTGGGGCTTCTTCTGCCTGAAGACACACCCTTCACCCGAGGAGTCTAGGCTCTCTTGCCTTAGCTTTTTCAATGCCAGCCTTCTCTCTCTCTCTCTCTCTTGCCAGTATACTTGGTCCTCTCCCTGGAACCTTCTCTGTAGCTCTCTTGGCTGCAGTCCTGGCTGCTCTTGCTCTCCTTGCACTTGTCCTTGTTCCTGTTCCTGTTTCTCCTTCCGTCTATCTCTCTGTTTGTTTGCTCAAACTTAAACGTGGAGCAGGGCACCTCCCCTTCTGACTCCACCCCCATGTACCTCCTACTCTTACTTAGGGTTGCCATGGAGTCTGGGTGTGGCTTTAGCCTAGCTCTACCCTCGTGGTTTTTCTCACTGCTTTTACTATGGTGTATGTGTTCTGGTGCACCCATCCCCCGCAAAGAAGAAAAAGTTCTTTTTCCCTTTATTTCTTCATGCTGGACTGCACTCTCCTTACCATATATCCCCCCCCTTTAAACTATTACGGGCTGGCGCCCCAACCCACGCACAGCTCGTAATACGAGATATGGGCTGTGAATCATCACCAACTCTTAGGGCTAGCTGGGCATTCCCTATACGCTCTTGCCATAGCCTCAACAGATTGATATGGTATACCTGTTGCTTCCCTCGTCCAGTATCCACCGCATATGATACTGGTCCGACCTGTTTTGCAACTTTGTAAGGGCCTCTCCAGGAATTCTCAAACCTAGAGTTCGCTGTGGCTACCATTACCATAACCTTATCGCCGACCGCTAGAAGCCAAGGCCTTGCTCGCCGGTCGTAATAAGTTTTTTGTCTATTCTGACTCTTTTTTAAGTTTTCTTCCGCTACAGTGGCTATCCGCTGTAAGCGATTCTTCAGATCCGTTAGGAATCTGGGAACCTCTTGTACATCCTCTACGGGTGCTACCCATTGTTCCCTTAGGATGTCCAGTACCCCACGCGGAGCCCTTCCATACATAAGTTCGTATGGCGATGTGCCTGTAGAGGTTTGTCTCCTCTCCCGACATGCATAAAGTACGAAAGGTAACATTGTATCCCACTCCCTTAACCTACCCTCCGAACTCCTTTTTAACAGGTTCTTCAAGGTTTGATTGAACCTTTCCACTAGGCCATTGGTTTGGGAATGATAAGCTGCTGTGCGGATATGTCTGATACCAAATGCATCCCATACCTGGGCTAGGTGACGGGACATGAAATTTGTTCCCCTATCTGTTAGGACCTCACGAGGGAATCCTATCTCGCAAAATAACCTTATTAATTCCATAGCTATCACCCGGGCAGACGTGTTTCTCAATGGGATGGCCCATGGAAAACGGGTGGCATGGTCCATTATGACCAATATATATTGGTGGCCTCGGGGTGTTTTTAACAAGGGCCCCACTACATCTACCCCCAACCTATGTACTGGTTTATTCATGACAGGCAAGGGAATCAGATGTACCTCCGGTGGATGGTTACCTGAGACCCTTTGACAAGCCGGGCACGACACGCAGAATCTCGCCATCTCTGTATATACGCCTGGCCAATAAAACCTAGCAAGGACCTGATCCAGGGTGCTTTGTACACCCTTGTGTCCCCCTACTGGGTGATCATGGGCCAATCTTAATATGATATTCTTAAAAGAGGAAGGTATCACGAGTTGCCTTCTTAGATCTCCTGTCCGTGGATCTATATTCTCCCTATATAGTAGGTCACTATCCCACAGAAACCTAGGTAGAGTCTCCGATCCTTTCCGGGCGAACTCACAGGCTTGCACCAAAGCGGGATCTGCTTTTTGCTCATCAGGAAATGAGGGAAACTTCTCTATCAACTCCTCAGGAACCCAGGGCAGCTCCTGACCAGACATTAACTGACCCCTATTCCTGGCCCTGATGCACCGCTCTCGCCACTTTTCGGCCTTTCCTTTCCTGGGGGCATCCTTGGCCGGGGTTATTAAGTCCTCATGAAAGGAGGTCCCTGGTATCAGCTCCTCCTGGGAATCTACCTCTTCCTCTGCAGGTTTTGAGCCTGCGCGTGTGGTAACCAGGCCTGCTTTTTCCTGCAGCTCCTTTGCTATCCCCTTCCTGAACTGGGACCAATCACGGCCCAGTACCATATCGTGTGGGAGCCTAGGTATAACCGCTACTGCTACCTCCCTTCCAGTACCTAACCCCTTTATCCTAACATACTGGAGAGGATAGGTGGAGGCAGCCCCATGGACACATCTGATCTTAACATGCCCGCTTGAGGATTCCTGTAAGGACTGTCTCTGGGCCTCTATCTTTTTCCACAGCCTGCTGGAAATCATGGACTGACTTGCCCCTGAGTCTAGTAGTGCTTCTGTGGGTATCCCTTCCACTTCTACCGATAGGAGGAATCCCTCACCTATCTCCTTGGGACGGGTAATCACAAAAGCTTTCCTTACTTTACAGTTTTTCTTAAGGTGACCTGCCTCACCACAAGAAAAACATTTCCTCTGTACGGTATACCTTCCCTCCACGGGTTTATTCCTTTCTGTTCTACGGTTAGCAAATGCTGCATTCTTTTCTTGCATTTCTGTACCTACCTTCTGAAAAACGCCCTCTTTCTTGAGGCTTAATTTCCTGGCCTCTATAAAGCACTCAGCCAACGCAATGGCTTCCTGGGTGTTTTTACAGTTCTGCATTACCAGAAAAGCTTGCAAATCTGTAGGTAAAGCCTCTGTAAATTGTTCAAGTATTACAGCATCTATAATAGACTCTATATTACCACTTTCAGGTATAAGCCATTTACATACTAAACTTTTTATCCTATGATATAAAGCTTGAGGTGTTTCACCCTCCTTTATTATACATGATCGTAGAAGCCTACGATAGACCGAGGGACTTAACCCCATCCGATCTCTTATAGCTTTTTTTACTTGCTCATAATCTGAAACCAATGACACAGGCATTTCTCTGTAGGCTGCTAGAGCCTCCCCACTAAGGGTAATAGCAAACCTCATTGCCCATTGTCCTTTTGGCCATTGAGCTAATACCGCAATCCTTTCAAAGGCTTCGATGAAATCATCGATATTGTCCTCCTTGGTAAGGCGGCCACAGGAGAAAGTCCCAGCACCAGGGCCTGCCCATCCCGGAAATACACCCTGTGCACCTGGTGCAGACTGTGCCACCTTGGTTGCTTCCTCCTGGGTCCTGATCCACTTTGCCATCATGTCCAGTAGGGGTTGCTGTTGGGCACGAAGCATGGACGTTGCTTGTTCCGGGCTCACTGCCGCCATCTCCCTCTGTCTGGCGAACTGGTCCGCCACCCAAGCCAATATATCCGCTGTCTCCATCGCTTGGACTGCTGTTTCTGCAAATACAAACAAAGACAAGAACACACAAAGTGCAGCACTTTTTTTTTTTTTTCTTATGCTCCCACTTTCTCCTGGTGAGTACCTGGTAGCCCCCTTACATCAGAATCCGGCCTTAACCCCCTCTAGCCTACGGGTTACCTGATTCTGATGCAGGTCTTCGCTTTGCCACCAGTTAACAGCGCTCCGGATCCGACGCCACTCCGGATTTTCCCTCCGTTGCTCTCGGTCCGGTCACACGTCCTTCCCTGGATCTTCCCCGTCCAGAGGTATAGGCTTCGAGACGCACCACATTTGACCGCTAGAATGCTGGATCCAAAGAACTACGCCACCTGTGGCGACCACACCCCTACCAGGCGGTTGCCTAGTAGGGACGGGAGACCATCTTGTATTCCTTTTCCAAAGGGTTGTAGTTGTGTAGTCAGAAATGAACCAAGTGGATGTTTCAAAGCGCAGAGGAACTTTTATTAGCTTCCTTTACGTAAGATGGTAACAATCTTCAAAGCAACTTTACACTCAGGACAAAGAAACAAAGGATAATCTTCTCCAATTAAAGCAAATGTCAAAACAGTGTTTCCGTGGAATTATTTACACTAGCTTTCCTTTTCTTTTCCTTTAAGATGCTTCTTACTTCAGCAATAATAAAGGCACATGTATTTACAACCTACAATCAAAGCCAGTAGGGCTGCTAGCTCCTTCTTTGCTGTTTTGAGTTAAACAGTTCTCAGCAGCTGTCTAGCCCCGCCTTGGTTGCACTAGCCACTTCTTTAGGAAAGAAACTTAGTGCTTCAATATAAGACTCATTCTCTCCTTTACTTCAGGCTTTCAGCTATAACAAAGTTGTAACAGCTTTCTTAATTTCTTTCTGCTATTTGGCTTCCATTAATTAGCATCAATACAAACAGCACAGTCCATCTCAGAACAAGAAGAACCCATGTCAGTTCCTCTACCATCCACCTCCATACTTTCTTCTGAGCTGCATATTGGTAAAGCTTGGAAACGTTCAGGCACTTTCTCCTTTAAGTCACTTAAAAGCTCAAATAGCCTATTCCACTGCACTGCCCCTCCTTCTCTTGGCAGAACTTCAACAGGCTTCTCCTGTTCAACTTTTCTCGAAAACCACTTCTTTCTAATCTGGGTTTTCCCAGGTACAAATCCCTCTTCAGAATCAGAGCAAGAGATATAAGCCTTAGGCTTCACTGCTTTCTTTCTCCTACCTTGGAGTTTTACTGCAGGACTTCCATATCTGTGGCTTCTGTTGGCTGTAGCTATCTCTGCCTCAGAGCCTGTCAGGAAATCAGGGTAAGATTTCCTCTCCACTTCCTGGGGCTTCTTCTGCCTGAAGACACACCCTTCACCCGAGGAGTCTAGGCTCTCTTGCCTTAGCTTTTCCAATGCCAGCCTTCTCTCTCTCTCTCTCTTGCCAGTATACTTGGTCCTCTCCCTGAAACCTTCTCTGTAGCTCTCTTGGCTGCAGTCCTAGCTGCTCTTGCTCTCCTTGCACTTGTCCTTGTTCCTGTTCCTGTTTCTCCTTCCGTCTATCTCTCTGTTTGTTTGCTCAAACTTAAACGTGGAGCAGGGCACCTCCCCTTCTGACTCCACCCCCATGTACCTCCTACTCTTACTTAGGGTTGCCATGGAGTCTGGGTGTGGCTTTAGCCTAGCTCTACCTTCGTGGTTTTTCTCACTGCTTTTACTATGGTGTATGAGTTCTGGTGCACCCATCCTGCGCAAAGAAGAAAAAGTTATTTTTCCCTTTATTTCTTCATGCTGGACTGCACTCTCCTTACCACAATAGGGATCTATACAGTACTGTAGTAATTTGACTTGCTCAGGTTTTCAAATAGGTGTATCGATGTTCTAGGGACTACAGCAGTATTTATAGTGCGTTGTTTTTCTGGGTAGGTTCCTTATGTGAGTTTTGGAAGTTTATCATGGTATGGTATGGTAAATTTGGCCTTGTAGATCTTTGGTGACTTTTGAAAGAACTGAAATATGAGATTGCAGACCTGCTATTAGTAATCTGTGAACTATCACTAAAATCATCTATAATACCTGAAGATTGGAGGATGGCCAACGTAATGCCAATTTTTAAAAAGGGTTCCAGGGGTGATCCAGGAAATTACAGACCGGTGAGCCTGACATCAGTACCGGGAAAAATGGTAGAAACCATCATAAAGAACAAAATTGCTGAATATGTAGATAGCCATGGCTTGATGGGAGACAGCCAACATGGCTTTAGACAAGGAAGATCTTGTCTTACTAATCTTTTATGTTTTTTGAAGGTGTGAATAAACAGGTAGACAAAGGTGAGTCGGTTGATATAGTGTATTTGGACTTTCAGAAAGTCTTTGACAAGGTCCCTCATCAGAGACCTTTGGCAAAACTAAAGAGTCATAGGATAGGAGGCAGTGTACTATTGTGGATCAGGAACTGGTTAAAAGATAGAAAGCAGAGGGTAGGACTAAATGGCCAATTTTCCCATGGAGAAAGGTGAATAGTGGCGTACCCCAGGGATCTGTGCTGGGTCTGCTGCTTTTTGAAATATTCATAAATGATCTGGAAAAGGGAATAATGAGTGAGGTTATCAAATTTACAGATGACATGAAACTATTCAAAGTTGTTAAAACCCATGAGGATTGTGGAAACTTTCTAGAGGATCTTGAAAAATTGGAAGACTGGGCTTCAAAATGGCAGATGAAATTTAATGTAGACAAGTGCAAGGTTATGCACCTAGGGAAGAACAACCCAAACTATGGTTGCACGATGCAAGGTTCCACATTAGGAAACACCACCCAGGAAAAATATTTAGGCATCATTGTGGATAACACGTTAAAACACTCTGCCCAGTGTGCAGCGGCGGTCAAGAGAGCAAATAGAATGGTAGGTATCATAAGGAAAGGAATGGAAAATAAAACAAAGGCTATTATAATGCCTCTTTATCGTTCCTTGAATATTGTGTGCAATTCTGGTCGCCGTATCTTAAAAAGGATATAGCATCATTAGAAAAGGTTCAGAGAAGAGCCACCAAAATGGTAAAGGGGATGGAAGGATAACCCTATGAAGAAGGGCTAAAAAGGTTGGGGCTCTTCAACCTGGAAAAGAGACGGCTGAGGGGAGATATGATAGAAGTCTATAAATTAATGAACGGAGTGGAGTGGGTAAACGTAGATTGATTGTTTACATCATCAGAATATAGAAAGACTAGGGGACATGCAATGAAGCTACAGGGTAAACTATTCAAGACAAATAAGAGAAAATATTTTTTCACTCAACGTGTAGTCAAACTCTGGAATTCATTACCGGAGGATGTAGTAAAAGCTGTTAGTGTAGCTGGGTTTTAAAAAAGGTTTGGACAAGTTCCTGGAGGAAAGGTCCATAAACCATTATTAAAAAGGGACCCGGGATATCACTGTTTGTCCTGATACAAGCATTGTGGAACCTGTGTCTCTTGGTACGTATGACCTAGATTGGCCATTGTTGGAAACAGAATACTGGGCTTGATGGACCTTGGTCGACCCAATATGGCATATCTTCTGTTCTTATGTTCTTATACTGGTTCCCAATATGCCTGGTACTGGAGAATGTTTGTTGTTGTTGTTGTTGTTATAACCAGGATCAGATTTTTTTTTAAATATATTGAGTTCTGTGCATGAATGTCCTACTTCTGCTCTGTACCCATTGTTGAGGGAGAGGTTTCTGTGGATGCAGAATATATATTCAAAAAGAAAAACTGAGAGCCATAACTCGGTTTATTACAAAATAAAATGAGTTATAATTTGGGTTTGATTCCCACTAGCACTCCCTGTGGCATTGGGCAAGTCACTTAACCCTCCATTGCCTCAGAAGAAAAGCCTTGCAATCTACTTCCGGTCGCACTGCCAAGAAAACCCAGCAGCTTCTGGGTCGCCAGGAGTCAGCATTGACTCAAAGGCATACATTGCATTGCACTTTTTCTTTTAGCTCCTTGGTGTACGAGCATCTTGCATTTCCTTTGTTCTTTTGCAGAATATATATTTACATTAACACCATACTGGTTCAGTGTGCAGTTTTAGGAGTTATATTGGGGTTGCCAAGCCCTTCTTGGTTACAAAGTCTCTCTTCTTTTTCAGAAGGTGGGAAGTGCTGTGTTGGGGTGCCAAGTTGCTCCTGTTTTTGTGGATATGGAGGTGCTTTAGGGTGTTGGTTGGGGGGGGGATGGAACTAGAATATGTATTGTCTTTGAGATTTGCAGTTTTGTGTTCTTTATGCTGCAAGACTGAAATTTAAAATATTTTGTCATGTCAGATTAAAGGAAATTTCCAATTTTAAGGGAACCTCTCAGTTTAATTTTGTTTAGTAGCATGATAGCTTCACCGCTGCTGAGTTCCAGACTTTTCCAGCTCTAGCACAATCCAATCCAACGTTTGAATTCATGGATTCCAGGATTAGTTTCTCATTTTATATCTTCCCTCCTCATCAATAATCTGGTCATAGTGAAATAAATCTGATGTGCAGATTGGTTATAGTCTGATTGGGGGGAGGCTATGTAAGTGGCTTTTCATTAATCTAATTTAATGGGTTTTTTATTATGCGTTTTATTGTAACATCTGTTTTACTAAACAGCATGTATATGTTTGGAAGCCACCTAGGATTTTAGATTGGTAGCATATATATTTTAAAATAAAGCAAGCTAAATTTATGAAAATAATGCTGTAATAAATCTCCGTATATGGTTCTGCATCACCCTCATACCGCTCCTGGGAAGAAGTAGACAGTGGAGGTGGAGGAAAGCAGAAACCTCATATTGGGACAAGCATGATCAAGAATAAAATGGTCAGACAACAAAAGGTAGAAGAGAATTTTCTTTTCAATTTAATGACCAGTCTTGGGGCTATCTTCATATTTTATAAAGTACAAGAAAATTCATCTCTTTCTATTTCTCTGGCATTGCATTGTATGCAGAATCTGACTTTTTGCGGCTTCAGTTTATGAAAATAATTTTTATTGTTATTATAATTCTTGTACCAAACAGAACAATCAAACAACCAAACAACAACTCGGTACATTTACACGTGCAGTTACAAATACAATTACACTTACAAGTCATACCCCCCCAGTGAGATAGAAAGCTGTTCCCCGCACATAAGATACAGCTAGTACCAATAGAGCCAACAGCCCATAGACAACCAAGTCCAACTCCCCAAAATAGAGCACAGCCCAGTAACCCGCCAACAGATAATAATATCTCGTAGGCAGTCTCCCCCCCCATCCCCCCCCAACCCCCCTCCCCCTATCTCCCTAACCTACTCCCCCCTCCCGCCGAGACCTGTGCCAAACATCAGACATAGGTGTGTGCCAGCAATCCATACAGGAACAAGCAGACGTGTGCACGGGCGCAAGATAGAGCACACCCCCTCACTCTCCCTAGACCCCAGAGGAAAAAGAAGAAGAAGAAAGAAAGAAAGAAAAAGAAAGAAAGAAAAGAAAGAAAACCCCGTCCCATCCCAGCAACTAGGCTACCCTTTCCCAGGTGGCTTCCGTGTCGGCTAACTTCCGCCCACCCAAGAGAGAAGCCGTCATCCTTTCCATAGTTTGAAGTTCCAGCATAGCCCTAACCCAGCAATTAAGGGACGGGGGTCGAACCTCCATCCAATTATTCAAAACACATTGTTTGGCAACTAAAAATCCCCGCTCGTAGAGGGACCGACACCCTGCCTCCACTGGTGAGACACCTAAATAGAGCCCAAAAAGACACCACTCTGCCGAAGGCTGAACTCCCAGTCTCCTCCAACTTCCCAATTTGGCGAACACAGCGTCCCAAAAGCTCCGAATTACACTACACTGCCAGAAACGATGCAGCAAAGTTCCACTCTCCAACTGACACAACCCACACAAATCCGTGGTTGCCAAGCCCATCTTGGCGGCCTGCACATTCGATACATAGGCCCGCCATAAAAACTTATATTGGAGTTCCCGCAGCCGCATAGACTCCGAGCTCTGCTTAATCTTGGAGAACGCCTGCTGGAGGAGCTCCGGTGTAATCTGTGGTAAGCCATCACGGACCCATCTCTGGCTCAGGACCTCGAGTTTACCCCCCTCCCCCTCTGGCCAAAAATGTCACCGAAGATCCCTCAACGAAAAAGTCTCTCCTAATGATTCAAAAAGCTCCCAAAGGCCCTCCTTACCCCACCGCAAGTCCTTTTCTTTCTGGAGTGCCCGAATATAGTGACAAGACTGCAGATAAAAATAGAAGGATCGCTGGTCCAGGTGAAAACGCTGGACTAAAGACTGGAAAGAGTCCAATTCCCCCCCCCATCATCCGCAACTGCCCGATATAAACTAGTCCGGCACTCGCCCATCGCTGCCCCGCCAAGCCATGCCTACCCAGCGCAAACATCGGGTTTCCCCCCAAGGGCAGGCAATCCATGCATCGCCAACGGATGCCCCGTACTTGACAGAGCAGCCGCCAGGTCTGCCTAAGAGCCCCCAAATATACAGAATGCTGACTAGCTGGTGACATACCCTGTCGACCCACATGTAACAGAGACACCCTATGGAGTGGATCCGCCATCTCATCAAACAACTCTACGGGGAGGAGGGTCCCTCTGGCCAGAATCAAGTCAGCAAGAGGCTGAAGTAGACACAGTAGATTATACTGTCGCAGAGAAGGGAGGTCAAGACCCCCCTCCCCCCCAGATTTCATAAGAGCCGCCAGCGGTATCTGAGATCTCAGGCCTCTCCAAAGGAATTTAGCTAAATGCTTCTGTAAAAGCTCCAAGTCACGCCGGGCCAACCAAAGAGGAAGGTGCCGCAGCAAGTATAACCAGCGCGGCCATTCCACCATTTTCACAAGCGCCACCCTGCCCATCAGCGTTAACAGTAGGTCCCTCCACTTCAAAAATCTTGCCAAGGTTCTCTCCATCATCGGTCCCACATTCACCTCATACAGACGCGTAAGACAGTCGGGAATATAGATCCCCAAATACCGAATCTGGCCAGTAGCCCAAATCAACGGGAAGGCCCCCAGCCAGCTACTCCTCGACCTTCCCCCCACATCCAAGGCAAAAGACTTATCATAATTAATGCGCAAGCCCGAGAACGACCCAAACTCTCCCAGAAGTTGCAAGGCACGTTCCAGCGAACTTTGAGGGTCACACAAGCACAACAATATATCATCCGCAAAAGCGCTAAGCATAACACCCCCACCCCGCCAGGCAATATCGCATATTTGCGGATCGTTAAGAATAGTAAGCAACAACGGTTCCAGCTGCAGGACAAAGAGTAACGGGGACAACGGACAACCTTGCCGAGTGCCTCTCTGCAGCACAAAAGGTTGGGAATACCGTCCACCACTGCAGATACAGGCCAACGGCTGCGCATACAACGCTGTAACCCAGTCAAAGAACGCACCCTCAAACCCAAAGCGCGTCAGAACGTCAAACATATAAGGCCATGAGACCCGATCAAAGGCCTTTTCTGCATCTAGACTCACTAGTAACAGCGGGTCATCCAGTTCCGCACAGTGTTCCATTCCCAACAACACTTTAGTTATGTTCGCGAAAGCGTCCCGACCTTTGACAAACCCCGCTTGGTGAGAACCTACCAACTGAGGCAAAATATTCTGCAACCGGTTGGCCAGGACGGATGCTATAATCTTCATATCATAATTAATAAGAGAAATAGGATGGTACGAAGCAGGACTCTCTAGATCTCGGCCCTCTTTTGGGATTACTGTTATCGCCGCCGTCCTCATGTCTCGTGGAAAAGACCGCTGTTCCCGCCCTTCCTCAAACACAGCCATCAAGGTGGGAGTAATCTGATCTAACAAAATTTTATACATCTCCACACCATATCCATCAGGTCCGGGCGCCTTATGAGGTTTCGCGTGACGTACTACCTTGCGAATCTCCGCCGCAGTTACATTCATGTTTAAAAGTAGTCTATCCTCCTCCGTAAGCTGAGGCAAGGGGACCTTCTCAAGGAACTCCCTTTCCACAAGACGGTTCTCGTGCTCGGGGGTATACAGGTCATGATAAAATTGCCCAAAAATCCGCAAGATATTCTCCACCCCCACCTGCCGCACGCCATCTTTGTCACGAAGGGCCATGACCGCCTGGACTCCCCCCTTGCCTTTAACTAATCGAGCCAAAAGCTTACCGGAACGGTTGCCAAAGCGAAATAACTGATGTCGATAATACTGGTCCGAATAGACCGCACGCTCCTGGAGGGCCGCATTTAAAGCCCGCTGGCATTCAATATAGAGCCCCAGTCTACTACCATCCACTATGGCTTCTCTCTTAGCCTCCCGGAGGGCGCACGCCAACTCCAAGATTTTTGCATTTACACGCTTCTTCTCCCAGGCCACATAAGCTATCAGGTGCCCCCGCAAAACTGCCTCCCCCGCCTCCCAGAAGGTGGTGGCCGAGATCTCTGGGGATTCATTCACAATCTGGTAATCCCTCCATTGTTGCGTGAGGAACTCACGGAATGAATCCTCCTGCCAGAGATGTCTGGGAAAAGACCATCTACCCCCAGGGGAGCGACCTCCTTTGAGGTCCAAAAAGACCTTTGCATGGTCCGACACTACTACCGGCTCAATCTCTAACCGCTCCACTTTACTGAAAAGATCCCGGGAGATCAATATATAATCAATACGGGACCAAGTTTGGTGGGCCCTGGACAAATAGGTATAGTCCCGTTCCTCCTGATGTAGAACCCTCCAAATATCCAGTAGGTGCCCCCAGCGACAAAGAAAATCCACCCCTTTGTTGTCCCACCCCCGCCCGCATCCTCCCCGCCCCCCCCCCCCTGACTTATCCAGAAGAGGGTCATGGGGACAGTTGAAATCTCCAGTGATTACCAACGGTACCTTAGGGGCACCCATAATCCTCTGCAAGAGTGTTTTGAAAAAGGTGTGCTCATATGCATTAGGGGCATAAATGTTCCCCAAAAACAGCTCCTCCCCATTCACTCGAGTATGTAGAAATAGGAAACGCCCCTGTGGATCCTGCTCCTCAGCGAGCACCTCCAGGGCAACTCCCTTCTTAACTAGGACCGCCACTCCTCTCTTCCGCACCCCCGCAGAGGCAAAAAAGACATGCCCCACCCAATCTTTACACAGCTTCTTATGTTCCTCGGGGGACAAATGTGTCTCTTGCAATAAGGCGATATGTACCTTTGCTTTCTTTAAGGCCTGTAGTATTTTTGTGCGCTTCACAGGAGTCCCTATGCCTCCCACATTCCAGGTAAGAATTCGAAGATTATGAGCCATACAAATCAGTGGAAGGCCATACAGATAGACTCCCCAGCATTCGAAGCCCAGGACTGCCCAGCCTCAGCCCCGAGCTAAAAGAGAAACCCTGTACTGCAGTGCTACTACCCCTCTTACCACGCACATACAACCTACAGTCACCCTGCACCCCAAGCTCAATCATACCACATCCTACACACACAGTCTCAGCCTCCCCCCCCATCCTCCCCCCCTCCCACTAATGCCATATACAGTCCCCTATGGTTACCCCCAGAACTCACCCCCACTAAACTCAACCCCTCTAAACTCAGCCCCACTTCCCCTCCCATCAAAACATCCACAAATCACCCTCAGCTCACTCGCTGAGCAGCGATCCCTAAAGTGATGCAGCAGGGCTGCCCCAAGGGCCCTACAGTCTCAGGCATGTAACATAAAGAAAAGGATCAAAAAAAGAACAATAAAAGAAAAAAAAAAAAGCACCCCACCACCAAGAAGGCTCGGGGTAACAGTAGAAGCACAAAATACAATAACATGAGATAACACTGCAAACATTCTTGCCCACTATACCCCAATTGCAGAAAGCAAGTCCAGGCCCAGCCAGCCCACACAGGAGTCTGACTAGCACAATTCAGCAGTCAGCAGTCAATATCAGCTCTCTGCTCTCAAACCGGGCAATACCTCCGCAACCATCTCCAGCATGGCCCTCCCTCTCCCGCAGCCAACCTCAGCCTTCATGGCCGCCCTCACTGTCCTTTGGGAGAGCCTCCAAAACGTTCCTCATCTCCCTCGCCGTCTGGAAGATGAGCGACTTGCCATGCTGCCAAACATGCAGGGTCGCAGGGAAGGCAAGCATAAATTCTGCACAAATGCCCGAAAAAGCCTTCCGTTGGTCCGTGACCATCGCTGAGTAATCCTGGAAGAGCAGAACTCTCTGGTTATCCAGATTCAGCTGCCCCTTGGCCTGATAGGCCTGCAGAAGTTGATCCTTGTGCTGGAAGTTAAGAAGCCGCATAATGACGACACGTGGGCGCTGCTGGTCTTCCCACCGCCGACCAAGGCGATGTGCCCGCTCTACCTTGAGCAGTCCTACCAGCGAGGTAAGGCCCAACTCCTTGGGTAGCCATTCTTCGAGTAGTGTGATCAGCATGCCCTCAGTGGTGGACTCCGGGATACCAACCACCCGCAGGTTGTTGCGCCGTGATCTATTCTCAAGATCATCAGTCTTAAGCAATAGCGTTTCAATTTGCTTCTTCTGTGCGTTCAACTCTCTCTCCAGGCGTCCTTCGCCCTCTTCCATGCTGGTGACCCTATGCTCTAATTCCTCAACTCTCTTTCCGATCTCCGCAAGAGAATCACCCAGCGAGTCCAATTTCTTGATGAGTTGATCAAACTTCGGCTCCAACACAGCGGCAACCTCTTTAGCAAGCTCCTCCGTCGCTGACTCCACACTGCCCATGCTCGGCGAGGTCGGCTGCGCCATCTTTGACGGGCCTGCACCGGTCCCCCTGGTCGACTTCTCCTTGTCTTTCTTTGTCAGATTCGGCATTAGTACGCCCACCGCCAACTCCCAGGTCTGCAGGCAGAGTTCCCAGACCCACCGCTCTCCTCAGCAAGCACCAAGATGACAAATAGGTAAGATTAAACTAATAATCTCTTGGGGCAGCCCCGGAGCAAGCAAGAGAGCACCTTGCCTACTCACGCATCACGTGGGATCTCTGCGGCTTCAGTTTAATTTTTATCTATATATGTTTCTTGTTAGGTTATGGTCACTTATTCTGTACTTTGGTAATGGTCTGTGTTTGGAGTTTGTGGCCAAGGCCAGGTCTTCGGTTAACCTAGAGTTTGTACATAGGGATCTGTTCTGTAGTAATCTGAATTGTTCAGCTTTTCAAATAAGTGTTTGGATGTTCCAGGGTCTGCTGCAGTATTTACAGTTATGCTTTTTTTGGGTAGGTTTCTTATGTGAGTTTTGGAAGTTGAGCTGGTATGGTATAGTTGGTTTGCTCTACAGGTCCTCAATGACTTTGTTGTAGGGTTTTGTATTAGTTCATAATATGCCTGGTACTGGAGAATGTTTGTTGCTATTAGTGAGATAGTCGGAATCAGATTTTTTTTTTTTTAAGAAATTGAGTTCTGTGGGTGAATATCCTACTTCTGCTCTGCACCCATTGTTGAGGGAGTGAGGGAGGGGGTTCTGTGGATGCAAAATATATGTTCAAAAAAGAGAAAAAGCAAGAACCATAATGCAGTTTATAAAAACAAAATAAAAATGAGTTATAATTTGGTGTTATAAACAGTGCTGTGGTTCTCGCTCTTTCTTTTAGTTCCTTGGTGTGCAAACATCTTGCATTTCCTCCACATTATCTAATCTACTTTTTGGTTTGTTTCAGTCCCTGACTAGAGTTTTGAGAAAGACACCCCTCCCCCCTGCTCAGGGTGGGGGGCGTGCCATCTCATCTCTCACCTCAGGCAGCAGATTGCCTTGAGCCGCCTCTGATAAAAGTAACTTAGTGCCCCAGCACAGCAACTTCCCCTTCCACAAAAACAAGAGAGTTACAATGACCCCTACACAGCATTTCCCATCCTCACAAAAACAAGAGGGGCTTTGTGACCCCAACACAACACTTCCCATTTCAACATAACCACCAAGAGGGGCTTGGCATCTCCATCTTATCTCAAAACTGCACAATGGACCAGTGTGGTGTTAATGTAAATATATATTCTGCAAAAAGCAAAGGAAATGCAAGATGTTCACACACCAAGGAACTAAAAGAAAATCGAGAACCACAGCACAGTTTAGAACACCATATTATAAACTTATAACTCATTTTATTTTGTTGTTATAAACTGCATTATGGTTCTTGCTTTTTCTTTTTGAACATATATTCTGCATCCACAAAACCCCCCTCCCTCGACAACAGGTGCAGAGCAGAACTAGGATATTCACCCACAAAACTCAACATCTAAAAAACACCCCTGATTCTGGTCATCTCACTAACAACAACATAAATGTTCTCCAGTACCAGGCATATTGAGAACTAAAGCAAAACCCTACAAAATTCACTGAGGATCTATAGCGCAAATCTACCACACCATACCAGCACCAACTTCCAAACAGGGCCAGCGCTACTTGGTTAGCCAGGTAAATGCTGCAAGGGGCACTAATATCAAGGGGACACTGTCGCTAGCTGCACCCCCCCCCCCCCCCAAACAAGATGGCAAGTGCAAAAGAGTTGCACAAGCCTGCCCACTGGAGAAGCAAGCCCCACAGGCAGGCTCTTCCATTCTCAGCCACATTCGTGGCCTTGTGCAATTCTTCTGCTCATAACAGCAGCAACTCCTACAGGCAGAAGAATTGTGCAATTGTCCAACAACAGAAGAACCTGGCTCACAGGAGAAGCAAGTCCCATGGGCAGAAGAGCTGCTGTCCGATCATACCTGCTGCAATGCCCTGGAGGTAGCAGTATAAGGGTAGTTTAGAGTTGGAGGCTGGTTGAGAGAGGCAGAGAAGTTAGGATAAATTTAAAGGGGCAGTGCTTTAAGGAAAGGAAGATGGGGAATGTGAATGAAAGACAGAGGATGAGAGTGCAAAGGGGGAGTGAGATGGGGCAGAGTCTGGGATGGGGAACAGAAAGTTGGGGGCAGTAGGAGAGAGGTGAGAGGGTGAAAAGAAGATAACTGCACATGGGTCTGGAGGGCTAAGGAGAAAGATACTGCACAAAGAGAAGGCATAGGGAGACGGAAGGAAATGGAGATGTGAGATGTTGGACACGGGGGGGGGGGTATCATAGGAAAACATGGGAGATGCTGGGCATAGGGGACATTGGGAGGTGGAGAGGATGCTGGATATGGAGGGGCACAGGAAGACAGGGGAGATACTGTATGCAGGGGTGGAATAGGACAACAGAGGGGACATGCTAGATGGGGGCGGGGCTCAGGAAATGAAGGGGATATATTGGGCATGGGAAGGAAGCATAGGGAGAACAGGCATAGGGAGAATTAAGGAGTAGAGATTTTTGAAATGCAGTGATGATGCTGGACACAGGGAGTTATAGGGAGACTATGGGGAGATGCTGGACATGGGGATAATGGGGGGATGCAGGACATGGAGGTAATAGGGAGAGAAAAGGGTGAAGATGGGCACGGGGTAAATAAGATGAGAAAGAAATGGAGAGATGCTGAACATGGGTGTAATAGGGAGGGGATGTATGGAGACAGGAGAGAGGAAGGACACAAAGGAATAGGAATGGAGAGAGGGGATATACTGGACACAAGGGAATAAGAAGGGTGAGGGGGGACACGGACAGGGGAACAGAGAGAGCAGAGATGCTGGATGAAGAGAAAGAGAGCATGTGAGAGAGAGAGAGGGGGGATAGACACTGGATGGGGTGGGAGGAGAAATGCTAAACATGTAGAGAAGAGAGAGAATGAGTGAAAGTCTGGGGAATAATGGACCAGGGAAGAAGAGGTGGGGAACAGGAGGCCTGGGATGTGGATTGAAAGGTAGTGTGGGGGGGGGGGGGAGATTGAGGACTGGATAGTAAGAACGAATAGTCTGAGTGTATGGAGAGACAGAAAATAAATGGAAGAAAGTTGAAATGAAAAGATCAATATCCAAGATGGAAAGAAGTAAAAAGAACAAAAGAGGAGACAAGAAATGGCAGATGGACTAGAGACCGAAGAAGAGAAGACGGGGGAAAGCAGAACCCTTAGATTGGGACGAGCATGATCAGAGAATAAAATGGTCAGACAATCAAAAGGTAGAAAAAATAATTTTCAATTTAGTGATCGGACTTTGTGATATCTCTATATTTTACACAGTACAGGGAAATGCATCTCTTTCTATTTCTGTGGTGCTATACATACTGCATGCAGAGTTTGGCTTCTTGGGCTTTCGGTTTAATTTTGTCTACATAATTGTATTTTTATTTTAGGTTGTGGTCACTTATTCTGTACTTGACAAGGGCCTTCTGAGTGTGTGGCTGAGGTCAGGCCTTCTGTTAACATGGGGTTTGTACATAAGGATCTGTACTATAGTAATCTGACTTGTTCAGCTTTTGAAATAGGCTATGAATGTTTTAGGGTCTGCTGCAATATTTACAGTGTTGCTTTTTTCTGGGTAGGCTCCTTATTGTGTGAATTTTGAAAGCTGGCTCTGGTATTGTATGGTAGATTTGCTCTGTAGATCTTCAGTGATTTTTGTAGGGCTTTGTATTAGTTCAGAATATGCCTGGTACTGGAGAATGTTTATGTAGTTACTGAGATGACCAGAATCAGATTTATATATATATATAGAGAGAGAGAGAGAGTTCTATGGGTGAATGTCCTTAGTTCTGCTCTGCATCCACAGAAACCCCTCCCTTGACAATGTTCAAAAAGAAAAAACAAGAAACATAATGCAATTTATAACAAAATAAAATGAATTATAACTTTATAATTTGGTGTTATAAATTTTGCTGTGGTTCTCGCTTTTTCTTTTACTTCCTTAGTATGCGAGCATCTTGCATTTCCTTTGGTATTTGATTCTATCCCTTTCCTATCATATCAATGGAGTTCTGTTTCCTTTTCGTGCAGTCAATTTATATTGTAAACCGCCCTGATGCCTCGGTGTGGGTGGTATACAAAGAAATGAATAAAGGTAAAGATAAAGAATATATATTACAGTAACACTATGCTGGTCCAGTGCGCAGTTTCAGAGGAGTCATGTTGGGGTTGCCAAGCCCCTCTTGTTTGGCACATTTAGTGGCATGTTTACTAAGCTCTACACTGGTAACATGTGTGGGCTGTGTTACCAGCACGGGGCTGTAGGCTAACTGCAGGAGGGGGCAGGCACATCCCCATGCAATTATCATGCTTGAGGTGGCATTAGTTGCAGCCATACTACTTGTGCTGAGCTATTATGCTAGTTTCTGCCGACAATGCCGATGCCTGTGTGTGAGAGCTCCTTCTTTCACCTCATTCTGGAGTAACGTATAATTTTGAGAACGAAATCCTGAAAATGTAGGAGTAATGAAAGCAGATGGATCTTACTCCCTGGTCTGGCTGGAAAGTGGTGGTGTTATTTTCGCTCTTCTCTCACTGCAGCTTCATGTCCTACTGCCAGGACACTAATTGCAGGACTGCCCGTGGGAAGTGAAGCTAGAGCGAAAGAAAGCTGGAATAACACAGGCTCGGTCAAGAAATGAAAACACATCCTGGGATTCAGCAAGGAGAAAGCATGGATTTATTGGGGAAGCAAGGGCAACCGGTTTATTGTAAACCACAATGCTTTTCCTCTGAAATGTTGGTATATCAAATAAAGACAAACGTAAACATAAACATTGGAGCTCTGGGAGCTGTTTTAGCAATGCAGGATCAGCATGGCCCTAAATGATCATCTTTTGCAATACAGTTTGACTGTTTAGGGATGTGACTTTCACACTTAGGAGTCTGCATAAGGCTGTTCGCTTGATCAAAGCATGGCATAGAAAACCATTTTAAGGAAAAACAGTAATTAGACTGCTTTAACATACCTAATAGACACTAATGTTTGGGTTTCCTGGTCCAGTTTATTAAACATGAATTGTGTGGGCACAGTAATGCAAGACATTGAGTCAGTGCTGACTCTTGGTGATCCAGAAGCCCCTGGGTTTTCTTGGCAAGGTGTGATCGGAAATAGATTGCTAGGCCTTTCTTCCAAGGCAATGGAGGGTAAAACGACTTGCCCAAGGCCACAAGGAATACTAGTGGGAATTGAACACTGGCCTCTTGGTCTCCACTAGATTACAGCAGTCTAATGACATGCTTGTATACTGTTGGCCTATTTTCCTAATTAGTATTCACAGTGAAACAGCTTGTATCCTACTAGTTTGACACTGAAACTGTTTAATACACGTGGTTTAAATCAGCAGTATATTAATGTTGTCACTTTCTTCCTATAGTGGCAGACTTATGTTGCGACTATTCTTTACATAAACATTATACCACTTTTGCTTATAGTTTCTAGAGATGTAAATTGACTGCATGGTTATCATGTTGCTGATTCCTATATTCTGTACAAAACCTTTCTCCTGCATATTTTTTTCAATGAGTAAAATATTTCTGAACTGTCCATACAGCTGAATGCTTTTCTTTTTTGTTCCATATCTAAAATTTATTCAACAGAAATAAGATAGAATATCACTCAAAACTCATAATGTCCTCACTAAACAATAAACAGGTGGACAAAGATGAGTCGGTTGATATAGTGTATCTGGACTTTCAGAAAGCCTTTGACAAGGTCCCTCATCAGAGACTTTTGGCAAAACTAAAGAGTCATGGGATAGGAGGCAGTGTACTATTGTGGATCAGGAACTGGTTAAAAGATAGAAAGCAGAGGGTTGGGCTAAATGGCCAATTTTCCCAATGGAGAAAGGTGAATAGTGGTGTACCCCAAGGATCTGTGCTGCGTCCGCTGCTTTTTGACATATTCATAAATGACCTGGAAAGTGGAATAACGAGTGAGGTTATCAAATTTGCAGATAACACAAAACTATTTAAAGTTGTTAAAACCCAAGAGGA